>CM038677.1:713765457-714474890 GCA_021605205.1 Aegilops longissima
GTCGGGAAGGGGAGCTCCTCGTGGCCCTTCCGGGGACTTGGCGAGGTCTGGAGGGTAGAGGAGGTGTCTTGAGGCGAGAGCAAGCTCGGGTGCTATCACTACTAGGAAAAGGGCTATAGATGGGATTGACACTAATGGCGCACCGAAAGATGGTGCGCCATTAGTATCTCTAATGGCGCACCACCATCGATGCGCCATTAGAGTTTAAACTACTAATGGCGCACCATGCTATGGGTGCGCCATTAATATCAAAAATTTTTTTTAACTAGTGCGCTTGTCCAAACATACTAATGGCGCATCCGCCCAAATACGCCATTAGTAGTTGTAACTACTAATGGCGGTGCATGCATTAGTATAGAAATTTTTTTTTGAACTAGTGCGCCTATCCAAACATACTAATGGCGCATCCTGCCCAAGTGCGCCATTAGTAGTTGTAACTACTAATGGCGCACCGCGATGAGGTGCGCCATTAGTATAATTTTTTTTTGAACTAGTGCGCCTATCCAAACATACTAATGGCGCATCCTGCTTAAGTGCGCCATTAGTAGTTGTAACTACTAATGGCGCACCATGCAAGAGGTGCGCCATTAGTAAGTGGGCAGCAACAAGATATTTGGGACAGCCTCTCCTACCCACACACTCACTTTCTCCCCACTTCATTCTCTCCACCTCCTCCTTGTCTCGGGTGCCTCCTCTTTTTCACCTCATTTCCACCATAGATTCATTCAAATTAAGTGGTTAAATTACCTTGTTTTAATAGGTAAGTAAGGGGGGAAGCTATATTTAGGTTGTTCTCCTTACAACAATGTGCACATGCACTTTTTACGGCCTAGCTAGATCTATGTATGTTAGTGGTGTTGCATATGTTTGTGGTGTTGCATATGTGTTTGTGTTTGGAGGTGTACGGTATTTGAAATCGATAGTTGCCAATATTTTGCGGAATGTTGATTCATTTCCGTTTGGCGAGAATTTTGGCATTAAGCATTCTTTTGGTCCTATTTTTAGGAAAGTCATGCCAAATTTTTGTTTGGTTCTAAAATATCGTTTTGCTCTACCCATGAGCGACCATGGTCCGCACGATGACCGAAGGCATCGTGAATAGGTTTTGAGGTCCGCGAAGGCGAGATGCTTCAAAAGAGCGAGGCGGAGATAAGATGTCCGTGTCGAAGATGCAAGCTGAAGAGCCTTATTGCGGACCCGGATTCGGCAGGTGCGGGACCACCTGCTGTTGCGTGGTTTCATGGATGGCTATCGGTGGCAAGGTGATGAAGATGACTACGAAGTCGTCCATGCGGGCTGGGCAAGAAATGAGGAAGGGCAGCAAGACAACCACAGCGGCTCGGCGGGCGAGAAGACGAAGAATCCCGGAGATGATCACGGCTGTGATCTTGTACACGATCATCATGTAGAAGATGCAGGACATGATGATGAGGAAGATGCGGAGCGAGCGGGGGCATGATCATGAAGATGATGATGCGGCGGAGCGACGATGCTGGACCATCGATGGGCTGGGTGCAGGACCCTCATATTCAAGAGCTGCTTCTCAAGCGAGCGGATAACGCAAGAGCTGCCGCCCGAGAGAAAGCCAAGATGGATCAACTTGAGTTAGACGCGGTTACTCCATTGTATGAAGGATGCAGGCCGAGGATACCCGCTTTGAAAGTAACGCTCATGGCCACGGAGATGAAGGTAAAACACAAAATGACCGGCGCGTAGCTTCGGCGAGAACATGTCATTACAGCACGAACGTCTTCCCAAGGGGAACAAGTGCCCGACCAGTTTGGAGGCGAAGAAAATCGTGTGTCCTCTGGATTTACCGCGCGTGAAATACCATGTGTGCATGAACAATTGCATCATTTATCGGGGCGAGCACGCGAGTCTACCATATGTCCGTGTCGGCGTCACTCGATACAAGAAGAGGAAAAGCTCCTCGAAAAGTGGTGTGGTACTTTCCGATCACTCCTCGTCTGCAGCGCTATTTCGCGGACCCTAAGGTAGTAAAGCTCCTGCGTTGGCAGCGGATAGGGAGGAGAAGAAGCGGGAAGATGGCGCAAATGATCCGGAGATAGATAAAAAGACAAGATCTTGAGTCACCCTAAGGATGCGAGCGGTGGCAGCGTTGAACCGAAGACTCGGAATTTGGGAGCGATCAAGGAACATCGTCTTGGGCGCGAGCACCGATGGAGTCAATCCGTTTGGCAGCCGAGAAGCACACATAGCACCTGGCCTGTGTTTGTGTGGATGTACAACCTTCCCCTGGTTGTGCATGAAGAGGAAGTACATTCACATGAGTATGCTAATTGAAGGGCGAAACAACCAGGGAACGACATCAATCATATCTGGGGCTGCTGAAAGAGGAGCTTGACACGCTGTGGAAAACGCCAGTGTCGTGGGGCGCCGCGGAGAAAGAATATTTCCCTATGAGAGCCGCCTTTGCTCACGACGGTGCCGACTATCTCGATTCTGGATATGTCGCGGGGCAGGTAGTCCACGGATTTTATGGATGCGTAAGGTGCATGGATGACACAACGTATCGCCAGCTAGATAGAGATCCGGGTCTTGAAAACCGTGTTCATGGGACATCGAAGGTGGCTTCGCGCGATGACCCGTGGAGAAACGCAAGGATCTGTTCGATGGTGAAACCGAACCCAGCGCCGATGTCACGAGGCGGCGAGGAAATAGACAAGCTGTTGAAAAATTGGAAAGACTGCCTTGCCGCCGAAAGAAGCAAAAGGCGCGAGCCGGAAAGAAGCGAAAAGCGCCAGAGCAGCTGCTGAAGGTATGGAAAACGAGGTCTGTTTTACGGGACTTGCCGTCTTGGAAGATCCACCGTGTGCCTCACAGCCTTGATGTCATGCATATCACGAAGAACGTGTGCGAGTCTGCTTGGTACCCTGCTCAACATGCCGAGAGGACCAAAGATGGGCGAAAGCAAGGGCAGACTTGAAATCAATGGGCATCGGCAGGAGCTTCACGCTATATATGATGATGATGATGATGATGATGATGATGATGAGGCGAAGGGACACGAAAAGTCGTCGCAAAGGCAAAAGGCCAAGAAGACCGGAAATGACTACCCTCCCGTGCTTCACTCTAAGTCGAGGGAGATCGAGCAGTTTTCACCTGCCTCCTAGGAGTAAAACTTCCTTCTGATTCTGTGGGAAGATAAGCGAGATACCTAGACCCAGTGAAGCGAAGTTCAGCGGGATGAAGTCTCACGACCGCCACGTCTTGATGACGCCTTGAATACTTCGATTGCAATCCGTGGGATCATGGGCGCGCGTCCGTGAAACGCTATTTGGCCTATGCAACTTCTTGACGTCATCTCTCGGAAGTCGATTGGCGTGAGGCAACTCGAAGGCTACGAGGAAGAGATCGTGGTGATACTATGCGAGCTTGAGATGTACTTCCGCCCGCATTCTTGACGTTATGGTGCATCTGCTGGTCCATATAGTGGAGGATATCATCCAACTCGGGCCGCGTTCCTGCACAGCATGATGCCGTTCGAAAGGATGAATGGTGTCATCAAAGGATACGTTCGCAACATGTCACGTCCGAAGGAAGCATAGCGGGGGCTTTCGACCAAGAGTGCATCTCCTACTGCACGAATTATCTAGGCATCGAGAACCCGTTGGTCTGCCCGTCAACAGCACCTCGGCAGGCTCGCTGGATGGGGTCACCGTGAGGATCGCCCGAAATGCATGTCGACTTCGAGGGTCGACTCGCCGACTTTGAAAGAGCAAACCTAGTCGCGCTACAACACATAGGCGTGGTCGATCCTTGGGTGGTAGAGCACAAAACCTTTATTAAAAAGGCGTACAATGACCGAGGCCAGCAGAGGACGGACGGAGATACACTCAAAGAGCACAACTCATGTTTCACGCGTTGGTTCAAGCATAAGCTTCGTACCCTTTACATGAGGATTCTTCCGGAAGAACAACTCATATTCGCTTTGTCACAGGCGCCGAGCACAACCTGATGACCTATGAGGCGTCACGATATCAACGGCTACATTCTACACGAGGCCAAGGACATGAAGAGCGATGGTTATCGAAACTCCGGGTAGCGATGGAATCCTACACGGTAACGACAAGGACAGATACTACGGAAGGATCGAGGAGATCTGGGAGCTGAGCTACTGTTGGAGAGAAGGTCCGATGTTCCGTGTCGATGGGCCAAGAACGTCATAAAAGAAGACCGGTATTTCACCACCATGGTTATACGAAGCCAAATCAAGACCCGGGCAAGCGTCACCGCAAAAATGAGCCATGGGTACTGGCTTCCCAAGTGGACCAATGCTTCTTCATTACCGACCATAAAAGCCCGGTCGTGTTGTCGTGAGGAGAGGCAAAGGAAGATCATCGGAATGGATGGAGTAGCCAATGAGCAAGACTTGACAAGTCTGGCGACCGAGGATCGAACATGGCGACGATGATGAAGTAGCAACATACACCACAAGAAGAAGCAGGACCACCCTACCTAAGGGCGTCCGTTCCACGAAGAACTCCATTTGCGAAAAAGAAGGGCAAGAAGATTGTGAGCAGATAGCTAGCTAAGATCGATTGTATTTAAATCGTAGCCTTCATTTCTCGATTGTATTTCATGGGTACTTTTGAACTATATCATGAATATTTTAAATTTCATGGACACTCGATCTCGATCCCCTCCATCTCGATCGCTATCCCACCTCGCCAGATCCGGTCCCCCTACGCCGAGCACCCCCAGTCCACCGGCCACCGCCATGAAACCCCCCACCCAGCGCACCGTCTTATAAAAAATTAGTATGAAACAGCTTTTAAATGCTACTGTCTTATAAAAAATATTACTGTTATTATTTAAACAAGTTTGAACATATTTAAACACAAATAAGTATCAAACAGCTTTTTAAATGCTAAAAAAAAATTTGTGGAGCCCACCTCGATCCCCCTCCATCTCGATCGCTATCCCACCTCGCCAGATCCGGTCCCCCTCGCCGCCGAGCACCCCCCCAGTCCACCGGCCGCCGCCGCCGACCCCCCGCACCCTCGATTCCCCTACTCAACCGCCGCCCGACCCCCTTTTTCAAGCACCGTCTTATAAAAAAATTAGTATGAAACAGCTTTTTAAATGCTACTGTCTTATAAAAAAATATTACTGTTATTATTTAAACAAGTTTGAACATATTTAAACATAAATAAGTATCAAACAGCTTTTTAAATGCTAAAAAAATTGTGGAGCACAGGAGTGAACCCAGGACCTCCCAGTGTGAGAACTGGCTCTTGACCAATCGAGCTAGTAGAGTGGGCTTGGCGTGGATAAGTTCAGTAGCACATAACCTGTTGGCTAGTTGAAATATAAAAAATACTAATGGCGCACCACGGTGAGGTGCGCCATTAGTGTGGACATGCTAATGGCGCACCACGGTGGGTGCGCCATTAGTATTGTGCCCGATCCCCTGCCCTCTCCCCTTCGCCCGATCCCCTTCCCTCTCCCCTCGCCAGTTCCCTCTCCTCTCGATCCACCCCGCCGCCGCTGCCTGACCCTCGCCCTCGCCTCGCCCTCTCCTCCCTCGCCCTCTCCTCGCCTTCCCTCTCCCTCGGCGCCACCGTCCCGCCACCTCGGCCTGCCCGCCGCCTCGGCGACCCGCCGCCGCGGACGCCGCCCAGCGCCGCCTCGGCCGACCCGCCGCCCAGCGCCGCCTCGGCGACCCGCCGCCCGACGCCGCCCAGCGCCGCCTCGGCGACCCGCCCAGCGCCTCCTCGGCGACCCGCGCCGCCCGGACGCCGCCCGACTCCGCCTCGGCGCTGCCCGCCGCCCAGCGCCGCCTCGACCCGCCCAGCGCCGCTGCCCCACCTCGACCCCTTGCGACCCGTCCACACCACCGTCGCCGAGCACCACCACCCCGTGAGCTCCCCTCCTCCTCCCCTCCTCCTCCCCTCCTCCCTCCCCTCCTCTCATTTTCTTGTTAACCTGAGTTTTATCATTAGTGAAAAAGCAATCTCGTCTCAGCTTTGCCATTTTAGATTGGATCAGAGTGCCCAATGCTTTTCCTTCTTGATAATCCACCAACAATTCTTGCATGACTAAAGCAATCTGCCCTCTGTGTCATCTATTTGATGGTTTTGTAGTTCTGCTACACGGTTTTAGTTCCCATCTGGGATACACTAGTATGATTTTGATGGTGAAACCACCACGATGGGTGTACCCCCGGTTAGATAAGGATATAAATTATCCTCCCTGTCATACTACTTATGTTATTTGTACTAGGTTCTCTAGGTTTAAACAACAAAGCTTTAATGCAATCAGAGGGACAACTAATAAATGACATTCAGATGAAAACTTATACTAACTTCAGCAAGACTGTACCCCAATTTTACTGCAGGGCCGAGTCAGTTTTTCTTTTCTACACTGTAGGCTGGTCAATTATGTCTTGTAAGAATTCTTAAATCTTCACTCCAAGACCTATTTAAGACCATTTCTTAATTAGAGCAAACCACTAGGGTGCCCATCTATCTGTGATAAGTGGGTTCATTGCATTCTAGTTACCTACATTGCAAGCCCTGAAACCATATATGGTCCTACCAATACACATTTTCATATTTGTGCAAGCATTGTCATGTGCAATTTTCTGTATTCTTTTACTGTGTATTTTTACTGTGCATTTTTTAACACAAAGTTCTCAAAGAGAGTTTGCCTCCTAGGATAAGATTTCACCAGCCTCCATCTCTCTTTTTTCCAATGAAAGAATGCATGACTTTTAGTTTCAAGGTTCTTTGGTACTTCATGTTTGAGCAGTGAACATGACAGGTTAATTTCAGATATGACACTGTTTGGACATTAATTTGAGTAGATGAACATTTTGTGGTTCTGCTAGGACTTGCTCCAGATTTTTAACCCTAGGATTTCTTTTCTTACAGAAAATTTACTGAAAATTCAGAAACTTGGAGTAACCTGTGGACTGTACTTTTGTGATCTCCTACTCCTGAATTTTCATGTCACTTGTGCTATTGCCAAGCATGACATGGCCATTTTTATTCTGTTTTGATGGAGCTTGGTGTGTGTTGTTTCGTACTACTAAGCAACCTATTTTGAAGTGAGTAATCAGCATGAGCAAAAATAAGTAAATAATAAAAGTACAACTTCAGAAAAAGAATAGGTAGTTATCGACCCTTTTATAATTTAGTATAAAATGATCATCTTTTAATACTATATTTGTTTTCCTTTTTATGATCATTAAGTATATGTAAGCATGCACAATCAGTCCAAGAGCTCTCCCACAAGAAAGAAAGTAGCATTGTATACTAAATTAAGGACTTATAGGTCAACAAACCAAATATATATATGGAATGCACTGCAAGGAGATCCTCCATTTCCTTTTTCCTGTGATCCCTATGCTTCTTTTCGGAAGAAGGCCCCATGAGGATCCCTTGACTCTAGAAAATACTAATTGGAAACACTTTATAGGCGATGCTTTCTATGACAGATCTCCCAATTGTTGCCATAGCAATATATTCTAAGCCCTCTCCGCTTTGGAGCTTCATTTCTGTGAGCTTCATTTCCTTGGGAGAGATTAGCTAAATTAATCTTTCTCTCCTGCAAAGGAAGTGCCCTGTTTTACTCCTTTGTCAAAAAGTCATAGTATAAGATTGGTAGTACAGAGCACTGCTCTCGGTACTACTTCTTCTCGATTGCTAGAGGCAGATCTTCTCAGGTATGATCCTATAATTAACTTATGTAAGCACCTACACAGCATAAGGTTAGTAGTCTTGGTAATCCTTCGCTCAATGCTAGAGCAGATCTTCTCAGCTAAGATCCCTAATTAACTTGTCTAAGTACCTAAACAAAATTCCCCATGGAGGAAATGATCTAGCTCCTCCTACACATTTATAGATCAATCAGCTCAGTTCTAGTGCTGTTGGACTTTTGCACCCACCAAAAATGTACTACTAGTTGCAAATCTTTACGGAGATAGCTTCATAAGCGAAGGTTCCAAATAATAAACCAGTACCACACTAGTACAGTAGTACTGCCACCTCCCAATAAACAGCAGGGGTCTCGATGAGCAATGTAGTTAATTAGTCGGGGCCTAAAAGCCAATCTCTGTCACTGCACGCAAATGCCTGCACGGCAGGGAATGTACTAGGATGAAAGATGTACTTTACCAACTAATCTAATGGTGCTGGCACAAAGTGAAAAACAATAGTTAATTTGACAGAGTGCAAGGGTTTAGTTTTTGCACTTGTGTTTGATGTGTTCTTCCACCTGAGAGAAGATTTTCACACGTGTAGAAGTTTTTTTCAAATATATTTTCAGTTAAAACAGAGTGAAGGTTCAGTTATTTGCTGCCATGGTGGTTTCTTCAATCAAATAATCTTTTCATTCCTGCTTGGCGATTTATTATTTCTAAGAAAAGAGAGCTAGGATCTTACTAACAACTCTACTAGATTGTTAAGTTGGGTGGGATGTAAAAGCAAGTCTTCTTCTAAGTGCAATATACTTAGTGCTGCTATATGAGTGTATAAATATTTGTTGCTATATAAATGTGAACAAAATTAGTGCTTGTATATGATATTCTGCCATGAAGCTTCACCAGCTCACAGTGGGTGTGGGATCCATGTGACATGTGACATTGCATCCATGTCCACCTGGATAATGATTTTGCAGGTACCCGAGAGGCCCTTGAGTTTGCGGAATGTCGATTAACTTCCGTTCCAAGCAAATTGGTACTCCATATGTCCTATTTTCAGCAAAGGTCATGCTGAAATTTTCCGTGAATTTTAGCATGACTTTGCTAAAATAGGACATATAGGGGTACTTGTGACTAATGCATGGGCCGGGGTATCTTAGTAGTTAATTAAGTAGGATCAAGTGCCCCGGCGTACTTGTGACTAATGCATGGCTTTTAGGGTGCCTCGGTGTCGATAAAAACCGAAATGATGAAAGGTTAGGCTTTTAGGGTGCCTTGGCGTCGAAAAACCCTCAATAATAAAAGCTTAGATTTTAGGATGCCTCGGTGTCGACAAACCCTAAATGATGAGACCATGATCTTGTTCCTTGACAATAACCAACTTTTTGACCAAACTTTGTTTCTATTTAGAGAAAACATGGCCCACAACGATGAGGCCGGGGTTGGGCGGCAAGGCATTACAGGAGCTGTCCCGGAGATGGAGGAACAACCTCACTTGTATGAGGCGCCGCCTTCCCCACCGATCCCGAGACCACGGATGGTGCCGCCGAGGATGACCACACCGATGCCACCACCGATGGTGCCGCCGAGGATGCCACCATTGATGATGGCGGCGCCGCGCAGATGGCAGCCAGCCGAAGAGGCAACGGAAGGACGGCGCCCGATCGTGCTCCGCACCCTCAAGGAGGAAGTTCTTGAAGTGGACTCAAGCGGAATCCAACGGTGCCCGAGCGAATAGTCAAGGGTACTCGCTTCAGCTCGGGTGCATTGTCCGAGCACCGTCTCGATCAACACCGAGAACCCGAGGCATCCCGACCGAGGAATTTGCGCAACCTCCTCTTCACGAAGCTGCGAGCGATACAAGTTCCCGCTGAATTTGAAAACACAAGCCTCAAAGGGAATAAAGTGAACAATGCTGCCCTCACGAAGATGAGCAAGGCCCTGTCTACTTGGAAAAGCAATGTGAAGAGAATGATCGAGAAAGGTGAGAGTTATGAGAAGATCAAGGAGAAAATCCTTCGATCACCAAGATGACTACAACGACTTCAAGATCAATTGCTCGAGCACCGCAAGCTCCCAATCAAGTGAGTGGGGAAACAAATGCGGAGCTGAACATAGGGAACACACACTCGGTCCGGCGGTTCTGAGTGGCGGAGCCTATATGGGACAAGGAGGAGGCGGACCGTGCCGAGCAAGGCCTACCGCCCCTCTTGATACATACGGTGACAAGCAGACCAGGAACTTTGTCGGGGCCGGTACAAGAAGGACCGAAAACAAAGGAGCTTACCACGGATCCGAAGACCAGGCAGCTTGAGCTTGTTACGTAAGGAATACACCCCAGCGTAATTAGCTCCATATGGTTGCATTCTAATTAATGAAGCCAATTTCTAAATGGTTCACATTCCTTCCGCAGCGATCGAAAGCGATGGCGCTGGGTCGACTAAAACAAACAACCCTTGGGACACCACTCTAAATAGGGGTTGAATGTAATGAAGAACAAGGATAAGCTCGATGGCCGGCGTCGGCTGGTCGTGTGGCGGCAAAGGCTTGTCGACAAAATGGGGTCATACTATACCGCTGGTGTGCGGAAGGAGAAAAGACCAGCTCGGAAAGCCAGTAGCGAGAGGTTCAAGAACTCAAAGGCACGGTGGCGCGGATTCGGAGATTGTCCAAGAGCAAGTGGAACAACGACTCGGGCGGCGATCACCGCCCTTGTGCCTACCTTGATCTCGGGGTTGAGTCGTGGATTGCGGGCGACCAACAGGGGCCGCCCGATTCCTAGCTTCACGGCCAGCAACTTCGCATAATGCGATGGCGGGGCCATTGGTGCCTCCGGCGGGCGGCATTGGTGTCTCCGGCGCCGCACGGAGCTTAATGCACCGGGTGTCGCCGGCGGCACCTCTGCAGCAAGCGGCCCCTCCGTCAGCTGCCGCCCGCCGTTGGCGGTGCCTCTACATTAGCCGAGCTCGGCGCCATCATCACGGTAACTAATTAAGCCTCTCTCGGCGAGGACTTCATCTCCTTGCCTTTGATGGGCATCCACGGCGCCCTACATGTTTTCGCGGGCGCCGCCGACGTTCCGTGCACTCTCCTCCGCCGTGAACAACGAGTTGGTCGATGTCGCCAAGGGCAAAATCGTTCAACGGGCAACCCCATGTTCCACGGTACCGGATGCCACCCAACTTGTTTAGGGTTCAACTGGTTGGTGCTGCCGAGCTGCGACGACTTGTTACCTCGAATCGACCCGTCGGGGCCGATGATGATGACGTGATGACCCTCGCGCGCTGCTGAGCTGGCCCTGCTTTGGCGAAGAGCCAGATTCGTTTGGGGCGGGGACACCACCCAAAGACAACACCGCCCGGTCGTGCGGCGCCAAGTCGGCCCCATGGCAAGACCGCCGTAACGGTGCGGACATCCCTATGCCATCGATCCAAACATGCATATGGCACAGGATCGAACGACGACGGCGGCGACTATGATACATTTGGCAGCGTCGATCGAGACTTTGCCGAGCATGGATGCGATGGCGACTTCATGGGGCCTCCTTCTCAAGAACCAAACCCAACAAAAGGCGTGTGCGATCTAGCTCGCATCGGAGAAGCCAAGTTACAACAGGCGCCGTCGGCGTTCAGCTCTCGGGAGGCGCCTCCACTGCCGACTTCACCGAGCCTCGAGATAGGCGAGGTGCGAAATATTATCAGCCCCAACACACTCAAGAAGGCGGTCTGTGAGCAAAACTCGGTCCCATTACAGGAGAAGAAGAAGGCACGCAAAAGAAAGACTAAGAAGGGTGCGAGCCAGCCGGCACCGAGTGCGATCCGTGCTCGGGGCGGGCCACCTTCACCGCAGGATATCTCGAGGAGGGTGCATGTGGCGGGTAGGGCGATGCTACCGACAAATATGCTCAATGCTGCAACCGTGCTATCGGAGTCTGCATGACAGTGTTCTTTCTTTGGAGAAGCGGCGTCTCGGGGAGAAGGATGTGGCATACCGGTTTTGCGGCCAAGGTGCGGAGGGCAAGGGCTTTGTGGATAACTCCATCGGGCGTCGATCGTCCTGCGTTTTGATGACATCCACGCTATGTTGAACCTTCATCCGCTGCACTACACCTTCGTTCGGCTATTTTGCTGAGTATGGAATCACGGATCATTAGCGACAAGACCCGGACATCGTGATAGTCGACCCCTTCTACATGCGTGCCAAGATCTTGGGCAGCACTGGGACCGGCAAGTCGCGAGTTCTTACCTCGGGCGTCATTCGGCAAACCAAGATAAGGATAACTTCCTCGTGCCTTACTTTCCGAGTAAGTCCTCCCTCAACCGCCCGTAACATATGAATTCTTACATTTCGATCGTTTTCTTTTAACATTCCGTGTTTTCTGCAGTGACACCGTTGCACGCTCATCCTCCTAAGCCCCAAATATTCCATGGCCACGTATTTCGACCGGACCGTCGATCGAGCGTAGACTACACAAATGTCAAGAAGGTTCTTGATGATGTTCTCCCGCCTCGCCAAATCTGGAGGCACCTTCACCAGGCCTATTAAATAAAACGGCAAGCACGTGTTCTCCCACAATCTGACGTTCTGCTGCGTCAAGCAGCCGCTTTGGCGATCGAAGGGTGCCTACTCGCCATCCATCACATGCGGCGATCGTATGGGACCATCATCAACTTCGCTACGAGTAAACTCCAAGATTGGGCGCGGCGTGTCGGCAATCCAGGGCGCGGACCTCCGACAAAATTCTTTCGCATCCGATCGGAGTTTGCGGAAATCATCCATCAAGATGTCGCCGTACCTCGGGGCAGTTCTACCTCGAAATCAACCGTCCAACGGTGACATCGACACAATGCTACAAATGCAGGATGACAACGCCCGTTCTTTCATGACTCCCACGATGAGACGGCGGCTTCATCCACGCTCCGGTCCCTTGAGTCGAGTTGTCTAGTTCTGAAACATCGATTGGCTCATGTTGTAATTAAACTTTAATGAACTTGTAGTATGTCTCTTTGGTTTGAGAGTCGTTCAACTTAGATGTAATCGATGCTATTAATGTCTTGCTTTTCTCTTCCGATCGTTACATTTGCATACTTATATATTGCTTATGTATTGTGCGTGAATTGGTACTAACGTTTACGTTTGGCTAGTGCATAGCGATGCCGGCGTATGTCGTGTACAAGGGTAAGGTTCGGAGTCTCGATGACTGGGAGGAGTGTTGGAGACAGGTTCACCGATTCAGCGGTAACAGTTACAAAGGGTACACCACTAGGGCGAGGCGAATCTAGATCGCCCGCTATCTAGCGGGAGAGGGAGGGCGTTGGAGGAACCGGATGAAGGCGAGTTTCATCGTGATGATGCTCATCGTGATGACCGCAGCTCTCTTCTATGTGATGGTAGTTTAGATGATCGATATCGACTTGTAATGCGAAGACAAACTCGCTACTCGCGGTCTCGAGACTTGTAATATAATGTTCTATCTTTGTTCGGTCTTTTCAATTCGAGACTAATATGATGAATTGTATTAGGAGACTAATATGATGAATTGTATTCAAAGACTAATCTTCTATTGTATTTGATGAATCTATTGTTGATGTGTGATGTCTATATTTTGTCAAATTATACATTTTGTAACCTGCAAAAAACAGAAAATAAAAAATAAAAAAACCTAATATTCATACTAATGGCGCATCACATGATGAAGGCGCCATTAGTATGACAGTCATACTAATGGCGCATCATGGGTAGTGCGCCATTAGTATCTTCTGATTACTAATGGCGCATCCAGGTGGTGCGCCATTAGTATCTCAAAGCACTGGTATACATGCCCCGGAGGCATACTAATGGCGCACCCTCGCATATACTAATGGCGCACCAGGTGGTGCGCCATTAGTATACTGAATACTAATGGCGCACCAGGTGGTGCGCCATTAATAAAAATACTAATGGCGTGCTATCAATGGCGCACCAGTGATGCGCCATTAATAGCCATATTAGGTGCGCCATTAGTAGTGGTTTTTCTAGTAGTGTATATATAGCAGCCCGGCGGTTGCCGAAAACGGGTTCTCCGCGAGGTGATTCTGGCGCGCTGGGTTGCAGGAGGTTCAGAGGTTGGCGTCGTCGTGGGTGTTCCCTGGTTCCGTTTAGGTGCTAAATGCGTCGGGATTTGGTTGCTTAGGAGGAGCTCGAAGGAACGGGGCGGCGCGGGCCCGTCGGCGGCAGAGAGCGTGCTCTGTGCATGCCGCGCCACGGCGACGGAGCTGCATGCGTGCGCTGGCGAGGAAATCGCCACGCGGAGCCACCAGGGGGTTTGGGCGGTGCCGAACGGCGTTATGCCACCGTTCTGCTCCCTGTCGGCCGCTACGGTGGTTCGGCCGCCGCAAGACACGCCGGCGCAGGTGGGCCAGGGTGCCACCGACGCCAGGAACGCGCCAAGCACGCGTGTGAGGCTCCGGACAAGCAAGCTAGGCCGTGAGCAACGTGCCAAGTGCACTGTGAGCATGTGACTGAATTTTACGGCGAAGATCGACCTTTGAAACTCTGAACTTAGCGAAAATGAGCGAAGCAGTGCATGCAAGGTGTTCGACAGAATGATCTAGGCATGTAGGGATTTTTCCTTGAGCTGGTTTTTGGTGGAGGGCCTCTCATTGCATCTAGAGGCTGCCTGAATATTTGTGGAATTTTGGAGTAGTGTAGATATGAATTTCACCAAATTTGGCAAATCTGGTCCAAACTTGCGAGAGACTATAATTTGAAATTTTGAACAGAAGAGGTGGATCTTGATAGTTCTAGGTTGTGGGTACCAAGGACTATCCAAGGGAGTTGGTTTGAGGTCAAAATTCAAATGCATTAAGGTACTTTCTTTGCAAATTACCTAGGCTCAAAATAATAGGCAGAAAAGATTTTGGGAGAGAATTAAATGAAATAAAAATTCAGAAGAGGGTTGAACTAGTAGAGACAGAATGTTTGGATTACCCAAAGTGGAAGGAGATATATTTGGGAAGATTTTACCATGTGGTGCATGGCCAAATCATGAATGTTTTCAAATATGGGAGAGGATGAAAAACTCCTAGAGTTTCTTTTTGAAAGAAATAAACTTCAAAGATTTTTTTTCTTGAATTCTTGTGAAGAGGGCAATCAGAGGAAAAATTTTAAAACCAAACACCAGAGTTGAAGGAGATGCAAAAGTAAAATATTTGCCAGAGGGAAAAAGCTTTCTGATAGAGATTTTTGGAAGGGTTTTGGAGACCTCCAACAAAATTTTGAAGAAAACCAAAGGAAAATTTTTGGAGTGTCACACCCTTGTAGGCAAGGCCTTCCGTACAGGATTTATTGGCCGATGGCCCGGGCAGATGCGCAGGATTTAGTCCAACGATGCGTCGGTTGCCACCCTTTTGCTAATCAAAGCCACATGCCACCCACCTCCCTCAAAACTATACCCATCACCTGGCGTTCATGGTCAGGGGCTTGACATGGTTGGACCCCTTAAGGAGGAACCCACAAGCAAAAATACCTATTGGTCATGGTGGACAAATTCACCAAATGGATAGAGGCCAAGCACATCAAAGCGGCGAATCCGGGCGGTGATAGACTTCATATCGGGGTAGTGCACCATTACGGCGTCTCGCACAGTATCATCACTGATAACGGCACCAACTTCACGGCCGATGAGGTCAAATTATGGTGCAAAACATGGGCATCAAGCTTGATTACGCCTCGGTCTATCACCCTCAAACCAGCGGTCAAGTCTAGCGAGCAAGCGGTCTAATCATGGCGGCATTAAACCCGGACTAGTGCGGTCCCTCAAGGAATCTAACACGCCTTTGGGTTGAGGAGCTCGACTCCGTACTCTGGGGCTGCGGACCACGCGAATCGTACTACGATTCACACCATTTTTAATGGTGTACGGCGCAGAGGCAGTCTTGCCCTGCGACATAATGCATGACTCACCTCGCGTGCACATGTATGAAGAAAGAAAGCCGAGCTCGATTGGCGGGACAGTTTGGGCGCATTGGAGGAGGAGCGCGACGTGGCAAAAGCTCGTTCGCATTTTATCAACAGCAGGCTCGAAGATATCAAAGCAGGAAATGCGGGCCAAAGCTTACAACGTTGGCGAACTAGTTCTCGCTGCGGACAAGAAAAAGGACAAACTCAAGCCCAAATGGGAAGGTCCCTTCATCATCGACCAGGTCTGACCGGCGGAGCATACCGTCTGCGAAACGCGCCGGATAACCGACTCGAGCCAAACCCATGGAACGCAGCCCGTCTACAAAGATTCTACGTCTAAGCGCCGGACTCCGAGTTCGTCTCCTTCCTCCGTCCACATTTTCTATTTTTGCTGTCTTTTATTTCTCTCCTTCCTCCTCCTTCTTCTCGAAGCCTTTAGAGGCTCATTTGCACATTGTTCGCACACACTTGACGCGCTATCCGTGCGCATTATACCTGGGGGCTTCTTTAACAGAAGCTTATTTATACGGGCTTTATGCCCAACACATGTGTCACACTTCCGCATGTACCTTTTATTCACCATTATATGCATCGATATGACTGAAGTTTTGGCCAAGCTGGGTTGCTGGCTCTGTGCTTACCCCTACGTTCCCGATTGTTCGGCTAGGTGGTAAAGGAGCACCTCTGCGATTATTACCGCCCGGCCAGCCGACGTGTACCTCGGACTGGGTGAAGCAGCTAAGCGTTCTTAAGGGAATATTGGTCGGTGAACTAAAAGATGATTTTTATTTTCACTTATCTGCCCCGGATGCTTTTACTTTTTTTTGGTCCGTACATGCACTTTTGGGCATGCCGCCCGAGAAAGGAACCTCTAACGGACTATTATCCACGGAAGATGTTTCTTACTAACCATGTAATATAACATAACTAGTTGGGCACTTGTCTGATAAAGCACTTATGACCCCTATGCCTGGTCTCCACGCATACCCCGGTTTTTATAACCGCGAGGGTATTCGGACAAACTCCAGACTATTGGGTCCCGAGGTTGAAGCGAAAAGGTCCGCTATGACAAACGATCTACAATCCGGCTAGAAGGCATTTTACATGACATTTTAAATTACATAGTCAAATCGACTGGTTGTATTCCTCTTCAATGTCGTCCAATAGGCTGTCTAGTTTACAGTCCTGCTGGGAATACTTTGCGGCCAACTCTACTTGGCCGTACACTAAGCTCACAGGATCTCCTTCCGTCGGGCCCCACAGGTCCGACCTCGGCCATATGGTTTGGGTCCGCCGTGAACGCGTCTTCACCATGGCCCAAGCCTCCTGGCGCCTTGACGATAGGCGATATCTTCCATAGCGGAGCGCCGCCGTGCTCCTCGAACCTTCTCCATAAGCTCTCAAGGCCTTGGGTAGGGAGATAGATGGCCACAAGGCCTGGGCGGCGCCTTTCATCACTTGCGAACTCGTTAGTGCAGTTGCAATAACTTCGGGAAGAAGGTCACCCGTGGAACAGGCATTTCCTCTTCAGGACTACCCGTGAGCATACCTCTGAGACATAACTCTATTAATTGACTTCCTCGCCGAAATCTTTTTCAAAGTTCGCTCAAGCACTTCTTGTAAATGCCGCTGACGAAGTACGCGATTTATCCTTCACGGAGTCCGGCAATTGAGCACGAACATCCTTTAGTTCCTCACCCAGCTGGGTGTTGGCATCTTGGAGATTATTTTTCTCTTGCCTCACCCTTGTAAGCACATTCTCGCCGGCCTTCAATCGGCGCAACAGATGTTGCTTGTCCGGATCTAGTCTGGTGCCATCTGCAATATTATTGTCAGATTTACACACACGCCGCACTTCACAAACTATTTATCTTTTGAAGCATATATTACGGAGGGGTCTCTGTGGCTCCCATTGGCGGCTAATGCTGACCACAAGTTGGGCCTTGCATTCTTCAAGCTCATGAGACAGTCGGGTATTCTTATTTGTAAGATCCTGCATAACAAATGATCCTTAAATCAGTTATTCTAACTATTTTAAGTCTCGGGAGACTCTTGGCATATATAAGCATCAAATTTCCTCACTGTATGTCCTTTACATCTTGCTCCGTGGCTCTGGCTAGACCATCTTGGCGGCACGGAGTGCGCCTCTCCAATTGAAGGCATTCAAGGCCTCTTGGGAGAAACATCGTCACGAAGAACTGTCCGTGGCCTTTGTGATTCATGGCGCTCTCCACCTCGGAGTTGGTAGCGGACAATCTGCCGGCATCCTCTGTCGGGAGGAGCATCCGGCCTTGCGCCTCGTGCTCGCCTCGCTTGGACCCGGCTTTGGGCACGGCTGGCGGAGGTTCGATTGGCAACCTCTCCGGACTGCATCCTCTGTCGGAGGAGCATCCGACGCACGCCTCGTGCTCGCCTCTGCTTCTGGACCCGGCTTTGGAGCCTGGCTGGCGGAGGTTCGATTGACAACCTCTCCGGACTCAGTCCGGCGAGCGCTCTTTTTCCTGAAAAGAGCAACAGCGTTACTACGCCTTCCAAGAATCAGCCCTGGGAATATGGTGACGCGCTATACCGTTGCGGCGGAGTTTCGATCCGGACCGCACTTCTTTTTAGCCTACGGGGCCGCACTGCCCCTTGTTGGCTAGCCGTCGCGGGCTCGGCCTCCTGCCTCGAAGGAACCCCCTGCGAAACACCATCAAATATTTGGTGATTAGAAGGAAAGCACGGGTGGGTCAGGGTATCCGGACTTCGGTCACGGTTACCTAGGAGCCCGGAAATAATGCGGGGTAGTCGGCTATAATGGCAACCAAAGCATTGTCGATGCTAAGTTGGTGGAACACCCCGTCGATCAGCTCCACCTTTATATCCGGGTCCTCCTCGGAGGCCGGATCGAGGGACCGTTCCGGATCCTCGGGTTGTGGGGGCGGGCTGTGTATCTTCTCCATCGCCCAGCGCAGTTCCTGCGTAGAAACCATCAAATGAGATATTTTAACCACGGGAACATGGATCGGATAGGCCACAAAGATATTTGCTTACCCAACTTTGAGGATTATTCGAAGAAAACCCGTTTAGTGGACTGATGCGGAGAAAATCCTCCTCTTCCCCTTTGTACATGGCGGACAAGGTCTTCACCAGTTCGGTGACCGATCCCGGCCCTTTGCGGCCATGGCGGGTGGCATCGTCCTCCCCGTTGAAATCCCACATGGGGTGGCCTCTATATTGGAGCGGCTGCACTCCCCTCATAATGCAGGTTGCCATGACTCCAATCATGGTCAATCCGGCATGAGCTAGTAATCTTATTCGGCTCATCAAGTAAAGGACGTCCTGGTCATTTTCCCCCTGGAGGCTCCGCGGGCGCCAGCTTAGGCGCTTCTTCAGAGGAGCATTGCTAAATTCCGGAAGGCCGATCCGAACAGGATCCGGCAGCGGGACGTCCTCCATGTAGAACCATTCGGAGGGCCAGTCTTCGGACGCCTTCTTTGGGGTTCCGGATAGGTATCCGGTCCCGGCGATGCGCCATAGTTCGGCTCCGCCCACTTGATATATTGACCCCTCGTGAGAACGAGGCACAAGGCAGAACAATCTCTTCCACAAGGCGAAATGGGCCTCAATGCCCAGACTTTTCGCATTCATTCAAACACGAGGAAGATGGCCATTATTGGGTGTGGAAGCCAAGGAGCGCAGCATTTATCAGAAGTCGGACACTATTCGACAAGTATATGGAATTTGGAGAAGAACCCGCCTCGCAATGCCGAAGACAATCTACGCGTCGGACTCGTCGCCATCGAAGCCTGGTTAGGGGCTCTTGAGGAGTCTGGACTAGGGGTGTCCGGATAGCGAACTATCATCTTTGGCGGACTCCTAGACTATGAAGATACAAGATTGAAGACTTCGTCCGTGTCCGGATGGGACTTTCCTTGGCGTGGAAGGCAAGCTTGGCGTCTGGATATGTAGATCTCCTACCATTGTAACCGACTACGTAACCCTAACCCTATCCGGTGTCTATATAAACCGGAGGTTTTTAGTCCGTGGGACGAACAACAATCATACCATAGGATAGCTTCTAGGGTTTAGCCTCTACGATCTCGTGGTAGATCTACTCTTGTACTACCCATATCATCAATATTAATCAAGCAGGAGTAGGGTATTACCTCCATCGAGAGGGCCCAAACCTGGGTAAAAACATCGTGTCCCTTGTCTCTTGTTACCATCCGCCTAGACGCACAGTTCGGGACCCCCTACCCGAGATCCGCCGGTTTTGACACCGACAGTTAGGGTTAGGGCAAAACGTAATCTCGGTGAGACCGATTACACAAACTCGGTGAGACCGATTTTGGTAATTAGCTAACTAGAGAGTTGGTCAGGCAAACTCGGTGAGACCGATTACACAAACTCGGTGAGACCGATTTTGGTAATTAGCTAACCAGAAAGTTTGCATTGTAATCTCGGTAGTACCGATTGCACAAACTCGGTGAGACCGATTTTGGTAATTAAGGGAGTCCTGGACTAGGGGGTGTCCGGATAGCCGAACTATCATCTTTGGCCGGACTCCTAGACTATGAAGATACAAGATTGAAGACTTTGTCCCGTGTCCGGATGGGACTTTCCTTGGCGTGGAAGGCAAGCTTGGCGTCTGGATATGTAGATTTCCTACCATTGTAACCGACTCTGTAACCCTAACCCTATTCGGTGTCTATATAAACCAAAGGTTTTTAGTCCATAGGACGAACAACAATCATACCATAGGCTAGCTTCTAGGGTTTAGCCTCTCTGATCTCGTGGTAGATCTACTCTCGTACTACCCATATCATCAATATTAATCAAGCGGGGTAGGGTATTACCTCCATCGAGAGGGCCCGAACCTGGGTAAAACATCTTGTCCCTTGTCTCCTGTTACCATCCGCCTAGACGCACGATTCGGGACCCCTACCGAGATCCGCGGTTTGACACCGACATTGGTGCTTTCATTGAGAGTTCCTGCGTAGCGTCACCGATAGGCCCGATGGCTCCTTCGATCATCAACAACGACACAGATCCGGTGAGACTTTTCTCCCGGACAGATCTTCGATTCGGCGACCTTGCACTGCGGGCGATTAAGCAGCCATCTGGAGCAGATCGAAAGCTACGCCCCTGGCCACCAGGTCAGATTTGGAAGTTTGAACTATACGGCCGATGTCCGCGGAGACTTGATATTCGACGGATTCGAGCCACAGCCGAGCGTGCCGCACTGTCTCGATGGGTATGATCACCAGTGCCCTCTCCGACCCTTAATCCAGAGCCGGTTCCCTCGATCGAGGACGAGTGGTTGGACACCGCCTCGGGGGCTACGATCTCAACGGCAATAGAACCGAACTCCATCCCTGTCCTTTGCGAAAACCGTGACTCCAGGGTGCCGGACTCCGAACCCTCCGCGCCCCTGCCAATCGAATCCGATTGGGCGCCGGTCATGGAGTTAACTGCCGCGGACATCTTTCAGCACTCACCCTTTGGCGACATCCTGAATTCACTAAAGTCTCTCTCTTTATCCGGAGAGCCCTGGCGGACTACGGTCGGGAAGGTTGGGATCGCGACGACGAAGAAATTCAACGCCCACCCACCACCCACTTTGTAGCCACTTGTCGAAAGCTTAAGCGGCGTGCTCGATTTCGACTCCGAAGACATCGGCGGTATGGGCGGCGATGTAGGAGACAACCATGAACCAACACCTATCGATAGTGGACAACCACCTCATCCCATGATGTATACATGGTGGACACACCTAAAGGAAATAACGACGAGGAACAACGGGACACTACGAAGGATAAATCCTCGAAAAACAGTCAAAGCGGCAGCGTAAGCGCGCACCAAGTCCGCCTCGACAAAAACCCAGCCATAGAGCAGGGCGAACCGTGAGCAGCGAACATGCTACCGAGCAACCGTCCGAGCAGGACAACTTGGATGAACAACCCGTCCCCGGCGAAGATAACAGTCCGGACGATCTCACGCCGGACAAATCATTGGAGCAGAAGAACCTCCACAAAAGGCTCGTTGCCACTGCGCGTAGCCTGAAAAAGCAGAAGCGGAAGCTCAAAACAGCGGAAGATGCACTCAAAATCAGATGGAGCAAAGTACTCAACACCGCGGACAAATGGCGGCGATCGCCCGAACAAAAACTACCCAAAGAGAAAACTACGCCCGAATTTGATGAGGAGGTCGTGAAACCCCACAATCAAAAAGCAAGAAGGCCACCGGTCGGATGGGCGACCCCACGGCAAGCAGAGAGCGGCAAATGGCACCGCACACAAGCGATGCGTGATCCGCATAAGGATTAGCATCAAAAATACTGCCCGATTAGGTCCATCTATGGGCCGAAAAGCAAGCTCTTCAAAGCAATGCAACAAGCCAAATATCCGAACATCACGGCACACCCAAATACGGTGGTGCGCACACTATGTTTCACCGATGAGGTGCTGGATCACAATTCCCAGTGAGATTCAAACCCGTAAACATAGGGGCATCTGACGGAACAACAGACCACAGATGCGGATTGAGGATTACATCCTCCACATACACATGGCTAGAGGAGATGATCTCCACGCCATAAAGTACCTACCCTCAAGCTCAAAGGGCCAACTCGGCATTGGCTTAAAAGCCTTCCGAAAACACCATCGGAAGTTGGGAGGAGCTCGAGGATGCATTTCGGGCAAATTTTGGGGGACCTATGTCCGCCCTCCGGATCTGAGACGATCTAAGTCACATAACTCAATAGCCCGGAGAGTCAGCCGGAAATGCGGAACAGGTTCCTTACCAAAAGAACCAAATAGTCGACTGTCCGGACACCGAAGCCTTAGCAGCCTTCAAACACAACGTCCGAGATGAATGGCTCGCCAGACACCTCGGCCAAGAAAAGCCGAGAACAATGGCCGCACTAACAAGCCTCATGACCCGCTTTTGCGCGGGAGAGGATAGCTGGCTAGCAAGATGCAGTACCAGTGACCCAAGTACATCCGAAGTCAGGGATGGGAATGGGAAACCACGGCGCAGCAAGGACCAACGCCGGATTAAGGGGGACGGTCCAAAGAGCGCGGCAGTCAACACCGGATTCAAAAGCTCACGGCAGAACAATAAAAAACTGCCCCTTAAGGACAATAGCGATGAGCTATCCAACTTAAACAAAATCTTGGACAAGATATGTCAAATCCACAGTACTCCCGGGAGGCCTGCAAACCATACCCACAGAGATTGTTGGGTCTTCAAGCAGTCCGGCAGACTCAACGCCGAACACAAGGGGCTCGACACACCAAGTGAGGATGATGACGAGCACCACAAGCAGAGCCCTGGAAAACAAAAGAATTTCCCACAAGAGGTTAAAACAGTAAACTCACTTCATGTGGTAAAAGGGAAAAACAGCGCGGCGCCCACTAAACTGCGCACCGCACAGACTACCCTAGTGGAGTACCAACACTGGTTGTCAAAACCAATCACCTTCGACCATCAGGACTACTCCGAAAGTATCCGGAACGCAGGATGGACTGCCTTGATATTGGATCCCATAACTGACAGATTCCAATTTACACAAGTCCTCATGGACGGCGGCAGTGACATAAACCTGATATATCAGGACACAATCCGCACGATGGGGATAGACCCAACCAAAATTCGCCATAGCAACACCTCCCTCAAAGGGGTAATGCCAGGCCTATATGCCCATTGTACGGGCTCCCTACCGTTAGAAGTTGTGTTCGGCTCATCCGACTGTTGGAAATATGCCCTAGAGGCAATAATAAAAGTGTTATTATTATATTTCTTTGTTCATGATGATTGTCTTTTATTCATGCTATAACTGTATTATCCGGAAATCGTGATACACGTGTGAATACATAGACCATAACATGTCCCTAGTAAGCCTCTAGTTGACTAGCTCGTTGGTCAACAGATAGTCATGGTTTCCTGACTATGGACATTGGATGTCATTGACAACGGGATCACATCATTAGGAGAATGATGTGATGGACAAGAACCAATCCTAAGCATAGCACAAGATCGTGTAGTTCGTTTTGCTAGAGCTTTTCCAATGTCAAGTATCTCTTCCTTAGACCATGAGATCGTGTAACTCCCGGATACCGTAAGAGTGCTTTGGGTGTACCAAGCGTCCTGGCGTAATCGGGTGACTATAAAGGTGCACTACGGTATCTCCGAAAGTGTCATTGGGTTGACACGGATCGAGGCGGGATTTGTCACTCCGTATGACGGAGAGGTATCTCTGGGCCCACTCGGTAATGCATCATCATAATGAGCTCAAAGTGACTAAGTGGTTAGTCACGGGATCATGCATTCTGATGCGAGTAAAGTGACTTGCGATAACGAGACTGAACAAGGTATTGGGATACCGACGATCGAGTCTCGGGCAAATAACGCACCGATTGACAAAGGGAATTGTATCTGGGGTTTGATTGAATCCTCGACATCGTGGTTCATCCGATGAGATCATCGAGGAGTATGTAGGAGCCAACATGGGTATCCAGATCCGCTGTTGGTTATTGACCGGAGAGGCATCTCGGTCATGTCGCATTCTCCCGAACCGTAGGGTCTACACATAAGGTTCGGTGGCGCTAGGGTTGTAGAGATATTAGTATGCAGTAACCCGAAAGTTGTTGAGTCCGGATGAGATCCCGGACGTCACGAGGAGTTCGGAATGGTCGGAGGTAAAGATTTATATATAGGAAGTCAGTTTGACCACGGAAAGTTTTGGGGTCACGGTATTGTACCAGACCACCGAAAGGGTCCGAGGGTCCATCGAGTGGGGCCACCTATCCGGAGGGCCCCATGGGCTGAAGTGGCGTGGGAACCAGCCTGGTGGGCTGGTGCGCCCACCAAGGGCCAAAGCGCCTAGGGTTGGGGGACCGTTGCCCAGAGGGGCATCGCCCCAGTTGGAAACCCTAGGGGCCGTTGCCCCAGGGGCATCGCCCCTGGTTGGAAACCCTAAGGGCCGTTGCCCGGGGCCGCCGCCCCCATCTAGATGGGATCTCCAAGGGGCATCGCCCCCTAGCCCCTATATAGTGGAGGGAGGAAGGGCAGCAAGACCCGCATCTTGGCACCTCCTTCCCCTTGCTACACCTCCTCCTCCCGCAGACGCTTGGCGAAGCCCTGCGGATCCTGCTGCATCCACCACCACGTCGTCGTGCTGCTGGATCTTCATCAACCTCTCCTTCCCCTTGCTGGATCAAGAAGGAGGAGGCGTCACGCTGACCGTACATGTGTTGAGCAGCGGAGGTGCCGTCCGTTCGGCGCTAGGATCTCCGGTGATTGGATCACGCCGTGTACAACTACCTCAACCCCGTTCTTTTGAGCGCTTCGCTCATGATCTACAAAGTGGTATGTAGATGCATCTCCATGACTCGTTGCTTAGATGAACTCATAGATGGATCTTGGTGAAACCGTAGGAAAAATTTTAATTTTCTGCAGCGTTCCCCAACAGTGGCATCATGAGCTAGGTCTATCGTAGTTCTCTTTGCACGAGTAGAACACAATTTAGTTGTGGGCGTGGATCTTGTCAACTTACTTGCCGCTACTAATCTTATCTTGCTTCCAGCGGTATTGTGGGATGAAGCGGCCCGGACCAACCTTACGTGCGCTTACATGAGACCGGTTCCACCGACTAACATGCACTAGTTGCATAAGGTGGCTGGCGGGTGTCTGTCTCTCCTACTTTAGTTGGGCGGATTCGATGAAAAGGGTCCTTATGAAGGGTAAATAGAAGTTGACAAGATCACGTTGTGGTTATTCGTAGGTAAGAAAACGTTCTTGCTAGAACCCAATTGCAGCCACGTAAAAGATGCAACAACAATTAGAGGACGTCTAACTTGTTTTTGCAGCAATTGACATGTGATGTGATATGGCCAAGTTGTGATGAATGATGAATGACATATTGTGATGTATGAGATCGTGTTCTTGTAATAGGAATCACGACTTGCATGTCGATGAGTATGACAACCGGCAGGAGCCATAGGAGTTGTCTTTATTTTTGTATGACCTGCGTGTCATTCAAGAACGCCATGTAATTTACTTTACTTTATTGCTAAACCCGTTAGCCATAGAAGTAGAAGTAGTCGTTGGCGTGACAACTTCATGGAGGCACAATGATGGAGATCATGATGATGGAGATCATGGTGTCATGCGGTGACAAGATGATCATGGAGCCCGAAGATGGAGATCAATGGAGTTTTATGATATTGGCCATATCATGTCACTACTATATAATTGCATGTGATGTTTATTATGTTTATACATCTTGTTTACTTAGAACGACGGTAGTAAATAAGATGATCCTTACAACAATTTCAAGAAGTGTTCTCCCTAACGTGCACCGTTGCTAAAGTTAAATAAGCTTCTAAGCACCACGTGATGATCGGGTGTGATGGATTCTTACGTTCACATACAGCGGTGTAAGACAGATTTACACACGCAAAACACTTAGGGTTAACTTGACGAGCCTAGCATGTGCAGACATGGCCTCGGAACACGGAGACCGAAAGGTCGAACACGAGTCGTATAGAAGATCGATCAACATGAGAATGTTCACCGGCGATGACTAGTCCGTCTCACGTGATGATCGG
Source organism: Aegilops longissima (assembly GCA_021605205.1). Lineage (NCBI taxonomy): Eukaryota > Viridiplantae > Streptophyta > Magnoliopsida > Poales > Poaceae > Aegilops > Aegilops longissima. The sequence continues at coordinate 713,791,657 of CM038677.1, forward strand.
ACACGGCCTAGTCGACTCGGATCGTGTATCACTTAGATGACTAGAGGATGTCTAATCTGAGTGGGAGTTCATTGAAATAATTTGATTAGATGAACTTAATTATCATGAACTTAGTCTAAAACTTTTGAATGATATGTCTTGTAGATCAAATGGCCAACGCTCATGTCAACTTGAACTTCAACGCGTTCCTAGAAAACCAAGCTGAAAGATGGCGGCAGCAACTATACGGACTGGGTCCGGAACTTGAGATCATCCTCATAGCTGCCAGAAACAATATGTCCTAGAAGGACCGCTAGGTGGCGCTCCGTCCCGAAGAACCAAGACATTATGAATGCTTGGCAGTCTCGTCTTGATGATTACTCCCTCGTTCGGTGCGGCATGCTTTACAGACTTAGAACCGGGCTCCAAAAGCGTTTTGAGCATCACGGAGCATATGAGATGTTCAAGAGCTGAAACTGGTTTTCCAAGCTCACGCCGGGTCGAGAGATATGACATCTCCGACAAGTTCTATAGTTGTAAGATGGAGGAAAATAGTTACATCGGTGAGCACATTCTCAAGATGTGCAGGGTTGCACAACCGTATGACCCAGACTGAATATTAACCTCCTGATGAGGCGGTCATTGACAGAATCCTCCATCGCTCCCACCAAGCTACAAGAGCTTTGTGATGAACTACAATATGCAGGGGATGGTAAAGACCATTCTGAAGTATTCTCTATCTTTGAAGTCAGCCGAGGTTGAAATCAAGAAAGAACATCAAGTGTTGATGGTCAATAAGACCACTAAGTTCAAGAAGGGCAAGGGTAAAAAGAACTTCAAGAAGGACGGCAAGGAGGTTGCGGCGCCCGCAAGCAAGTTACGGGAAGAAGTCAAAGAATGGACCCAAGCCTGAGACTGAGTGCTTTTATTGCAAGGGAAGGGTCCTTTGAAGCGGAACTGCCCCAAATACTTAGCGGATAAGAAGGCCGGCAACACCAAAGGTATATTTGATATACATGTAATTGATGTGTACCTTACCAGAGTCGTAGTAACTCCTGGGTATTTGATACGGTGCCGTTGCTCATATTTGTAACTCACAGCGGAGCTGCGGAATAAGCGGAGACTGGCGAAGGGCGAGGTGACGATCTTGGCGTCGGGAATGGTTCAGAGTCGATGTGATCGCGATCGACGCTACCTCTTCATTTACCCACAGGATTAGTTATAAACCTTAATAATTGTTATTTGGTGCCAAGTTTGAGCATGAATATTGTATCTGGATCTCGTTTAATGCGAGATGGCTACTCATTTAAATCCGAGAATAATGGTTGTTCTATTTATATGAGAGATATGTTTTATGGTCATGCTCCAATGGTCAATGGTTTATTCTTAATGAATCTCGGCGTAGTATTACACATGTTCATAGCGTGAATACCAAAAGATGTAAAGTTGATAACGATAGTCCCACATACTTGTGGCACTTTGCCGCCTTGGTCACATTGGTGTCAAGCGCATGAAGAAGCTCCATCTGATGGACTTTTGGAGTCTTTAGATTATGAATCATTTGACACATGCGAACCATGCCTCATGGGCAAGATGACCAAGACTCCGTTCTCCGGAACAATGGGCGAGCAACCAACTTGTTGGAAATCATACATACCGATGTGTGCGGTCCAATGGCGTTGAGGCTCACGGAGGATATCGTTATGTTCTCACTCTCACAGATGACTTGAGTAGATATGGGTATGTCTACTTGATGAAACACAAGTTTGAGACCTTTGAAAAGTTCAAGGAATTTCAGAATGAAGTAGAGAATCAACGTGACGAAAGATAAAATTCTTCGATCGGATCGTGGAGGAGAATATTTAAGTCACGAATTTGGTACACACTTAAGAAAATGTGGAATCGTTTCACAACTAACGCCGCTGGAACACCTCGGTAGAAGTGGTGTGTCGAGCGTCGTGTCGCACTCTATTGGATATGGTGCGGTCTATGATGTCTCTTACTGATTTACCGCTATCATTTTGGGGATCGCTCTAGAGACAGCTACATTCACTTTAAATAGGGCATCGTCTAAGTCCGTTGAGAAGACACCGTATGAATTATGGTTTGGGAAGAAACCTAAGCTCGTTTCTAAAAGTTTGGGGATGCGATGCTTATGTCAAGAAACTTCAACCTGAAAAGCTCGAACCCAAGTCGGAAAAATCGTCTTCATAGGATACCCTAAGGAAACCGTAGGGTATACCTTCTACTTAAGATCCGAGGGCAAGATCTTTGTTGCCAAGAATGGATCCTTTCGGAAAAAGAGTTTCTCTCGAAAGAAGTAAGTGGGAGGAAAGTAGAACTCGATGAAGTACTACCTCTTGAACAGGATAGTAGTGCAGCTCAGGAAAATGTTCTGTGATGCCTACACCAACGAAGAGGAAATTAATGATGATGATCAAGGTACTTGGATCAAGTTGCTCTTGAACCCAGAGGGTCCACTAGGACACGTTCCGCACCAGTGAATGCGGCAACCCTGTCTTGGAAATCATGTTGTTAGACAACAATGAACCTTGAACTATGAAGAAGCGATGGCGGGCCCAGATTCCAACAAATGGCTAGAAGCCATGAAGTCCGATAGAATCCATGTATGAAAACAAAGTGTGGACTTTGGTGACTTGCCCGATGATCGGCGACGATAGAAAACAAATGGATCTTTAAGAGGAAGGCGGACGCGGATGGTAATGTCACCATCTATAAAGCTCGACTTGTCGCTAAGGGTTATCGGCAAGTTCAAGGGATTGACTACGATGAGACTTTCTCTCCGTGGCGAAGCTTAAGTCCGTCCGAATCATGTTAGCAATTGCGCATACTATGATTATGAGATATGGCAGATGGGCGTCAAAACAGCGTTCATTAACGGATATCTTAAGGAAGAGCTGTATATGATGCAGCCGGAGGGTTTTGTCGATCCTAAAACGCTAACAAAGTATGCAAGCTCAACGATCCATTTATGGGCTGGTGCAAGCATCTCGGAGTTGGAACATTAAGCTTTGATGAGATGATCAAAGCGTTTGGGTTATCTTGAGACTTATGGAGAAGCCTGCGTTTACAAGAAAGTGAGTGGGAGCTCAGTGCATTTCTCATATTATATGTAGATGACATACTTCGATGGGAAATGATATAGAATTCTTGGACAGCATTAAGGCCTACTTGAATAAGTGTTTTCAATGAAGGACCTTGGAGAAGCTGCTTATATATTAGGCATCAAGATCTATAGAGATAGATCGAGGCGCCTCATAGGTCTTTCACAAAGCACATACCTTGATAAGATTTTGAAGAAGTTCAAAATGGATCAGTCAAGAAGGGTTCTTGCCTGTATTGCAAGGTGTGAGATTGAGCTCAGCTCAATGCCCGACCACGACAAAAGATAAAGAAGAGATGAGTGTCATCCCTATGCCTCAGCCATAGGATCTATTATGTATGCCATGTTGTGTACCAGGACCTGATGTAAACCTTGCCATAAGTTTGGTAGGAAGGTACCAAAGTAATCCCGCAAGGAACACTGGACAGCGGTCAAGAATATCCTGAAGTACACGAAAAGGACAAAGGACATGTTTCGTTTATGGAGGTGACGAAGAGCTCGTCAGTAGCAGGTTACGTCGGCGCTAAGCTTCGACACAGATCTGGATGACTCTAAGTCACAAACCGGATCGTGTATATGTTGAATGGTGGAGCGATGGCTGGTGCAGCTGCAAGCGAGCGTCGTGGCGGGATCTACATGTGAAGCGGAGTACATGGCAGCCTCGGAGGCAGCGCATGAAGCAATTTGGGTGAAGGAGTTCATCACCGACCTAGGAGTCATACCCAATGCGTCGGGGCCGATCAAACTCTTCTGTGACAACACTGGAGCTATTGCCCTTGCCAAGGAGCCCAGGTTTCACAAGAAGACCGAGCACATCAAGCGTCGCTTCAACTCCATCCGTGAAAATGTTCAGGGATGGAGACATAGAAATTTGCAAAGTACATACGGATCTGAATGTCGCAGATCCGTTGACTAAACTCTCTCTCATGAGCAAAACATGATCAACACGAGAACTCTATGGGTGTTCGATTCATCACAATGTAACTAGATTATTGAATCTAGTGCAAGTGGGAGACTGTTGGAAATATGCCCTAGAGGCAATAATAAAAGTGTTATTATTATATTTCTTTGTTCATGATGATTGTCTTTTATTCATGCTATAAGCTGTATTATCCGGAAATCGTGATACACGTGAATACATAGACCATAACATGTCCCTAGTAAGCCTCTAGTTGACTAGCTCATTGGTCAACAGATAGTCATGGTTTCGACTATGGACATTGGATGTCATTGACAACGGGATCACATCATTAGGAGAATGATGTGATGGACAAGACCCAATCCTAAGCATAGCACAAGATCGTGTAGTTCGTTTTGCTAGAGCTTTTCCAATGTCAAGTATCTCTTCCTTAGACCATGAGATCGTGTAACTCCGGATACCGTAAGAGTGCTTTGGGTGTACCAAGCGTCCTGGCGTAATGGGTGACTATAAAGGTGCACTACGGTATCTCCGAAAGTGTCTGCATTGGGTTGACACGGATCGAGACTGGGATTTGTCACTCCGTATGACGGAGAGGTATCTCTGGGCCCACTCGGTAATGCATCATCATAATGAGCTCAAAGTGACTAAGTGGTTAGTCACGGGATCATGCATTACGATGCGAGTAAAGTGACTTGCGATAACGAGACTGAACAAGGTATTGGGATACCGGCGATCGAGTCTCGGGCAAATAACGTACCGATTGACAAAGGGAATTGTATCTGGGGTTTGATTGAATCCTCGACATCGTGGTTCATCCGATGAGATCATCGAGGAGTATGTAGGAGCCAACATGGGTATCCAGATCCGCTGTTGGTTATTGACCGGAGAGGCATCTCGGTCATGTCGCATATCTCCGAACCGTAGGGTCTACACATAAGGTTCGGTGGCGCTAGGGTTGTAGAGATATTAGTATGCAGTAACCGAAAGTTGTTGAGTCCGGATGAGATCCCGGACGTCACGAGGAGTTCGGAATGGTCGGAGGTAAAGATTTATATATAGGAAGTCCAGTTTGACCACCGGAAAGTTTTGGGGTCACGGTATTGTACCGGACCACCGAAAGGGTCCCGGGTCCACCGGTGGGGCCACCTATCCGGAAGGCCCCATGGGCTGAAGTGGCGTGGGAACCAGCCTGGTGGGCTGGTGCGCCCACCCAAGGGCCCAAGGCGCCTAGGGTTGGGGGACGTTGCCCCAGGGGCATCGCCCCGGTTGGAAACCCTAGGGGCCGTTGCCCCGAGGGGCATGCGCCCCCGGTTGGAAACCCTAAGGGGCCGTTGCCCGGGCCGCCGCCCCCATCTAGATGGGATCTCCAAGGGCATCGCCCCTAGCCCCTATATATAGTGGAGGGAGGAAGGGCAGCAAGACCCGCATCTTGGCACCTCCTTCCCCTTGCTACACCTCCTCCTCCCGCAGACGCTTGGTGAAGCCTGCGGATCCTGCTGCATCCACCACCACGCCGTCGTGCTGCTGGATCTTCATCAACCTCTCCTTCCCCTTGCTGGATCAAGAAGGAGGAGACGTCCACGCTGACCGTCACGTGTGTTGAGCAGCGAGGTGCCGTCCGTTCGGCGCTAGGATCTCCGGTGATTCGATCACGCCGTGTACAACTACCTCAACCCCGTTCTTTTGAATGCTTCCGCTCGCGATCTACAAAGTGGTATGTAGATGCATCTCCCATGACTCGTTGCTTAGATGAACTCATAGATGGATCTTGGTGAAACCGTAGGAAAAATTTTAATTTTCTGCAACGTTCCCCAACACCGACAACTTCCGCCGCGAAAAGCTAACCTTCCACATCGCCCCATTTGAAAGTAGCTATCAAGCACTACTAGGGCGTGAAGCTTTCGCCCGCTTTAACGCAATACCGCATTACGCATCTCTTACACTTAAAATGCCCGGTCCACGCGGCATCATCTCATTAAAAGGGAGTATTAAGTGTTACTTGAGCACGGAAGAATGCAAGGCTGCCTTGACAGCCCCACATCAATCCGGCTCCGCTAACTAAAGCACCTGAATAGGTAATTCGAACCCCGGACACAGCTAGACGAGTCCGGCGCCTACTAGCGGCATACCCCCGTACAAGGGGCTGCACGCATGTACAACAAGAGACAATAAAGCTCAATTTTATTTACTTTTCGAACCATACTCTGTTTATTTCATATAAAGTACATTTTTCTCATGATACTTTTTCTTTTCAACTAAGTTCCTCTCTCTTACAGATGAACAACGTGCTACACCCCTCCAGGATACGGCACAACGGAGACACAGGCGAAGACGTGCAGTAGGGACCCGTTGCAAGGATTCTTTTCAGATTAAGACCCTGTGTAAACCTTTTTTACTGTCTCTTGGTGATACACATCCCCCGGTTCCTAGCTATAACCGAGGAGGAGGCTGGCGCTTTGGCATCGGCCGCACCAGAATTTTTGCACGTACTTGGACACCAGGGGCTTAGGGCATTATTCTACCCGTTTTTATAAAGACCGAATACCTTAGGGAGTGTTCGGCGTCTCGAGTTAGGCCTTATATGCATCAGCTCCGAATCATGTCTTTGGTCAAATGTTGGGTTTGCCCGGCTCCTGTGTTTTGCTGCCTTATGTTCCGCTCTATTGGCTAACGCGGCACCAGGAGAACTACAGCGATTGTGCCCCGGTTCGGCCGGGCGAGCACCTCGAGAAAGCCGAAAACTGACTGTCATGATATAGCGAGAGACTGGTCAACCACTCGATGACTCACCGGAATGTTTAGAATTCCTCCGCATTAACGAAGGACCGTTTTTCGGTCAGGCACATACGCACCCCGACTCCGGGAGAGTGCGGTGCCCCCAGGGGCTATATAGTAGCCCCACCCTCGAACCCCTATGGCTAAGTGAAAGTGATAAAGCATTATAGTCCGGTTGCCTAGTTTGCTACGCTACCACCTCCTTTACAGGACCAAGACGTTGGATTAAGTGTGAAAAGCGCGACTTCTTTGCAAACACCCCCGCACTATGTGCGTGGGGGCTGAAGCCGAAGACTGCCATCTTTCAGGTTATATACATATATACATCAGCGGCCGCCGAGGTAGTTTACTACTTGAAGGCACAAGTATAAAAAGCTCTTACATTAAATTGAAACGTTGTTTCATAAAATTATACATGTCATTCGAACATAACATCCTTCGAGCACTCCCCTCCTATTAAAGAAGCGCTCGGAAGAACTTCCTCAAAATAGCGCTCGACTGGTACTCGGCTTCCGTCCGAATCTGGGGACGCAACGTCGGTGGCCTTCATTTCTGCCCAGCATGTCTTGACACGGGCAAGAGCCATCCGCGCACCCTCAATGCACGCCGACCGCTTCATTGCATCAATACGCGGTACCGCACCAAGGAACTGCTGCATTAAACCAAAATAACTCTTCGGCTGAGGCCTCCCTGGCCACAAATGAGTCACGACATGCTTCATGGCAAGTCCGGACAATCGATTCAGCTCGGCTCATTCGGCCAACCGATCGGATAACGGAATAGGACGCTCTGGACTATGGAACTGTGACCAAAACAGCTCTTCCTTTCTGTGCCCCTTCTGGCCTCGGAAGTGCTCGATCGCGTCCGCGGCACTCGCCGCTAAATCCAGATAAGCATCCTCCGAACTCCACAACCGGTCCAACGGAGCATACTTCGGATCCGTGAACTTCCTCCGTAGCAGAAAAGGCTTTCCAGCAGCCACATCCACAGCCTGACGCAGCTCCTCCTTTGCAGTTCTCATTGCGGAACGGGCATCCTTGGCTTCGGTGGTGGCCCTTTTCAGGTCCTCTTGCTCTGCTTGACGTTCTTTTTCAAGAACCCCGCAGCGGTCGGTAGCATTCTTCCACTTTATGGCCATATCGGCCATTTCCTCTTTGCTTCGGCAGTGAGCAGCCCGTTCGGCTTTTAGCTCTTCGGCCGCCCTTAAAGCGGTCGCCTTACTATTTCTGGCTTGCTCTTTAGCCCGGGCGAGTTCCGCCCGTAGCTCCTCCACAGCAGTGGCACCACCTGCATTAAGCATACAAGTAGTAAGGCACGGGCGTCAAACTCCCTTACCAGGCGTCCGCGAAGAAGTTGCATACCTTGTGACTCGTCAAACCGCTTATTGACAAGCGTGATGTCCGCATCTGCCTCGTCAAGTTGCCGCTTTAGTTCGGCAAATTCATCAGTCCGGCTGGCCACCGGATGCCCCGCCACCTATTTAGGAGCGGTGATATGTTATAACTGAGATTATGATCCTCGGCAAGCTGTCAATTTTGACAAACATACTGAGTCTCAGGGGCTACTATCTATACAGGGCGCATTTTATATGCATAACTGTCAGAAGGTACATTATTTTTGCGTACCTCGAACCCCGTCAGCAAGCTTCTGACGGCTTCATGCAATCCGCTCTCAGCGGATGCAATTATTTCAATCACCATACCCATTAGCGCACGGTGATCTCCTGAGATAGCCGCTCGCCCCAGCAGATCCTTCAGCTCCTCCCACCGCACGCCAGTTGGCGCCGGACCTTCCGGCCCCGCCGGACCCGGGGAAACCCTCCGCGAAGACACCTCAGGGTCCTCCGCCTCGCATGAAGGTGCGACAGGCGGAGGCGTTTCGCTCTCCATCATCTCCGGAAGAAGATCCCCCGAAGACGAGCTCTGCTGAGAAGGGCTGAGATCCGAACTACAAGGTACAATTTTGGTTATCTTCAGAAATAAATACAGGGATGTTCTTTATTCACAGGACCCCTTCTTTTTTACTTACGGTTCGCTGGAGGGCTAATCCCCTTGGGGAAATTGAGCGGCTGGGGTACTTCCCAGCGCCGGACTCTCTGACGAAGATTTCTTTCCCCTCTTTGAGGCCTTGACCTCCGGATCTTCCGAAGCAGTCCTCTTCTCTCCTTGGAGGGTGGGACTTTCGATCCCTCCTTCCTTGAAGGCCTCCTTCGTGGAGGCAGTTGCTTCCCCGCTCCCCCCTTCGCCTTCTTCAAAAGGCGCGGCCTTCAATATCTTGGTCAGCATGGGATCCGGCGTGGTCTCTGGGAGGGGAGCCGGACACCTTATCAACTTTGCCTTCGCTATCCACTACTGTTCAAAAAACAGCTCCTTTAAGGGCAAGTTCATGATAAATGAACGGACAGCCTGTCCGGGTATAGGACTACTTACTTGAGTATCTGGGCGATTGCAGCTTAGTCCTGCGTCCTAAGTCAGGTCCGGACACCTCTCTTGTGATCCGAAGAACAGTTTATACATCTCCACGGGCCTCATACCCATAAAATGTTGGAGAACTCGTGGTCCCTCCGGATTAAATTCCCACAGATGGAGGGGGCGACTTTGGCAGGGCAGAAGGCGCCGAATCAACATAACATGCGCCACTACGACCAGATTGATCTCTCTTTCTTTGAGGTCTCGAATCGGCCCTGCAATGAGCGTCCTTGGGCGGCCCCAGTCGAGCCCCTTGTTGACCCATGGCGCCACCACTGTGGTGGACTGAGCGGAAGGCGGGGCGCCACCCATTTGGTGCCCACAGGAGGCGGTGATATAGAACCACTCCGTTGCCTAAACCAAGCTCCTCTTGAAATGAGCCCTCGGGCCACGGAGCATCAGCACACTTGCTTATGACCGCCCCTCCGCTTTTGTTTGTTGCCCCTCGATCATCTTGGTTCCACCTTGAAGGTCTTGAGCCACAGTCCAAAGTGAGGGTATCTGGAGGAAGGCTTCACATATGACAATGAATGGCGAGATATGGAGGATGGACTCCGGTTCAAGTCATGGAAATCCAGCCCATAATAAAGCATGAGCCCCGCACAAAGTGATCCGTCGGGAAGCCTAAACCCGAAGGAAGTGAGGCCTGAACACCACGCTCTCGCCGGGCTCGGGAGTGGGAATAACCTGCCACGGAGGAGGCAGCCTATCGCGAAATCTCGCCGGTTAGATACTGGCGTCTAGCAGCTTTAGCACATCTTCTTCATGTGGAAGAAGACATCCATCGGCCGAGCTGGTCGGAGCCGGACATCGTCGAAGGTCCGAGCGCCTAAATCTGAAGCTTTGGGTGTTAGAACTTCGAGCGAGGCTAACTCGATGGAGGTGGAAAAAGAAGAGGGCCTTGGTCTCAATATAAAGAGGTTGAATACCAAGAGCCCTCCCGTGGTCAATTGGGACTCGCCGATAGAGTAGGCGTGCAAGCGAACACAGTTGGGTTACCCGTCCGTATTGATGAGAATCCCGGAATAAGGGGGCACGATCTACGCTTTGATTAGACGTGCCAAGGAAACCGCCTCGCTAAACGCGCTGAGGTGGGATAGTAAAAAACAATTCGAATAAAGGCCTGGTCGTGGTGTGATGTCACACCGCGGAATACGTCAGCAGATCTATGCAAAAAGTTATTCTCTCTATGGTAGTATGTGGAACTTGTTTTCTAGAGCCGGACACTATCCTGGTGTTCAAAACCTTCTATGTGAAGTATTCGGAGGAGGAACCCGCCTTGCAATGCCGAAGACAATATGCGCGCCGGACTCGTCGTCATTGAAGCCTGGTTCAGGGGCTACTGAGGGAGTCCTGGACTAGGGGGTGTCCGGATAGCCGAACTATCATCTTTGGCCAGACTCCTAGACTATGAAGATACAAGATTGAAGACTTCGTATCGTGTCCGGATGGGACTTTCCTTAGCGTGGAAGGCAAGCTTGGCGATACGGATATGTAGATTTCCTACCATTGTAACCGACTCTGTGTAAACCTAACCCTATTCGGTGTCTATATAAACCGAAGGGTTTTTAGTCCATAGGACGAACAACAATCATACCATAGGCTAGCTTCTAGGGTTTAGCCTCTCTGATCTCGTGGTAGATCTACACTTGTACTACCCATATCATCAATATTAATCAAGCATGAGTAGGATATTACCTCCATCGAGAGGGCCCGAACCTAGGTAAAAACATCGTGTCCCTTGTTTCCTGTTACCATCCGCCTAGACGAACAGTTCAGGACCCCCTACCCGAGATCCGCCGGTTTTGACACCGACGGTAATGGACATACACAGAGAGATTACAATCCCATCTCGGTGAGACCGAGATCCCTATCGGTGAAACCGATTTGCCTAGGGTTTGTGGCAGTGGCTATGACATCTGAACTCGGTGGCGCCGAATAGAAAGAATCGGTAGGGCCGAGTTTGACTTTAGGTTTAGGTCATATGTGGATGTGAGAAAGTAGTGGAGGGTTTTGGAGCATATCACTAAGCACATGAAGCAAAAGGCTCATTAAGCAACACCTCATCCCTCCTTGATAGTATTGGCTTTTCCTATAGACTCAATGTGATCTTGGATCACTAAAATGTAAAATGAAGAGTCTTGAGCTTGAAGCTTGAGCCAATCCTTTGTCCTTAGCATCTAGAAGGAGTTCCCACATCCTTTAGTCCATGCCACTCCATTGTTAAACTTATCTGAAACATACTAGATAAAAGTGTTAGTCCAACAAGAGATATGTTGACATTAATTACCAAAACCACCTAGGGAGCACTTGTGCTTTCAACCGTCACTACAAGGATAACTCCTATAAAACAACAAAAATTCTACAACATTTTGACTATATGTTGCAAATTTTACAATAGATACGGATATAGAGGTTGCAGCATATGCGTTGCAGATTTGCGGCTCATGACCCTATGTATATGGAAAAAAACAGAGAAGAGGATAGAGACGCGTCAGAAACAGAGCCCCGATTCCCCTCATCTCTCCCAAATCGCCGCCTCCCACCGCCTCGGCGCCTCGTCTCCCTCCGACCCACCTTGTCGCCGGACCTCCCCCTTCCCTCCTCCCACCATGCAACTCCGGAGGCCGCCGGATCCGCCGCATCCCACCCACCCATCCCTTTCGCGTCCCATCTCTCTCTATCTTCACGCGGGTCCTCGCTGCGCCACCTGCGGCGGCTCATTCAGGCGATGTCCGGCGAATTCCGCCACCGCGAAGCACAACCCGAGATCCCCTCGCACAGCGGTGCCCCTCCCATCCTGCTCGATTCGGCGCTCGCGGCTATCAAAACCCACCCGCAACCCTCCCCCATGGCTAGGGTTTCGAGCGTCAGCTCCGCTGCCGGTGGCCATGTCGTCCTCCTGTCGCCCGGTAGTGCATCCCCTGACCTGGCTTCGTCCTATCTCTCCCCCTTTCTCTAACCTCTGCTCTTCCCTTTTCCTATAGATGTGCAGAGAGGAACGACCAGTGGACAGCCTTGTTGTTGTTGGGGACGAATTAGCCATGTGTAGCTTCCTCCGACTCCGCCTCCTATGGCTTCAGGTTGAGTTGGTCCACTCCTCTTCTCTGCCCTTGTCCGTGGCACATCAGGAACGGTAGTGACTTCAAATCAACCACGAGTTGCATATTCTTTCTAGGGCAACAACATTGCAGGGAACGGTTCTCTTTCCAGTAAGCGATTCTGAAGCCCATCTACGTCTTAGAGCAGCAACCAATGTGTTTGGGGTAATTTGTACAGAAATCACCTAGGTATGGTTAAAAATCAGGCCAAGGTCTAATTAATACAGTATCTCCCCAAGGTCCCAATCCTTTTTCTTTTCCAATCTTTAATATTCTCCTGTTTCAGGTTTTGACCATGCAAAAATCCAACATATATCTTTTAGGCTAATCACTAAATCAATCTAACGATGGTTCATGCGGCCTTCGAGGTGTAGCACCGGCAGTTTGAAGCAGATTAGGCAGACGCAGGCGTCTTTGCGGCGAGGCTGTCTGAGTGAAGGAAATGGCGGCTAGGTGATTCAAGTTCTATTCTCCATCCTTGACGGCTAGGTGATTCATGTTCTATTCTCCATCCTTTAAGCTCACAACAGAAGAAAGAACCATGCAATCGACTTGATCACTATTGTTTTATCAAGCAAAAAAATATCTGTTTTGTACGTGTGTATTGATGAGTACTCCTCTTGACTCAATTATGTTGTAGGGAGTGACATCATCCAGTTGGGGTGGTCTGCAGCTCTGATCGCCTCCAGCAGCACCACATAATCAAACTTCCAAACAGTAGTGCTGCACTGCTGCCTCCGGCCAGCCATTTCACTTTTATGTTTACAGGTGGCTTAACATAATCATTTGTTGTGTTTCACTTAGAATATTTGAGTGATGTACGTGTTTATTTCAAAAAACATTTCTGAATGAAGCTTTGCATATATAAGACAACAAATATTCATGTACATTAGCTTTAGTTTTTTTTGTTAACTTGAAAGTGTGGTTTCCTTTTTTCAACCGAACTCACAAAGTATGGGATCCATTTGGGGTTTCTAGACAGCTAATTTGATGAGCAGACAAGATTTAGACTCCTGCTATATAATTAAAGGAAATCACAATATTGACCAATATCCTCTATATTTTTACAAACCCCGGACCCCTGACTTTTTCATATAAATTATAATCTGGAAACTTTATTTATAGGAATGAAAAATAGTATGTATAAATGCCATTATTGAGATAAGTTTATTGCGGCCACGTGGAAACCAACACAAGTACACATGTAATATTTCTCGATTAGTCTAAAGTATGCTTCTTTTAAAATTTACGGTTCTAAGATTTTTTTTCTTACATAAAAATGTTCCAGTTATATATGGCAAACTGAAATTTTCTAGCCCGTGCAGACGCATGGGTTGATGACTAGTCTAACTAACTTGAGGATAAATTCATTGAGCCTAGTAATTAGGGCACATAGAACGGGAGGAATATATCTTGCTCTTCTTTTATTAAGTAGGAATGGAACTTGATGAAGCTTTACTTGTGTTGCGCTATTCTGAGATGCATGCGACACCTGCAACCTTTTCCCCTTGGTTTTGTAGCTGCATGCAACAACTGGATGTAGGGGGACGCCGTGGAGCAAGTCGAGTTTGTGGAGCAAGTCATGGAAGATGTCATGGAAGGTATACTCTCTCATCTGTAGGTTTCACACAAAACAATTTGACTGTAGGTGTACAGAATTAGCAATGGATCTCTAGGCTGGTGATGATTGTAAATTCATTTCAGTGCATTTGGGGCTTTAGGTTTTTCCAAAGCATGGTGAGCACCTGTAGGTTTGTCTGTTTCCTGTTGGATGACTGAAACCAACTAGAGCTAAATGTTTTTGTTCTGTTTTAGATGACTACAACCGTTTTGGTTCAGTTTGTTAACTAACCGGAGAAGAGAAGTGGTATTGTCACTCACATTGCCCTTGAATGCACAGCAGCAATTAGGGTACTGTCCATATAATTTTACTGACCCATGTTGCTCTGCAGGCTGTGTCATATATTGTGGCGTTTGGATTGACAACTCACACTCATGCTGGTATCTTTTCATAACTGTAACAGGGACGTAGCTCTTGCTACCGTTGTAGGTTGTGATCCTAAATCTAAACTTGATGGTGCTGAAATTAGAAATGAATTTTGTAGTGCATGTTGATGTGGCACTCATGAAACTGAAGATTTGGTACGGAGTCACAAAAGCAGCAATACTCTCGGTAATGCATAGAAAACAAAGATTGATGGCCTTCAACCTTTGTACATGTCTAATATCTTAGCCTCTATCACTACTTGCATCATATCAATGCATTGTGTGTTAATGGTTCATTTTGTTATTTTCTTTGTAGATTCAAAAGATACATGGATGATTATATGGGTGCATGGCAAGTATACTGCAATGATGATGATGATGATGATGACAACGATGACTATTTTCATGATGATGATGGATGCTTCCAGTTTTAGTTAAGTTGTTGGGATGCTATTCCTGCTGGATGATGTTCCTCGGTTAAGTTTTAGGGATGTTGGTGGATGCTTTTTTTATAAGTTTCTCTGTCAAGAAAATATTCAAATTAGGCATCACATTTGGATGATGTTCCTCCTGTAATATCCACTATTGTAATCCAACAGTTTTATCCAATATATGATTTCTTCCTCTTGTGAGTATATTCTCTTATTTGTTTTCCTCACTTGATATACGTAATTATTGCTGTAATGTTGAGCACTAATTTAATTGCTGGAAATACATGTATAATATTATTCACATTATACATGTAACAACATCTGAAGCGTTGCAAATTCTCTATTGCTAAGCAATGATATTTGGATTCCCGTATATAAGCACCAACGTATAAAAGTGTTGTGAAAGTCGGTTTTAAGTGTTGTACTCTTGCAACAGTTCAGTTTACCAACGGCGGTATAAGCGTTGCATTGTGCGCTAGCAACACTAGATAAGGCTACGCATCTCAAACCGTTGGTAAAGACACTAACAACGCATATATGGACTTTTAGATACGAAAAGATGCGTTGCTAGAGGTAGGTTCATGTTGTAGTGCGTCCTCGTCTTCTTCATCGTCGTCTTCTTCCCTCTCACTGCCATCAGCTGCTGCGCCTTTGTCTTCTCCCCTCTCACTGCCATCAACTGCTGCACCTTTGTCCCCGTCCCCCTCTTCGGCCTCACCTTCTTCTTCCTCCTCCTCTGCCTCACTATCTTATTCCTCCTCCTCCTCCTCTCCTTTGTCCTCTTCTTGTTTATCCTCCTCCTCCTCCTCCTCCTCCTCCTCCTCCTCCTCCTCCTCCTCCTCTGCATCTTCTTCATTGTCATCCTCATCCTTGTCTTCCTCCTCTGATTCATCCGCGTCTGTGTCCCCGTCATCGTCAACATCTATCGCTGCTTCCATTTCCTCATCTTCTTCTGACTCATCCTCAACAAACTCTTCTTCTTCTTATATAGTTGACCCCCGTCTCTTTCTTTTTGGAGCACGACGTGACACCCCGGTTTGCATTGATGGCTGTTGTACGTAAGGATCAATATCCAGTTCCTCGTCATCGATCTTGGCAACTGCTTCAATGAAGGTGCCAACCTGTTCGATTCTGACCTTGCACAGTCATTGACCACTTTCGCAATCTTTTCCTTTTACGCATCAACACAAAAAAAGATTCAGTATTGATTCATTTAGAAAAAATTAAAAAGTAAAATGTCATGAATCGACCATGATGTGATAAGCAAAAACCGACTAATACACACTTTCTGGCCAACTAAAAACATGATTCTAGCCAACTACACATGCAGTGTGGCACATACTAAAAACATGCATTCTGCCAAAATTGATGTCAATGGTTGTAAACGAACACTTTGACTTTCCAAAAGAACATGTGCAACTACATAAGCTTATATGTGCAACTGAACATACATCACAGCCAACTGAATCATGTATTCTCGCAACTATAAAAGTTATACATGTCCAACTGAACATACATCCCAGCCAAAAGAAAATGTTGGTAAGTGGTACAAATTTCTGTATGCAAAACACTAACCTGAGGATTGTAGGTTATTGGTAACTTGGATGCCACGAATGCTTCAGCTTGCAAAATTCCACCAAACAGTGGTGTCTGCTCCGTGCCTCTATACTCCTCTTTAAGCTGATGTAAAAAAAGAGAAAAAGAAAAGAACAAGGTTGTCAAAATAGATTTGTGTGTTGAACGAAACCAAAATTATAACCTGTGCAACTACAACAAGATACTGGGGTAGACAATTCGACTATACATATATGCAACTGAACAAAGACACAAAAAATGTGCAACCCACATGGCACCTGAAAAAAAGTTTCTACCAACTGATGCCACACATCTGTGCAGCAAGTTTAGTAAAACTGTGCAGTTTAAAAAAGTTGGTGTGCCAATTTAAAATGAACATGTGTGCAGATGCCAAACTTAAAACTACAAGCTGTGCAACTACATGCATTGTTGTGCCAACTGATGACAGTGTTTGTGCAATTTCCAAAAAAAGTGACCAGACATCAAAAGAACATAAAAAGAAGAAACTATTGGAAAAAAACAAAGAGAACTCACTTGTAATTTGCCGAACACACCAGGAGAGATGGTATCCTTCTTGATCACCTTAGCAATTAGAGTACTATCCCATGCATTCGATCGTATCGCGCAGTTGCTTATTGGGATGTCATGGACAAGCGCATCAAGGTATAGTATCTTCACCAGACTCAACAAAAAGAAAAGCCAAGCTCAGTTATTATTATGAGTATTTCAGCAAACTATAACTGCACAAAAAAGAACAAGAACAGATGGAAGTGGTCGTTTTTACTAACCATCAAGTGATACAAGCAGCAGCAGACAGTTTGCTTCTCCTAGTCCATGTTCCGGAAAGCTTCGTTAATGTGATACAAAAAGGCAGATGTTTGTGTTCTTGAGGTTTTCATGATCTAGCACGAGTCCGTAGCACTTTGAGCTGAGCTTCAAGGCCGTGGTTGGTGCTAAGAAAGTGCTGAGGGCAACCGCAAGCCAGGCCATAAAGAATGTGTCATCCGTTCTTCCGCCCATATCCTTAATCATCGTGGTCCATGTACTGATCTGGGGATGAGAAGTTCCAGTTATGTTGAAGGTCTCTCTGAATCTCCTAGTTGTATCCTTGTCAACTTTGTAACAGACTTTTAGACACCTGTTAGGAAGATCAAATACCCTTTGAACACTGTCAGCATCGACACGGATCCTTCCCCTTCCTGGGAAAACCATTTCAGAGGTCTGTGGCTGGTAGGACTGCACCAGGAACTTAGTGAGGTCCGCTGGAAGTGTGTCTGACAAGTTCAATAGCCCCCCGAACAACCTCGAAACTAGCTCTGACTTCTGTGGTGGGGTTAGAGAGGCGTTGAAATTTGCAAACCACGCTGGTGATGCCCTTATCCTGCCCGCTTGTGATGGTCGCTCCACATCTTCCCTTGCAGCCACCTCAACTCCTTCACCGTTGGCCTGTTGATGAGAATAAAAAAAAATTAAGGAAACATTAAAAACAAGAGAAAAAATAAGAATGAAAAAAATCTGACAATCATCATTTGGATCAGTATTGGAAAAAGCTATATATTCATAAAATGGATTGAGGGAGTCCCGGACTAGGGGGTGTCTGGATAGCCGAACTATCATCACGGCCGGACTCCAAGACTATGAAGATACGAGATTGAAGACTTCGTCCCGTGTCCGGATGGGACTTTCCTTGGCGTGGAAAGCAAGCTTGGCGATACGGATATGTGATATCCTACCATTGTAACCGACTCTGTGTAACCCTAACCTATCCGGTGTCTATATAAACCGGAGGGTTTTAGTCCGTAGGACAGAACAACAATCATACCATAGGCTAGCTTCTAGGGTTTAGCCTCTATGATCTCGTGGTAGATCTACTCTTGTACTACCCATATCATCAATATTAATCAGGCAGGAGTAGGGTATTACCTCGATCGAGAGGGCCCAAACCTGGTTAAAAACATCATGTCCCTTGTCTCCTGTTACCATCCGCCTAGACGCATACGATTCGGGACCCCCTACCGAGATCCGCGGTTTGACACCGACATTGGTGCTTTCATTGAGAGTTCCTCCGTGTGCGTCACCGATAGGCCCGATGGCTCCTTCGATCATCAACAACGACGCGGTCCGGTGAGACTTTTCTCCCGGACAGATCTTCGTATTCGGCGGCTTTGCTGCGGGCCAATTAAGCAGCCATCCGGAGCAGATCGAAGCTACGCCCCTGCCCATCAGGTCAGATTTGGAAGTTTGAACTATCGGCCGATATCCGCGGAGACTTGATCTTGACGGATTCGAGCCACGACCAAGCGTGCCGCCTTGTCTCGATGGGCATGATCTAGCTCTGCAGCGAACAGCGCCACAGGCCGCACCAAAGATCCGCTCCGACCCTTAATCCGGGCGGATTCCCCGATCGAGGGCGAGTGGTTGGACACGCCTCGGGGCTACAATCTCTGGCGATTGAGCGAACTCCATCCCTGTCGCTGCGAAAACCTCGACTCCGGTGCGGACTCCTCTCCGGACTCCGAACCCTCCGCGCCCCTACGGTCGAATCCGATTGGGCGCCGGTCATGGAGTTCATCGCCATGGGACATCTTTCAGCACTCGCCCTTTGGCGACATCCTGAACTCACTAAAGTCTCTCTCTTTATCCGGAGAGCCCTGGCCGGACTACAGTCAAGAAGGTTGGGATGCGGGCGACGAAGAAATTCAACACCCACCCACCACCCACTTCGTAGCCACTGTCGAAAGTTTACACGACGTGCTCGATTTCGACTCCGAAGACATCGACGGTATGGACGACGATGTAGGAGACAACAATGAATCGGCGCCTATAACATGCTGGACAGCCACCTCATCCCATGATGTGTACATGGTGGATACACCTAAAGGAAATGAAGACGAGAAACAACGGGACGCTACGAAGGATAAATCCCTCGAAAAGCAGTCAAAATGGCAACGTAAACGCCGAACCAAGTCTCGCCTCAACAAAGACCCAGCCATAGAGCAGGGCGAACTGGTGGACGACGAACATGCTATCGAGCAATCGTCCGAACAAGACAACTTGGATAAACAACCCATCCCCGACGAAGACAACAGTCCGGACGATCTCACGCCGGACAAAATGCTAGAGCAAACTAACCTCCAGAAAAGGCTCGTCGCCACTGCGCGTAGCCTGAAAAAGCAAAAGCGGAAGCTCAAAATAGCGGAAGATGCACTCAGAATCAGATGGAGCAAAGTATTCAACACCGCAGATAAATACGGCGACAGCCGCCGAACAAAGAGCTACCCAAAAAGAAAGCTACTGCCCGAATTTGACGAGGAGTCCTTAGAGCCTCCACAATCAAAAAGTAAGAAGGCCACCCGGTCGGATGGACGACCCCACGGCAAAAAGAGAGCGGCAAATGGCGCCGCACACAAGCTAGTATGCGATCCGCATAAGGATTCATAGCAAAAGGATGGCCCAGTTAGGTCCATCTATGGGCCAAGAAAGCAAGCTCTTCAAAGCAATGCAACACGCCAAAAATCCGAACATCACGGCACACCCAAATATAGGGGCGTCGCACACCCCCTATGTTTCACCGATGAGGTGCTGGATCACGAATTTCCAGCGGGATTCAAACCCGTAAACATAGAGGCATACGACAGAACAACAGTCCCTGGAGTCTGGATTGAGGATTACATCCTCCACATACACATGGCTCGAGGAGATGATCTCCACGCCATAAAATACTTACCCCTAAAACTTAAAGGGCCAGCTCGGCATTGGCTTAAAAGCCTCCCCGAAAATACCATTGGAAGCTGGGAAGAGCTCGAGGATGCGTTTGGGCAAATTTTGGGGACCTATGTCCGCCCTCCGGATCTGAACGATCTAAGTCACATAACCCAACAGCCCGGAGAGTCAGCCGGAAATTCGGAACAGGTTCCTTACTAAAAGAACCAAATAGTCGATGTCCGGACGCCGAGGCCTTAGCAGCCTTCAAGCATAGCGTCCAAGGCGAATGGCTCGCTGACACCTCGGCCAAGAAAATCCAAGAACAATGGCCGATTAACAAGCCTCATGACCCGCTTTTGCGCGGGAGAGGACAGCTGGCTAGCAAGATGCAGAACCAGCGACCCAAGTACATCCGAAATCAGGGATGGAAACGAGAAACCACAGTGCAACAAGGACCAGTGCCGGACTAAAGGGAACGGTCCAAAGAGCGCGGCAGTCAACGCCGGATTCAAAAGCTCACGGTAGAACAACAAAAAACTGCCCCTTAAGGACAATAGCGATGAGCTATCCAAATTCAACAAAATCTTGGACAAGATATGTCAAATCCACAGCACTCCCGGGAGGCCTGCAAACCATACCCACAGAAATTGTTGGGTCTTCAAACAGTCCGGCAGACTCAACGCCGAACACAAGGGGCTCGACACACCAAGTGAAGATGATGACGAGCACCACAAGCAGAGCCTCGGAAAACAAAAGAATTTCCCACGAGAGGTTAAAACAGTAAACTCACTTCACGTGATCAAAGGGAAAAACAGAGCGGCGCCCACTAAAATGCGCGCCGCACACTGGTTGTCAAAACCAATCACCTTCGACCATCGTGACTATTCGAAAGTATCCGGACGCAGGATGGACTGCCTTGATATTGGATCCTATAATTGACGGATTCCAATTTACACAAGTCCTCATGGATGGCGGCAGTGACATAAACCTGATATATCAGGACACAATCCGCAGGATGGGGATAAACTCAACCAAAATTCGTCGTAGCAACACCTCCTTTAAAGGAGTAATGCCAGGCCCATATGCCCATTGTACGGGCTCCATACTGCTAGAAGTTGTGTTCGGTTCATCCGACAACTTCCGTCGCGAAAGGTTAATCTTCCATGTTGCCCCGTTTAAAAGTAGCCATCAAGCACTATTGGGACGCGAAGCTTTCGCCCGCTTTAACGCAATACCGCATTATGCATCTCTAACACTTAAAATGCCCGGTCCACGCGGCATCATCTCGTTAAAAGGAAGTATTAAGTGTTACTCAAGCACGGAAGAACGGGGGACTGCCTTGACAGCCCCACACCTATCCGGCTCCGCTAGTCAAAGAACCTGAATTGGTCGTTCAAACCCCGGACAGGGCTAGACGAGTCCGGCGCCTACTAGCGGCATACCCCCATACAAGGGGCTCCACGCGTGTATCACAAGAGACACTAAAGCTCAATTTTATTCACTTCTTCGAATCGTACTCTGTTTATTTAATATAAAGTACATCTTTCGCACGATCCTTTTTCTTTTAAACTAAGTTCCTCTCTTTACGAGATGAACAACGTGCTACACCCGTCCGTGATACGGCTGCAACGGAGACACTGGCGCAGACGTGCAGAGGGACCCGCTGCAAGGATTCTTTTCAGATTAAGACCCTGCGTAAACCTTTTTACGATCTCTTGTTGATATACATCCCCGGTTTCTTACTATAACCGAGGAGGAGGCTGGCGTTTTGGCATTGGCCGCACAGAATTTTTGCACATACACGGACACGGGGGCTTAGGGCATTATTCTGCCCGTTTTTATAAAGACCGAATACCTTAGGGAGTGTTCGGCGTCTCGAGTTAGGCCTTATATGCATCAGCTCCGAATCATGTCTTTGGTCAAATGTTGGGTTTGCCCGGCTCCTGTGTTTTGCTGCCTTACGTTCCGTTTTATCGGCTAACGCGGCACCAGGAGAACTACTGCGATTGTGCCCCGGTTCGGCCGGGCGAGCACCTTAGTAGAGAAACCCGAAAACTGACTGTCATTGTATAGCGAGAGACTGGTCAACCACTCGATGACTCACTGGAATGTTTAGGATTCCTCCGCATTAACGAAGGACCGGTTTTCGGTCAGGCACATACGCACCCCGAATTCGGGAGAGTGCTGTTGGAAATATGCCCTAGAGGCAATAATAAATTGGTTATTATTATATTTCCTTGTTCATTATAATCGTTTATTATCCATGCTATAATTGTATTGATAGGAAACTCAAATACATGTGTGGATACATAGACAACACCATGTCCCTAGTAAGCCTCTAGTTGACTAGCTCGTTGATCAACAGATGGTTACGGTTTCCTGACCATGGACATTGGATGTCGTTGATAACGGGATCACATCATTAGCGAATGATGTGATGGACAAGACAATCCTAAGCCTAGCACAAAGATCGTAGTTCGTATGCTAAAGCTTTTCTAATGTCAAGTATCTTTTCCTTAGACCATGAGATTGTGCAACTCCGGATACCGTAGGAATGCTTTGGGTGTACCAAACGTCACAACGTAATCGGGTGGCTATAAAGGTGCATTACAGGTATCTCCGAAAATGTCTGCTGGGTTGGCACGAATCGAGATCGGATTTGTCACTCCGGTTGACGGAGAGGTATCTCTGGGCCCACTCGGTAGGACATCATCATAATGTGCACAATGTGACCAAGGGGTTGATCACGGATGATGTGTTACGGAACGAGTAAAGAGACTTGCCAAGATGCGAGATTGAACAAGGTATCGGGATACCGCGATCGAATCTCGGGCAAGTACAATACCGCTAGACAAAGGGAATTGAATACGGATTGATTGAATCCTCGACATCGTGGTTCATCCGATGAGATCATCGTGGAACATGTAGGAGCCAACATGGGTATCCAGATCCCGCTGTTGGTTATTGACCGAGAACGTCTCCGTCATATGTTCATGGTTCCCGAACCCGTAGGGTCTACACTTAAGGTTCGGTGGCGCTAGGGTTATAGGGAATATATATACGTGGTTACCGACTGTTGTTCGAGTCCGGATGAGATCCCGGACGTCACGAGGAGTTCGGAATGGTCCGGAGGTAAATATTGATATATTGGACGAAGGGTTTTGGAGTCGGAAGTGTTCCGGAGGTACCGGTGATGACCAGCATGACCGAAAGGTGTTTGGGAGCCCGGCAAGTGTTGGGGGCTTCATGGGCCAAGGAAGGGGGAAAACCAGCCCACCAAGGGGCTGTCGCGCCTCACCTATTCCCACGTGACCAGGGGTTTGGGGCGCCCATCTAGGGTTCCCACCTCCGGCTTGGGGCCAAGTCACCCAAGGGGAGATCCCATCTGCCTCGGCCGCCCCCTAGGGGAAACCCTAGGCGCCTCCTCCCTTTCCCCTATATATAGTGGAGGTTTTGGGGCTGCCTAACACACGAGAACATCTCCTCTTGGCGCAGCCCTGCCTCTCTCCTCCTCGTCTCTCGTAGTGCTTGGCGAAGCCTCTTTGAGTGTCGCGCCCTCCACCACCACCACGCCGTCGTCTTGCTGCTGGACGGAGTCTTCCCCAACCTCTCCCTCTCTCCTTGCTGGATCAAGGCATGGGAGACGTCACCGTTCCGTACATGTGTTGAACGCGGAGGTGCCGTCCGTTCGGCACTAGGATCTCCGGTGATTTGGATCACAACAAGTACGACTCCTTCAACCCCGTTCTCTTGAACGCTTCCGCTTAGCGATCTACAAGGGTATGTAGATGCACTCTCCTTCCCCTCGTTGCTAGTTTCTCCATAGATAGATCTTGGTGACACGTAGGAAAATTTTGAATTTCTGCTACGTTCCCCAACAAGTGCGGTGCCCCCAGGGGCTATATAGTAGCCCCACCCTCGAACTCCTATGGCTAAGTGAAAGTGATAAAGCATTATAGTCCGGTTGCCTAGTTTGCTACGCTATCACCTCCTTAACAGGACCAAGACGTTGGATTAAGTGTGAAACAGCGCTTTCTTTGCAAACACCCCCGCACTATGTGTGTGGGGGCTGAAGCCAAGGACTACCATCTTTCAGGTTATATATACATATACATAAACGGCCGCACAGGGAGTAGTTTACTACTTGAACGCACAAGTATAAAAAGCTCTTATATTATATAGGAACATTGTTTTCACAAATCATACATGTCATTTAAACATAATATCCTTGAGCATGCGTCTCTATTAAACAGCGCCTGCGGACTTCTTCAAAGTAGTGCTCGGCGGTACTAAACTTCGTCCGAATCTTGGGATGCAACGTCGGTGGCCTTCATCTCTGCCCAGTATGTCTTGACATGGGCCAGAGCCATCCGCGCTCCCTCAATACATGCTGACCGCTTCATTGCGTCGATACGTGGTACCGCACCAAGCAACTGCTGCACTAAACCAAAATAACTCTTCGGCTGGGGTCCGCCCGGCCACAAATGAGTCAAGACATGCTTCATGGCAAATCTGGATAACCGATTCAGCTCAGCCCATTCGGCCAACCGATTGGTCAACGGAAGAGGACGTTCCGGACTATGGAATTGCGACCAATATAGCTCTTCCCTTCTGTGCCCCTTCTGGCCCCGGAAGTGCTCAACCGCGTCCGCAGCGCTCGCCGCCAAGTCCAGATAAGCATCCTCCGAACTCCACAACTTGTCCAACTGAGCATACTTTGGATCCGTATATTTCCTCCGCAGCAGAAACAGCTTTCCAGCCGCAATTGCCCCGGCCTGACTCAGCTCCTCCTTGGCAGCTCTCAAAGCCGAATGGGCACTCTTGGATTCGGCGGCGGCCTTTTTCAGGCCCTCTTGCTCCGCTTGACGTTCTTTTTCAAGAACCTCGCAGCGATCGGTAGTATTCTTCAACTTTCTGGCCATATCGGCCATTTCCTCCTTGCTTCGGCAATGAGCAGCCCGTTCGGCTTCTAGCTCTTCGGACGCCTTTAAAGCGGCCCATTACTATTTTTGGCTTGCTCTTTCGCTCAGGCGAGTTTCGCCCGCAGCTCCTCCACAGCAGCGGCACCATCTGCATTAAGCATACAAATAGTAAGACATGGGCGTCAAGCTCCCTTACTAGGTGTCCGCATAGAAGTCGCATACCTTGCGACTCGTCAAACCGTTTATTGACCAGCGCGATGTCTGCATCCGCCTCGTCAAGTTGCCGCTTTAGTTCGGCATATTCATCAGTCCGGCTGGCCACCGGACGCCCCGCCACCTGTTTAGGAGCGGCGATATGTTATAATCGAGATTTTGATCCTCGACGCGCTGTCAATTTTGACAACATACCGAGTCTCAGGGGCTACTATCTATACAGGGCGCATTCTATATGCATAACTGTCAGAAGGTACATCATTTTTGCGTACCTCGAACCCCGTTAGTAAGCTTCTGACGGCTTCATGCAATCCGCTCTCCGCGGATGCAATTCTTTCAATCACCGTACCCATTAGAGAACGGTGCTCTTCTGAGATAGCCGCTCGCCCGAGCAGATCCTTCAGATCCTCCGGCCCCGCCGGACTGGGGGAAACCCTCCGCGACGACACCTCAGGGTCGTCCGCCTCGCACGAGGGTGCGACAGGTGGAGGCGTTTCGCTCTCCATCATCTTCGGAAGAAGATCCCCCGAAGACGAGCTCTGCTGAGAAGGGCTGAGATCCTAACTACAAGGTACAATTTCAGTTATCTTTAGAAATAAACACAGGGATGTTCCCTATTTACAAAACTCACTTACGGCTCGCTGGAGGGCTGATCCCCTTGGGGAAATAGTGCGGCTGGGTTACTTCCCAGCGCCGGACTCTCTGACGAAGATTCCTTTCCCCTCTTTGAGGCCTTGACCTCCGGATATTCCGAAGCGGTCCTCTTCTCTCCTCGAAAGATGGGACTTTTAATCTCTCCTTCCTTGATAGCCTCCTTCGTAGAGGCAGTTGCTTCCCCACTCCCCCCTTCGCCTTCTTCAAAAGGCGCGGCCTTCAACATCGTGGTCAGCATGGGATCCGGCGCGGTCTCTGTGAGGGGAGCCGGACACCTTATTAACTTTGCCTTGGCTATCCACTCATGTTCAAGAAACGGCTCCTTTAAAGGGCATGTATATATAATAAATGAATGAATAGCTTGTCCGGTTACAGGACTACTTACTTGAGTATCTGGGCGATTGCAGCTTAGTCCTGCGTCCTCAGTCAGGTCCGGACACTTCTCTTGTGATCCGAAGAACAGTTTATACATCTCCACAGGCGTCGTGCCCATAAAATTTTGGAGAGCTCGTGGTCCCTCCGGATTAAATTCCCACAGGCGGAGGGGGCGACTTTTGCAGGGCAGAAGGCGCCGGATCAACATAACCTACGCCACTGCAACCAGATTGATCTCTCTTTCTTGGAGGTCTCGAATCGGCCCTGCAGCAAAGGCGTCCTTGGGCGGTCCCAGTCGAGCCCCTTGTTGACCCATGACGCCAGCCAGCTGTGGTGGACTGAGCGGAAGGCGGGGCGCCACCCATTTGGTGCCCCTTGGGCGGTGATATAAAACCACTCCCGTTGCCACAAACCAAGCTCCTCTTGAAAAGAGCCCTCGGGCCACGGAGCATCAACACATTTGCTTATGGCCGCCCCTCCGCTTCTGCTTGCTGCCCTCGATCATCTTTGGCTCCACCTTGAAGGTCTTGAGCCACAATCCAAGTGAGGGTAATATGGAGGAAGGCCTCACATACAACAATGAATGACGAGATATGGAGGATGGACTCGGTTCAAGTCATGGAAATCAAGCCCATAATAAAACATGAGCCCCCGCACAAAGGGATCCGTCGGGAAGCCTAAACCCCGAAGGAAGTGAGACACGAACACCACGTTCTCGCCGGGATCGGGAGTGGGAATGACCTGCCCTGGAGCAGGTAGCCTATGCGAGATCTCGCCGGTTAGATACCTGGCGTCTCGCAGCTTTAGCACATCTTCTTCTGTGACGGAGGAAGACATCCATCGACCGTGTTGGTCGGAGCCGGACATCGTCGAAGGTCCGAAGCGCCTAAATCTGAAGCTTTGGGTGTTGGAACTCGAAGCGCGAGGCGAACTCTATGGAGGGTGTAAAAGAAGAGGGCCTTGGTCTCATTATAAAGAGGTTGAATACCAAGAGCCCATCCCGTGGTCGATTAGGACTCGCCTTTGATAGAGGCGTGCCAGCGGGCACGGTTGGGTTACCCACGTCCGTATTGATGGGAATCCCGGAATAAGGGGCATGATCTATGCTTTGATAAGGCGTGCGTGAAACCGCCTCGCTAAACGCTGAGGTGGAACAGTAAAAATGATTCATATAAAGGCCCGGCCGTGGTGTGATGTCACGCCGCGGCATACGTCAACAGATCTGTGCAAAAGTTCTCTCACGGTGGTATGTGGAACTTGTTTTGCGAGCGGACACTATCCTGGTGTTCAAAACCTTCTATGAAGTATTCGAGGAGGAACCCGCCTTGCAATGCCGAAGACAATATGCGCGCGGACTCGTCGTCATTGAAGCCTGGTTCGGGGCTCTTGAGGAGTCCGGACTAGGGGTGTCCGGATAGCGAACTATCATCACGGCGGACTCCAATACTATGAAGATACAAGATTGAAGACTTCGTCCCGTGTCCGGATGGGACTTTCCTTGGCGTGGAAGGCAAGCTTGGCGATACGGATATGTAGATCTCCTACCATTGTAACCGACTCTGTGTAACCCTAACCTATCCGGTGTCTATATAAACCGGAGGGTTTTAATCTGTAGGACAGAACAACAATCATACCATAGGCTAGCTTCTAGGGTTTAGCCTCTACGATCTCGTGGTAGATCTACTCTTGTACTACCCATATCATCAATATTAATCAAGCAGGAGTAGGGTATTACCTCCATCGAGAGGGCCCGAACCTGGGTAAAAACATCATGTCTCTTGTCTCCTGTTACCATCCGCCTAGACGCACAGTTCGGGACCCCCTACCCGAGATCCGCCGGTTTTGACACCGACATGGATCATGCCAACTAATATGATGTATTTGATCATGAGGACAACTGAAAAACTGCCAGTGTGCAACCTTCAAAAAAAACTAAGAAAATATACGATACCTGGCAACTACAAAAAGTTCTAAGGGATGTGGAACAATAAGAAATGATATTGCAACAAGATAACAGCAACTAAAAAAAGGTTTGCAAGGAACTGTTCAATAGCTCATAAACACACAAAAAAACCACATACCTCAGCATCTGTTGCGGAAGATGCGACAGCTCCTCCAACAACTGCTGCCTGCACACAAAAAAATGACCAGTGATGTCAACTATAAAGAAGCCAACTTGTCAACTACAAGATGCCAACTAATGCCAACTGTATTTATATCAAAGATGACTAGAGATGTCAACTACAAGGTTGTTATTGACAAACTAAAAACAAAAATGGTGGTGAGAACTGCTGCATAATTTCATCAGCGTCTAAAAAAGCGAGAAACACTTATATTAGAGAAATTTACTTACCCTAGAAGATGACTCAACTCCCTTTCCAACTGCTGCACGTCTAGGCCGCTTTACAACACGGAACTGCTCAGCATTCTAAGAAAAAATGAAAAACATGAGCATGGGAAAAATTAAAAAAAATGTTATATGACCCAAACAAAACCGAAAAATGGGCTTGTGTCATCAGCATGCCACTTACCTCAACATCCTCTCCCTGCTCAACACTCCGCGCAGGTCGTGGCTGGTGATTAGCAGGACGCTTCGACCTCCGGCGAAGCGACTGACTTCCAGAACGCTGATTAAGCAACCCAAAAAGAAAACACGAAAAAAAGGACATTAGCATACGTGCATAAGTTGAAAACAACTCAAAACACAGAAAAGGTGAAAAAAAATACATCTTCTTCATTGCCATCCGTATCTCCTCCTATTATAACCATTTTTGCCCTGCGGGACGAAATACAACAAAAGAAAACATAGTTAGAAGATGCGGAAACAAACTAGGGAAATCATAGAAGGTTGCTTTGACCTACAGACATCTACACATAAGCAGGACACAAAAATGCAAAAAACCAAAAAAACATGTGGACAACCAACTACTACAATGATGCAGCCAACTGGGCAGTAAACCTTGTGCAAACTGGACAGCATATAAGCCAACTAACTATTTTCTGCCTAGGTATTACTTGCCAACTGTGACAAGTAATAACTAGGTAGAAAATAGTTAACTAAAGGCAACAAGCTCAGTAAGATAACTTGTGCAAACTGGAACAAGCAAAAAATCCAGCAAAACAATTGGTCATACTATATTGAAAAATTAGCAACCATTCAGTGCTAATTTGCAAAAATAAGCGTCCCTAGTTGCACATGAGGGGAAACGCATGAAAACAACCACATCCACAACAAAGACTTGCACATTGAGAAAAATTAAATTGGAAAATTGGCAAGCATTGGTACTAGTTTGCACAATCAAGGGGCCCCTAGTTGCACAAAGCAGGAGAAAACACATGAAACACCACAGCCACAACAAGACTGGTGGATTGGGTAGACTATATTGAAAAACTGGCAAGCATTGGTGCTAAATTGCACAAACAAGAGTCCCTAGTTGCACACAGCGGAGGGGGAAACAGCAAAAGCCAACTAAGCAGAGCAACTAGCACAAAGTGTATAACATATGAACAGCAAACTAGTAAAAGTGATGCAGCCAACTGAGCAGGCAACTTGTGCAACTAAACACCATATAGACAACCAACTAGTACAAACAGTGAGCCAACTGACCAAAACAACTGCTGCAACTGCAGAGCATATGGACAGCCAAGTACTATATGGACGCAGCCAACTGGGGAGAATTTTGTGCAACTAACCACCTAAATCTCTGAACACCAACTACAAATCAGCCAATGCATTGCATACATCATTGCACACATCTAAAATACAACTTTCAGAATGACTAAGAGTCATGAACAGATCTCAAACCCTTGCAAAATTGAACGGAACATGAACTAAACAGCCAAATCGCCCTAAAATCGCGCAACGGGCGCCGTGGCCATGCATCCCCTGCTACCTAACGACTACCGCGTACCCTGGCCAACTACACGTTGACCCTGGCCAGCCACCCCGTGTCGTGAACTACGCGTCCTTGTAGATCCTGACCACCGTTGGGTGCGTGCTACCAGAGAGGAGAAGGGAACTCAACATGACCAAAATCGAGGATAAGCTGGGGTAGTTCGCGCCGTTCCCGAACCCTAGAGAGCAGTGCCCTCAGATTTCGGCACCATCCGCGCTCGCGAGACAGAGAGAGGGAGGAGAAGCATGTAGAAGTCGCAGGCGAGCATACCTCCGACGGCGAGGAGCAGCAGCGATTCCCCCGCGCGGAGAATCACCCGCAAGCCGTCGCCGACCTGAGCACTCCGCCGCGACTCCCCCGTATCGCGCCCGTTCGATGGAGAGGATGGCGAGGAGCAAGACGAAGATGGAATGGGGAGAGAGCATGCTGCGGGCAAGGGATTTCAGGCACAGATTTCGAAACCGCCGCCCACAACCCCCACTACTCCCTCTCTCTACCGCTTACAGGTGGGCCTGGCCACGTCCGAATATGGACAAAACCGCCCCCGGCCGTGGTGCGCGGCCGATCCAGACCAGGTGGCACCTGGCGGATCCGGGCGCGATCGCTGGCGCGATCGTGCGGCCAGGAAGCGTCCGCTCGGTTCTGTTAGTTGGTGGCCGGCCGCTTTTTAGATTTTAGGTTTCAACTTATATATCTCCTGAAGAGACATGTCCAACAGACACAACGCTTTGGAGAGTCGGGGAGAGAAGAGACATGTCGGTTAGTTTGCTAACCGACTCTCTAATACAGCATGGAGATTATCCACATAATTAATTACAATAATTAATTCCTAACAGCAAACATAGGAGGCAATGCTCTCTTTGTTGGTATCCCGAGGAGTCTGAGTGTGAGTTGCGGAGCAGTGCCTGGCGTTATAGGTGACGCCGTTGACCCGTTGTACATCGTCATCCCATGTATGGTTATCTTCGACAATGCCGGCTCGATAGTGGCACATGGTCAGGAGCAGCAGGCGGGACTGTGCAGCGTTTCTACTCGTGCAAGCAGGTGAGCGAGAATTATTATTTGTTCACTGATTACAGTTTTTGCTGTTTGTGAACTAATTGATCCTACGTAGTATGTTGCATGCAGACTGGATTGAAGTGATATTAATCAGAAAAAAAAAGGGTATAATGTTCGAAGGCTTGGCCTGCAATACCTTGACTGCCTTTTTGACTTTATGCATGTATA
The DNA here is from genome assembly GCA_021605205.1 of Aegilops longissima. NCBI lineage: Eukaryota > Viridiplantae > Streptophyta > Magnoliopsida > Poales > Poaceae > Aegilops > Aegilops longissima. Next base: position 713,823,010 of record CM038677.1, read on the forward strand.
GTAGTCTTCTAGCTTCGTACTCCCTCCGTTCGGAATTACTTGTCACAGAAATGGATGTATTTAGACGTATTTTAGTTCTAGATACATCTATTTTCGAGACAAGTAATCCCGAACGGAGGAAGTACATGAGAAACCAATGATTGTCTTGATACCGTACATGAGAGAAAGCAGAGAAGCCTAATCATTGATACATTTTCTTGATTTTATTTCATACCTTGTGGCCGGTGTGACAAGTTTATCGATCTACAACATATCCTAACTACATTCCAAAATAATTTAAATTCTGGATTTGGCCCAAGCCAAACTTGTTTAAGTTTGACCAAATCTATAGAAAAGTATATTAATTACCCACAAAAAAGGTATATTAACATCTATAACACCAAATTAGTCTCTTGAGATTCTTTATTACATAATTTCATACTGTGTGTATTCAATGTTGTAAATCATATCAAATTTTTCTATAGAATTGGTCAAATTTAAGCAAGTTTGACTTAGAAAATAAAGAACTTCAATTATTTCGGAACGGAAGGAGTATGTTCTTATACTAGCTAGTAGGAGTACGATATTCCTTATGTTCAATATAATAGTGTAAGCCATCCTAGAAAACAAAACATGCATCCAAATTCTCGTGTTTTGGCTAGTGATACATACAAATTATTTTTATTGTTAAAACAAAAACATAAGTATTGTCATGAAATTAATTTATAACTCTGTAAATTCATGAAATGATAATATGGAAAAACTTCCTCGAATATATGACATGTGCCCTGAGCAAAAGTTGGCAAGAGAGATATCCATGTATCTTTTGTATTAGGTCATCTCAGTTGATTTTTTTGCTTGTTATCGTTTTATAATGTTCCCCAGGGCCATGAATCGTTTCATATATTTTTGGAACTTTAAAAAAATGAAAAACCTTGGGTAGATTATATGGGTACTTATATACATCCATAGTTTCGATAGTTGATGAAAAAAATTGACTGGCTAAGAGTAATATATTAATATCAAGATGATATCAATTACGCCTAGCCTTTGCATCTATACAATGTCAAGTCTAGATACCGATGATATACACAAAAAAAAAGGTCAAAAGGAAGAGAGAAAAGGAACAAGGAGAGCCAACGGATCTTCGACTTGCAACAGAGAAGCAATAACGTCATCCACTGTCCTTGAAAACACACCAACAACCAGACAGGTTTTCTGAAAGCAATGCCTCCAGAAAGAGAATGACACATAGGTGCCGCCATTGGCGGATCCAATCGTTGGGGGTCAGATCTTGGGTTTTCACCCCAGAGAGCATGTCTGAGCATATTCCAAAGCAGTGGCTTCAACAACGACACGATGCGTAAACACCAACATTGCCAGGTGCAACCATTGAAGATCAGACCTAGGGTATTCACTATAAAGCTCAAGATTTTGTTACGGTGTCTTGTCGCCACCCCTTGATACATGAAGGGGCACACACATCATGGTCACAGAAAATTGAAATTCGAACCATTCCATGCCATACATGCATGAAGGTAGCCGTGTGTCCTAGGACTCAACCTAGCAAACTTAGAGCTACATAAGAGGTTCAAGAGGTCTAGTGCTCTCCCCTTGAATTTCTATATATGAAGGTGAATGGGAGTACATGCCCATGGAGGCCTATATAGGGAAGACCAACGCTACCCTACGTGGTGGTAGGTCGGAGTAGTATGGTAAACCTAGGTTCACAAGTCCATGAAGATTAATCAAAAGTGAGTATATCCATATTCTATGATGCACCATTCCCCTTCATCCTTGCATGAATGGACCTTTAGCAAGTTGGACCTCATTATGCTTTGTACTCCTTTACTGCTTGCCTACGTCATTCATTGTGTCCATTTTTTACCTTCTCCTTTGACTTGTTGATCGGCCTTGAGCCTTGTTGATTAAGTTGGACCACATATCACCTTGGACCTTTTTCCGAAAATGACCCGTATATATTATAAAATTTCACCAGACATACAAAGCGGCCCAAACATAATAAAAATTACATCGACGTCCCTAGAATAGCCATGTAGAAGTTTGTAAAACCCACATAAGGTTATTTATTTTGCTCCGACAACAATATCATTCTTATCCAACCAGTTGGCATGCGCTAGGTCATGTGGCACATATCATTTCCTACTCAGAATATTCAGTGCCTAGTCCGCGTCTGGTCTTGCCTACTTCAAATTGCCGCATGAGGTATCAGTTGAGGATAGGCAAATGTATGATTCCTTCTCGGGTTCGGATGACATGTCATGCTTCACAGTTCACACACATAGTTTATGGTACAAAGAGAATATTCTTGGGGTGACTACAGCAGACCCATATGTATATCGTATATTTATACACAAAATGATTTTAAAAAGTTACTCTCTAAAAATGTCATGTATTTGGCAATAAAGGGGGTTTACTAGGGAAAAACAATGACAAACATGGAGTTTCTACACTTTGGTGCATATGCACCTGGATGAACAGTAAAATCAAAAGAGAGATTTTTTCAAAAATACAAAAATTATTGATTGTTTCACCTACATGCAAAATTTCATAGTAAAAAATATTATAGATGTCTGGACAAAAAACAAAACAATGTTTCAAAAAGGGCTCCAGTCCTCCATGGATGTTTTCCATCACAAAACTTTGCATGTTGGTAAAACGTTATTTAAAACTGATTATTAAAAAAACATATTTTTTCTTACTTTTTACAAAATTTAGAAGAATGATGCTCTCGCATTTACAAGAGAGCTACCATACTAGTTGAACAACAAAACAAATCTGCTTGAGTGCTTGCTTCAATTAACTCGAAATAAATAAGAAATGAAATGAACACAACTACACATACCCAGTCGTTCCACGCGTAACAAAACAAAATAACTAGGTGTTTTTTTGTTTGTCTAGCTGATCTGAAGTTTTTAATGCCAACATGAGGAGATTTTTGTTTTAGTTTTTCCAGTGCAACCTTTTTATTTTTTATTTATTTATGGGAAAGATTTTTTTCTTTTAGTTTTTTATTTATTTAGGGGTACTCTTTTTCTTTAGTATAGATAGACTAATAAATACCTACATGCAACGCACGTTAATATTAGGCGGTATCTTAATATTTGTGTGCTAATTATGTGATTAGTGCTTGGTACTATATTAATTTAACGTTAAACATACCATCAAAGCAGTCTAGGTCCTTGGATTGACCTATTTGATGGCCGAGATCAGCTGGATTTGCCCCTTGGGTCTTTTATATTGGATTTTTAGCAAATTTTATATTGATATAGTAGAAAAGATTTTTAAAGGAAAATATAGTGAAGGGTTTCTTTTTTAGAAAAATATAGATGAGTTTGTTATCTTATTTTATTTTGAGAATCATGAGTTTGTTAGCATCTACAAGAAACCTATAATGGCCCGAGCTATGCGAGCTTTGACGATCCAATCGCAGGCCGTTGTCCTATTCACCGCGAGCCCGGCCAAACTCTTCACCTCGAGCCCAGCCAAACTCTACTATAGCTCCAGACCCGGCCGTGCCTCCTCGGCAAAGCTTCAACCTTTTTTTGAAGAAAAAAGGCAAAGCTTCAACCTTACCGTATCTGTCTCCCTTTTCTTGGCCCTGTTTGGATACTCTAACATAGTTAGAGTTAGAGTTATTTTTTAACCCACTCTAACCCAAATAAGCACCTCCCCATTGGAATAGTTGGGTTAGATGAAACTAACCCACTCTAACCCTCCCTGTTTGGATACTTTTGGGTTATTTGAGCCCCCAACTAACCCAAACTAGCTCTAACCCCATATGATCCAAACTTGAACAGATCGATCTACTGTTCGGGAGATTGGGCGGCGTGTCATTGCCGACGCATCGAAACCGCCCTCCAGCCATGACCGCCGACACGTCAGACTACGAATCCCCGTGGGCGTGCCTGCTGCAACCAGACGTTGTTCGGCTGATCGGGTGGCGAGTGCTGGCCTGCGACCTGCTCGACTATGTCCGCTTCCGCGCCACCTGCCGGCATTGGAGGTCCAGCACCGTCTCCCCACGCGGCAGTGGCATCGTCGATCCACGATTTCATCCCCGTCGGTGGATGCTGCTGCCACAGAGGCACGGGCTGCACCCTGGCAACGGCGTGCTACAATTCTTCAGTCTCTCGAGAGGGATCTTCGTCCGCGCCCGGCTCCCGCTTCTCACGGATCATCGCGTCCTCGACTCGCTCGATGGAGTCCTCCTCCTGCAACACAATCGCGACGTCGACGTCCCAATTCGCGTCCTCAATCCTCTCACCGGCGATACTGCGGAGCTCCCCGCGCGCACGCCTTCCGTGGAAATCTATTTTGATTCGCTTATCAATGATCAAGAGCATGCCGCCTCCTTGAGCGTCGGTGCAGACGGAGTCGCCACAGTCGCCGTCGCGCTATTCAGTTTGTCGGCTATAATACTTGCTACCACGAGAGATCGGCGATGGAGCGTCGCAACATGGAACCCGCGATATATGGGAGTGCCATCAGTATCATTCCAAGGAAAGATATACGCCTTGCGAAGTTCCGCGGAGGTGGGTACATATAAGAGGACAGTGCAAATTTTTCAGATCGAGCCACAGCTGATGCGGATAGGTCCATCCTACCCAAAGATGATTGCCGCATGTACAATTGGTGAAATCGACGACTCTTTTGATCTGGTAGAATGTGACTCGGAAATCCTGTTGATCCATACAAAATACAGTGCAACGTCTCCTGAATTTCTAGTATACAAATTAGCCGACCTTATTCTGGATAAGCTTGTCCCGGTGACAAGCATAGGAGGCAATGTTCTCTTTGTTGATGTCGCGAGGAGACAGAGTGTGAGTTGCGGAGCTATGCTTGGCAATGGCATTACAGGTGACGCCATTGTATATCTTCTGCCCTCGTATGGCCATCCTCAACGGTACCAGATCGGTAGTGGTACATGGTCGGATGTAGGAGGGGATATCTCAGATGGTGGGACTGTGTTGAGGCCTTATAACCTCATTGACCATATGTACAACTGTTGCGATTGTGCCCGTTCAAGCAGGTGAGTAAGGTTTTTTTGTTCATCACTGATTGGGTTTTTTGCTATTGTACTTGCTGAACTAATTGATTTCCTACATATGCAGAGGTGGAACTTAGAAGTGATATTTATAGAAGTGATGAGATGGCCACATGGGGTAAGGCTTGATCTGCAATGCTTTTACTGGTCTCCCAATGTATGCATGTATCTTTGGCTTGGTACAGAGCTTAACGAACTAGAGTACTTCTCCAAAGTGTTGTTAACAACCCCATGCCTTGCAAGCACCCTTTTGCAATTTGGGAGCTAATTAATTAACTGCACGTTCAGATATGCGTGATGCGTGTGGAAGTCTTTTCCTGTTATGTCTGATCATATAGTTTAGCTGGTTATAAGTTAATTATTTGACACTCTTTTCTAAATGTGTCATTTTGGCAGGTGTAAATTATCACGAGAAAGCAGAGGAGCTTGGATCAATGACAGACTTTCTTGGCTTTATTTATGTACCTTGTGGCTGGTGTGATTAGTTTATCTTGCCTTGTAATATTTATCTTTATAGTCGCTAGCTATTACTTCAGTTATTTTATAAAACATCATCATCATGTAATACATGCAATCAATTTTCTCCTGTTTTGGGCTTTTGGCAATTGATGTATACTCCTTGAGTACAAATTAGTTTAATTGGTAAAAAAAATCAATATAATATCATCAAAGTTTTCATGGTCTTTTTTACAACTCTGTAAATTCATTGGTATAATATTTTTATGAAATGATAACCTGCAAACTTCTTCGGAAATATTACTATGTGTCGTGAGCAAAAGTTGGCTAGAGAGATTCAACTACTCCGGTATCTTTTGTATTTAGGTTATTTCAGTTGATAAATTTGTGGTTGTTATCACTTCAAAATGTTCCTCAGACCCAAGAATTGTCTCATATTTTTAAGAACCCTAATTGATGAATTACCCTCCAAACCATTGCTTGGTTATCAGGACGATTTTATACCTCTGTAGTTTAAATAAATAACTCAAAAAATTAATCAACACCATTTTTCTACTGTATAAAAATATGATAGAATATATTTACTCTTCGAACTTTTCTTTTCTCGTGAAGAAAATAACCAGTTTACAGAAAAGAAATTATATATCATAATTTTGTACCATTATGTGCATATATAAATTTTACTATATTTTTGGAAGCTCTGAATATTAAGAAACTTTCCAAAACCCATGCAAGATTCAAGATTAAAAGATTTCAGAAAGTCCAGAGTTTAATATTACATGATTTCATAATTATAATTTAGACTGCAAATCGGTCCAAGCACTAGTTCCTGCTTATATATTTGGTCATTGGTTGGACGGTATTTCAAATAAGTTCAAAACGCTAATAAGGATGGGAGCGTATGCCTTACTTTGGTCGCTTTGGCTATGTAGAAATGATTTCATTTTTATGGAAAAAAATGCTTCTCCTCTACAGGTTATTTTTCGTTGTACGCACTTGCTTCGTATGTGGTCTACGCTACAACGACTGGAGCACCACCCGTTGTTCAAGGCGGTATGTACGCGGTTGGAGCAGGCGGCTATGAAGGTTTTTTCCCAACATGGATGGCATCATAACCTCCGAATCGATCTACCTCCATTTTTGACATAGGCATAGTGTCGGTCTGTAGGACTCTACTGTTGTCGACTTGTCATTTTTGTTACTTTTCCTTTTGACAGACTTTTGTTGTTTGGCCGTGTGCATCCTAGTTATGCAGAGGCCGGGTGATACTCATGATGTTTTGTATCCGCTTGATGCTACATTTTGAGTTAATAAAAGCACCCTTTATAAAAAAAACTAGTTCCTGCTTATAGGGTGAAAAAGAAATGGATGTTTCACGTGTTTGGCCGAAAGCTTCTAGGTTAGACAAACAAATGGGTATTCTTAATACCGACTGATAAGTTGTCGACTAAATTTAGGATACTAGACGATATCTCGCACGCGTTGTTGTAGGAATATTATGCAATATATATTTTCAATGAGAATTGATTGTATGAAATATGAATATTTGAAGTAATAATATGAGAACTAAAAAATAAATATGGTTTATGGACTGTAATTATTGTATAATATGAAAATCATAATAGAAAAAAAAACTCATGCATGTGTATCATGTTGATGTGGCCTTTTCTTATAAGTGGTTGCATGTTGTGATTGTCCTTTTTTCATGTATGTTAAAGTTAAGATCGTATGCTTGCATGTTAAGAGAAATAATGGGGGTTATCTATTTAGATATAGAACCCCGATGTTCTTGGGAAGAAAGAGAGAAGGACATCCCTGTAAAGGAGATCCTGTGTTGGAAGATATTTGTGGGTGTCATCTCGTTCAATTCTAGGTCAAATGACAAGAGGGCTGTTCAAGCAGGTTAAACATGAGTGATATCCTACTGTTTTCAGTTTTTTTCTTCACAAATCTCTCAGTATATTTCATGTTATGATATTCGAGACAAGTATCTTCCTAAGCCTATTGTATCTCAGTCCACCTCTCATGCATGCCTAGCATATGTCGTAATTGTAATGAGTATTATTTGTCCTTAAAAGTTTCTTTGAGGACGTTTATTTACTTTGTATTGTATTTGAAATCTAGCTAGCGCATATATGAACCAACAACTCCATCTACCAAAGTTTGCACATCGTCAGGTGAAAACCACATACCTATGGTTGAGCGATGCATCAAATAAAAAATGTATTAGTTTATCCACAATACAAGGCTCCTACAATTGATTTCAAAAAAATTGGTAAAGCAATTCAATTCTAGGAGCCTTGTATTGTGGATAAACTAATACATTTTTTATTTTTTTCAAAATAACTTGCTATATATTCATTACCAAGCATGTATTCGCTTCATATTCGACCAATTTTACCTGCATTTGTACTCCCGCCGGTCCTTTTTACTCCGTGTATTAGATTTGTGTCAAGTCAAACTTTACAAAATTTGACCAAATATATATTAAAAATATCAACATATATATACAGTACCAAATATATATTTCATGAAATTACATTTCATGATCAATCTAAAAATATTAATTTGGCATTATGAATGTTGATACTTCTTTTATAAGCTTGGTCAAAATAGTGATACTTTGACTTCGACAAAACTTATGTATGGAGGCCTTGTTGCCAATCCTTGTTTCTGCTAGCTGGAAAAAGAAATACTACCTCTACACATTAATGTAAAATATTTTTGCAGTTCAATTTTAACTGCAAACAATAATAAAGATGTTTTTGCAGTTAAATTTGAACTGCTAAAACGTCTTACAAACAAAACGAAGACAACTACACAGTATCACAAACCCAATTGCTGTTGCGTGTTGCCGTATTTGCATCATATCAAACTAGTTCTAAATTCTTTTATAACGTAATTGCTACCTAAAGAAAGAACCATTTGAATTCTGAAACAAAAACAAAACAAATCTTTTGTACCACCACACTGCGCGTTGCAATGCGAAATCTGATGCTCTCTTTATGTACGCCGGCGGGTAAGGAACGATCACGATCACGATCACGACACGACCGTCTTCACCTGGTAGTTCCTGGCGAAGGCGCTGTACACGACGAAGTTGAGCGTGCACAGCGCCGCCATGGTCCAGAAGAAGTAGTCGAGGTGCCCCTCGTTGAGGTCGTCCGATATCCACCCGGGCCGGCCGCCGGTGGCCGTGAGTGCGTTCACGACGGCGTAGATCAGCGAGCTCGCGTAGCTGCCCAGCGCCACGGTGAGCAGCGCGAAGGACGTGCACATGCTCTTCATCGACTCCGGCGCCTCGCTGTAGAAGAACTCCAGCTGGGCGATGTAGCAGAACACCTCCCCGCCGGCCAGCACGAAGTACTGTGGCATCTGCCACCCGATGCTGATGGACTCCCCGCTCCCGGCGGCCTCCAGCCTCCTCATCTCCACCAGCGCCGCCACGGCCATCGCGAACGCCATGAGCAGCCGCCCGGCGCCCATCCGCCGCAGCTGCGACGGCTCGCCGCTCGCTGGGGACAGTCTCCTGAGCGCCGGCACGATCACCGAGCCGTAGAGCAGCACCCACCCCAGGACGCAGATCACCTCGAAGGACACCATGGACGCGGCCGGGATGGTGAAGGACATGACCCGCATGTCCATGGCGCTGCCCTGCTGCACGAACGTGGTGTTGAGCTGCGCGTACGCCGCCGACAGCACGATGCTCGTCGCCCAGATCGGCAGAAGCCGCATCAGGATCTTGAGCTCCTCCACCTGCGTCACCGTGCACAGCCTCCACGAGCCCGCGGCCGCCGCCGCGGCGTCGGCGTTCGTCACCTCCTCCAGGTCCGAGTCCGCGACCACGGCCGCCTTGTCGAGGAACGTGAACTCTTTGGTGTGCGCGATCCTGGGCTGGTCGATCTTGTCGCTGACCTCGTAGAGGACGGCGGCGTCGGCGGGGACGCGGAGGGTGACCTTCCTGCACGCGGCGACCACGACCTGGCACAGGCTCTTGAACGGGCTGCCGGTGGGCATGCTACGCTTGTACATGGGCGTGAAAAGAACGAAGCCCACGAAGGCGAGCGCGATGCAGGCCGTGGCGATGCCGAAGCCGAGGCCCCAGCTGACGTTCTGCTGGATCCACACGAGGAAGAGCCCGGACACGATCATGCCGAAGTCGACGCAGATGTAGAACCAGCTGAAGAATGCCATCTTCCGCTCCCGGTCCACGGCGTTGTCGTCGTCGAACTGCTCCGCGCCGAACGGCAGCAGCGCCGCCCGCACGCCGCCGCTGCCGAACGCCACGAGGTAGAGGCCGGAGAAGGCGACGGTGTGCGCGCCGAACATCGGGTGGCACGACGAGCCCAGCCCGCACAGCTCGGTGGTCGGCAGGAGCGCAGAGAAGGTGATGAGCATCATACCCTGGAGAGGCAAGAGCAGCAGCCAAGTTAGTTAAGCTCATGCATGGACGAAGAAGCTAGCTGCCACGCCATGTCAAGGGACAAGGGTTATGGTTTGGGTGTGTGCTTACGAGAAGGTAGACGACGAGGGAGACGAGGATGGTGTTGTAGTTGCCCCAGAAGGTGTCGGCGAGGATGGCGCCGAGGACGGGCGTGAGGAAGCTGGTGCCGATCCAGGTGGTGACGTTGGAGGCGCTGGCGAGGCCGCTGCCGTGCAGGACGCTCTCAAGGTACAGCACCAGGTTGGTGGCGACGCCGTTGAAGGCCGTGCTCTCGAGGCACTCGAACCCCAGGACCACCGCCGGCGCCCGGCTGCCGCTCTTCTTGCTCTCTATCAGCGGCACCCTGAGGCTTTCTTCGTCGATCTTCGAGCTCCGGCTCTGTAAAAATTTGTGCCGCAAGTTCGTTAGAAATCTGAAACAAGGGGGGTGGCACGTTTACGACTGACGATCGATCACGGTTCGCGAACGGCACGCGTGCGTACCTTTGGCAGCCGCGGGGAGCCCTGTCCTCTCTCCATGGCGTCCATTGCTGCACCGATTTTAAGGTAGATAGCTGCTGAAACCACCGATGAAGTGGAATTCGAGGGAGCGGCTTGTGGCTTTTTTGGCTCGGGTGAGAGCCTTGGAGGTGAGATGGAAGCAAGAGGCAGAGCACCGGGGCTTATATATACTACGCAGGCGTGCACATTCGCCGACGACGCGAGAGAGAACGGGTCCCGGTGTGATACTACGGTCAAATGAGACGAAGCAGTGGGATCGCACGGAGACGAAAAGGGCTCGCGTGCGCGCGGCACCGGCAAAGGATAAATGAATGAAATGGGCACATGCGTAATACTAGTCTTGTGCACGCAGAAGCACCATCGATGATCGATCGTGGCGGCAGGCGGCAGCTGCGGTCGTAGTGGTACTAGAATATGACCGCCCGGCCCTGATGGATTTTGTGCTTTTGCCTGCTCACTGACGATGACGACACAGGAAGTTTCCCTGCGGCTGTGTTTGCGTCTGCGCGACTCCAGGGATCGATCGACCGCCAACTTGTGAGACGGGAGGGATTTTGCGTGCGATAATCCTACATCTACGTAGCTTCACGAAAGCTTTTGCGTGGGGTCTGCACTTTTTTCAGGACGGGGAGCCGCCGTGGCAACTTTTCTGGTGGAACTTTACTGCGCCCGATCCACTTGCATATGTAAACGTGCTTGATATGCCTTGGCGCTGGCAAGGAAAGATCCGAATGGCCCTGTTACTCTCACTCTCGGATAAGTATCCAGTGTAAATATGGAAGCGTATCTACCTGCCGTAGCAGGCCGCGGTGGTTATATTGATTGGGGCGATAGCCTGCCGTGGCGTACAAGTTACGGACGATCGCTAGGATACATCCTGGAACAAGGAAACCGATACAGAAGAGGAAATAGAGATAGAAAGAGATTACAAAAGTTTAAACTAAGCTACCAATCTATCTAACATCCTCCCTCAATCTAAACCTAGGGAGCTTTGTCCAGGTTCAGATTGTATTTGAATTCATCCAGTTGTCTCATTGTGAGAGGTTTAGTGAAGCCATCAGCTAGCTGATCCCCCGTAGGAATGAATCTGATGTCTAGTAACTTTCGAGCTACTCTTTCTCTGACAAAGTGAAAATCAACTTCTATATGCTTTGTACGTGCATGGAATACAGGATTTGCTGAAAGGTACGTTGCACCAATATTATCACACCATAACCTTGCAGCTTGTGGAGTTTTTATCCCCAGTTCATAAAGCAAAGTCTGAATCCACATGATCTCAGCTGTAGCATTAGCAAGAGCTTTATATTCTGCTTCTGTACTCGACCTTGAAACTGTAGCCTGTTTCCTTGCACTCCATGACACAAGATTTGATCCCAGGAATACGGCAAATCCACCTGTAGACCTTCTATCATCAACACACCCTGCCCAATCTGCATCAGAATATGCACTTACAAGCATAGATGGTGACTTAGTGATTCTAATTCCAAGTCCCATTGTAAACTTTAGATATCTCAAGATTCTTTTAACTGCTGTCCAGTGAACTGTACTAGGTGCATGCAAGTATTGACAAACTTTATTGACAGAATAGGAGATATCTGGACGAGTCAAAGTCAAATATTGCAGTGCACCAACAACACTTCTGTAATTTGTTGCATCATCTGGACCAAGTAGTTCTCCTCCTTCAGCTGAAAGCTTTTCTGAAGTAGAGAGAGGTGTACTTACAGATTTGCAGTGCTCCAATCCTACCTTCCTGAGAATATCAGTGGCATATTTTTCCTGAGTCAGAAGTATTCCATCCTTTATCTGTTTTACTTCTATGCCAAGAAAATAGTGAAGATTGCCCAAGTCCTTGAGTGCAAACTGAGCACTAAGATCATGAAGAAGACAATTAGTGGCATCTGAACTAGAGCTGGCAACAATTATATCATCAACATAAACAAGAACAAACATGGAGATGTTGCCTTTGTTATAAAAGAACAATGAGATATCTGCTTTAGATGGAACAAATCCAAGTTGTCAGAATCTGTGTGCTCAACCTGGAATACCAAGCTCTTGGGGCCTGTTTCAAACCATACGAGCTTTATCCAACTTGCAAACATAATGTGGTGTGCTCTTATTTTCATATCCTGGTGGTTGCCGCATAAACACTTCTTCCTCAAGAACACCATGAAGAAACGCGTTCTGAACATCTAGCTGTCTTAAACTCCATCCTCTGGAAATAGCAATAGATAGTACAAGTCGAATAGTAGCTGCTTTAACAACGGGGCTAAAAGTATCCTCATAGTCAATACCAAATCTTTGTTTAAATCCTTTTGCAACTAATCTAGCCTTGTACCTGTCTATGGTTCCATCTGATTTCCTTTTAATTTTGTAAACCCATTTGCAGTCAATCACATTCTTTCCCTTTTCTGGTGGTACTAGGTGCCAAGTTTTATTTTTTATGAGTGCTTGATATTCACTATCCATAGCCTCCTTCCACTCTTTATGATCAAGAGCATCATATAAATGTGTAGGCTCACCGGTACTAGTAAGAAACGCATGTTTACGACTGTCGTACCTTATTGTACCATCCTTGTATTCTTTTGGCTTGAAAACACCAGTTTGCGACCTTGTAGTTCGTTGTGGAATTTCTGTTCCACGAGATGGAACCGCAGTCCTGGCCACAGAAGATCTTGGAGATGCAGAAATTTCAGGAGAAGATTCTTCTGCAGAAGATCCGGACGCCACAGCAGATTCTGGACCCGCGCACGTAGCAGTCTCCTGTCCAGCCTGTGTGGCCCGCTCAGGCGTGGTGGGCCTGCTGCTTGTCGGCTGGTCGCCCGCAGGCTCCTCCCGAAGGCGATCATGCGGGGAATCCTCGCGCAGCCCCGCGCCATCCAGGCCCGTGGGGTCCGCTCCAGCACGCCTGTCGGCCACGGGCGTTGCGGGCGTGTGGGTTGCACTAGCTGGCGACGAGGGAGCGGTTACTCCGCACCTGGGGAATGGATCCGCCTCGGATCGCTCAACGCCTGACCGGCTGCCAGGCCTGGCAGGATCAGCCTCGGATCCAACACCAGAAGCTTCGTTCCTGGCACCTGATTTGTCTTTTCCACACATGAAATCATAGCTCAATTCTGCATCATTTTCAGCATTATTAACAGATTCTTCTAAATTATTCACATGATCAATATCAGCTAGTTCTCCCCCGTGATCAGTGTTAGATAGAAGGGAAATTTCAGCACGAAGAAGGGCTCCGGCGTTAGGATGTAGTTTGGCAAAAGGAAAAAGAGTTTCATCAAAAACTACATCACGAGAAATATAGATGCGTCCTGTAGCTATTTCAAGACACTTGTAGCCCTTATGAAGATTACTATAGCCAATGAAAACACATTGGGTGGAACGAAACTCGAGTTTATGATGATTATATGGACGAAGATTAGGATAACAAGCGCACCCAAAAATTTTCAAAGAATTGTAATCTGGTTTTTGACCATACAATCGTTCCAAAGGAGTAGTGTTTCCTATCACCTTACTAGGAAGCCGATTTATGAGGTATGTGGCTGCAATGAAAGCTTCGTCCCAATACTTAAGAGGCATGGAGGCATGAGCAAGTAGTGAGAGACCCACTTCAACAATATGACGGTGTTTGCGTTCTGCAGACCCGTTCTGTTGGTGAGCATGAGGACAAGAGACATGATGTTCAATTCCTATGTCACGGAAGAAGGAATTGAGCTTCTCATATTCACCTCCCCAGTCACTTTGGACTGTAAGAATTTTTCTGTCAAAGTGACGTTCAACAAGTTTTTGAAACTCTTGGAAGATGGAATAAACTTCAGATTTGAATCTTAGCAGATATATCCAAGTGAATTTACTGTAGTCATCAATAAAGCTAACATAATATTTTTTCCTTCCAAAAGAATCTCTTGCATGACCCCATACATCACTAAAAATAAGTTCTAAAGGAGCATGAGACACACTATTTGATCGAGGATAGGGGAGTTGATGACTCTTGGCACATTGGCAAGCATCACAAACAGACTCTTTATTTTCACTACCTGACAAAGGAAGATTGCCTTGATTAACTACTTGCTCGACTATGACTAATGAAGGATGCCCTAATCTTTGATGCCATCTTGCCAAAGAGGGCTTGATGACGGAATAGACTTGACGACGATGACGACTTCGACTAAATGCTCCTGATGTGATGGGGTAGAGTCCACCAATGCATCTACCGTGATGGAGAAGTTCCTTCGTTGCCCGGTCCTTTATAAGAAAATATTCAGGATGAGTTTCAAAGAAGACATTGTTATCAGCTGTTAAGCGAGACATGGATGCAAGATTTTTATTGGCTTGTGGAACATGAAGAACATCTTTCAACAGAAGATCACGTTTAGAAATAGGGGAACTAATTGATGATTGACCAATGTGAGAAATTTTCATACCTCCACCGTTTGCGGCAGTGTTTACTTGATCATTGCCGTAATATTTCTCTCGGAAGGCAAGTTTCTCAAGCTCGCTTGTGACGTGATCGGTCGCCCCGGAGTCTGCGTACCACACGGTGTCTCCTTCTCCTCCTTGCTCCCTGAGTGCAGCCGCTGCATGGCGCTCATCAGGGACATAATTCTCATCGTAGCGATGCCAACAGTCCATGACCTCGTGCCCTGGCTTCTTACAAAGCTGACATCGAGGCCTACGGTTACGGCTGGAGGAGGGCATGTTGTTGTAGTTGCTGCTGTTGGGGCGTGGGCCATTGTTGTTGTTGTTGTTGGCGCGCCCGCGCCCACGCCCACCACTGTTGTGGTCACGCCCCTGGTAACCACGGCCTCGGTTGCCACCGCCGCGGCCACGAGACACGTTGTTGACAGAAGACTGCCGGGTGTTCATCCCTTGAAGAAGATTGATCCGAGCTTCGAAGCTAATCAACTGACTGTAGAGCTCCGGCGTGGAGACAGGCTCGACGCGGGCAGCGAGGGCCGAGACCACCGAGTTGTACTCGAGGTCTAGACCCTTGAGGATGTAGGAGTTTACTTCTGTATCCTTGAGAGGAGTACCGGTGGTGGCGATCTCATCAACCAGACTCTTGATCTTGGCGAGGTAGTCCACCATGCTTGAGTTCCCTTTGTGAAGATTGGCCAAGGCAATTCTGGTGTTGATCTCTTGCGCTTGGTTCTGGGCGGCGAAAGTGTCATGGATTGCTTTCCATACTTCGGCCGGTGTCTGCAGCGTTACAACCTGGGCAAGTACCTCACGAGAAAGAGAACTCATAAGGAAACCTTGTACCTGTTGTTGTTGGGCGAACCAGATTGTACGGGCGACATTGATGACCTGCTCCTCCTTCCCATCTTTGGTTATCGTGAGAGTGGCAGGTGGCGGCATGCTCGTTGCATCAAGGAAGTGGTCCATCTGTGCACCCTTGATTTGGGGAAGCACGATGGCCTTCCATAGGAGGAAGTTGGTCCTCGTCAGCTTCTCTGATGGTGGGGAACCGAGGGACATGCCGGCGCTTGTGCTTGATGAGGGGGCGAAGGTGGAAGAGGAAGCGGTGGACAGGGCGCTCATGGTGCTGGCGAGGGCGGATGCGGTGGTGCCGGTCATGATTGATCCTCTCGGGAGCTTCTCTCGGGAAGGTTTGGGCTAGATGCGATCTCGTCGATCTATTCGAGGAAGTAGGCTCTGATTACCATGTAAATATGGAAGCGTATCTACCTGCCGTAGCAGGCCGCGGTGGTTATATTGATTGGGGCGATAGCCTGCCGTGGCGTACAAGTTACGGACGATCGCTAGGATACATCCTGGAACAAGGAAACCGATACAGAAGAGGAAATAGAGATAGAAAGAGATTACAAAAGTTTAAACTAAGCTACCAATCTATCTAACATCCAGTTCACCGCGGATAAGGGAGGAAGATAAGTATTCGGTGATCGGCATCAGTCGAGATGAAATGCTACATGCAGACTAAGTTCAGACCTTCAGCACGGTACAACGAGGCACCATCCAGAAAGACATCGCATATGCACCAGAGGACCGTCCATGTGATTCCATGCACCTAGCGGGCTAGCGGCTACTAACTGTTACATCAGGGTGAGACAAAAGTGCATGCCTATGTTCTGCGCTTTTTCCATGACAGCGTACCGCCGTGGCAACTTTTCCATCGAGCTTTACTGCGCCGCGCCCGGTCCTCTTTCACAAACGTGCCCAGTTTACCTCGGTCCAGCTTTCGTGTGGTTCGATCACTCTCAGGAGAACATTCAGTCCACTCCTTCAATGCCATGGAGGATTGTAAGGCCAACTCCACCACGCAACTCCAAACGGACATCCGGATTAGGCCGAATCTGTCCCTTTGGAGCGCCGATGGGTACGCCCGTGTCCGGCTGTGTCCATTGGGTCGTGCGTGCGTCCACCGCGCGGCCGCACCTCAAATCGTGTTTGGGGTGGACGGGATTAAGAATAATAATTAAATAACTAAAAAAGCAAATAAACTCATTTAAAAAAAACATAAAACATATATATGGGTTGGCCACAAAACGGCCCAGTTTCAACGGCCACTTAAAAGGCCCAGATTCATAATTAACATAATAAGAAAATAAAAAAACTCCTCCCGCGCTCTGCCGCGCCGTCGGTCTGCGTGGCGTCCGCCGTCTTCATCGGCCGCCGGTGTCGCTGCTGCCGGTGACGAGGTCGACGTAGGCGGCGGCGTCCACAGTGGGCCGGCGGTGCGTGGGCGGGCTGGACGGCCGGAGGTGCCTGCACCACCTCCTCCCGTGGTGACGCTTCCCGCTCCGGTGACCGCGGGGGAGTGGGGCACCAGTTCACGCCCACGCCGGCAGCCATCTCTGGAGCAGTGCAGGACCAGCCCCACCCCTAGCCCAGCAGCTGCTGGAATGCGGCCGACGGGTCCTCCTCCTTGACGGCCGCCATCTGCAGCTCCGGGAAGGCGACGTCCCCGGCGGCAGAGAGGGCCATGGCCTCCTCCAGGCCGTCCCACTGCCGCTCGTCGTGCGTGTTCATGGAGTCGTCCATGACACGCTGCAGGAGACGGGCCTCCTCCTCCGCTGTCATGCGAGGGGGGGAGGGGGCGACGGAGACAGGGAAGGCGACGGCGTGGGCGTCGAGCAGACCACAGACGCTCGCTGCTCAGCGGCTTCTCCGTGGCCTCCGCGCCCCGACGGTGCCGGCGCGGTAGGGCGCGCGCCGCACGTCGTGCTCGCCCCGGAGCCACGTGTCCCGAGAGCGGCGAAGTCGGGGCGTACTCGTGGTCGTAGTACAGGTCGCCGGGAGGAGGCGGCGGCGGCGGTTGATCTCATCGCGCCGCACGCACGCGGTCGCCGCATCTGGCGGGATGGGGACCCGTCCGCGGAGAGGTGCCACCCGTTGGGGAGGTGGGCGTCGCTCCACGGGACCGGCGTCCTCGTCTCCCAGTACCTCCGGCACACGTCCGCGCAGATGTACTGCGGTCGCGCTCGCCGGAGGGCCGAGGGGCAATGGTGAAGGGGTCCGCGCCGACGGCAGGAGCGCGCGAGACGCTGGGGCTCGACAGGAGGCGCGCGGAGACGCGGGCTCGACGGAGGAGCGCTGGCGGAGACGCTGGCTCCTCCTTCTTCACGGAGCAGCGGCGGCGCCGAGGAGGAGCCGGCCTCGCGCTCGTGCTTGCCCTTGCCGTTCGAAGCCCATGACGAGGCGGGTGGCGGCGAGCTCGAGGAGGAGGCGGGCTAGGGTTTCGTGGCTTGTCCGGGTTCGAGGAGGCGGCTGGTGGCGTGGGGCGGTGTGGGCGATGACCCGCCCACGCTTCCCACTTAAAGAAGGACGGCGACCGCCGACGTGCGGATGACAGGTGGGGCCGCCCGCTCGTGCGCATTGATGTGGCGGGTGGAAGGTAGGTGGCCGCCGCCACGCGCATGGCGGACGAGGCGCGTCCGCTTGGTGTCTGCCATGACCAAACGCGGCGCAAGTTTGCGCTTGAAATAGGTCGGCCCGGACACAAAACGGACAGGATGGGCCCGGGCCGTCGCGCGCTGGGCCGCCTCCTTTGTCCCTTTTGCCCCAAACGGACAGGGCCGGACAGGATGGGGTCGCGCGGTGGAGTTGGCCTAAGGCCCTGTTTGTTTCATGTTCGCTTGAATTTTAATCATCTATGGATTCGCTTCAGAGTACACTTTGAGATGCTTCAGAAAATTACACTAAAATGGTTCAAATCCAGATTCAGCTTCACTAACAAAGCTGATTTTAAATAGTTGTTTGTTTCAGATTTCAGATTTGACCTCACTGGCAAAGCTGAATCTAGTCCCAGAATCTGAAACAAACAAATATCTTTAGGTGGATGGGTAGGTTACAGTCCGAGATTATGTAAAATGCTGGATTTATCAGTTCAACATTTTTGTTACGTAGATGAGTTCAGGATTATAGTATGGTCAAACAAAGACGCACCCACCAAACTCCAGAGGAAACATAAAATAAAAGTGCACGCACCTAGCCGCTACGTACGTACTTCCAGCTACATCAGCTGCTAAAGGGTAGCGGTCAAAGTCCACTGCTTCAGGGGTATTTGTTCTTTTCCCGGCATTTACCATATGTAACAAGAAACTATCCTGACTACCGAGTCAGGCGCCTTAATTTACCACTGGAATTCGCACTTTGCCTTTGCTTTGACATGTTCGTGCACTGTAACATCGAGAACGCATCAAACTGACCGTGCGCCGTTTCACCATGCATGCATGAACTGTTGTTTCGTCCAGAGACGGCAACCTGCGACGTTGATATGATTTTGCTTGGTCTTTTGGACTTGGGGTCGTAATCGACGCGATCCATGCCATGTTTTCCAGCAATAACATATCAGCGCACGTCCTTACTAGTAGAATATTAGTGTACAAAACGTAGAGCTGTCTTTTCCGTGGATTGTTACGCCACTCTTGGCTGGATTTTTATCTGATCCTCTGATATGCATAATATACTTCGGGTAGCTACGTACCTTCCTTCAACAGCATTCCTTCCTTCGTATATGCATTTCATGAACGAAACAGTTTATCTCCCAACAGAAGAATCGCAATAATGCGTTTTTACCATGTCTAGCTAGTGTTCTTCCTCTTGCTGATTAAGAATATGGGATCAACATAAATAACGTGTTCACTATTCCTTAGGCAACTCAAAACATATATTGCATCAGTAGATTTCCTCAACAATGCGCTGGGAAGCTCTAAGGCTGAGATGAGAATGACGTGGCTGGCCGCGGCGCCCATGGTGAGGCCGAGTGTGGACCTCGCCAAAGATAGGGACGATCCAGCTGGCCGCGGCATCATGGTGGAGGCGAGGACATGGGCGTGGGGTCGGAGGTGTGGGGGTTCCTTTTTAGTTGGTGCGGGTGGGTGGGAGGTGGTGCCTTTTATTTCACCTGTTTGTAGGTAGCGATCTCGTCAAAGGCGGGAATGGTGCGACAAACAACAATGAACTACGACGTCACAACCGTCAAAGGAAGAAGATAAACATTGTGTGAGAAGAAAACGGTTTTGGGGGGGTAAAAGAAGATCTAACTGCTCGTTTTATATCCAACGGCTGGGAGTCACTCGTTTCAAAAATCAATTGAAACTGATATTTTTTTTGCTTAACTGACTCATAAGTGGTCCCCATAAACAAACGTTCATCTGATTTGTTTTTTAGTAAAATACTCGAGATTACTTTCATAATGGAGTAAGTTGAGTGCAAATTCCCTTTTGAGGACAATAGTAGTTTTGGTCAACAATATTGGACCAATACTTTGGCATTTAGCATGGTAAACATAGTGGGAAGTGTTGTCTACAAAGTTCAAAAGGTGGGTAGAATGCTTTCATCTGCAAGTTTGCTCTTATCCTATTACTTATACACATATTGGTATAGTGCTTCTTTAAAATACTCCAATTACCAACGTTGCCTAGTCCATCATAGTGCATGGGAACAAACAACACATGTTTTGTGATGCTTTTTACTATCAAACAAAAAGTATAACCACAAAGCGTTATGCAAGGACGCAACATATTAGATGGAGTGGTCGTCCTGCACGAAACTGTTCATGAACTGCACCGGAAAAAGATGAACGGTGTCATTCTTAAAATTGATTTTGAGAAAGCCTACGACAAAGTTAAGTGGCCCTTTTTGTTGCAAACCTTGCGCATGAATGGGTTCTCAGAAAAATGGTGTCGCTGGGTAGAGAGTTCTGTATCTGGAGGTAGTGTGCCCATAAAAGTTAACGATGACGTTGGCAACTATTTTCAGACAAGAAAGGGGCTTCGTCAAGGCGACCCCGCATCTCCTATTCTGTTTAACATTGTGGCTGACATGCTAGATACCCTTGTTGAGCGGGCTAAGCTGGATGGTCAAATTAGTGGGGTCATTCCACACTTGGTAGAAGATGGTCTATCCATCCTACAATATGCGGATGACACGATACTTTTTATGGATCATGATTTAGATAAGGCAAGAAATCTTAAGCTGCTCTTATGTGCTTTTGAGGAACTTTCTGGTCTCAAAATTAATTTCCATAAGAGCGAACTTTTTTGCTTTGGCGAGGCTGCAGAATCAGCACCCGAGTATGCCGACATTTTTGGATGCCAGCTTGGGCAGTTTCCGATTCGGTATCTGGGTATCCCCATACACTATCGGCGTCTAACTATTGCTGAGTGGAGGCATGTGGAAGAGAGACTTGAGAAACGTTTAGCCAGTTGGAAGGCCAAACTCTTGTCGTATGGGGGGCGATTGATCTTGATCAATTCTGTCCTAAGCAACATGGTTTTATATATGTTGTCCTTCTTCCACCTGCCGAAAGGGGTTCTACAGCGGCCCGATTACTTTAGATCCAGATTTTTCTGGCAGAGTGATAACGAAACTAAGAAATATCGACTGGCTAGGTGGAGCATATTATGCAGACCTAAAAGTCAAGGGGGCCTGGGAATCCAAGACCTTGAGATTAAAAACATTGCTCTTCTCAGCAAGTGGGTTTATAAACTACTCACTGAGAATGGAGTATGTCAAGAAATCATTCACAACAAGTATGTGGGATCCAATGCCATTTCTCAAATTTATTGGAAACCTGGGTATTCACATTTTTGGAGTGGTGTCATGAAGGCCAAGGAATTCTTCTTCCAATTTGGGACCTTCTCGGTTAGGGACGGTTCTCGTGTTCGCTTCGGGAAGATACCGGCTAGGGAACAACTCACTAATGATGCAATATCCGAGCTTGTATAGGATTGTTAGACATAAATTTGTCACGATCAAACAAGTCTTAGGACAACAAAACCCCGATATTTCTTTTCGTAGGGATCTTTTGGGAATTCGTCTGGCAGCATGGAATGAATTACTCACTCGCCTAGATGACATTCAACTGTCGATGAGCCGGATACTTTTCGATGGAACTTGCATCGAATGGCAAATTTTGGTCAAATCCATGTATGATGCAATGGTACATTGTGATGCTCCGGTGGATAACAGGAAATTGTGGAAGCTAAAAATTCCTCTAAGAGTGAAGATTTTCCTCTGGTTTCTAAACAAAGGAGTCATTCTAACTAGAGATAATCTGGCACGACGAAACTGGCATGGGCCCAAGTCATGTGTCTTTTGTCAACATGACGAGTTTATCAAACACTTATTTTTTGAGTGCAAGTTCGCGCAGGCAGTTTGGGCCGTGGTCCAGGTAGCTTCGAATCTATACCCACCACGTACTGCACGGAATATGTTTGGCAACTGGTTGCGGGGTATTGATAAACAATTTTCTGCATATATTCTTGTGGGAGCGGCGGCCTTATGCTGGGTAATGTGGCTTTCCAGGAATGATGTGGTTTTTAACAACAAAAGTGTCTCATCTCCTATGCAGGTTATTCATGCTTGTACACGATTGCTCCGTACGTGGTCTATCCTGCAGAAGCCGGAGGACAGGGACCTTTTTATGATGGCGTCTACCCGGCTGGAGCGTACGGCCAGGAAGGTTTTCTACCCCCATGGATGGCGGTGTGATTTACGGATAGGATCTACCGCTCCTTAGGCTGGACACGATTTATTGCTTGGCATTGTATCAAATTATTTTATTTTTAAAATGCTCTGGACGTTTTGGCTGTGTGCATCTAGCTATGCAAAGGACGGGCTTTCTTTCAATATGATTGTATCACCTCGATATATCTATTCAATGAAAAGTCTTTTATCAAAAAAAAAAACAAAGCGTGATGCCAGGTTTAACATATCTGAAAAGGCGAAATGTGTTAGGTGTTGACTCACACAAGATGAGAAGTTATTTCAGATTTCCCTATCGGGCATAAATGCATCTTCACACACATGCATCAAAACCCATCCCCATTTGTCCAGGAATAACAGTCATTTGTCCAGGAATAACATTCATTATAAACATACGATGACATGTGATAGTTTACCAACGTCCAAAGTGAAGGTGGATGTTGTGCCTTGGGTTGTGGTGGCCTGTTGTTTAGCGAGGGCTTAGGTGGCTAGGGTGGCTTAGTGTTCGAATGCCTCGATCCCTTAGTGCCTTCTCGTTTTTCCGGTGGCGACGATGGGCATCCAACTTCTTGTAGTCAAGGACTGCCAGAGGATACTGCAGATGACTTGCTCCTCATCGGATAGGACACCGCGACGTGCGACATCGAAGCACTGTGCGAGCTAGATGCGTTGAGCAAGCTGGACGCACCAGCAAAGTTGGATGCGCCGCACGAGCTCATCCCCTGCCGTGATGGTGAGGATAGTGTGCGTGGTCAATCGCGTCCCTCGGCGCCGGGAAGATTGCAAGGCCGAGGTGTGTAGGGAGGCGCTAGGGTTTGGTGACAAAGTGGAGCAAGCGCGGATAGAATGGAGCTTGGGATGGGGATAAGAGGGGTTTGGGTGGAGCCTATGTGTTCAGTTTGGGCGATTCTGAACAGTCCGGACATATAATCTTTTTTTTATCCCCTAGATTTATTTTGTGTGTCATGACATACGGACTGTCCGGACAAACATATTGGAAGGAAAAATGGGCTATGCGTATGAGATGTCCTATCTATATCTATACCTACTAATAAAAGAAATAGATATTCTTAGTTCATCATGCTATTTTATAGAAAACCCCTTGATTTTTCGGACATTAAACCCACAGTAGATATCAAATGTTTTTTAAAATACTCATATCTTCTAAACTGTAACTCCAAATTTAACATGTTATATATGAATTTTGATTAGAAGAATATGTAGAATCTAAATATGATATTATTTTACCTGTTAACAATTAAAAAAATACTATCTAGGAACCAATACCTATGACATGTATGGGCAAGTACCTCGTCCACAAGAGACCATACAAAAATGTTCTTTTCCAGAAAAAAAATCTCTCTTTATGCTTAAAAAATCATGTACCTTTTTAACAACTCTTCATGTATTTAAGAAATTTGCATGTGAAAAAAGTGATCAAGGGTTACCCTAAGTTGATGATGCTTAAACTGAAAACCGCCGTTGATGCACACATGTCTCCGTAGTGTGCTAATGTGTCATCGTCTATTTTTGTTGTTTTCCTTTACCGGCCCATAACAATACTCCATTTCACACATGACATGAATAAATGCATGATCACTTGCCCATTTCTTTCTACGGATTAAATCTATATGCAGATCATGTTGAAATAGAATACCTGTGGAATCTTGAACTGCGATTTTATAGGCTAAGATCATCTTTGTTTGGGCTGTAGCTACAAATTCTCAGATTATAAATCATTTTTTGTAAATTAAGAGTGTGTGATATTTTTTTCCTCCCGTTACAACGCACGGGCCTTTTTCTAGTAATACTCATGTAAAGAGACGGCAACTTCGGTCTTGTTCTACGGCAGATGATGAAAGAAGCATCATGAGCGCATGAAAATCCGAAGCATCCTTGAATATGGTTGCACGTAGACTGCAGGCGACAGCGTTGTTACATGGTCGTTGAGAGGTTCAACGTACACCGAACAAGAGAGAAAGTTTCAGTAGGACTGACGAAGATACCATCTGTTACTTGACTGAATAAACATAACGACGGCTTCCCATCCCCGGTCCCTGTTCCATGCATGAGCAAACTACGTACAAAAATTTAAAATATGTCGTTCACGTATTTACTAGTCGACATATTTTATACAACGTGATGACCAATTGGGTCTCGTTCTACGAAAAGAAAATCTGTTCAAAAGCCTCAACCGACACATGAACTTTTGACTTGCTGAAGATGGCCGCATTCAGATTCAACTACACCACAAACCGAAACCTACCCCGAACTTATAGCCCGATGACGCTGACCGAGAAAAAATCTGAAGTTATATTTAGATTATTATAAGAAGATCTTGTGTTTGAATCACGTATAGATTGTGGATGGATAAGTTGTTGAGCTGGTAGCGGCCACAGATGGGACACACTGCCAGAAGTGAAGAAATATAGAGGCAAAGGCATCTGGCCTCGGGTGCAGCTATTGTGGACAATTCGACCTGATCAAGCCGATCGCCGGCCTCCTACGTGGAGAGTTGGAGACTGGAGACCGATGGCGAGCTCAACAACCTCGAGTCGACGAAGCTCATAAATTTCTCCTACCCCGGCCCTGAATTTCTCCTACTACTCCTTTGTTAATGTAGTCTCTTTTTTTCCTTGGCGAGGTGCCTTTGTTAATGTAGTCGACACGACCGTCGCATGCAACTCTACCACGTAGAGCACGAGACAGTGGTGGGGCTATGGAGGCTAGCGTTAAGGGCATCTCGAACGCTGAGTTCAGACACCTTATCCGTTTGCAGATAGGGAATCAGTGGGCACGCCAATCATAGTCGTATAATTTTCAAACCGGATTTCAACAAACCAGTCGAATTATATGCAAAGCGGATGGTTTTCATCTAAACCGACCGGATCCTAATCTAGCCTACGGCGGCGACCTCCCGTTCCCTGCGTCCTTGTTGTTTCCTTCCGGCGATAGCCGGGTCCATGCCACCGTCTCCATGAGCGGCGGCGATAAGACCCGTGAAGTGAAGGTGCGGTCCGGGTGAAGACCCTGGTGTTCCTCTTCATGCTAAGGTTCCGGGTGTAAGACCCTTGTCTGTTCTGGACTTGGCAGCGGCGACGCTTTGCGTTGTTTTCCCTCATGGAGGCGTTGTCGTGGAGCTTAGGTGTTTAGGACATTGTGTGGCGTTGTACTCGGTTTTCCCAATGCTTTCTTTCGATAGCGTAGTCGTGTTCTGCGTGATCCAATTATCTTGGGATCAACATTGTATGAGGGCTATCTCATCATCTTGTATCGTTCGGCCGTGTACTTGGTTCGGTGAATGCTTTATATATAAAGCGAGGCTAAAGCCTGTTTCAAGAAGTGAAGGTGCGGTCTGCGGTGAGAAAGAGTAGAACATGAGACACGGACCGGCCCACTTGGGACTCGAGACCCTGCCGCCTCCCATGCCCTACTTATCCTCGTCGGAGTCCGCGACCTGTCCATCGCCGGTGGACGTGAGGTCCATGATGGATGTGGAGGGGCCGGCATGCTCGTCGTCTCACCGGCGCGGCCACACGGTATTTGGCGGTGCGTAGGAAGCGCAGTTGGCGGCGTTCTCGTCCAGGATCGCCTGCACTACCAGCACTGCCTCTGCGTCCGGCTGTGCTGCCTCTATGTTGCGAGCGGCGGCGTGAGCGTGGGCAGCCTCATAGAGTGTCTGCTGCTCGGCGAGGAAGTTAGGTTCCACCTTGGCCATGGCCGCAATGGCTTCCTAGCTCGCTCGCTCGCCGTATATTTGGCCCTCAGCCAGCCGGTGCTAATCGAGAAGGAACATGTTGATAAGAAAATAGGCAGTTTTTTGACTAAATTAATCCATGAATAAATCATGAGCATGACATGGGCAGCATTGATAACACACTGATTACGATCTAACAGAGCATGTACTACGACATAGTAGAAACATCTACGCATATCGCTAGTATCGCTACAATGAAAAGAAACATGAGAGGAATAAACGATGTATACCCTCCAATCGCCACGCGGTAGTGGTGGCGGTGGCAGCAGCCGCGGCATCCTCGGCGGCCTTCTTGTCGGACTCGGCCTTCTCAAAGCAGCGGCACGGTCGGCGCCGGTCGACATGGTGATGCGGCCGTAGATGAATAGAAGCGAGCGATCGCGTAGTCGCTACCAAAAACCTAATCGCCTCTCCCGTGCATGTGATCCGGAGAGGCGGGTTTCGAGGCCTGCTCTCCGCCAACCGTGTCGCGTGAACAGACGGAGCGCCGGCAGCAGCAGCAGCAGAGGAACAATGCAAAGGAGGCGGAGATGCGTTCGCTTTGTTGCGGCTAGGGTTGGCAGCGCCCCACATATATATGTGCGGCCGCGCGTGGAGAGACGTGGGCTGAACCCACGTCCAAGTCGGTAGCCCATGATCCGACGTCTTAGATCGTGGCCCTACCTATCAAAGACTCTCCGTTCCTGACCGACAAAAAGAAGCGCATAGGAGTGAGCTCGGCTCGGCTCAATACCGCAACCCACGGCGCGGCGCGGCGCGGCGCGTCGTGACGAGACGTGGCGTGGCGAGGCGAGCGGAGGAGGAGGAGTGCGCGAGGGCTTCTTTCCTTTTCAAGCTCCAATAGCATGAGGGAGAGAATCCCTTATAAACCACTCCAACTCTCCTTCCACTTCCGGGGTGGGACTAAACTTCCCACCATCTTGTCATGCCACCTACATGGGCCCTTGGAGATCAAATCTGAAATTATCATATGGGCTCTAGGCCCATCTCATATTTCAACAATCCCCCACCAGATCTCAGGGGCCCAGTTTGTCCTTTGTTCCAAATGCTGTTTTGATATACCAGCATCTCAGTGGAGACCGACTAAGGTTGAGTTCCACCTAGACCAAGTAGTTACACTCCCGCACAACCAACAATGGACTATGCCTTGAATTGTCGGTTTACGCCAAGAAGTTTCACCACAAGTCTCACTGACACGAGGCTGCCAAGGCCGACCCCTCGGTTGGAGCATATTAGTCACACTCTGGCTGTTCATGAGCTTGCTAGAGATCACCCCAATCTCACAGCATGTGACCAGCAATGGGCTCATATAGGTGTGTTCCTCCAAAGATCGCTCAGAGGATAGCATCTTGCTTATGCATATAAGCCTTGAAACACATTAAGACAGAGTCATCCTTCCATACAGTTTTCGAGAGTATTGCATCTCCGACGGAGTGGGTTAGTGAAGTTACTCTCCTCGCCCACCACCGGCTTGTTTCCCAGTGTCCTACTTCACGGGATCTCCGATCACATAGGTTGGGTTACTACCATGGCAACTCATGTGGGTCTCATACCCATCTCCTTGATGCGTTATCTATCACAACACGTGATAGCCCTTTAGTAAAGGGATCGCCAGATTCTTAGCCGCTTGAATATAATCCAACGCTATCACTCAAGTTCCTCAATTTTCGACAGCTTTCAATCTCATTCTTATGTGTTTGTTGGACTTCATGTTGTCCTTTGAACTCTTCACCTTGACAATAACTGTTTGATTGTCACAGTTCATAAGGACGGCCGAACAGCTTCACAACCACCGGCAAGTCCATCAACAGATCTTGAAGCCATTCGCTTCGCCACCCGATGTGTCTAATGTGTTAATTCTGCTTCCATTGTCGATCTTGTTAAGATCGCTTGCTTGCAAGACTTCCAGAAACAGCACCACCTCCAAGAGTAAACATATACCCGATTGTGGCCTTGATCTCATCAAGATCGAGATCCAATTCGCATCACTATACCCTGCAAGTACCGCTGGGTATCCAAATAGTGAAGTCCATAGTTCATAGTACCTTTCAGATAGCGATAACTCTCTCAAGGGCACGCCAATGTACATCACCCGGTTTGAAACAAATCGGCTCAGTTTTGCTAACAGCAAATGCGATGTCGAGCCTCGTTATGCTGGCTAGATATCGGAGTGAACCAACAATCGAGAGTATCTCAATTGATCTATAGCTGTGCCTTTAGACTTTCGAATCAGCACACTAGAATCATATGGTGTTTGAGATGGTTTGTAGTCCGAATATCCAAAGCGACTCAACACCTTCTCAACATAATGGGATTGCGTATGTAATCCCACCTCATCATCTCTCAATAGCTTGATGTTCAAATAACATCAGCCACTCTAAGGTCCTTCATCTCAAAGTTCTAAGATAGGAAAGACTTAACCTCCTCAATCAACTTGAGATTAGTCCCAAATATCAGTATGTCATCAACATACAAACACAGTATAACTCCTTCGCCCCCACCATAGCGATAGTATACACATTTGTCGGCCTCATTAATAACAAAACCAACAGATTTCAACGTTTCATTAAACTTGTCATGCCATTGCTTAGGCGCTTGTCTCAGCCATACAAAGATTTCACCAACTTACACACCTTTCCTTCCCGACCATCCATCACAAAGCCATCGCTGTTGCATATAGATTTCCTCCTTTAGCTCTCCGTTCAGGAAAGCTGTCTTAACATCCATCTGATGAATGAGAAGACCATGCGAGGCCGCCAACGAGAGTAATACTCGAATGGTGGTCAGTCTGGCCACAGGTGAATAAGTGTCGAAGAAATCTTCTTCTTTCTGGGCGTAGCCCTTGGCCACAAGCCTAGCCTTGTACTTTTCTATTGTACCGTCAGGCCTAAGCTTCTTCTTGAACACCCACTTGCATCCCAATGGCTTGCAACCATAAGGACGTTCAGTAAGCTCCCAAGTCCCGTTAGCCATGATGGAATCCATCTCGCTACGGACTGCATCCTTCCAAAGAGTCATCTTCGAAGATGCATACGCTCAAATAGAAGTGGGATTATCCTCCACGAGGTATATGAAGAAATCATCACCAAAGGTCTTTACAGTCCTTTGTCTCTTGCCCCTACCAAGGGATTCCTCGTTATCCTCCTCAGGATTTTCATCATGTGTTTGATTATAATATTCCATCGGAATGGCAGGTTCAGGAGTTTTCTCAGATTCCTGTCCAAAAGTGCTTTGTACATCTCTCATGGGGAAAATGTCCTCAAAGAATGTAGCATCTTTAGACTCCATAATTGTACCGACCTTCATGTCAGGTACCTTAGATTTCACTACTAGAAATCTATAGCCAACACTATTCATAGCGTAGCCCAAATTAACACAGTCCACAGTCTTTGGTCCAAGCTTACGCTTTACGGGATCGGCACATTAACTTTCGCCAAGCAGCCCCAAGCACGTAAAACGAGAGTGTTGTCCTTCTCTTGGTCCACTTCTCATAAGGAGTGATCTCGTTATCCTTTGTTGAACTTTATTCAGACATGACATGATGTCATTATAGCCTCCCCCACCATGCCTTGGATAAACTCGACGTATCTAACATGGTGTTAACCAAGTCAGTTAGAGTACGGTTTTTCCGCTCGGCAACCCCATTTGACTGGGGTGAGTAGGGAGGCGTCCTCTCGTGAATAATACCGTGTTCCGCACAAAAGGCATCAAAGTCTTTCGAGAAGTACTCTCCACCACGATCTGACTGGACTCGTTTAATTTTCTTTTCAAGTTGATTCTCAACTTCTGCCTTATAGATTTTGAAGTAGTGTAGAGCCTCATCTTTAGTATTTAACAGATACACATAGCAATATCTAGTGGAATCATCTATCAAAGTCATGAAATATTTCTTTCCACCTTTAGTTAACACACCATTCATCTCACAAAGATCAGAATGTATGAGTTCCAATGGCGCCAAGTGTCTCTCCTCTGCTGCCTTGTGAGGCTTGCGAGGTTGCTTAGATTGCACACACGAATGGCACTTAGAACCCTTGGCTAAAGTGAAACTCGGGATTAAATTCGATTTTGCTAGCCGCGTCATAACACCGAAACTAATGTGACAAAGACGTGAATGCCAAACTTCAGATTCATTAACACTCAAATGAATATTGTTCACGACTTTATTACATAGATCTGCAAGAGAAAGGCGGAACATGCCTCCGCATTCATAACCCTTTCCAACAAATAGTCCATATTTTGTAACAACTAATTTATTAGACTCGAATACCAACTTAAAACCTTCTCTACATAGAAAGGAGCCACTAACTAGGTTCTTCTTGATGGCGGGGACATGCTGCACGTTCTTCAGCTGCACGATCCTTCCCGAAGTAAACTTCAGATCGACCGTGCCAACACCAAGAACAGAAGCACTCGCGCCATTCCCCATCAAGACGGACCCGTGACTGTGGCCTGGTAAGAAGAAAACAATGAAATGTCAAGACACACATGAACACTGCACTGTGTCGACCCACCAATCGGTGGATCGACCAAATTGAAAATACAGCAAATAAATTACCGTACCCAGATGCACCACTCTCATTGTTGCTCACAATCATATTGATGACTTGGAGTCCTGCCCTTGCTTCTTATACTTGTTTGGGCACTTGTTGGCCCAATGTTCAAGCGAACCACAAGTAAAGCAGCCCTCATCCTTCTTGTTCTTCTTGAAGGTCTTCTTACCCTTCTTCTTAAAGTCGGCACTGTGTTGGACACCGTTCTTTCCCTTGGGCTTGTGGGAATTGGAGCTCTTCGATGCACCATATTGGCCACGAGTTCCTTCGACCCTTTTTCTCATGCGAGTCCTTTGCCCTTGAATTCTGATCAACACTCGGATGGCCAATGACATCCTCCACAGAGAATTCACGCCTCGATGTTTCAGAGTGGTGGCAAAGTTCCTCCGTGAATTGGGAAGCTTAGCGATTATGCAGCCCGCGACAAACTTGCCCGTAACTCGCACTAAGAAGCTCAAGCTCCTTAACAATGCATATTATCTCATGAGCGTGCTCCAATACAGGACGGTTTTCAACCATCTTGTAATCGTGGAACTGCTCTATAATATACATCTCGCTCCTGCGTCGGCAGCCCGAACTTAGATTCGGCGCCCCACAAGTCCTTGGCAGACCGCACATGCAAATATCGTCAACCAGCTTATCTCCAATCACGCCGAAACTGCCCGAGGAACACGACGGTGGCCTCCTTGAACGCCTTCTCCTGTTTAGGAGCGATCGTTCTCGTGGAGTCACACCGCGACCTGAACACGCTCATGGCCGTGAGCCATAAGGTGGTTTTATTCGCCAACGCTAAAGTACGCCCCGTAAACGGTGACGGTTTCAGTCAGACAGCAAAACCAGAATTCGAAAAACTCCTACACAAATTAGGTTTTTGGATTGATAAGAAAATAGACAGTTTTTCGACTAAATTAATCCATGAATAAATCATGAGCATGACATGGGCAGCATTGATAACACACTGATTACGATCTAACAGAGCATGCACTACGCATATAGTAGAAACATCTACGCATATCGCTAGTACTGCTACAACAGAAAGAAACATGAGAGGAATAAACGATGTATACCCTCCAATCGGCCACGCGGTAGTGGTGGCGGTGGCAGCAGCCGCGGCATCCTCGGCGGCCTTCTTGTTGGACTCGGCCTTCTCAGCAGCGGCACGGTCGGCGTCGGTCGACATGGTGATGCGGACGTAGATGAATAGAAGCGAGCAGTCGCGTAGTCGCTACCCAAAAAGCTAATCGCCCCTCTACCATACAGGATCCGGAGAGGCGGGGTTTCGAGGTTGCTTTCCGTCAACCGTGTCGCGGTGAACGGACGGAGCGCCGCGGCAGCAGCAGCAGAGGAACAATGCGGGCGTGGGGCGGAGATGCTGTTTCGCTATGGGCTAGGGTTGGCGGCGCCCACATATATATGTGCGGTCACAGCGTGGAGAGGCGTGGGCTGAACCCACGCCCAAGTCGGTAGCCCATGATCCGACGCCTCGGATCGTGGCCCTACATCAAAGACTCTCCGCCTGACCGCAAAAGAAGCGATAGGAGAACCCGTCGTGACGAGGCGAGGCGAGGCGAGGCGAGGCGAGGCGAGCGGAGGAGGAGGAGTGCGCGAGGGCTTCTTTCCTTCTCAAGCTCCAATAGCATGAGGGAGAGAATCCCTTATAAACCACTCCAACTCTCCTTCCACTTCCGGGGTGGGACTAAACTTCCCATCACCTTGTCATGCCACCTACATGGGCCCTTGGAAATCAAATCTGAAATTGTCATATGGGCTCTAGGCCCATCTCATATTTCAACACATGTTGTACGGCTGCTCCTCCTGCACCTGTCCGAACGCCGGCTACTCCTCTGCCATGGCGGCTTCAAAGTGTGTCTGCGCCTACTGCCTCGTCAAGCCGGCATGCACCAGGGTGGGCTCCAGAGCGGAGTCGTCGTCTGAGCCCATCTCCATCGTAGGGTCGTCGTCGAAGACCTCTAGAGAGCTGGCTGGCATGCCGGCCTCTATCCGCGAGGGCGACCGCCTCGTGCTTATGCTCTGTCGAGGGGCCCTCCCACAATGCATTCCTGCTCGCTATCATAGTGGATGTGGTGCACGGGCGGATGATATGGAGTGGATGTTTGTGTTATGGTGTGAGCCGGATATGCCCGCCTTTAAATAGTGCATGCCGGTGAGGCCAAGCATCCGGGTGCGTCAATGAGCTGGCGCCGGAGTTGATTTTGGGCCGACGAGCATGTTTAATGCGGCATACGGACGAATGGAACATTAAACGGACGTGATAGATATCCACCTCGCCCGGTAAAGATAACGATCTATGTTCCCTCAAAAAGAAAAAGAAAAAGATAACGATCTATGGATGGCAGCTTGAGCCAAATGGAATGATTGTCCCGTGACGGTAATGGCATTTTTGACCCAGCTGACGGTCTCTTGTGATGAGATGTTGATGGTCACGATCCCGTCTGCAACGACGCGGGCAAATGAAAGAATAATAAAAGTAAAGAAAAAAAAGACCATAAACCGTAAAGAAAATTAGCAAAACATATTAACGGGCCCCAACCCATTGGCGCAGCCCTACGCATTTTGCCATGCTATTTGACGAAAACGAGCATTAAATAGGGATTAACATATCTCACAATGTTTGTCTAAACTACACCATATCTCACAATGAAATGAATGACACACGATCTCGCATTATGAGCCCTGGGGCATGTTTCTCCTTCTTTGATTTGTTTTCGTAAAGAGGAAGAAAAAATTCAAAGGAGTTTTTGATAATCCCGTCAACATATTTTAAATTTGTACTAAAATTTATTTAAATGGGGTCAATATTTTAAATATATATTATTAGTTTATATAAAAATGAAACTTTGTATTTTAAAATGTTTACTGTAGATTAATAAATGTTAATCATGTTATTTGACGTGTATATAAGAATTTTCATCGCATGTATACAATTTTTTTTTCATGTATGTAATCTCCACGTTGATTGGAAATAACTAGCCATGTATTTCGGAAACAAATACTCCAGCATTTTAAATCATATACAAACAATAAAATGTGTTTTTACTTATGAGTAAAGAGGAAAAAAATTAATAAATGTAAAAAGGTAAGAAATACGTTTTTTAGCGGTATAGGTAAGAAATATGTGAAAACCAAAAGAAGTAAGAAAAAACCAGGAACTAAATCGACCAAAGAACAAGAAAAAGAAAAGGATATAAACGGTTGTCGGTCTTATGATGAGCCGGCGCACAAGGAGCTCGCGCGGGCGAATCCTATTTGGCGCTATAGCACTAAAGTGGGCAACTTCTCTCGATCAAACTGCGCCGGCCCATTTTAATGTGGCAGGCGAATTCCTTCTCCCCGGTTTTGGGAAACTCCCAGAAGCATGCTAGGCCGGTTTTGGGAAGATTCCGGAAGCTTCCGGCCAATTTTCTTCTTCTTTGTTATTTGGTTTCCTAGATCATTTCTCTTCTATTTTACTTTTATTTTTTAAATTTATAATTTTACTTTTTCACTTTGTTATTTTCTGTTTTAAAAATTTGATGAATTTTTTTAATTTTGATAAATTTTGACAAAATTATATGATATTTTATCGAAATCAATGATATATTGTTTTCAAAACCAATGAATATTTTTCAAATTTAATGAACTTTTTACAAAATTGATAATATTTCATTTGAAATCAATGAAGTTTTTCAAATTTCGTGATTTTTCCAAAATCTAGGATTTTTTAATAAAAATTTACGAACTATTTTTGAAAATCAATGAACCATTTTTCCAATCTAAGAACTATTTTCAATTTTTTTAAAATTTCGCCCAAATCAGTGAATTTTTCTGAATTCACGAACTTTTTCAATTTTCACGATTTTTTTCAAATATTTTTCAGTTTGTTTTTGTAATTTTTTCAAATGTTAACAGTTGACTAGTAACTGATCAACCATTGACCGGTCAACCGAAACCTATGAAGGTTTGCACTAGCGAGCGATTTCGCTTTGCCTCGTGATGGGCCGGCTCATACGAGTAGCCATGTACGCGCCAGAAACTCGGCGCCGGTTAAGAGCTCCTCAAAAATTGCCTTATGGTAGTTGGCACTGATGTGTAGACAGGTATCGGATAGGCCATCACTGAGACTGCACTATTTTTGCCTTTTTTGATTTTGGGAATTTCTAGAAGGTTACCCTAGTTTTCATGGCCGGTTTTCTAGGGTTAGGGTTTCTCTGTGTTTTGGCTGGTTTTTTCTGTTCAGTTTTGTTTCTTTTTTCCTTTTTATTTTTCTTCCAGAGTCGCTAACTTTTTTCAAAACTGCAAACTTTTTTGAATTCATTAACCTTTGTGTGTTGCAACGTTTTTATAATTTTTTATCTTTAATTTTCTGTTTTTTAGAATTTACAATTTTTTACAAGAAAATGTGGAGTGGCCTTTTTTTCAATGAAAACCAGTAGCTGAACAATACGCTAGCGAGCGAGGAAAGAGTCAACCCAAGCGAGCAGCAGCGAGCAGACTACAATATGGTCCCCGCAACCCACTACGACGCACGTGAGCGCCAACAACTCCACTAGGGCTAAAGGCGCTAAAGCAGAGGTCTACCTATGTGGTGATTTTCTCTGATGGCAAGCAACATGAATGCAAAGTTGAAATTTGGACCAAACTTTTATTCACTGTATTTTTTTAAATGGGCCGATCAAGCCTGAATCACAATGCAGTTGGGCTGATCACGGTAGAATCAAAATGCGGCTGGGCTGCCTCCCAGTCCACCGGATGCGTTCACATACTCAAAGATTACCTTTTGTGTGTGGCCTAAGGACACGAAATCACTAATTAAGGAGTACTCCTTGCGGAGATCACTCCAACTTCCTAGATTGCGACAAGTGGCGTCTTGATGCGCGCCATTTAGCGCAACCCAAAGTTTTTTTTCAGAATTCGTTTATTCAAAATGTTTTATCTCTTAAACCGTGCGTTCAAATCTTGAACCGCTTGCGCCATTGGATTCCTCGCGTCGAGATCTTCAAAACTAGATCCCATGTTGATAGGTTTCGACGAATTTTTTTTTCACGAAAAAACCGGACGAAAAAAACCGACGAAAAAACCGAACCGGGAACACGGGTTTTTTTCCTTTCCGAAAGAGGCACGCCCGTGCCTCTGACGAAATCACAACCGTGCCTCTCGCGGAAGCAAAACCGTGCCTCTCACGGAAGAAAAAAAAATAGAAAACACGTTTTTTCCTTTTTCCAAAAAGGCACGCCCGTGCCTCTCGCGAAAGCACAACCATGCCTCTGGCAGAAGCAAAACCGTGCCTCTCGCAAAAGAAAAAAAAACAATAAACGTGTTTTTTTCCTTTCCAAAAGAGGCACGCCCGTGCCTCTCGCGGAAGCAAAACCGTGCCTCTCGCGAAAGAAAAAAAAATAGAAAACACATTTTTTTTTCTTTTCCCACAAAAGTCACGCCCGTGCCTCTCGCGAAAGCACAACTGTGCCTCTGGCGGAAGCAAAACCGTGCCTCTCGCAAAAGAAAAAAACAGAAAACGTGTTTTTTTCCTTTCCGAAAGAGGCACGCTCGTGCCTCTCGTGGAAGCACAACCGTGCCTCTCGCGGAAGCAAAATCGTGCCTCTCGCAGAAGAAAAAAAATATAAAACATGTTTTTTTTCCTTTTCGAAAGAGGCACGCCCGTGCCTCTTGCTAAAGCACAACCGTGCCTCTCGCGAAAGCAAAATCGTGCCTCTCGCGAAACAAAAAAAACAAAAAACATGTTTTTTTCCCGTTTCCAAGAGGCACGGCCGTGCCTCTCGCGAAAGCACAACTGTGCCTCTCGCGAAAACAAAATCGTGACTCTCGCGAAAAAAATGCATTTTTTTGCGCAAAAAAATATTTTTTTTGAATTTTTTTGGTCGAAAAGCTAGGGAAGACCGGTAG
This sequence comes from Aegilops longissima, assembly GCA_021605205.1. Classification (NCBI taxonomy): domain Eukaryota; kingdom Viridiplantae; phylum Streptophyta; class Magnoliopsida; order Poales; family Poaceae; genus Aegilops; species Aegilops longissima. Next base: position 713,859,614 of record CM038677.1, read on the forward strand.
AAAACCAAAACATAAAAAAAAACCCAGAAAAAAACCGTTTAAAAAGCCGAAAACGCGTGCGTAAAAATAAAAAACAAAATCCGGAGGGAGCGTCTAGAGCGCGACACGTGACGAATGGCTGTGAGCGCGTCAAGTGGCGCTTATTGTTGCGAGGCTCCCAAAGGAGCGCTCGTTAATTAGTTGCTCCCCTAAGGACATGACTATACCTCGCTTCTAGCAACCAGCGTCGCCTACAATAGATAGCTACTAGGCTGGCCTAGGAAGGAGAAGCTTCGTTGCGCTTGTCCGATTTTCTGGTTTTTTTGTTCTGTTGTAGTTTGTAGTCTGGTTTTTCTTTTAGTTTTCTCATTTCTTGTATATTTTTTCTCTTTATTTCTTGTTTTATTAATTTTATTTATATTTCTGAAATAAAAAAAACTTCATATTTTTTCAAATTTTCATCACGCGTTTAAAAAATGTTCATTTAGTGTAAAAGCAATTACGCAACTTTTATAAAATGTTGATTGCATTAAAAAATGTGACTAACATTTAAAAAATGCTTGCGCATTTCCAAAATATGTTTGTGACATTCAAAAAAACGTTAATACGTGTAAGAAACATGTTCACGTAATTTAGAAAAAAATGACTTCTATCAATCAGAAAATGTACTTGCTATTTAAAAAGATGATAACGCGTTTAAAAAAGTCTGTAATTTTTAAAGATGTTAACACAATGTAATAAAATTTTCATATTTTTTTAAAAATTGTTCCAGTAACAAAAAGTTTGTGACATCTAAAAAATATATTCACACCTTTTCTATATGTATTTAAAATTTTAAAAATGTTAATTTAATATAAAACTGTTCACATAATCTAAAAAATGTTGCACGCCATTCAAAAATTGTTCAACATGCGGTTGGAAATATTAATATGTATTTGAAAAAGTACAACACATGTATTTGAAAAAACTGTTCCTCATGTATTCGAAAAAAATTCAAGATACATCAATAATATGTTTCATGCATATATGAAAAATGCATAGCTTGTGTAAAAAAGTAAGCATGTATTTACAGAAACAAAATGGGGAAATTGAAAGACGGAAAAAGGAAAAAATCCAAAGAATCTGATAAAGCACGAAAATACACAGAAAAAGAAAAAAACACATGGAAGGTTCCAAAACGGTACAAACCTGTCTCTAGGACACTTTGAAATTTATTTAATGAAACAGTCCATTAAGGGAAAAGCGCCCCAGTGCCAGACGTAGGAATAATTTTCTTGTGTGACAAAGTTTATGAAGGAGAAAACCATGTATAATATAACAATGCAAAGGCTCACTAGTCTTGTTGAGCCTATTCACTAGAAAAATCTCACTAGAATATTAGATATATATTACTTCATGTTCAGCAAATATTAGCCAATTCCAAGATCAGGATTGTCACTCATAATACCTCGCAGGATGAAGATTATATGGATGAGAAATCACCAATTTATCATCTATGTTATAACTAGAGAAAAATATGAGTAGGACTTTTTGGAGGACAAGCTCCACGGAGCTCATTTTTCTGAAAAAAATAAATCGAATATTACATTTTGAAGTTTCAAAAAACATCTGGAAAAAATCATACACATTCATACGGATGTTCTTTTTTACATATGTGTAATGTCTGATGATAAAATACATTATGATGAGAGCTACAACAAAAAGGCAATTTCGTGCATTTTGTAATGTCCGCCATTTTTAAAATCACGATTTTATCATCTTTCTGTAGCTATCACCATGATGTACATCATCTTGAAATTATACAGACATGTAGTATACAACCTTATAAACGTGTGTGAAAATTGTTCAATTAGTCTTTCAACGATGGTAGAGCACTAGAATAAATGTACTGCAAAAGTACATTCTAAATATACTAAACCTAGCCAGGTTTGATTTACCTTGTTTTTTTTGACTTTTTTCTATCAGTAAAAATCTAACCAATCGAGATAGGACAAGTTAATTAGTGGGGGATTGAGCTGGGTACGTTTTCTGTGCGCGTTGCATTTTCTGACTCAATTTTATCTCCTGGTCAACCATCCTATTTTTTAAACATCAATACAAATGCAAGCGCTCATACATACACGCATACACTCACCCCTATGAACGCACACACGCACGCCCTACTTCTATGAACACCTCCGAGAGACTGAACCGGCATGTCATCTTGAAATTTCCGAAGTCACCGTAGGCGCCTCGTCGTCGACGGGAACGTCTCCTCCCACTGAAAGCGCATCGCCGAAAATCCTGAAATAAATCCAGAAATAATGCGAGCATCAGGACTTGAACCCTGGTGGGCTGGGGATACCACTGTCCCTCTAACCATCCAACCACAGATTGGTTCACGGTCAACTATCCTGTTTGTCGGCCGATGGTTGTGGATGGATGCAGTTCACGTGGGTCGGTGGCTAGGCCTGCATGCAGTGTTCGTGGGTGTGCGTGATGTGACCAGGTACATCCGTACATGCACCCGTCCGCAGCTTAACTTGGGCGGTTGTGTGATCAGTTCGTCCTTCTCCATCGTTTTTCTTTCTGAAAGACTCATCAGGAATCCACAAACCGCCCCACCGTCGTCCACACGTATAAGGCCAACTCCACTGCGTGACCCCATCCCATCCGGCCCCGTCCGTTTGGGGTAAAAGGAACAAACCAGACGGCCTAGCACGCGACGGCCTGGACCCATCTGGTCCGTTTTGTGTCTGGGCCGACCCATTTCGAGCGCTGATGTCTACTACGCAACCTTCTTCTTGTAGACGTTGTTGGGCCTGCAAGTGCACAGGTTTGTAGGACAGTAGCAAATTTCCCTCAAGTGGATGACCTAAGGTTTATCAATCCGTGGGATGGGTAGGATGAAGATGGTCTCTCTCAAACAACCCTGCAACCAAATAACAAAGAGTCTCTTGTGTCCCCAACACACCCAATACAATGGTAAATTGTATAGGTGCACTAGTTCGGCGAAGAGATGGTGATACAAGTGCAATATGGATGGTAGATATAGGTTTTTGTAATCTGAAAATATAAAAACAGCAAGATAACAAGTGGTAAAAGTGAGCGTAAACGGTATTGCAATGCTAGGAAACAAGGCCTAGGGTTCATAGTTTCACTAGTGCAAGTTCTCTCAACAATAATAACATAAATGGATCATATAACTATCCCTCAACATGCAACAAAGAGTCACTCCAAAGTCACTAATAGTGAAGAACAAACGAAGAGATTATGGTAGGGTACGAAACCACCTCAAAGTTATTCTTTCCAATCAATCCGTTGGGCTATTCCTATAAGTGTCACAAACAACCATAGAGTTCATACTAGAATAACACCTTAAGACACAAATCAACCAAAACCCTAATGTCACCTAGATACTCCAATGTCACCTCAAGTATTCGTGGGTATGATTATACGATATGCATCACACAATCTCAAATTCATCTATTCAACCAACACATAGAACCTCAAAGAGTGCCCCAAAGTTTCTACCGGAGAATCACGACGAAAACGTGTGCCAACCCCTATGCATAGGTTCCCAATGTCACGAAACCCGCAAATTGATCACCAAAACATACATCAAGTGGATGTGACGCCCCCGATTCAATCGTACACAGTACACTAATCATACACGCAAACGTGTACGATCAAGATCAGGGACTCACGGGAAGATATGACAACACAACTCTAAAAAATAAAATAAGTCATACAAGCATCATAATACAAGCCAGGGGCCTCGAGGGCTCGAATACAAGTGCTCGATCATAGACGAGTCAGCGGAAGCAACAATATCTGAGCACAGACATAAGCTAAACAAGTTGCCATAAGATGGCTAGCACAAACTGGGATACAGATCGAAAGAGGCGCAGGCCTCCTGCCTGGGATCCTCCTAACTACTCCTGGTCGTCGTCCGCAGGCTGCACGTAGTAGTAGGCGCCTCTAGTGTAGTAGTCGTCATCGACGGTGGCGTCGCCTCGGGCTCCATCGTCCAGTCGCAGAACCGGGTAAAGAAAGGGGGAAAAGGGGGGAACAAGGCAACCGTGAGTACTCATCCAAAGTACTCGCAAGCAAGGAGCTACACTACATATGCATGGATATATGTGTAAAGGGCCATATCAGTGGACTGAACTGCAGAATGCCAAAATAAGATGGGGATAACTAATCCTGTCGAAGACTACGCTTCTGGCAGCCTCCGTCTTGCAACATGTAGAAGAGAGTAGACTAAAGTCCTCCAAGTAGCATCGCATAGCATAATCCTACCCGGCGATCCCCTCCTCAATGCCCTGTTAGAGAGCGACCACCGGGTTATATCTGGCACTTGGAAGGGTGTGTTTTATTAAGTATCCAGTTCTAGTTGTCATAAGGTCAAGGTACAACTCCAAGTCGTCCTGTTATCAAGATCACGCCTATTCAATAGATTAACTTCACTGCAGGTGCACCACATAACCGAACACGCTTGATCCCATTTGGCGGACACACTTTTACGGGTCATGCCCGCCATGAAGATCAACACGCCGCAGCTCGACCTAGGCCAACAGAGCGGTCAAGACGCCGGTCTAAACCTAAGCGCCAGGGTCAGGCCCATCGCCTTAGCACACCTTGCGCTATAACGCGCCGAAGCGTACCTAGCAACCTCCATTACAAAGGAAGTCACGTTCGCGGTCCAATCTGGCGCGCGCCGCTTCGATCGGCGACGTCCACGAAGGCTTCGGCCGATACCACGACGCCGAGTGCCCATAATCGTTCTCAGCGTGAGCTGGTTAGTGCGTATAGACCAAATGGCGGACTCGGATCAAATACCAAGATCTCGTTAAGCGTGTTAAGTATCCGCGAACGCCGACAGTGGCAGTGCCCACCTCTCTCTAGGTGGTCTCAACCTGCCTGCTCGCTCCGCCACAAAGTAACAATGGGGCCGTCGGGAACCCAAGCCCACCTCTACGGGATGGAGCCACCGTCCTTTCAAATTTCCATCTCCTAACAGTATCACGGTAATGTAACAAAGGTAAAGTATATAGTATATGCCCGTGATCACCTCCGAAGTGATCACAGCCCGATAGTATAGCATGGCGATTTGGACAAGAGTGAAGGCCCACTGATGGAACACTAGCATCCTATACTAAGAAGTAGGATAGCAGGTAAAGGTAACAACAGTAGTAGCAAGGACAGGCTATGCATCAAGATAGGAATAACGGAAAGCAGTAACATGCTACACTACTCTAATGCAAGAAGTATAGAGTAGAATAGGCGATATCTGGTGATCAAGGGGGGCTTGCCTGGTTGCTCTGGCAAGAGAGAGGGGTCGTCAACTCCGTAGTCGTACTGGGTAGCAGCGGCGTCGGTCTCGGTGTCCAGCGAGAGAAGAGGGGGAAGAAACAATAAATATTTAAGCAAGTAGATGCATAGAGATGCATGTCATGACAAGTATCGGTGCCAGAGGTGCCCTAACGCGGTATGAGGTGATACCGGTGAAGGGGGAAAACATCCGGGAAAGTATCCCCGGTGTTTCGCGTTTTCGGGCAAAGGAGCCGGAGGGGGAAAGTTGCGAGTTTGATAAGTTAGGGGTGCGTGGCGAACGAACGGGCTGCGTATCCGGGTTTGTCTCGTCGTTCTGAGCAACTTTCATGTACAAAATATTTTAATCCGAGTTACGGATTAAAAGATATGATTTTCTAAAGATTTTATTAATTTCTAGAATTTAATTAATTCAAAAATGAATTAATGACATCAGCATGATGTCATGCTGACGTCAGCAGTCAACAGAGTTGACTGGTCAACCTGACCAGTGGGTCCCACTGGTCAATGACACATTTTAATTAAACAGATTAATTAAACTAATTAGTACTAATTAAGGGGGCCACTGTCATTGATTAATTAATTAGCTGATTGACTAACCAGGTTAATTAGATAACTAATGTTTAATTAGTTTCATTAGTTGTTTAGTTTAGTTAATCAAAATTAATTAAGTTAATTAGTTCTTTAATTAATTGATTAATTTTATTTTTATTTTATCGCTTTTTTTTTTTAATACGCTTACGGGTTGGGACCCCACATGTCATAGGCCCTAGGGGCCTTTGCGTGTCTTGAGTTAATGGGCGGTCTTGCGAGGGGGCGTGCGCCAGGCGGCGCCGCCCAAGGAGTGCAGAGAGGCGAGGCCAGTGGCTGTGGCGGCTCTTGCCGGCGGCGGGCACGACCGGGTGAGGAGGCCCGCGGTGGAGCGCTGGCAAGGGCGGCCGCGCCGAAGCAGGAGGAGGCTGCCAGCGCAGACGGCGCCGCCGCACAGTGGGGGGGCATGTGCGAGGCGAGGTGTAGGCGAGGTCGGGAGTGCCCGAGCGCTGGGCGCGAACGCGGCACGGCGCGGTGAGCGCGATCGACGCAGCCGAGTCGCCAACCGCGGGCGGACCGGCGTGACTGGTGGCGAAAGCGAGCGCCGAGGGAGAGGGAGCGAGGCGGGCTCACCGGGGATGCAGGACCGGGCAAGGGCTCGGGAAGCTCGGGGTGGTCGACGGGGACGACGCCGCAGAGCGGGAGGCAGGCCGGCGGGGTAGAACGACGAGGTGGAGGCGGCGGCGCCCCGCGAGGTGCGGCGGGGCGGGCGAAGGGCGGCGGCGCGGCGGGCACCGAGGGCGACGGGATCGGGCAGCGTCGGTGTTTGGGCGGCGAGCGGCGGCCCGGGGTGGGGAGGTGACGAGGCGGTCCGGCGGGGAGGTGGCGATGGCGACCAGCGTCGGCGTCGATGTCGAGGGTGGCGAGTGTTGGCATCGAGGGGTTCGCCCCGATCCAGATCCGATCGGGAGGGGAAGAGGGAGTGGCGACGGGGTGTGGGAAGGGGAAATCGGGGTAGTGGGTAGTGGGCTAGGGTTTGCTGGCAGGGGGGGTCTAGTAGGCCTAGGGGTGCGAGGTGGGCCGTCAGCCTCTCGGCCAACTTCGGCCAAGGCCCAAATCGAGGGGGAGTTGTTTTTCTATCTTAGTTTTGTTTTATTTAATTTCTCTTTTCTGTTTTCTTTTACTTGCCAGTTTACTTTGGTTTTATATAAAATACAAAGGTTCTACCTAACTTAGTATTAGTAGTTAATGCCACTGTCACAAATATTTTGGCACATTAAATAAAGTTGTTTGTATTTGTTTATTATTTTAAGAGCATTTCAAAAAATAGTTTTGTCGTTGTTTTACATACTATAGTGCACTTAAATACTTTATAGAAGTGTGGTTTCATCACCAATATTTAGTATGAATTATTTGCCACAAATCAAACATTTTACTTTTAATATTTGAAAACTTTTAGTGTTTGCTTGATTTTGAATTTTGAATTCGAACCGGTTTCGAACTAACGCGGGTTTATCAACAGTAACCGAGGTGGCGTGGCATCATTAGCATGGAATTACTGTAGTCTAATTATCCGGGCGTCACAGTTCTCCTCCACTACAAGAAATCTCGTCCCGAGATTTAGGAGGGGAGTAAGGGGGGAGGGATTGGGTTACGAAAATTCTAATGGATCTTCTCGGTCTTGGTTGCTCTTCTCGAAGAGGTCGATCCATTACGTTGAAGTCTTTATTTCTCTGCTCCAGCTCATCATGATCATGTCGTCATCCTTTCTTCGGGATCTCCATCGTCCTACGAACGCGACCAAGGGGAAAACTCCGGAAGAACGCATCTCCACAAAGTTGGGCATCTGACGGTGAACTCAATGGGAAATACATAAGGTACCCCACGAGTTGTATTTCAGTGAATTCGCTGAGTGCAATATACGACGGTACCAAAGTTTCAAACGGGTAGGCAATCGTTTGATGCCTGAAATGGAGTGTGAAAAGGGGTTCAGAGCAACGAGAATAAGTATTGCGTCTGATACCAGAATAGATCACTAGGAAGGTGGCTCGCGAATTACCTACGAAACCAAGAGCAAGGGATAACTGTGTCAACAAGGTGTACAGGAGAGTCAGGTTTCGATCCTGCGGAACTGTGGGTTATGGGCCCACCATCTGGGTTAAAAGTATGAAGGGCGGAGACATCTTGCATGATCATGTAAGCAAGGCATGTCAGGGATTAGCCTGTCAGTTATGTCGGCATCAACGTCGGTACAAAGGGCGAGGGATGAAGAGAACGATTTTCCTGCTCGTTGAACGAGGCGGGCCAAGAGGCAGAGTTCTCATCCATCGGCGGTTACCGAAATGTCATCAACAGTAGAAAAAGGGTCTCATTGGCAAAGTTGTACAATGAGGTGTTTACATAAGCAGTGAATTATTGCGGCTTAGATTATATAGATCACAAGAAAGGTCAAACAAGCCAATGGAAAGGAAAATGTGATCATCAGGTTAAACAGAACAAGGGAAAGGAAAAATGTGTTTAAACACATATTTCAGGGGTATATCCTTCCCAAGGACAAGCAGAGCATGGTATCCATGACAGGATATTATGTAGAAAACTCCTTAGGTAGGGGAGAGAAATTTCATGACATTACCCATACAGTTTGGATAATTGAGCAAAATACATTTAGCATTGGGCTTCAAATGTTCATGTTGAAAATCAGAGTACCACAGACATGCTTCGGGATAGCATTGCCATGTTCTTCAAGCAAAGGTCAAACTTTGGATACACAAAGGATTCATCAGGAACAACTTGTAGAATAAGTCTTACAGTTCCTTCATGGAAGAATGGATAGCCTTGCTGGAAAGAAAACTATAACACTAGGTCCTCCGGCGAGGGGTGCTGGGCATGTCATCACCTTACCGGTTCACATAAAGACCATTGTTATAACTCTTGGAAATATGTTCCAACCATCATATCTGACCGAGGTTCAGATCCGATTGGTGTCAGGATACCTCCGACTTAGTATGCCTGAGAAGAAAAGGTGCAACACAATTGACGAGATGACAATGTAAGATTCTCGGGAAATGAACTGTGGAAGCGAGTTCCAAAGCAAGAGTTCATCATTAAACCAAGGAGAGGATGAGGAGGTGGCTGATGGACTCAGTGACATAGCATCGAGATTTCCAAAAAGATGGACTTCCACAATTATGTGAAAAAGGAGATAACATTTGTTAGATCAAATGGTATTATGATGTATGCTCACGGGAAACACACACATTTAAACATTGGTTGAAAAGTGCACCCGAAATAAGGGCTGGGTTGCACGACCAATGTCAGAATGGTGATTCAATAATCAATAGCCTAAGAATGAACAACTGACCATTAACTTCAAAGCAATAGGGTTGCTAGAAGGGCAGAATCCAAACAGCACCGTTCACTCGTTGGTACCCCGGTTAGAATCAACACGGTGACCAAGAAAGAAGGGTGACGGTGAGAAGCATCACTATACCAAGAATTCTTCAGAGGTGGAGCAATCCACACAACATCCTTGTCATAAAGGACATTAATACTTCAAGTTAGAACATCATACAAGCTGGATAGCAAGTTGCATCCATAACATGAACAAGTTTTTGTTGGGGGAAGGCAAGAATGTTGTCGATGATAACACAGTCATCGAGGGGCAAGGATGGTATTTCCCATCATGTATTTGATTGATATCCTGGAGGAGCTCAAAATGTTGATGATGATAACGACAAATTCTGTCGAGAGGATCCACGAAGAAGCAATTGAACAGCGATCGCATCAAGCAAAAGGACTGATGCAACAAAAGATTATTGGAGCCACGATCGACTCAAACTCAATTCAAGCTTGCTGTTTTAAGGTGAAATTATATGACGAGAAAGATCGACGTAAGCTTAGCTCATCGTCGAAAGTTGTGCTTCGTGATTAAGGACCAAGTAGCACGCTTAAAATCGGCGCGACAAGGATATAGCCAAGCAGGCTAGGAATGACGTGATTGAGTTCAAACTCGTAAGTAATGAAGGTTACCAAGAGTTCCTTAATCGCGAGGCGGACTCGAGTCAGTTATCGGTGTCTTTGAGTGTTTAATAACTCAGAGCCCGTGAAAAAGTGGAATCAATGGGAATGTATCACTTGATGAAGAACTCATAAGAAGTTATGCAGTTCCGTGATAATCTTGAGATACCAGGGGGGTAATACTTGACGACGAATCAAAGTAGAGGTTGGACTGGGGTATTACTCTACAGAAGACAAGTGCTTAAACTTGCACGAGAAATGGTATTTAAAGGAGAACATGGTCGGAATCCACGATCATAAAGGATCGAACCACGGATACAAGATGAACTTATAACAAGGGGGTAATTATCTTTACGAGCAGCTTCCATGATAAGTTATACATCGTGTCCCTGGGCATGAACGCAAGGTTCAAGGTCGACTCCCACTTCTTCAACGTATAACCTTTGAGGGAGTCCTGGATTAGGGGGTGTCCGGATAGCCGGACTACCATCATCAGCCGAACTATCATTTGCCGGACTATCATCATCGACCGGACTCCAAGACTATGAAGATACAAGATTGAAGACTTCACCCCGTGTCCGGATGGGACTTTCCTTGGCGTGGAAGGCAAGCTTGGCGATACGGATATGTAGATCTCCTACCATTGTAACCGACTCTATGTAACCCTAGCCCTCTCCGGTGTCTATATAAACCGGATGGCTTTAGCGGTAGGACAACAATCACAACAACCCTTACAATCATACCATAGGCTAGCTTCTAGGGTTTAGCCTCCTTGATCTCGTGGTAGATCCACTCTTGTAAACATCCACAATATCAATATCAATCAAGCAGGACGTAGGGTTTTACCTCCATCAAGAGGGCCCGAACACAGGTAAACATCGTGTCCCTTGTCTCCTGTTACCATCCGCCTAGACGCACGATTCGGGACCCCTACCCGAGATCCGCCGGTTTTGACACGACATTGGTGCTTTCATTGAGAGTTCCTCCGTATCGCCACCGATAGGCTTGATGGCCCTTCAATCAACAACGATGCAGTCCTGGGTGAGACCTTTCTCCCGGACAGATCTTCATATTCGGCGGCTTCGCACTGCGGGCCAACTCACTCGACCATCTAGAGCAGATCGAAGCTACGCCCGGCCGTCGGGTCAGGTTTGAAGCCTAAACTTCACGGCCGATATCCGCGGGGACTTGATCCCGATGGATCTGAGCCACACCGAAGCGTGCCGGCGCTGTCACGATGGGCATGACCTAACTCGCCACGGACAGCACCTTGAGGTCGCACGGACCCGCTCGACTCATAGTCCGGAGCCGATCGCTGAACCGAGGACGGATGGCTGGACACCGCCTCGGGAGCCGCAATCTCTACGGAGATGGAGCCGAACACTTACCTTGTCCCACGTAAAGCCTATGACTCGAGGTGCCGGACTCAACCTCCCCGCCCCGCCATCGAATCCGATTGGGCGCCGATCATGGAATTCACCGCTGTGGACATCTTTCAGCACTCGCCCTTGGCGATATCATAAATTCATTGAAGCATCTCTCGCTATCCGGAGAGCCTGTCGAACTACGGCCGGGGCGGTTGGGACGCGGATGATGAAGAAATTCAGATCCCACCACCACCCACTTCAGAGCCACCGCCGATGATTTAACCGACATACTCGACTACGACTCAAGACATTGATGGTATGGACGACGATGCCGGAGACTTCCCAAGAACCAAAGCCTACAGACACCGGAAGACCACCTCGTCATACGACATATACATGGTGGACACCCAAGGAAGCGATAACGAGGAACAACGGACGCGGCAGAGGATAATATCGCCGATAAAGAACCAAACGGCAACGTAGACGCCGCCCTAAGTCCTGCCTCGATCAAAGCAGCCTTCCTAACGACCAGCGATAGAGCGGGGCAAGCCAGCGACGATTTAACAGGGGCGAGCCGGATAATCAACCCCTTCACGGAGCAATCAACAGTCCGCCACAACACCAGAGCATAAGAACATACGCAAAAAACTCGTCGCCACTGCAAGAAGTTTGAAGAGGGCGAAACGGAAGCCCAAAACAGCAGAAGACACGCTCAGAATGAAGTGGAGCAAAGTACTCAAGACCGCAGACAAATATGGCAATGGCCATCAAACTAAGAGCTACCCGGCGCAAGTTGTTGCCAGAATTTGACGAGGAAGCCATCGAGCCTTCACAACAAAAATAAAGAGGCCGCTGGCGGATAGACGGCGGATGCAGCCCAAAGCGACAAACGGGCCGCACACAAGCGAATTATAATCCTGGTAAAACGGACGGCCCAACTAGGTCCATCTACGGGCCAAAAAGAGGACCCCAGAAGTAACACACCACGACAAGTGTTCAAAGACAGCGGCACACCCAAATATGGGGCGCCGACACCCGCTATGTTTCACCGATGAGGTGCTGGATCATGAATTTCGGTGAGGGTTTAAACCCATAAACATAGAGGCATACGACGGCACAATGCACCCAGAGTCGGATAGAAGACTACATACTACACATACACATGGCTAGAGGAGATGATATCCACGCCATAAAATACCTACCCTCAAGCTCAAAGGGCCAGCTCGGCATTGGCTCAAAAGCCTCCCGAAAACACTTGTTGGAAGTTGGGAAGAGCTTGAGGACGCGTTTAGAGCAAATTTTCAAGGGACTTATGTCCGCCCTCCGGATCTTGACGATCTGAGTCATATAACCCAACAGCCCGAGAGTCGGTAGCAAGAATTCTAGAACAGGTTCCTTACCAAAAGAACCAAATAGTCGATTGTCCGGACGCGAAGCCTTAGCAGATTTTAAACACAACGTCCGAGACGAATGGCTCGCCAGACACCTCGGCCAAGAGAAGCCAAGAACAATGGCCGCGCTAACAAGCCTCATGACGCGCTTTTGCGCGGGAGAAGACAGCTGGCTAGCAAGATGCAGCACCAGCGACCCGAGTACATCCGAGATCGAGATGGAACGGAAAGTCACGGCGCAGGAAAGATCGGCGCGGAATAAAGAAAAAAGCCCACAGGCACAGCGGTCAACGCCGGATTCAAAAGCTCGCGCCGGACAATAAAACACGGCCTCTTAAGGACAACAGAGACGAGCTATCAAATTTAAACAAAATTTTAGATCGGATATGTCAAATCCACAAGACCCGGAAGGCACGCAAACCATACCAACCAAATTGTTGGGTTTTCAAACAGTCCGCAGACTTAACGCCGACACAAGGCTCTCGCCAAGCGAGGACGATGACGAGCCCCACTAGCAGAAAGCATCGAAGTCAAAAGACTTTCCCTCGAGAAGTCAAAACAGTAAACTTGCTTCACGTAATAACACGGAAAGCCAACACGGCACTCGCCATGACAAGTGTCGGACGATCCACCCCACTGGACCACGGTTGGATGTCAAAACCAATCACTTTCGACTATCTGGATTAGCCCAGAAGTATCCGGAGCGCAGGATAGACTGCCCTGATATCGGATCCCATAATAGACGGACTGCAATTAACGCAGGTGATGATGGACGGCGGCAGTGACTTAAACCTGCTATATCCGGACACAATCCGCAAGTGGGGATAGACCCTATTACAATTCGGCATAGCCGCACTTCCTTCAAAGGAGTGGCGCCAGGCCCTTAAGCCAGCTATAAAGCACCACTGGACGGGAAGCTCTCGTCCGCTTCAATACAATACCACATTCCGCGTCTCTTATGCTTAAAATTCCCGGTCCACGTGGCATCGTTTCATCATCGGGTCGCCTGAGACCCCGGACACGGCTGGACGAGTCCGGAATAAATAAGCTAGGGGCTACCTAGCCGCACACCCCTTCACAAGGGTTTGCTCACATAAGCCATAATGAGCTAGCATAGGCTCAACTTTCTTAATCTATATTTCAATTTTTATGCACTTTCTCGCACGATTTCTTTTCCAACCAAGTTCCTCTCTTTTTACAGATGAACAGCGTGCACACCGTCCGTGATACGGCTGCGGGAGACACAGCGCAGACGCAGAGGGACCCGTTGCAAGGACTCTTTTCGACTAAGACCCTCGTAAACCTTTCTTCTTGTCTCTTGTTGCTATAATCCCTGGTTTTTCAAGATAACCAGAGTGGAGATCGGCGTTTTGGCATCGGCCGCGCCGTAAGAACCTACCCGCACTGGACACAAGGGGCTCGGGGCTTTGTTTTGCCCGCTATTATAAAGACCGAACACCTTCGGGAGTGTTCGCGTCTCGAGTTAGGCCTTATATGCATCAGCTCGAATCATGTCTTTGGTCAAATGTTGGGTTTGCCCGGCTCCTGTGTTTTGCTGCCTTACGTTCCGTATCATCGGCTAACGCGGCTCCGGAGAACTCTGCGATTGTGCCCCTGTTCGGTGGGCGAGCACCTCGAGAGAAAGCCGCCCTGACCGTCATGATACAGCGAGAGACCGGTCAACCACTCGATCGACCTTGGGAATGTTTAGGATTCCTCCGCTTTGTGAAGGGCCGTTTCCGCCAGGCACATCTGCCGCCCAATTCGAGAGCACGGTGCCCCCAGGGGCTATGTCGTAGCCCCACCCTCGAACTCCATGGCTAAGTGAAAGTGATAAAGCATTATAGTCCGGTTGCCTCGTTTGCTACGCTACCACCTCCTTTACAGGACCGAGACGTCGGATTAAGTGTGAAAACGCGCTATTTTTATGAACACCCCCGCACCTTGTGCGTGGGGGCTGAAGCCGACGACTGCCATCTTTCGGGTTATACATACGTATACATGAACGGCCGCAAAGGAGATATTCTATTACTTGAACGCACAAGTATAAAAGGCGCTTACATCATAAAAATCGTTTTACATCATATAAACGTTCATTCGAACGTAACATTTTTCGAGCACTGCGACTCTATTACACGAGCACCGCAAAGACTTCGCCAAAATAGTGCTCGGCGGGTAGCCGGTTATTATCCGAACCGGTGTCGCAACAGCGGTGGCATCCATCTCTGTCCAATGTGTCTTCACACGGCGAAGCGCCATCCGTGCACCCTCTATGCAGGCCGACCGCTTCATCGCTTTGATATGCGGCACCGCCCCAAGAAATTGCTGCAATAAGACAAAGTAACTCTTGGTGGGGCCTATCCGGCGGATATGGGTCACTATATCCGCCATAGCAAGCCCGACAACCTATTTAGCTCAGCCCACTCGCCAAGCGATCGGTCAGCGGAAGTGAACGCTCCGGACTATGGAATTGAGACCAAAACAGCTCTTCCGTGCGGTGATCCTTCCGCTTCGAAATGCAAACGGCATCCGCCGCACTCGCTGCTAAGTCCATATAAGGTCCTCCGGACACCACAGTTAGCCCAGTGAGCATATTTTGAATCCGTGAACCTTGGCGCAGCGAAAAAAGGCTTGCCACCTACAATCTCCCGCCTGGCGCAGCTCTTCCTTCATAGCCCGCATTGCGAGCGGGCATTCTTGGCTTCGGCGGTGGCCTTCGCAGGTCTTCCTGCCCGCTAGGCGCTCCTTCCCAAGAGCCTCATTGTGGTCGGTAGCCTCTTTTAACTTCACAGCCATTTCGCTATCTCTTCCTGCTCGGCGGTGTGCGGCCCTTTCGCCGCTAACTCTCGACCGCCTTGAGGCTGCCGCATTACTCCTTCCGCCTGCTCCTTGGCTTGAGCAAGTTCGGCCCAAGGCTCTCCACGGCAGCGGCACTATCTGCATTTCACGCACATATTGTAAGGAGTCGGCTTCGCTCCCTTACCACGCGGACCGACAGCGATAACACTTACCTTGCGACTCATCAAGTTGCCTGTTGATCAGCGCGATGTCTTCATCCGCCACATCAAGTTGCCGCTTTAGTTCAGCAACTCCATCAGTCCGGCTGGCCCGCGGACGACCCGCCACCTGCATCGGCACGACGGGAATTTAAACCTGCGATTTTGATCCTCGACACGCTGTCGATATCGACAACCTACCGAGTCTCAGGGGCTACTATCTATACAGGGCGCATTCTATATGCAAAACTGTTAAAAGGTGTGTCATTTTCACGTACCTCAAACCCCGCCAGTAAACTCCTGACGGCATCATGCAACCCGCCTTCGGCGGACGAAATCCTTTCACTCACCATGCTCATCAATGCGTGCTGATCTTCTGAGATAGACGCCTTCTCAAGCAGATCCTTCAGCCGTACACCAGTTGGCGCCGAACTATCCGGCTTTGCCACACCCGGGGGCTCCCTCCGTGACGACACTTCAGGCTCGTCCACCCTATCCAACGGCGCCCCGGACGGGGGCGTCTCGCTCTCTATCATCTCCGGACGAAGGTCCCCCGAAGACGAGCTCATCTGCGAAGGACGGAGATCCGAACTACAAGGTAAAAACTTTAGTTATCCTCAGAAGCACAAATAGGGATGTCCTTATTATAAAACTCCTTTCTTTCTACTTACGGCTCGTTGGAGGGCTGGCTCATTAAGGGAGATTGTGCGGCCTGGGCCTCCCCGGACGCAGGACCCCCCGGCGAAGATTTCTTCCCCCGTTTAGGGGCTTTTTTCCCCGGGTCCTCGGAGGCAGTCCTCTTCTCCCCTTGGTAGGAGGGATTCTCGATCCCCCCTCGTTCAAGAGCCTCCTTAGGCGAGGCAGTAGATTTCCTGCTTTCCCCTTCGCCTTCCTCCGAAGGCGCAACCTCAAGCATCCGGACCAGCCACGGATCCGCGCGGTCTCGGGGAGGGCGGACACACCAGACATTTTGCTTCCGCTATCCACTCCTGTGTAGAAGGAGATCGGTCATAATGCGGATCATCGAAAGGCAAACAAACGGTATGTCCGGACTTGGAACTACTTACTTGAGAATCCGGGCGATTGCAGCTTAGTCCAGCATCCTCGGTCAATTCCGGACGCACCTCTTGCGATCCGAAGAATAAGCTATACATCTCCGGGGTGTCATACCCATGAAGTGTTGAAGAATCCGTGGGCCCTCGGATTGAACTCCCATAGCCGGAGAGGACGGCGTTTGCGAGCAGGAGACGCCTAATTAGCATAACCTGCATCACCACCACCATATCGATCTCCTCGTTAAGAGAACTCGAATCCGGCCCTGCAGTAGGGGCACGTCCTTTGACGGCCCCCAGTTGAGCCCTTGGTTGACCCACGACATCAATCGTCGTGGAGGTCCCGGGTGGAATAGGGCGGCTGCTTTTGTCTGCGGCCCCTCGGAACGGTAATATAGAACCACTCTTGCTGCCACAGGCTGAGCTCCTCTTGGAAGGAGCCGGCGGGCCACGGGGCATCGGCCCTCCTACTTATGGCCGCCCCACCACACTCCGCTTGACGCCCCCCGATCATCTTCGGCGCCACATTGAAAGTCTTCAGCCACAGGCCGAAGTGTGGGGTGACGCGGAGGAAGGCTTCGCAGATGACAATAAATGCGGATATATGGAGGATGGACTCCGGAGCCAAGTCGTGGAATTCCAACCCATAGTAAAACATGAGCCCTCTCACAAAAGGATCCATCGGGAAGCCTAAACCCCGACGGAGGTGGGATCTGAAGACGACATACTCCCGGGCTCGGGGGTGGGGATGGCCTGCCCTTGGCGAGCAACCTGTCTGAAATCTCGTAAGGCAGTACTTGGCCTCCCGCAGCTTTAGCACGTCCTCCTCCGTCCACCGGCCCTGGAGGTCGGAACCGGACATCGTTGAAGGTCCAAAGCGCTCGAATCTGGGGCTCTAGGTGCTGGAACTTGGAGCGTGGAGAGTATTCGATGGAAGATTGAAGAAAAAGAAACGAGCCTTGGTCCCGTTATAAAGAGGGAGGATACCAAGAGCCGTCTCCGTGACCGCTTGGGACACGTCTTCGATAGAGGGGGCGTGGCGAACGGGCACGGTTGGGTTACCCACTCCCGTATTGATGAGAATCCCGGATTAAGGGGAAACACGATCTCTGCTTCGACAAGACGTGCTAAGGAAACCGCTTCGCTAAATGCGCTGAGGTGGTAAAGTAAAAAACAATTCGAGTAATGGCTTGGTAGCGGTGTGACGTCATGCCACGGAAAACGTCAGCAGATTGAACTTGTGTATATATTATTATTCTCTCTACGGTGGAATGTGGAAATTATTTTGCAGAGCCGGACACTATCCTGGTGTTCACAATCTTCTATCATTTGGAGGAGGAACCCGCCTTGCAATGCCAAGCAATATACACGCCGGACTTATCGTCATTGAAGCCTGGTTCAGGGGCTACTGAGGGAGTCCTGGATTAGGGGGTGTCCGGATAGCCGGACTACCATCATCGATCGAACTATCATTTGCCGGACTATCATCATCGACCGGACTCCAAGACTATGAAGATACAAGATTGAAGACTTCACCCGTGTCCGGATGGGACTTTCCTTGGGGTGGAAGGCAAGCTTGGCGATCACGGATATGTAGATCTCCTACCATTGTAACCGACTCTATGTAACCCTAGCCCTCTCCGGTGTCTATATAAACCGGATGGCTTTAGTCCGTAGGACAACAATCACAACAACCCTTACAATCATACCATAGGCTAGCTTCTAGGGTTTAGCCTCCTTGATCTCGTGGTAGATCCACTCTTGTAAACATCCACAATATCAATATCAATCAAGCAGGACGTAGGGTTTTACCTCCATTAAGAGGGCCCGAACCTGGGTAAACATCGTGTCCCTTGTCTCCTGTTACCATCCGCCTAGACGCACAGTTCGGGACCCCCTACCCGAGATCCGCCGGTTTTGACACCGACAACCTTCCATTCACTTTTCGTTGATAAAGGCATTAGTGTTGAAAGTTTTATCTGGTGAAATACTAGATGAGTATGACTCGTGAAAACTTCTGAGTTCATACATATAAAGGAAGACATAGGTTCAACCCGTCAGGGTATCGTGGAAACATATACCACAAGCTTCAATAGTAAATACGACCAGCTCGAAAGCAGAGCATGGTTGGCCAAGCAGATGATACAATTTACCAAGGGCATTATGTATCAAGTAAAGAACTCACAAGAATTTTGGTTGTGAAGGACATTGTCGGATAATAACCCGGCAATGGTTATGGCGGTCCACAACGGGGCTGATGTGAGTATCGGAACTCAATCAAAGGAAGAAGGAATGCCAAGGCATCGGATTATAGAAACAACCGACTAATTCAAAGCTTAATGCAAAGAAATTTTATGATTTCCAAATCAAGGATCAGGAGCAAACGCTCTGATCAAGGATGGATAAGTTGAATAGATTCAGGGGCACAATCAGTCAATGTTCGATTGGCGGAAAACTAGCTCATATCTAGAATGACGTTTGAGCCAGAAAGATAATTTAGAAGGGTTGATAGATGATTGTGTGCATTCGCACACATGTTGAATCAATAGGGTCAAAATAACGGTGCCAAAATATACTAGTGAATATTGCCAGATATATGGGAAGCATCCATAATGCAAGTAGACAAGTATTTGCAGAGCAATAAAGCTGCTAAAGATTTTCGGAGGATTGAATAGTATTTCAAAGACTTTTGTGAAACACATGAACAACTGGGGGATGAGCGGATATTCGATAAGTGCGAGAATTATCCGTAGGGGTATTCAGGTGACAAAGAACAGCAAGGCAGTAGGCTCAAAGGATTATCGTAACAACGATTTAGTATTTCGGGTATCTTGTAATAACAAGACCAATCGATGAATGTAAGAATAACAACTGCAAGTAGTTATCCATAAGGGTTGACGGTGGAAGGGGAATTGCAAACGCGATTGGCACAAGGTCTCAAGAGAATATCGGAAGGTCTCTTCAGAATCCTTCGGTGCACCAAGTAATCATCCGGACTGAAGAGGCTCTCCGGGAGAAAGTATTATCGAGAACCTAGAGTCAGAGTTAGTAAAAATCATTTAACCCGAGTAGAAGAGAGTTCAGAATCCCAGAGTAAAGGTCGAGGAGTAAAAGATCCTAGTACCACCCAATGGCGACGTGGGCCCATGGGCCGCATAGCCATGTTAGTAAAAGTTTTGTAAAGTCTAGACTCGACTTCGGCCAAGGAGTCGGAAGGGGGATTCCTACAGGCAGTCGGCTCTGATACCAACTTGTGACGCCCGATTCAATCAGACACTAATCATACACGCAAACGTAATGATCAAGATCGTGGACTCACGGAAGATATCACAACACAACTCTAAAAATAAAATAAGTCATACAAGCATCATAATACAAGCCAGGGCCTCGAGGGCTCGAATACAAGTGCTTGATCATAGACGAAGTCAGCGGAAGCAACAATATTTGAGCACGTACATAAGCTAAACAAGTTGCCATAAGATGGCTAGCACAAACCGGGATACAGACGAAGAGGCGCAGCCTCCCGCCTCGATCCTCCTAACTACTCCTGGTCGCCGTCGTCCTGGCTGCACGTAGTAGTAGGCGCCTCTAGTGTAGTAGTCGTCATCGACGGTGGCGTCTGGCTCCTGGGCTCCATCGTCTGGTCGCAGCAACCGGGTAAAGAAAGGGGAAAAGGGGGGAACAAGGCAACCGTGAGTACTCATCCAAAGTACTCGCAAGCAAGGAGCTACACTACATATGCATGGATATATGTGTAAAGGGCCATATCAGTGGACTGAATCGCAGAATGCCAAAATAAGAGGGGATAACTAATCCCGTCAAGACTACGCTTGTGCAGCCTCCGTCTTGCAACATGTAGAAGAGAGTAGACTAAAGTCCTCCAAGTAGCATCGCATAGCATAATCCTACCCGGCGATCCCCTCCTCAATGCCCTGTTAGAGAGCGACCACCGGTTATATCCGCACTTGGAAGGGTGTGTTTTATTAAGTATCCAGTTCTAGTTGTCATAAGGTCAAGGTACAACTCCAAGTCATCCTGTTACCGAAGATCACGGCTATTCGAATAGATTAACTTCCCTGCAGGGGTGCACCACATAACCCAACACGCTTGATCCCATTTGGCCGGACACACTTTTCTGGGTCATGCCCGGCCGCGGAAGATCAACACGTCGCAGCCCGACCTAGGCCAACAGAGCGGTCAGCACGCCGGTCTAAACCTAAGCGCCCAGGGTGGGCCCATCGCCTTAGCACACCACGCACGCTATGTAACGCGCGCGGAAGCAGACCTAGCAACCTCCATTACAAAGGAAGTCACGTTACGGTCCAATCGGCGCGCGCCGCTCGATCGTGACGTTCTGAAGGCTTGGCCGATACCACGACGCCGAGTGCCCATAATCTGTTCCCACAGTAGCTGGTTAGTGCGTATAGACCAAATGGCCGGACTCGGATCAAATACCAAGATCTCGTTAAGCGTGTTAAGTATCCGCTGAACGCCGACTAGGGCCAGCCCACCTCTCTCCTAGGTGGTCTCAACCTGCCCTGCGCCCCGCCACAAAGTAACAATCGGGGCCGTGGGGAACCCAAGCCCACCTCTACCGGGATGGAGCCACCGTCCTTTCAGCCCCATCTCCTAACAATATCACGGTAATGTAACAGTGTAAAGTATATAGTATATGCCCGTGATCACCTCCCGAAGTGATCACAGCCCAGTAGTATGGGATGGCAGACGGACAAGAGTGAAGGGCCACTGATGGAACACTAGCATCCTATATTAAGAAGTAGGATAGCAGGTAAAGGTAACAACAGTAGTAGCAAGGAACTTTAAAAAAACAGTAGTAGCAAGGACAGGCTATGCATCAGGATAGGAATAACGGAAAGCAGTAACATGCTACACTAATCTAATGCAAGCAGTATAGAGTAGAATAGGTGATATCTGCTGATCAAGGGGGTTTGCTGGTTTGCTCGGCAAGACAGAGGGGTCGCCAACTCCGTAGTCGTCTTCGGGTAGCAACAAGCGTCGGTCTCCGTGTCTAGCGAGAGAAGAGGGGGAAGAAACAATAAATATTTAAGCAAGTAGATGCATAGAGATGCATGTCATGACAAGTATCGGTGCCAGAGGTGCCCTAACGCGGTATGAGGTGATACCGGTGAAGGGGGAAAACATCCAGGAAAGTATCCCCGGTGTTTCGCGTTTTCGGCAGAGGAGCCGGAGGGGGAAAGTTGCAAGTTTGATAAGTTAGGGGTGCGTGGAGGATGAACGGGCTGCGTATCCGGGTTCGTCTCGTCGTTCTGAGCAACTTTCATATACAAAATATTTTAATCCGAGTTACGGATTAAAAGATATGATTTTCTAAAGATTTTTTAATTTCTGGAATTTAATTAATTCGAAAATGAATTAATGACATCAGCATGTTGTCATGCTGACGTTAGCAGTCAACAGAGTTGACTGGTCAACCTGACCAATGGGTCCCACTAGTCAGTGACACATTTTAATTAAACAGATTAATTAAACTAATTAGTACTAATTAAGGGGGCCACTGTCATTGATTAATCAATTAGCTAATTGACTAACCAGGTTAATTAGATAACTAATGTTTAATTAGTTTAATTGGTTGTTTAGTTTAGTTAATCAAAATTAATTAATTTAATTAGTTCTTTAATTAATTGATTAATTTTATTTTTATTTTTATCGCTTTCTTTTTTTTAATACGTTCTGGGGTTGGGACCCCACATGTCATAGGCCCTAGGGGCCTTTGCGGGTGTGCGGGTTAATGGGCGGTGCGGGCGAGGGGCGACGTGCGCCTGGGCGGCGCTCGCCCGCAGGGAGTGCAGAGAGGCGAGGCCAGTGGCCAGGCGGCTGGCTCTTGGCGGCGGGCATGACCAAGACGAGGAGGCCCGCGGCGGGCGGCAGAGGCGGCCGCCGCCGAGCGGGAGGAGGCCGCGGCGCAGACGGCGCCGCCGCATGAGGGGGGTCCAGGAGCGAGGCAAGGTGTAGGCAAGGTCGGGCAGTGCCCGCAGCGCGGGCGCGGCGCGCACGGCGCGTGAGCGCAGACGGACGCCGCCGAGCGCGTCAACATGGCGGGACCGGCGTGACCGCGGCGACGAGCGCGAGCGCGCGAGGGAGAGGGGAGCGAGGCGGGGCTCACTGGGGGATGCAGGGACCGGGGCAGTGGGCTCGGGGAAGCTCGGGGTGGTCGACGGGGACGACGCCGCGGAGCGGGAGGCAGGCCGGCGGGGTAGAACGACGAGGTGGAGGCGGCGGCGCCCCGCGAGTCTGCGACGGGCGGGGCGGGCGGCGGCGTCGCCGGCACCGAGGGCGACGGATCGGGCAGCGTCGGTGTTTGGGTGGCGAGCGGCGGCCCCCGGGGGTGGGGAGGTGACGAGGCGGTCCGACGGGGAGGTGGCGATGGCGACCGGCGTCGGCGTCGATGTCCAGGGGTGGCGAGGTGTTGGCATCGAGGGGGGGTTCGTCCCCGATCCAGATCCGATCGGGAGGGGAAGAGGGAGTGGCGACGGGGTGTGGGGAGGGGAAATCGGGGTAGTGGGTAGTGGGCTAGGGTTTGCTGGCAGGGGGGGTCTAGTAGGCCAGGGGGTGCGCGGGGGTGGGCCGTCAGGCCGCTCGGCCAACTCGGCCAAGGCCCAGTCGAGGGGGGGGAGTTGTTTTTCTATCTTAGTTTTTGTTTTTATTTAATTTCTCTTTTCCTGTTTTCTTTTACTTGCCAGTTTACTTTGGTTTTATATAAAATACAAAGGTTCTACCTAACTTAGTATTAGTAGTTAATGCCACTGCCACAAATATTTTGGCACATTAAATAAAGTCGTTTGTATTTGTTTATTATTTTAAGAGCATTTCAAAAAATAGTTTTGTCGTTGTTTTACATACTAAAGTGCACTTAAATACTTTACAGAAGTGTGGATTCATCACCAATATTTAGTATGAATTATTTGCCACAAATCAAACATTTTAGTTTTAATATTTGAAAACTTTTAGTGTTTGCTTGATTTTGAATTTTGAATTCGAACCGGTTTCGAACTAACGCGGGTTTATCAACAGTAACCGAGGTGACGTGGCATCATTAGCAGGGAATTACTGTAGTCTAATTATCCGGGCGTCACAGTGGATCAATAGAATAACCCATTGTCACCACGGTTATCCCGCGCAAGACATACATCAAGTGTTCTCAAATCTTTAAAGACTCAATCCGATAACATAACTTCAAAGGGAAAACTCAATCCATTACAAGAAAGTAGAGGGGGAGAAGAAACATAAGATCCAACTATAATAGCAAAGCACGCGATACATCAAGATCATGCCATAGAGGGAACACGAGAGAGAACATGAGAGAGAGAGAGAGAGAGAGATAAAACCCATAGCTACTGGTACATACCCTCAGCCCCGAGGGTGAACTACTCCCTCCTCGTCATGGAGAGCGTCGGGATGATGAAGATGGCCACCGGTGAGGGTTCCCCCCTCCGGCAGGGTGCCGGAACAGGGTCCCGATTAGTTTTTGGTGGCTCTGGAGGTTTTGCGGCGGCGAAACTCCCGATCTATTCTCTGTTCTGGAAGTTTTACAATACGTAGGTATATATGGGTGCAGGGGGTACGTCGGTGGAGCTTCGGGGGCCCCACGAGGCAGGGGGGCGCGCCCCCACCCTCGTGGCCAGCTCCCGTATTTTCTGACGTAGTGTCCAAGTCTATCAAGTGGCTTTCCTTCCAAAAATAACTTCTCCAGTTGATTTCGTTCCATTTTGACTCCGTTTGATATTCCTTTTCCTCGAAACACTAAAATAGGCATAAAACAACAAATCTGGGCTGGGCCTCCGATTAATAGGTTAGTCCCAAAAATAATATAAAAGTGAATAATAAAGCCCAATATTGCCCAAAACAGTAGATAATATAGCATGGAGCAATCAAAAATTATAGATACGTTGGAGACGTATCAAGCATCCGGCGGTGTACCGGGATATGCAATGAATCAAGAGTGACATGTATGAAAGAATTATGAATGGTGGCTTTGCCACAAATACGATGTCAACTACATGATCATGCTAGCAATATGACAATGATGGAGCGTGTCATAATAAACGGAACGGTGGAAAGTTGCATGGCAATATATCTCGGAATGGCTATGGAGATGCCATGATAGGTAGGTATGGTGGCTGTTTTGAGGAAGGATATGGTGGGTGTATGATATCGGCGAAAGGTGCGCGGTATTAGAGAGGCTAGCGATGGTGGAAGGATGGGGAAAGTGCGTATAATCCATGGATTCAAAATTAGTCATGAAGAACTCATATACTTATTGCAAAAATCTAAAAGTTATCAAAGCAAATTATTACGCGCATGCTCCTACGGGGATAGATTGGTAGGAAAAGACCATCGCTCGTCCCCGACGCCAGTCATAAGGAAGACAATCAATAAATAAATCATGCTCCGACTTCATCACATAACGGTTCACCATACGTGCATGCTACGGGAATCACAAACTTTAACACAAGTATCTCTCAAATTCACAACTACTCAACTAGCATGACTCTAATATCACCATCTTCATATCTCAAAACAATCATCAAGCATCAAACTTCTCTTAGTATTCAACACACTCATAAGAATTCTTACAAATCTTGTAGGATTAGCATATTAGGATTATTTAAGCAAATAACCATGCTATTTAAGACTCTCAAAATAATATAAGTGAAGTATGAGAGTTCATCTATTTCTTCAAAATAAACTACCACCATGCTCTAAAAGATATAAGTGAAGCACTAGAGCAAACAACAAACTACTCCGAAAGATATAAGTGAAGATCACTGAGTAGTCAAATAATTATGTAACTATGTGAAGACTCTCTCTTATTTAAGAATTTCAGATCTTGGTATTTTATTCAAACAGAAAGCAAAGCTAAAGAAAATGACACTGCAAGGATAGCACACATCATGTGAAGAAACAAAAACTTAGGTTCAACCGATACTAACCGATAATTGTTGAAGAAAAAAGGTGGGATGCCTACTGGGGCATCCCCAAGCTTAGATGCTTGAGACTTCTTGAAATATTATCTTGGGGTGCCTAGGGCATCCCCAAGCTTGAGCTTCTGTGTCTCCTTAATTCCTCTCATATCACGGTGCTTCATCCACACCAAACTCAACAAGAACTCGTGAGATAAGTTAGTATAAACCAATGCAAAAACCTTATCATTTTCTACTGTAACAAATCACTAAAGTTATTATTCAACATTGCATACTAAATGCCTCTGCATATTTAATACTCCTATCCCCAAATAGAACCATTAAACAAGCAAACATATGCAAACAATGCAAACATAACAGCAATCTGCCAAAACAGTACAGTCTGTAAAGAATGCAAGAGTATCAATACTTCCCTGAATCCAAAAATTATGAACTAAAATTCCCACTGTAATAAATTTATCATAGCTCAATATGCAAAAAGATTCAATATTATACCACTCTCTGACTTTTCTAGGGGATTTTTGCAACAGCGGTAAACTTTCTGTTTTCAAACAGCAACAAGTATACTAGCAAAATAAGCATAGCAAAGGCTATCCTTGACATTTTTATTGAAACTAAAGATGCAAAACATTATTCTAAATAACAGAAAGCAAAAACTAACAAAATAAAATGATGCTCCAAGCAAAACACATATCATGTGATGAATAAAAATATAGCTCCAAGTAAAATTACCGATGAACGAAGACGAAAGAGGGGATGCCATCCGGGGCATCCCCAAGCTTAGGCTCTTCGTTGTCCTTGAATATTACCTTGGGTTACCTTGGGCATCCCCAAGCTTAGGCTCTTTCCACTCCTTATTCCATAGTCCATCGAATCTTTACCCAAAACTTGAAAACTTCACAACACAAAACTTAACAGAAAACTCGTGAGCTCCGTTAGTGAAAGAAAACAAAACACCACTTCAAGGTACTGTAATGAACTTATTCTTTAATTATATTGGTGTTAAAAATACTGTATTCCAACTTCTCTATGGTTTATAAACTATTTTAATAGCCATAGATTCATCAAAATAAGCAAACAACACAATAAAAACAGAATCTGTCAAAAACAGAACAGTCTGTAGTAATCTGTAACTAACGCAAACTTATGGAACTCAAAAAATTCTAAAATAAATTGGTGGACCTGAGGAATTTGTCTAGTAATCATCTGCAAAAATAATCAACTAAATAGCACTCTCCAGTAAAAAGTTCTAGCTAATCTCGTGAGCGCTAAAGTTTCTGTTTTTTACAACATGATCATAAAGACTTCACCCAAGTCTTCCCAAAGGTTCTACTTGGCACAAACACTAATTAAAACACAAAACCACATCTAAACAGAAGCTAGATGGATTATTTATTACCACATAGAACCAAAAAGCAAGAAACTAAAATAAAATTGGGTTGCCTCCCAACAAGCACTATCGTTTAACGCCCCTAGCTAGGCATGATGATTTCAATGATGCTCACATAAAAGATAGGAATTGAAACATATAGAGAGCATCATGAAGAATATGACTAGCACACTTAAGTCTAACCCACTTCCTATGCATAGGAATTTTGTGAGAAAACAACTTATGGGAACAAGAATCAACTTGCATAGGAAGGTAAAACAAGCATAACTTCAAGATTTTAAGCACATAGAGAGAAAACTTGATATTATTGCAATTCCTACAAGCATATATTCCTCCCTCATAATAATTTTCAGTAGCATCATGAATGAATTCAAAAATATAACCAGCACCTAAAGCATACTTTTCATGATCTACTAGCATAGAAATTTTACTACTCTCCACATAAGCAAAATTCTTCTCATGAATAATAGTGGGAGCAAACTCAACAAAATAACTATCATGTGATTGAAATTAAGATCAAGATGAAAAGTTTCATGGTTATCACTATTCTTTAAAGCATACATGTCATCACAATAATCATCATAGATAGGAAGCATGCTTTCATCATAGTAAATTTGCTCATCAAAGCTTGGGGGACAAAAAATATCCTCTTCATCAAACATAGCTTCCCCAAGCTTGTGGCTTTGCATATCATTAGTATCATGGATATTCAAGGAATTCATACTAACAACATTGCAATCATGCTCATCATTCAAATATTTAGTGCCAAACATTTTATAACATTCTTCTTCTAACACTTTGGCACAATTTTCCTTTCCATCATACTCATGAAAGATATTAAAAAGATGAAGCGTATGAGACAAACTCAATTCCATTTTTTTGTAGTTTTCTTTTATAAACTAAACTAGTGCTAAAATAAGAAACAAAAAGATTCGATTGCAAGATCTAAAGATATACCTTCAAACACTAACCTCCCCGGCAACGGCGCCAGAAAAGAGCTTGATGTCTACTACGCAACCTTCTTCTTGTAGACGTTGTTGGGCCTGCAAGTGCACAGGTTTGTAGGACAGTAGCAAATTTCCCTCAAGTGGATGACCTAAGGTTAATTCAATCCGTGGGAGGCGTAGGATGAAGATGGTCTCTCTCAAACAACCCTGCAACCAAATAACAAAGAGTCTCTTGTGTCCCCAACACACCCAATACAATGGTAAATTGTATAGGTGCACTAGTTCGGCGAAGAGATGGTGATACAAGTGCAATATGGATGGTAGATATAGGTTTTTGTAATCTGAAAATATAAAAACAGCAAGGTAACAAGTGGTGAAAGTGAGCGTAAACGTTATTGCAGTGCTAGGAAACAAGGCCTAGGGTTCATACTTTCACTAGTGCAAGTTCTCTCAACAATAATAACATAAATGGATCATATAACTATCCCTCAACATGCAACAAAGAGTCACTCCAAAGTCACTAATAGCGGAGAACAAACGAAGAGATTATGGTAGGGTACGAAACCACCTCAAAGTTATTCTTTCCAATCAATCCGTTGGGCTATTCCTATAAGTGTCACAAACAGGCCTAGAGTTCGTACTAGAATAACACCTTAAGACACAAATCAACCAAAACCCTAATGTCACCTAGATACTCCAATGTCACCTCAAGTATCCGTGGGTATGATTATACGATATGCATCACACAATCTCAAATTCATCTATTCAACCAACACATAGAACCTCAAAGAGTGCCCCAAAGTTTCTACCGGAGAATCACGACGAAAACGTGTGCCAACCCCTATGCATAGGTTCCCAATTTCACGAAACCTGCAAGTTGATCATCAAAACATACATCAAGTGGATCAATAGAATAACCCATTGTCACCACGTTAATCCCACGCAAGACATACATCAAGTGTTCTCAAATCTTTAAAGACTCAATCCGATAACATAACTTCAAAGGGGAAACTCAATCCATTACAAGAAAGTAGAGGGGGAGAAGAAACATAAGATCCAACTATAATTGCAAAGCTCGCGATACATCAAGATCGTGCCATAGAGGGAACACGAGAGAGAACACGAGAGAGAGAGAGAGAGAGAGAGAGAGAGAGAGAGAGAGAGAGAGAGAGAGAGAGAGAGAGATCAAACACATAGCTACTGGTACATACCCTCAACACCGAGGGTGAACTACTCCTCCTCGTCATGGAGAGCGCCGGATGATGAAGATGGCCACGGTGAGGTTCCCCCCCGGCGGTGTGCCTAACAGGTCCCGATTAGTTTTTGGTGGCTCTGGAGGTTTTGCGGCGGCGGAACTCCCGATCTATTCTCTGTTCTGGAAGTTGTACAATACGTAGGTATATATGGGTGCAGGGGGTACGTCGGTGGAGCTTCGGGGGCCCCACGAGGCAGGGGCGCGCGCCCCGACCCTCGTGGCCAGCTCCCGTATCTTCTGACGTAGAGTCCAAGTCTATCAAGTGGCTTTCCTTCCAAAAATAACTTCTCCAGTTGATTTCGTTCCATTTCGACTCCGTTTGATATTCCTTTTCCTCGAAACACTGAAATAGGCATAAAACAACAAATCTGGGCTGGGCCTCCGGTTAATAGGTTAGTCCCAAAAATAATATAAAAGTGGGTAATAAAGCCCAATATTGCCCAAAACAGTAGATAATATAGCATGGAGAAATCAAAAATTATAGATACGCTGGAGACGTATCAAGCACAAACATGCGCCGGGTTTGGATCGCGGTGGACAGCGAACGGACGCATCGTACGTCTGCGTCGGGGCCGCGTGGCAGGCGGCCACCTACCTCCCACCCGCCATCTTCAATGCGCATGCGCGGGTGGCCCCACCTGTCATCCGCCCAGCGAACGGTCGCCGTCCTTCTTAAATGGGAAGCCATGGACCGGTTGTCGTCCACACTTCCCACTCCGGCCCCTCTCTGCCCCCTAGAAAACTGACACGCCCCAAACCCTAGCTACTCCCCTTCCTCGAACTCGCTGGTCGGCCGCAGCCATGGAGCTATGGAACCACGGCCGCAAGGGGAAGCACGACCGCGAGGCCGGCTCCTCCTCGGGACGCCGCCGCGGCTCCATGAAGAAGGAGGAGCCCAGATCACCATTAGTGCGTAACCGGCAATAGCACTGTTCAGAGGTTTTTAGTGCGGTTACATAACCGCACTAAAGTGTGGTCACTAAAGGCCCCCCTTTAGTACCGGTTCAGCACGAACCGGTGCTAAAGGCCAACCACGTGGCACGAGGCAGCTCCGGGGCAGGAGTTTTAGTACCGGTTGGTAACACCAACCGTACTAAAATGTTTGGGGGTTTTGGTTTTATGATTTCTTTTCATTTAATTTTGTGTTTTCCATTTTAATTCTTTTTCGTTTCACCCGTAGATATATATATAATAACTCATGCATGCTCGCATCATACATCATCATATATAATAACAAGTCCTATACTAGCTAATTAATCAAGCATCATCATACAACTTCTACTCGTTATTAATAATAAGTCATACGATCATCATCCTCATAGTCATCGAACCGAACCCTACATAATTGTTCTTAGCACATGATCATCGATGTCGTAGGATCGGACCTAAACACACTTAAGGTAAAATAGCATACAACAATATAGACCCTGACTCTCCATTATGAAGAATGGAGATCATCCTGTCTCCAATTCTTGCGCCTCGCTTCCTTTTGCTTCCAAGAAGCTCCTTACGACTGTCCATACATTTTTTCCATCCTTTGATTGTCATGTCTCCACTTGTTTTAGAAATCCGGTATGGACAGTTGAGATTCGTAGGATGACCTGGATATATGTTCAAAACACGAAGGCTGCCGCCATTCTGATACATCAAATGAGGCACACAATCCTCTGGGATTCTCTGTTGAAAAACATAGTAATAACTTCGTAGTTAGCAATGATGTACTAGTTTTAGAAGTATGCAAAAAGATGCACGGATGTCGTAATAGTAATAAAACTTACCAGGGCATCTCCATGGTAGTTACCGTAGTTCAACACGTGCACTAGTGGCACGTATTGACCATAATGTTGAGGAGTTCGATTGTAGATATTGTAATTCTCAATATCATTACAAAATCCAACCAGATGAGTTTTCTCCTTGTAAGTTAACTCAGAGCCATCGGTGTAGTAAGTTCTATCTACCATCTTCTGCACATTATTTGATACTTCAAAATAAGCTGTCAATGGAAATAAGATGTCAACTATTTTGAAATGAACAATATAAGTTCTATTAATAATTAACTATGTTTGAGAAACTCACATAGCGGTAGAACTGGAGGAGTATCAACAAGGACCCAAATGTCCATATTGTCTTGCTCGATTTCAGGATCACCAAGATCCATGGTGACAAGCATACCCTCATCAAAACCATACAATTTGCAAAATGCTTACCAATTTTTGCAACCAAAATGGGTTACGCTCTCAGCATTATACAACTTTACTTCAAAATCCACATCATGATGGGTCCTTAGGTGAATTTTCTTCGTTTCAAAATTTTCATGGTCTTCAAAATCCATCCTCTCCAAGACATAGCGTCTTGCATGGCATGGGATTAACTATACTCGAATTGTAAAAGATGAAAATTACACGCTCAAATAGTTGAAGTCATGCTTAATTATGAAAAAAACACTTGTCGTCGCTATGCATCCGCTTCAACTTCAAGGTCTCCTCGAGCTTAATGCTGAAGCGCCGACCATCGTCCGTGAGGCCTGTCGACTCACCTCGATCGTCGTGGCACCAGTCGCACTTCGGGAGACTTTCGTCCTCCGATGATGACATTTCCTATACGCTCATAATTCAAAGACTAAATTAGATCATTATTATTCAACTAATCATATGCATATGCCTTGCATAGTGCTCTCCAATTTGAGCATTCAATAAGAAAACTACATCATCTCCATGTGTTCGTACATCGAATATTATCACTAATACACGCCAGTACAGCTAGAACCAGTTTTACTAATTTTCTTGCTAAAATAAACTACTTCTATAGTAAAATGAACCAGTTTTATTAAATCAACTAGTTCAACTACTAAGCACTTACTATAAATAGAATAATGTAGTACTTACTAAAAATAAACAAGTTTCCCTAGTTCTAACTAAGTCCATTAAACACTTTCTAAGTAGTTCAAATCTAATTCATCTAACATTCGACATTAATCTAACATTTATATAAACTCAAAATATATAAAAAATTAAATAAACAAAAAAACTCATTAACCTAGTTATATTAATTATTGAACTAGTTCAAATCTCATATACCTAAATTTTCTTACTAAAAATAAACTAGTTATATTAATTATTGAACTAGTTCTAATCTCTAGTTCGACAATTTTTCTATCTAGCTAGCTAATTCATCTAACATGCGTGTGTGGTATATATATATGTGTGTGTGTGTGTGTGTGTGTGTGTGGTATATATGTGTGTGTGTGTGTGTGTGTGCGGCCCGGCCCGTGCCCGCCCGCCAGACTGACTGAAAGGGCGCCAAGCGTCTGGTAAGCGCCCAGCGTTAAGGGCGGCGGGGACGACGACGGCCTTGTGGCGTCTGCGAAGCGGCGGCGGCGGCGGCGGTACGTCGAGAGAGATATCGACGACGGCGGCGGCGCGACGACGACGACGAGCGGCGCATGGCGTTAGGGCGGCGGCGGACGACGACGACGGCAGCGCTTGGCGTTCGGGCGGCGGCGGGGACGACGACGACGACGGGCGACGGCGGCGACGACGAGCGGCAGCAGCGAGAGAGGTTGACGAAAGAAGTGGGAGATGTAACTGAAATTTCGTAAGTGCTGTATATATAGGTGAGTTTAGTACGGTTGGAGCCACCAACCGTACTAAAGGCCGTGCAAAGAGGCGGAAGAGCAGGCCTTTAGTACGGTTGGTGGCTCCAACGGTACTAAAGGTGATTTTAGTACCGTTGGAGCCACCAACCGTACTAAAGGCCTCGCTGCAACCCCAAAGTTTAGTCCCACTCGCCAGCGGCGAAGGGCAGCCGCCTGGTTTATAAACCCAGCAGCGGCTACCTCTTCGAACTCCTCTATATAGCAGGCTTGCGGGCCTAAATTCTGCGCGCTGCCCTGTGAGTCTGCTGGGCCTTTAAGGCCTGTAATTGCACTCTTGTGGCCTAGCAGGCCCACGGGCAGCGCCCAAATTTTTTTTGTAGTTTTTTCTTTTCTGCTATTTTTTCTTCTATTTCTTTCTGTGTAGTTTTTGTATAGTTTTTCTTTTCTGTTATACTTATTTTCTTCTATTTATTTGTGAGTAG
Source organism: Aegilops longissima (assembly GCA_021605205.1). Taxonomy (NCBI): domain Eukaryota; kingdom Viridiplantae; phylum Streptophyta; class Magnoliopsida; order Poales; family Poaceae; genus Aegilops; species Aegilops longissima. Next base: position 713,892,892 of record CM038677.1, read on the forward strand.
TTTTTCATCTAGTTTGCCAAAATTCAACATTTTCAGAGTTCATTTTGTAGTGATTTTAAATTTCACGGTCATTTTGTAAACGATTGAAAAATAGCAAATATAATTTTTTCCTGCTATATTTATAATTTTTCCTTCTATTTTATAATTTTTCTGCTATATTTATTTTGTTCTATTTATTTCTGAGTAGTTTTTCATCTAGTTAAAAAAAAAGAAATGCCGACGTGCAATTAGTTTTTGCCATAATAGAAGAAGTCCGGAGTTGTAATAAGTTATTAAAAAAGAGGTGCAATGCTCATTAATTTGCTTCAAGCCTTTCAGAATAGTGTAAACTGCACTGCGCATAGCTCCGTGCAATCTACCATATTCCGCAAGGCTTGAAGCTAAGCAACGTGAGCATTGAGCCTCTTCTTCATCGTCTCTACACTCAGGGCTTATAAACCGCTCCTTGTCCCTCTCTCTTGGCGAGGTGGGACTAAAACAGCTTCCTAAGCAACTGTAGTACTGGTCACCCTTTAGTACCGGTTGGAGGCAAAATGAAGGCAGAAATGGTTGAAAGTTGATGGCGTCGCTTTGAATGGTTGAAAGGACATGCGGTGCCCCCATGTGTGGTTTTGGTAATTGATGACATTCTCTATGGACTAATGGTTGCATTGAGTTATATTTGAAGGATTTGTCCATAGGCATTTCTTGAAGTCCATGTGTTGGTTTCAAGGAGTTTATGTGTTGACCAAGGTGCTATTAAGGAATTATCCAAAGATTGGTCATGTGAGTGTTGAGCTTATTGCAAGCATGTCTTGAAGAAGAAGATTGTGTGATCATTCATGTTTACCTTCAAGACATCATCCAAACGAAGAGAGTTGGAAAGATTCAAGGTTGATCAAGACTAAGTCAAGAGTGAATCAAGTTGATCAACTCACAAAGCGTAGAAGATGTACCGAGAGGGATCAAGTGATCCCATGGTATGGTAAGCATTGTCCATTACGCTTTGTGTACTAACCCATGGTCTTCGTGAGAGTTCTTTGTGGGGTTAGGTTGCGGTGTGCAAGTTCAAGTGATGCATCACGAAGAGATCAAGTGCTTGAAGCTTGCCGTCCATTTGGTGACAATGGACTTGTGAAGATGTCTTGGAAGAGTGGCTCACCCATAGTGGAGTATGGGGGAGCAATCAACTTGTCTTCTTCGAGCCAACGCAATCAAGAAAGGTGGTCCAACTTGAGGGAGTCAAGATCGTCATCATCTAGCTCAAGTGGACCATGTGCAAGGCAAAGGTTTGCCCTTGATAGGTTTTTCTATTTTACCGGTCTCATGGTAGTTGTGGAAGACCGGGTTATAGGATCGATAGCCGTATTATCAAGGGGGCTCTCAAGTGAGTAGCTTGATCGTATCGCTCGTCGAGAGCTCAAACCATTGCATCCTTGCATCATGTTTCTTGGTTCTTGTTTGGTTCTTCTCCTTGTGAGATTTGGAGCTTATGGTCATTTTTATGACAAGCTCGAGTTCATCGAAAACGGAGTTCTCATGCATCTTCTATGATGTTTTCGATGTTGGAGGGTATGCCGGTTCTTCTCGGTTGGAGGTTTCACTCCTTTGTTTGCTAAGCATACCTCCCCTGCCTCTTCTTACTATAACCATACCTCCCCTGCCTCTTCTCGGTTGTTTTGATGCTACTCGTTGTCTTGTTTCAAACAAGCTTGAGTTTGCTCAATTCGGAGCTCATATGAAGAAGTTATGGCAGTTCTGGTTTTCCTTGGAGTATTCTGTGTTTTCAAGGTTGGTGCCAGTGTAGTACCGCTGAAGCTCCCCAGCGGTAGTACTCTCCTCGAGCGGTAGTATCGCTCAAGCGGTAGTACCGCTCTCCTAACGGTAGTACCGCTTGGGAGTTTCGGCCGTAGTACCGCTGTCGTCTGGCTACTTCGCCTCGATTCTCGAACGGTGTTTTCTCGTGTGGGTTTTGCGGCACTAGGGCGGCAGAGAAGCGGTAGTACCGCTCTGAGCGGTAGTACCGCTTACTCCCGCTGTAGTACTGGCCTGGGGCCGATGGCCTGTCTTTCTCTTCAACAGGTAGTACCGCTGGATAGGAGCGGTAGTACCGCCTCAGCGGTAGTACCGCCCTTCCCTAGCGGTAGTACCGCTCTGCAAGGGATTTTCAGTGGGTAACGGTTGGATTTTCCCCTCCTATAAAAGGGGTCTTCTTCCCATTGAACCTTATCCCTTTGAGCTCGTGTTCTTCCCCATTGTTGACCTTCTCCGAGCTTGCTATCTCTCAATCCCTCCATGGTTTCTTGCTAGTTTTTGGGGAAAAGAGAGAGAGATCTAGATCCACATTTCCACCAATCACTTTCTCCTCTATGTGAGGGGAACCCCTTGGATCTAGTTCTTGGAGTTCTTGGTGTTCTCCTTCTTGTTCTTCCTCTCATTTTCCTCCCTAGCATTAGTTGCTTTGGTGGAATTTGAGAGAGAAGGACTTGGGCACTCCGTGTGCCCTTGCCATTGCATTTGTGCATCGGTTTGAGTTCTCCACGGTGATACGTGGAAGTTGCAAGTTGAGAAGCTTATTACTCTTGGGTGCTTGGTGCCCTTGAGCTTGTTCCTCTTGGGTGCTTGGGCGCCCTAGACGGTTGGTGGTGTTCGGAGCTCAATCATTGTGGTGTAAAGCTCCGGGCAAGCGTCGGGGTCTCCAATTAGGTTGTGGAGATCGCCCCGAGCAATTTGACGGGTTCCGGTGACCGCCCCCAAGGGTTGCCAAAGTGTACGGGTTCGGTGACCGCCCCCAAGGGTTGCCATTTGTACGGGTTCGGTGACCGCCCTCAAGGGTCCCTTAGTGGAATCACGGCATCTTGCATTGTGCGAGGGCGTGAGGAGATTACGTGGCCCTAGTGGCTTCTTGGGGAGCATTGTGCCTCCACACCGCTCCAAACGGAGATTAGCATCCGCAAGGGTGTGAACTTCGGGATACATCGTCGTCTCCGCGTGCCTCGGTTATCTCTTACCCGAGCCCTTTACTTATGCACTTTACTTTGTGATAGCCATATTGTTCTTTGTCATATATCTTGCTATCACATAGTTGATTATCTTGCTTAGCATAAGTTGTTGGTGCACATAGGTGAGCCTAGTTGTTGTAGGTTTTGTGCTTGACAAATTAACCGTTAGGTTTATTCCGCATTTGTTCAAGCCTAAACCGTAATTATTTTAAAGCGCCTATTCACCCCCCCCCCTCTAGGCGACATCCTCGATCTTTCAATGGTGCATACTGAACGCACAAGAAGTCTGGAGTTGTAATAATTTAAAAAAAATGAAATGCCTTTGTATAACAGATGAGTTTAATTTCGTCCGAAACCTGAATACTTCGAAAGAGATTGTCCAGTTTGTGAACGGTGCATCTAGTTTTGCCGTAACCCTCTCTACTTTTTTGAACAATCTATGTGGGTGAAATGATGATACCATGCCAAGTTTCAACTTTTTCAGAGTTCATTTGTAGTGCTTTTCAATTTCCAGGTCATTTAGTTCTCAAAAAGAATCATTGAATGCATGAAAAATAGCAAATGAAGGCAGAAATAGTTGAAAGTTGATGACGTCGCTTTGAATGGTGCATACTGAACGCAAAAAATATAAGAGCATTTACATCATGATCTTATATTTCTTTACAGTCTAAATTGTCAATATGATCATATAACATCAAAAAAATACTTTGATCATCAATGATCTTTGTGTGTACAATCTGAATTGTCAATATGAGTCATCAACGATTTATAAACCGATGAAGACTCATATTGAGGCCACAAATTCTACACATAGAGTTCAATGAAGACCAAGTGCTTATGATAGTTTGAGAAATAACATATTTAAGGTGGTAAAAGGCTTGTTAGGGGAGCGAGGTGGAACTAATTAAAACATCCTGCCATTAACGTTATTAGTACCGGTTCGTGGCATGAACCGGTACTAAATGGTGATGGTGGGGCCATAGCTCGACCGCGAGTGACACAGCCTCTTTAGTACCGGTTCATGGCATGAACCGGTACTAAAGATTCGCCACGAACCGGTGCTATTGATCGGCCCCACGAACCGGCACTAATGTATACATTAGTACCGGCTCAAATTCAAACCAGCACTAATGTGCTTCACGTATGACCCTTTTTCTACTAGTGACCGCCGCACACTTCCCGTCGGCCACCCGCGCCTGCCCCCTTCACCGTCGCCCCTAGGGCCTCCGGCGAGCGCGACCGGCAGTACCTCAACGCCGACGTATGCCGGCGCTACTGGGAGATGAGGACGCCGGTCCCGTGGAGCGACGTCCACCTCCCCAACAATTGGCACCTCTCCGTCGACCGGGTCCCGATCCCGCCGGTGCCGATGAGCGGCCGTGCGCGCCACGATGAGATCAAGCGCCGCCGTCGCCTCCTCCCCGACGACCTCTACTACGACAAGAGGTACGCCCCCGACTCCGTGCTCTGGGATACGTGGCTCCAGGACGAGCACGACATGCGGCGCGCGTCCTACTTCGCCGGCACAGTGTCGAGGCCGCGGCGGCCACGTCGGGAGGTGCGCGGGCGTACGCGGGTGCGCGGCCTCACGCCCACGCCGTTGCCTTCCCCGTCTCCGTCACCACCTCCACCTCCTCGCATGAAAGCGGAGGAGGAGGCCCGTCTCATGGCGCGTGTCATGGAGGACTCCACGTGCACGCACGATGAGCGCCAATGGGAGGGCCTCGAGGAGATGACGGCCCTCTCCGTGGCCGGCGACGTCGCCATCCCTGAGCTGGAGATGGTGGCGGCGGAGGAGGTGATGAAGGAGGCGCCGGTGGCCTCGTTCCATCCGGGCCTGGTGGGCCAGGGGTGGACCTGGTTGTGCACGGCAGAGCAGATGGACGACGCCGTGGGGGGCGTGAACTGGTGCCCCACGCCGCCGCGGTCACCGGAGCGGGACACGTCGCCACGGGAGGAGGTGGTGCAGGCACCTGTCACCTTCCAGCTTGCCCTGGCGCACCACGGACCGCCGGCCCACCTCTGGACGCCGCCAGACTACGTCGACCTCGTCAGCGACAACGACGACACCGACGGCCACTGAAGATGACGACGGCCACGGCATCGACGGGCGTGGCAGGAGCGCGCGGGTGGCGTTTTTCATTTTGTTTTTATGTTAATTATGGCACTGGGCCATTAAGTGAACCGTGAAACTGGGCTGTTTTGTGTACATGGAGGGACCCTTGGATTCCCCGTGGCCATAATTTCCGACCTGTTACACCTAAAAGGAATTATCGATTCAATCGGGTGTCTGATTTTGTTGATGAGAACGGTGCATGGATAGTGCAACGATTGAACGACCACTTCTGGCCGATGGACGTACGTGAAATAATTAATCCTCAAAATTCGTACCTCACCGAGACAACGTCAAGATTTCTTTTCCTGGCATCCGGAGAAGAATGGCCAGTTCTCAATGAGAAGTGCGTATCACTTGGCGACGACAGTGCATGATGATCAGTTCGCCGGAGGGGCGTCCAGCACTAACCCTGACGGGAACCGACCCATCTGGAACCTGATATGGCAATCTTCGGTGCCGCTGCGGATGAAGCATATGGCGAGCGGCTTCAGGAGCACTTGCTACTGCTACGTGCATGCAATATAGGCACGTGGCGACGCGCAGTACGTGCCCAATTTGTGGTATTGTTGATAAGGATAGCTACCATGCTTTGATTGCGTGCAGCCATGCACGTGCAATCCGGGAGGCCATGAGGAAGGTCTGGTTGCTCCCCCAGGACCGAAAATTCAATGGCGTGCTCGTGCTCGCCTGCTCACGTTATCGCAGGCGTCCACTCTTGACGGGATGCGGGATGGCCGCGGTATTTCAGGGGTGCGTACGCCGATCGTACGCCGATCGTTAATGCATAAGCTGGATGGAAGAGCCAACGTAGATACGATGCATGCAGACAGACATGTGTAAAGGCCCAGCGATGGCGTTTGGACACTGTACCAATGGTGGGATTTGGCATTAACTATAATTAATTTCTTTCCTATTTTTTCCTAACAACTTCTTCCCAAATCTAGGAATGATTGATTAAGCCATTTTATTTGTTTCCAATCGTGAGGGTCAATGGTTCCAAATCAACATCGTTGCTTCCCAAAAAGATTTGCTTCCTAGGAACTGGATCATTTGCTTCCTAAAATTTTCTTCGCTTCCTATGAAGTTTTCAGTCGTGTGGAATTTTTTTCTTGTTTGCTTCCAACGCTGTATTTTACTAAACAAGAACGTTGGTTTCAAAAATATTTTGCTTGGTACGAACCGGTATTGTTGCTTCTTATAAAAATTTGGTATGAGCCGGGAATGTTTTCTTCCTAAAATTTTCTTTGCCTTCTAAAAGTTTTCAGTTGTGAGAATTATTTTGCTTGCTTCGTACGCTGTTTTCAATTGTGGAGATCCTTGCAAAAACTTCAGTTTGGTTTATTTTTTGTTTTTGACTGTCCCTGAAGTTCCAAAAACTTCAGTTTCAAAAATATGTTCCATGCGACCAAAGTTTCGAGTGCGTGCATCCAACAAAATTAAAATTTATTTCCACCAAACATTAATAAATTAGAACTTGCTTCAGAAGAAAATACAATTTGCTTCCATAGAAGTTGCTTCGAACAACATGAATGAATTATGTGTTTTTGTTGTTACGACACAATACAAATCACAACCGAGAGTGGTCGCACATCCGTCCAGGTCTAGATTGTCTAAGCATTTTCACTCTCTTCCATACTGATTGGTGGCCCAACTTTTGACTTTGATGGCAAAAGGAAGAGTGGAACCATCAAATTCAGAAAATGTTCATGATTTAAGAAAATGTTTGAAAATCTGTAAAATATGTTCACGATTTCGGAGATGTTCATGAGTTTAAAAAAATGTTCATGATTTTCAAAAATTGTTCACGATTTTATAAAAATGAGAGTGATAGTGTATCTCGGTGATGAAGCAAAATATGGTCATGGCCATTGGACATTATGATTTTTGTTTTCCCGTTGCAACGCACGGACAATTTTGCTATAATTACAAAAGAAGGACAAATTTGGAGTGTCGGATTTCAAGTACAACGATGACCCTCGGGCGGCCCTCGGGCGATCACCCCGCCGCCGCCACCGCCTAGAAACACTAGAACAGCCTAGGATGGAAAACCGTGATCTAGGGTTTGGCGGCCCTGGGGCGATCACCCCGCCGCCGCCACCGCCGCCGCCGCTGCCACCGCCGCTGATGCCATCTTCAAGATCGCCGGCCGCAAAGCAGGTTGGCTTCGTTTCCACATGCGCCCTAGGGTTGCAGGGTGGACTGTTGCGGCTCTGTCCGTCTGTATCTCGGAGGAACGTGCAAACGGGACTCGCGAGGAAGCTGTCTCCAAGTTAACCTGTAACACCCCCAGTGTCATGCTACAGTAATCTCCTGTTAATGGTGCCATGTCACCATGTTACTGTTGCTAATCTTCACTTGATCCAAATCACAATTCAAATTCAAATCCAATCTAAAGTCAAAATTCATATTTGTCAGACATGAAATCTAAAATGTTCATCATGTGGCAATTATTCTTTTGATAATATTGGCAGTGAACTAACTTTTTTCCAAAATGTCTAAGTGCCCTAAACTAGTTAAAACAGTGGCTAAAACATTTAAATTAAATGCTTTTTAAGTTAAAAAAATGCTAAGCTAATGTATTATAATGTTAAGCTTAATGTGGCAGTAGCCTAAGTTATACTCTTATGCTAAGTGTAAATTTTATAAATTATAAAACTGTTTTGCTTTTTGAAAATAAAAGAAAGCAGAGAAGTTTTAAAAGAAAGCCAGAAACAAGAGAAAAACAAGGAGAAAGACCCCCTGGCTCCCCCTGGGCTTCAGCCCATCCCATCGCACCCGACCGGCCCAGGTGGCCCAGCGGCCACCTCCCCACCGTTGTCATCTTCTCCCCACGCCCCCCCACTGTTCGTCCGACCGAGCCCGCTGTCGCCGACGGACCAGCTCGCCGCCCCGCGCCGCTACAGGACCCGGAGAGGATAAGGGCGCCGACGCTGCGCCCCCTCGGGCTCCCCACTCGCCCACTTGCCCTCTCTCTCCATCATCGCCCTCTCCCTCGCTCTCCAGATCCCCTCCCCTCCTCAACCGACGCAGCCGTCGCCATGGATGTGCCGTAGCCGCGGCCACCGGCCACCCCGCGCCTCGCCGGCACGTCCACAAGACGCACCATCCTCGACTAGACCCTCTGAACCAACCGAAGCGAGAAGGAGCCACCACCGCGAGCCCGGCGACCCTTCTTCCTCCTGCGACCGTCTTCGCCTCCGCGCCGATTCGCCGCCGTTGGTCCTCCCGAGCCCGCTTAACGCACACCTACAGGACCAACGTGAGCACGCAACTCTTTTCCTCTCTTCCCGCGTTTCCACCGTCGTAGCTCCTCCTCCCTTCGTGCCCGGCGCGCTCCGCTGAGCTTCGTCGCGGCGTCCTTCTGGTGACCTTTTGGTCACGGGGTCGCACCCGTTGGACTCGCCGCTCCGTGTAGATCCTCCCCATCCTTTCCTTTTGCTCCATAGCGCGCCGTAGCATCCATTCCGCCGTTGCCCGAAAGCCGCCGCCGCAAACCTCGACGCCGGCGCCGTTTCCGGCCAAGTCCGGCCGTGCCTCTGCCACCATTCGACGCGGCGTCGTTCGCTCGTTCGGACGCACCCCCCCGCGCGCGAAACGGCCGCCTATAGACGATTCCCGACGCTGGCCCGAGGCCTCCGCCGCGTCTGGATGTCACCGGCGTCAAGCCGCCGGCCGCGCTGAGCTGGAACACCTAGGGCCACCCCCTAGGTCACTGCCAGTGGGGCCTCTACCCTCCGGCTGGCCAGTTGACCGAGGTCAACTCTGACTGGGCAGCCCCAACATCGATCGGTGGGACCTGTTCAGAACTCTAATTAAATTAGTTAACTTAATTAATCTAAACTAACGAGTCAGCGATGTGGGCCTAGAGTTTAATTAACTAGGTTTAGGTTAGTTTTAACTCGTTTAAACCCGCTGTCTATGACAGTGGGTCCCCATGTCGATTTTGACCAGTCAACGCCCCGTTGATCACCGACGTTACTCCTACGCTATGTCGACGCTATTTTTCCATTTCATTAATATAAATAATTTCGAATATGTTTAAAACTTAGAAAATTCATATAAAATAATCAGAACTTGATGAAAATGTTTTCTATATGAAAGTTGCTCGAAAAAATCCAAAAATCCGGATCGCAGTCCGCTCGTCCGCCACACACCCCTAACCTATCGAACCCGCAACTTTCCCCTCGGCTCCTCCGCTTCGAATCACGAAACACCGGAAAACTTTCCGGATGTTTCTTAACCGTACCACCTCATACCACGTTAGGGCACGCCTAGCATCGTTATTTGTCATGTCATGCATCGATATGCATCTGTTTACATGGTATTCATTGTTTCTTCCCCTCTTCTCTCCGGTAGACTACGGACCGACGCTGCTGCTGCCCGCCGACTACGGTGTTGATTTACCCCACTCTCTTGCCAGAGCAACCAGCAAGCCCCGCCTATGATCACCGGATATCGCCTACTCTTCTCTATACTGCTTGCATTAGAGTAGTGTAGCATGTTATCGCTTTCAGATACTCCTATATTCGCTGCATAGCCTGTCCTTGTTACTACTGTTGTTACCTTACCTGCAATCCTAAATGCTTAGTATAGGATGCTAGTACTTTCATCTGTGGCCCTACATTCTTGTCCGTCTGTCGTGCTATACTATCGGGCCGTGATCACTCGGGAGGTGATCACGGTATATACTATATACTTATACATGATACATGTGGAGACTAAAGTCGGTCGGCCGGTGGAGCACCCGCGAGTGGATCTTTGAGGCGGAGCGACAGGGCAGGTTGAGACCGCCTAGGAGAGAGGTGGGCCTGGCCCTGTTCGGCGTTCGCGGATACTTAACACGCTTAACGAGATCTTGGTATTTGATCTGAGTTGGCTACGAGCTTATACGCACTAACCAACTCGTGGGAAAGATATGGGCACTCGGCGCCGTGGTATCACCGGCACTTCAGCGTCGGCGACGAGCGCGCTACCGGATTGGACTGGAATGCCACTAGGCTAGGTCTGCTCCGCCGCCCACGCAACGTCAGGTGTGTGCTTTCGATGATGGGCCCAGACCCTGCGCGCTTAGGTTTAGACCGCGTCTTGGCCTCTCTGTTGTGCCTAGGTGGGGCTGCGGCGTGTTGATCTTCCGCGCCGGGCATGACCCAGAAAGTGTGTCCGCCAAATGGGATCAAACGTGTTGGGTAAGTTGGTGCACCCCAGGAAGTTAATCTATTCAATAGCCGTGATCTTCGTAACAGGACGACTTGGAGTTGTACCTTGACCTTATGATAACTAGAACCGGATACTTAATAAAACACACCCTTCCAAGTGCGGATACAGCCGGTGGTCGCTCTCTCGTGGATACGAGGAGGGATCGCCGGTAGGATTATTGCTATGTGATGTTACTTGGAGGACTTCAAACTACCCTCCTCTACCTGTTGCAAGACAGGTGACCAGAAGCGTAGTCTTCGATAAGACTAGCTATCCCCCTCTTATTCTGGCATTCTGCAGTTCAGTCCACTGATATGGACCTTTACAGATATATCCATGCATATGTAGTGTAGCTCCTTGCTTGCAAGTACTTTGGATGAGTACTCACGGTTGCATTGTTTCCCCCTTCCCCTATCTATACTCGATTGCTGCAACCAGACGATGGAGCCCAGGAGCCAGACGCCACCGTCGATGACGACTACTACTCTGGAGGTGCCTACTACTACGTGCAGCCCGCTGACGACGACCAGGAGTAGCTAGGAGGATCCCAGGCAGGAGGCATGCGCCTCTTTCGATCTATATCCAGTTTGTGCTAGCCTTCTTAAGGCAACCTTGTTTAACTTATGTCTGTACTCAGATATTGTTGCTTCCGCTGACTCGTCTATGATCGAGCACTTGTATTCGAGCCCTCGAGGCCCCTGGCTTGTATTATGATGCTTGTATGACTTATTTTATTTGTAGAGTTGTGTTGTGATATCTTCTCGTGAGTCCCTGATCTTGATCGTACACATTTGCGTGCATGATTAGTGTGCGATTAAATCGGGGGCGTCACATAACCTTGGTCCGATCTGGGAAGGAGGAAGTCGGATTGTTTCAAAAAGTCGAGTTCGTGGACGGCACGAGGCCGCCGTCAGGCGGAGCTGCTGGCTTACCATTGATGTGCAGTATGGACCCTAGGGTTCCTAAGATCAAACAGATTGATTTGCGTCACAGGGAGCCCCCAGATCGTAAGCTATCGCATATCATACTAGGAGACCCTCGACACGATCGGCGACGCATTTATGCCAATACCAGCAAACTCCTTGACTTGCTGCCACCGTTCTGCGGTGTACTCGGCGGTGGTGGGGGTGATAACGGGACACCGGTGAGGAGTTGCCGCCAAGCCAACTACCGTGGAATCCATGGACCTTGCAGAGCAAGCCCGGGCGTGGATGCCTTGGCGATCGTCCGAATGTATCCCATGCGTCCATGAGCAGTATGGCTGAATGTATGGAGAAGAATGATGTAATGCGTGGCAAGAGGCGGGATGATGGGATTGACGGCATGCTTGGTTTGGAGTCGGCTAATGAGAGGAACGCACTTGTTCTTTTGCGGACACACCTCTAGGAGGCACACAGTCAAAAGGAAAGGTGGAGGTGCAGCAGCGGCAGGAAGTGGGTATGCAGCAAACATATGTGGTAGAGATGCATCTGAGGAGGATGGTAGCAGCTTGTCGCGTGAGGTGGATTTGAGGCAACCGCCCAGGGGCGCCGATGGCCAAACCGACGGGCCAAATGTGGTGCCCGTCAGGAGCAATGAATTGCTTAGCATGGAACTGTCGGGGTGCGGCCAACAAACCGACAGTTCGTGATTTGGTGGGACTCGTGAAAACCACCAAGGCTCGTTTGGTCTTCTTGTGTGAAACTAGACAAAAATCTGAGAAAGTTCGTCGCTTCGTGGTAGGTTGGGTTTGAGTGGTTTTGCTGGTTGTGATAGTGCTGGCTTTGAGTGGTGGTTTAGCTCTCTTTTGGTGTGAGCAATTATGTGTGGATGTTAAAGAAGTTAATGAAAGGTTTATTCATGCTCATATTCGTGCGTCCCCGACAGAACCTGAATGGAGACTCACATGTGTCTATGGAGAACCCTGTGTCGAGAACAGAAACCACATGTGGTCCTTGTTGCAAAACTTGAAGATGCAGTCAGATTTACCTTGGTGTGTTTTGGGTGACTTTAATGAAGCCATGTGGTCTTTTGAACATCTATCACTGACTCCCCGGGGTGAACAACAGATGCTTGCCTTCCGGGATACTCTAGAGGTATGTTGCCTCATGGATTTGGGTTTCTCGGGGCTGCCTTTCACTTATGATAACAAACGCGAGGGGAGGAGAAATGTCAAGGTCAGATCGGATAGGGTGGTCGCAGATAATGAATGACGTGATTTGTTTGCTGATGCGGCGGTCACTCATCTTGTTAGTGCTTGTTCAGACCACCTTCCTATCCTTTTATGTTGTGAAAAGGAACCTACGTAACAGCGCAGACCAACACATAAGCAATATGAAATTGCTTGGGAGCGTGAGCCTAGCTTACGGAGAGAATTGAGTCAGCCTGGGAGAAGCAGGAATATGGTGCACCTTGGTGATGTCCGCAGGGCCTGCAGCAGCTTATGAACAAGTTGCAAGTATGGAGCAAGGAAAAATTTTCTAACGCCACTCGTGAACTGGAAAAATCTCGCTCCCGTTAGAAGAATTATTGAGTATGAATGCGGACAGAGAGAGATAAGAAGGTAACAGATCATATGAATGAACTTCAGATCGGGAGGAACTTATGTGGCTGCAACGCTCCAGTGGATTGGTTACGTGAAGGTGACCAAAATACAAAATTCTTTCATAGGAGGGCAGTTTGGCGTGCAGCGTAAAAACAAGGTTAAAGCTTTAGTGGATGAACACGGGTCAGCCATAGTAACCAGGAAGCTATGCGTGGGATGGTTAACTCTTACTTTCAGGCACTTTTTGAGGAGGAGAAGAACCTGGTGCGGGAACTTTTGTTGAACTTGTTTGAATCAAAGGTGCCTCAGGACATGAATACTAGCCTCATGCGGAGTTCTCTGAAAAAGAAATCTCAGATAGCTTGTTTCAAATTGGTCCTCACAAGGCTCCTGGTAAGGATGGTTTTCCTGCGAGATTTTTTCAACGGAATTGGCAGTCATGAAAAAAGATATCATACATGCTGTGAAGGATTTCTTCAATACTGGTGTGATGCCCCAGGATGTCAATGAGACGGTCATAGTGCTAATCCCAAAGGTACCAACTCCCACGCGCCTCACAGATTTTCGTCCCATCAGTTTATGTAACGTGGTCTACAAAATTGTGGCAAAGTGCCTAGTCAATCGGCTGCGACCTATTCTTGATGATATCATCTCTCCGCCTCGAGTGCCTTTGTTCCGTGCCGTTTGATCACCGATAACGCTCTGTTGGCTTTCGAGTGTTTGCACTTTATTCATCGGAGAAAAATCCGGATAATAGTTTTTGTGCGTATAAATTTGACTTGTCCAAGGCATATGATCGAGTGGATTGGGACTTTTTGAAGCGAGCGATGGAAAAGTTAGGCTTCTCTCACCGGTGGGTACAGAGGGATAATGTCGTGTGTTACCTCCGTGAGATACTCCGTGAAATTTAATGGAGCCATCTTGGATTCGTTTGCACCGTCGCGTGGCTACGGCAAGGTGATCCCCTATCCCTTTTTTTATTCCTATTTGTTGTTGATGGTCTCTCTGCCCTCCTCGATGTGGTGTGGTGTTAAATAATTTTGATCCGGCTTAAAGTGTGCAGAGGAGCCCGGTGTATCTCATTTGCTTTTTGCAGATGACACATTGTTATTCTTCAAGGCAAATCAGAGCAAGCTACCTTTATTAAAGATGTGATACACAGATATGCACAAGCAACAGGACAACTCATCAATCCCCAAAAATGTTCTATACAGTTTGGGAATGCTTGTCCAGGGACAATCAACATCAAGTGCGCCAGATTTTGGAGGTACAACAACAAGACTTTGAGGGGAACTATCTTGGGCTTCCAACCCCGGATGGTAGGATGCACCGTGGTAAATTCCAGAAATTACAAGAGAGTCGACACGGCGATAATCGGAGTGGGGAGATACTCTTTCACAAGCCGCCTAAGAAACAATGATCAAATCAAGTGGCCAAAGCGATACCCACATATATAATGGGGTGTTCAAACTGCCAAAGATCGAGATGTGAGGATCTTTCTCGGCTAGTCGAAACTTTTGGTGGGGAGCCAAGAATGGCAAGAGGAAAACACATTGGCGATCCTGGGAGAAAATTTGTGAAACGAAGGGTAGAGGAGGACTTGGTTTTCGTGACTTCCAGATGTTCAACCAAGCGCCCTGGCCGTGCAAGCTTGGAGACTCCTAACACGACCGTAATCTCTTTGTGCACGTGTTCTCAAGGCTAAATACTACCCTAATGGCTCTCTTGAGGATACCGTTTTTGCAGGAATGCATCATCTACTTGGCAAGCCATTACATATGGCTTGGAACTACTCAAGAAGGGCATCATTTGGCATGTCGGCAATGGCGAACAAATTCGGATTTGGAGGATCCGTGGATTCCTCGCCTCACTCTTATCGCCCTATCACAAGTCGTGGTAATTGCCGCCCGACGGGTGGCGGAGCTCCTTGACGACCTAGGGCGTTGGGATATGGCACTCCTTCGACAATACTTCACGCCTATGGACGCCCAAGCCATCATTCAGATCAAGCGTCGCCACGCCGGCCGGGCGACGACGATAGCTCGGGCACCGGACCCTAAGGGCATCTTCAGCGTCCGTACAGCCTACCATCTTGCACATGATGAGAAGTACCGCACATCTTTGTGTGCCACGAGCAGGGCACCGGACGGCACACGTGCTGTCTGGGAAGCATTGTGGGGGTGCCCTGCTCCTCCGAATGTACGAAGTTTTTGCTCGCGGGTCGCTACTAACTCTCTTGCTACTGCGGCAAATTTGAAGCGTCGAAACATTGTGGTGACCCGACACTTGCGTTATTTGTGGACTGGAACGTGAGGACACTTTCCACGCGTTGTCAGATGCCCGCTTGCCCAACGCCTATGCGAGCCATGGGAGAACTCGAGCATGCCAAGCTGGAAGATATCCAAAATACAGACCCGAGTGGCTACTTCAACTCCTGCTCCAATGCCAGCCGGAAGAACGACTACAAGTGCTGATGACGCTCTGGCGCCCCGGCACGTGCACAATAAACTCACTCACGACAAGCCAGCTCCACCTATTGAAGCCTCCACACGCTTCTCGAGCAGCTACATCGACACCCTTCGTGCATCAAACAACACCCAATCGCTGACATGGACAAAGGGAAGATGGTCGCTTTCCTACCATGGTAAGCAACCTGCCGCCATGATGGCACCAAGACGCATGTAATACATGCATGCTGGAGCAAACCACCAAGAGGATGGACAAAACTGAACATAGATGGGTCGTTTGTGGAAGAGCTGGGCACCGAGAGGGGCTGGAATGGTTCTCCGCAGTGATTCAGGTCAAGTCATCTATTCCTCTTGTCGCTACCTCCGGTCTTGTTCTTCAGCGCTTGAAGCAGAGCTGGCTGCATGCTTGGAAGGAATCAACATCGCGAGAGCCCGGAGTTCGACTCCTATGATAGTAGAAACTGAATGTTTTGGTTGCTGCGCAATGATCATTCGAGCGACACCAACAGGTCACCATGTGCGCCATATGTAGGGGAGATCAAGAGAATGTTAGAAGAGGTAGGAGAACATGCGATATCGCATGTGGTAAGGAGCAGGAACAAAGTCGCCCATGCTCTAGCTCACATGGGCCAGGTAGAGAAACGTCAGCAGTTTGGCTACGAGTAATCCGGAGAGATTGACATTTTTGTAATGCGATCGTAACGATCCCATTAATCAATGAAAGTTTTCATTCGCAAAAAAAACGATGACGAAGGAATGGTCTGATGCCGAGTCTTAGCAAACTATAGATACAAAGTGTTTCCCACTAGTTGTGGCCAATGTTTTCATCGCGTGCTGGATTAGGTGTCATTAGCAAACTGAGGTATTATGTAGCTCATCGCAAATGGCATACGCATTGTACCTGTAAATTAAGTTCTGATGTGCGATGTGTGTGTTTAGCAGTCAAGTAGCAAATGGTGTGGAAGCAGCTATTTAGTCGCAAATGACGTACTTTTGGTGCCATCAAGTTAAGCTGTTATGTGGTGTATTTATTTTTTGAGAATCTGTTATGGTGTATTCTGTATGTGTGTACTCCGCAATATTAATGAAGGTCTGTTTTCTAGTTCATCATGTCTAAAAGAGAAAAGTTCAGGCTTAGCCAGGTTAACTCTCAATTTAACAGTCATTTTTTAGCTTCAAAGATTATTTATTAAATCAACCTTCCTCGAGGGGATTTCGTCCGAGACTACAGGTAAAATAAAATCTGGGGCATAAACTGCCACACCGACATAAATTATTGGGGCATGCTTAGCAAGGAGATGAGCCGACGATTTGCATCACGCCGCACCAGGCGATCTTCCATTCCTCCCTCGACTCAAGCTTGGCTTTTACCTCCTCAACGATCGGTCCCAGAGTAGATAGATCCTTCTCCTTGCTCCTGAGCTTAGAAACAATATCTTGGCAGTCCATTTCGATATGTAATCTGGGTATATTGAGCTCTTCGGCCAGCTGAACTGCTCTCCGACACGCCTGTAGTTCCACTCTAGCCGGGTTGTTGCATTGTGGGAGGAGATGACAAGCGCCAACAAGATATGCACCATCTTGGTTCCTCAAGATCATACCTGCACCCCATTCTTCCCGGTTTCGCCAAGTTGCACCATCAACATTAGCCTTTACCTAGCCCTCCGCAGTGGTGTCCACTTCAACCTCTGTTGTTTTTGACCGCTTACTCTTATGCCCATGTATCGCCTGCCATTCTTCCATCGATAGAAGAAATGTTTGGCGATCACCTCCGCTTGCTCGATCCTTTGACCGCCACGCGCTTATTTCTTGCCAGCCAGAGCGCGTAGACACCTGAACCATGACAGACGTTAGTCATCCGATGCCTCCATGAACCACGACATCAGCCATCTCGACAACGCCTCGAGAGTGAATCGACTCGCCGGATCTCCACCGCACTTCCAACTCGAGTGCATTATCTTCCAAAACATAACGGAGTGATAGCAGCCCCAAAACCTGTGGTAAATGGACTCCTCACGCCCACATGCGGTACAAAACACACCCTCCTTAATTTTCCTTCTATGTAGCTCCTGTCCCCACTGCTAGACCATTCCTAATCAAACGCCACATGTGTGTTTTGACTTTCCCGGTGCTATTGTATCCCAAAGACTCATCCAAGACGCGTGGTCAGCAACCGAGGAGGAAGACTCGGCCTACCCGAACGCAGCCGTTTCGACTCATCCGCAGGTGGTAGGCCGATCTAACAGTGAAGATCCCGTTTTTAGTGTAGTTCCATGCTAGGTAGTCTTCCATATCCGGTCCACCAACTGGGATTTGTATGATTTCATGTGCCTCGTCGGGGGAAAACATGGTCTGTACCAAGTTTTGATTCCACGACACTCCCTCATCATCTAGCAGGTCATGTACTCTTGTGATGCCCGGGATATAGCTCTGGCCCAGTGGCTTTAGGCTACCCTTCCTGGGATCCAATTATCATGATGCACCCTGGTCTTTGACCCATCACCAATTCTTCATATGATCCCATCTAGCAGCAGGTCAAATGGAGCAAACGCGCTGTCAGGACCCCGATCCTAGGTCACACCGATCTAGCATGTAACACATCATATCACTTTGCGGCCTCACGCACGGTATTCCCGCGGGTGTCGCCTTACCATGGCCCGGGACCGTTTGCGTCTTTTGACTCACGTATATGATAGTGTCGCTAGCATCCATATGACGAAGAACCCGGGCCGACATGGCTAGTCGTGAACCCAAAGCGGCGCTAACCCATGGGGACAGGCATACATGAATCACATCGAGCATGTCGGTCATCAACGTATGTATTCGGGCTGTAGCGCTGGCTAACAGGACTCCGGTATCCCGGCTGTAGCAGGCTAGGCAGGACTCGAATACCACCGCGTGACATTTCCCGAAGGACAGACATAGGAACGAAGTGAAACACATGCCGCCAGTCAAGTGTCCAAGCAGTAGTCTTGGGCTAGCAGGACTCCGTGAACCGGCTGAAGCGGACTACTATCGCTCGGAGGCACGAGACTACATTTCCCCATATGAGAGGCTGCCAAGGATAAACAACTAGTTTGTCGGATCCCACACATACCAAGCATTTCAAACATACACACAATATGCTCAATATGTGTAGATACAACATGGCATCACAACATAACTCTACGACTCAAAATATTATTCATTAGGCTCCGAAGAGCGAGATATTACAAACATGGGTCTCATGACCCAACACTCAGAGCATACAAGTCAAAGCACAAGCGGAAGCTAATCATGTCTGAGTACAGACAACTATAAATGGGAAAAGGCTGAGAAGCCTGACTATCTACCAGATCCTGCCGAGGGCACAAGATCGTAGCTGAGGTAACAAGCTAAACGTCGAAGTCCACGTGGAACTACTAGCGAGACTGACGTCTCTCTGCAAAACATAAAATAAGCAAACGTGAGTACAATTGTACTCAGCAAGACTTACATCGAACTAACTACATATGCATCATTATCAAAAGGGGTGGTGGAGTTTGACCGCAGCAAGCCAGCTTTGACTCGGTGGCTATCCTGAACTACGATTGCAAGTAACTCTTTTGAGGTGGCGCTGCGAGTCCACATATTCACCATGGCAATACACCACTATGGACCCGCTCCCGCCTCCCTACGAGAACGCCATCCATAGCACTCACGCTTATCTTGCGCATTTTAGAGTATCCACTTTCACTTGTCTATGAACTGATATAGGCAACCCAAGTCCTTTTCGCGGACACGGCTATTCAATAGATCATATTAAACCCTGCAGGTGTACTTCTTCACACACTCTCACCACTTACCGCCGTTACCGACATGTACTCGGCAACCTTCAAGCGGAAGCCCAACGTGGGTGTCGGCCACGGCCTACCTAAACACTCAAATCCCTAGTCCAGTTTATCGCCTATTCGGTTCCATCCGCAGGAGTCCGCCGAGGTTTCCCATACAGCCCGAACGATGTGTGCAGGGTTCCCGAGATACCAAACGGGCACTCGGTACACGGGCCACAGTGCCTACCGCAACACAACCCACCCCTAAGGTCAGCGTTATGCGGCCTCCAAAGATGCTACAAACACCGAAACTACTTGCAACTCCCTGACCGAGGACAAGGGTGGTCAAGAAGCCGAGAGGGTCCATTGGTTTCGGGCCCAATGCGTGGTAGTAATCAGATCATGGATCACAAACACAGAACTCAGTTCCTGAGGACGGCTGCAATGAGACAACCCACCATGTACTCCTACATGGCCTCCCACCGCTACCTTTACCAAATCGTGTTCACACACTTAGCTCACACACAACAGGACATGTTCATAACAATTCCAATTCATTCCCGATGAATCAGACCGACTCAACTCTAAGCAGTAGCAGGCATGACAAACAAGCATAAATGAGTAGGCACAACATGGCTCAAACAATTCCTACTCATGCTAGTGGGTTTCATCTAATTCTTGTGGAATGACAGTCATGCAAAGGATCAAGGGTTCAGCTACCGCAGCAAGTAACACATGAGTCGTTGTTGTCCTAATGCAGTAAAATAGAGCAGGGCGAGAGAGTGGGATTGTATCGGAATGAACAAGGGGTTTTGCTTGCACGGCACTTCAAGATAATATAGTTCTTCATCGGTGTTATCGAACTCATCGTCGGTACCTCGCTCTACCGGAGGGACAATTACCGCAAACAAGAGAGAACACAATCAATGCAATGCACATTCACATGAATGACATGTCATATTAAGGTACTGAATTCACCTAATGCAATAATAATCCAAGTTAGTTGAAGTGGAATTCAAACAAGCTTGGACTCCAACCCCAAATGCTATTTCATGAATTACCCTAATCATGATTCCTCCTATTCAGTGAGGTTAACTTGTTCAAACATGCATGATCATGGCATAAACAGATTATTCATATTTTTCTGATCATTTTTCATATATAAATTATTTCCATCCGAGTTACGGTTGAATTTATATGATTTTTAGAAGTTTGGGGTATTTTCTGAATTTCCTGAATTAAATTAAATCTAGAAAAGGAATATTGCGCCAAAGATTCGTCACTATGACGTCAGCGGTCAACTGGGTCGCTGTCCAGGTCAACTCGACGCTGGGACCCACTGGTCGATAGTTAGTTTAACTAACTAGTTTGATTAGTGTTAACCCGGTTAGTTAGTGGCGGGCCCACTCGCCAATGACCGTGGGGTCAAATCCCTGGTCAACCCGGGGCTAATCCACCGGCGTCGAGTCGCCGGCGAGGCCAGGCGCGGCGGAGCAAGGTGCTTTTGCACGTTCCGGCCACCAAATGGGGCGGAAAGCATCTAGGAGGAGCTGGGAGGAGCCGAGGCTCTTGGTGGGGTTAGCCGGGGTTGGGGTGGCCGGAATCGACGGCGGCGAGCTCCAAGGCGCGGCCGGAGTTCGGGTTTGGTCGGGTTTGATGCCACGATGCACGGAGGAGAAACGATGGGCTAGGCGGCATCCGCGGGCCACCGCTCACGCTGGTGCCACTGTGTTCGAGCAGAGGGCTCGGGGCGTCGAGCTCGTCGGCAATGGCGGCCGGCGACCGGGTCGGGTGCTTTCGGGTAGCGGCTTCGCGAGGAGAGAGAGATGAGGGGAGACGACGGCGAGCTCACAGGGAGGTCGAAGCAAGCTCACTGGCTCGGGAAGGCCGGATGACGCCGAATTGTCGATGGAGTCCGCGGCCGTGCTCGGGAAGACGACTCGGGCGGCGATGTAGGGCCTCTCGGTCGCGTGTGACGGGCGGGAGATTCCGGTGGCGGCGGGGCTCGGGGCATGTCGGGAGGCTCGGGGGCGGCTGTGGCCATGGGCAGCGAGGGCGGCGACGGCGGCGCCGTCCGGCGAGAGAGAGGGAGCAGAGGAGGAACGAGGAGGAGGGAGAGAGCGAGGGGTCCAGGGGTCGGGCGGCGCCGAGGAGATGACGCGAGGCGTCGCGGTGGCCAGCGACGACGCAGTAGCAGCCTGGTGGCGTGGCGCCAGCAAGACGCTGCTGCGCTCCTCTCTGCTGCTGGCGAGAGGAAGCAGGTGGTGGCACGGGCCAAGACAAGGTTGGGCCGCCAGGTGGGCTGCTAGGTGGGCTGGCTGGGCTGCCGGTGAGTTGCTCTGTTCTCTTTTTATCTGTTTTAGTTTTCTAATTTTCTATTTTGTTTTAGTTTAGCAAAATACTAAACCAACTAAATAAATCCTGAAAATAATTGTGGGCATTAACTGAATTATTACAGAGGCCCTTGACTATTTTCAAAATTTGTTGGAGCATTTAAAATATTAATAGTATTTAAATGCCCCAATTCAAATACAATATGGTTTATTCAAAATCCAAAATGCCTTGGAAAATATCCATCACCTCTGGATATGGTTTTCACCTTTTCCATTAATCATGAACATTTTTGCAAACCACTTTGGGTTCTTTGAAGATATTTTTGAATTTGAACCTATTTGAATTGCTTTAGTGCTAGGGCTTGATCATCCCCATTTCAAATTTCATGGAAATTAAACATGATGCATGGATGCAATGCTACTAGTTACAAACAAGCTCTAGGGCTGTGACAACTCACCCCCACTAAACAAGAATCTCGCCCCGAGATTCAAGACGTGAGGCAAGAGGAAAAGGGAGGTCACAAACTATCACAATCTTCATAATCCATTTGCCCTCCTCGAAATTGTTGATTCATTCCATCATCTTGGTCTTGACGTCCTTGCTTTCGAGGTCTTCACTCGACACGACAATAGAAAGAAAGGGGAAACCCTACATGATTCGATCTTCATGAAGATCAAGTAAACATGATCAACTCACGGACTGAGACGGTGACACATCTCGAGTTGAGACACAAAATACATCGAGAGGGATGGAAGAACAACAACGGGGTTTGATTGGTGGCAACAATTCCACGCTTAGGGAGATGGTGGATGGTGTCAAGGTGGCGAGGAAATATTTATCATGATCCCGTAACGGGATACCTCGAGAAAGGTGACGCAAGAACTATTCCTTAAGTGGCAAAAAGAATTACTTTTGATATAGAGACCATTGGAACTCTTTATACCAGCCAAAGGCAATCACAAGCGATCATTTGGTGGAGTGCAAAGGAATGGTACACTCGGACTAGAATGGATGATGTAGACTACCTTGTTGAAGACAACGCAATGGATGATTTTGCTTATCATCGAAGGTGGGGGACCCATGGTAAGTCTACTTTGAAGATAAACCTGGACAAGAATTGCTAAGAAGACAGTCTATAGCGAGATAGCACAAGGACGGTGCAAGCTGGGAACGAAATGCAGCTGTTGAATGTTCCAACCATCATGTCCTTTGAGATTCAGATCTGGTTGGTGTTAGGATATTTCAGACTCATCCTGTCTGAAAAGGAAGGGTTGCAACACAATTGACGAGATGGCGCTATGAGATTCTCGGATATGAACTACGATAGCAAGCTCCAAAACATGAGCTGGTTCTGCTACTAACATGTGAACATGTTGTCCAAGACAAGGATGACCACATAGTAGTCTTATCATAAAACACTACCGAGTTCAGGTTGGGAACCATCATCGAGGATATCGGAGTTTAACATAAGTCATATGATTAGCTCTTATGAAGAAACTTCTTCTCCTTGTGCAAATCAGTTAGTGGCTTGGTGTGCTAGGAATACATACGGAATGAAGATGATCAGTCTATCAAACCATAGAATACTTAGCACATGCATGACTGACTTGGAGTGATTCCAGAGGAAGCAAAACAAACCTTTCTCAAATTCATGGCGGCAACTTACACCTAAAGCACATAAATTGAGGAAGTCTCTTCAACCATCCAAGCATAAGCTTCATGAACGGCACACGAAGAAATGCTTACACAATTTTCCAACACTAGGTTGAGGTTCAACATGACTTATGGGGAGACAAAATGCTACCGATGGGCTCAACACAACTCATCGAATTTCCATATCATTTGGACTTCCACCATCATGTGAACACGTTGATAGCATTGGTTAGACCAAAGATGTAATGGTGTATGCTCAGGGATCAACCACGAGTAAGACAACATCACGCATATCGTTGGTTCTGATTTGACTTGACGATTGCCCACACTCAAGTCAAAGGGTTGATAGGACAATAGATCCAACAATCGATCACGAGGACCAATCGATGATATATCATCTTTCTTCAATACACACTACACAAAAATATCCTTCGAACGAACTAAGTTAGGCAAGCTTTTATCTTCCAACTCTCCAAGTTGTTGTCTAGCTTAACCAACTAGCTTAGGGATATCCAACACAGATTCTTGGAGAAAGGGTGGTTCACAAGAAACCAACTTGATCACGAGCTCAACATAACAGTCGGAAAACAACCCGGTAACACTTCCAAGAAGATATTTGGAAAGTCACGAACCATCGGTATGTTACTAAGCTCGAGAACAATCTTGCTTTTCGGGCAAGACGATATGATCAAATGAGTGAGGACTTGACACAATCCTAACTCATCAATCGAAGTGTGCACCGAAATAAGGACTAGGTAGCACGATCAATCTTAGGATGATGGTTTAATAACCAACATGCTAAGAATGAGAATATGGTCCATTCACTACCAAGCAACAAGTTGCTCGGGGTATTGATTTCACACATCACAATTCACTTGTCGGCTTTCCGGTTGCATCAACACGGAACCGAGAAATGACAATGATGATGAGAAGTATCACTGCATCAAGAATTCCTAGGAGGTTGTGCAATTCCCATGACATTCTTGACATAAGATGGCAATACTTGAGGTAGAACAGAATCAAAAGCTGAATTGGCATTTTGATCTGCGGATACAACTACTTTGACCCAATCCTAGAAATGGATGAGGTATCGAGTTTGTTTCTCCTAGTCATTCCGAATAGAATGGCTTGACGGACCACAAGGATAAAATGCATCGATGAACACAAATGCACACATACCCTTGGCTATCAATTGATAGATGAAGGTCAGAAGGCATCTAAGAGAGCAACTCAGAGGAACATATAATTTTTCGAGTTATGGAGGCATGGATTAGTATGTCGAGCCAAGTTCAACATTTCTTCCGGATAACCCATGCGGAAAGGTAGAATTGGCAGATTCACAATTATGAATGGAGAACTCCTCAAGAGCACTCTTATCGTGATGTTTTGGTTCAACAAGGAACTTCTGCCATAAGCGGTTCGTAGTATTTGGAGGAAGGAAATACCACGAACCTTGAGGACTATCGCAAAGGTTACTAATATCCTAAAGGCACTAGCAAATACTAGCAACATGAAGTAGGATGAATCTCGGGTTCAGAAACCCAGGAGTAGAATACCTGCTACTAAATGGCATCACGGGATGCTTTCGAAAATGATGGCCAGAATCATCACACTGGGGATACAAAAGCATAGCTAAATTGCTAGGTGACTTCCTAAACACCTAAGGTCATAATAGTAGTTCCAACATATATGTCGAGGTAACAAAATACCTCAACTCACCGATTAGTGTGCTTATTCTGACCAAAAGGTCATCGGGAACGGAAGGAAAGAACTTGCAAATGCATCAGACTATTTAGAGACCTGGGATGACTCGGACAGCATAACGGCTGTAAATGCTCAAAATGATTTGAGACATCCTGCAGAAAACGGTGGCATAACCACTCAACAACATCATAACAAGATTCGGGATCAACAGTTATCATACAGAGAGTAGTAGGAACTGAACCGGGATTAAAACCAACAATCTTATAAGTCTATGGATTAGTAACACGTCATCCCGATAGATAGATGAGAAGCCTAGTTCGTAAACCCGTAGAAAAGAAGAGGATGACTCGGATCGAAGGCCATGAGGTACAAGGAGTAAAAGAGCCTTACGCTCCTTCCACAATCAATTCCTTACATAGCTAAAGCATTTCTAGACACAACTTCGACCAGTTTGGCTTGGTAATCCTCAGAGCAATCGAGCTCGATACCAACGCTGTCAGACCCGATCCTAGGTCACACCGATCTAGCATGTAACACATCATATCACTTTGCGGCCTCACGCACGGTATTCCCGCTGTGTCGCCTTACCATGGCCCGGACCGCTTGCGCTTTTGACTCACGATATGATAGTGTCGCTAGCATCCATATGACGAAGAACCCGGGCCGACATGGCTAGTCGTGAACCCAAAGCGGCGCTAACCCATGGGGACAGCATACATGAATCACATCGAGCATGTCGGTCATCAACGTATGTATTCGGCTGTAGCGCTGGGCTAACAGACTCCGTATCCCGGCTGTAGCAGGCTAGGCAGGACTCGAATACCACCGCGTGACATTTCCCGAAGGATGTACATAGGAACGAAGTGAAACACATGCCGCCAGTCAAGTGTCCAAGCAGTAGTCTGGGCTAGCAGGACTCGTGAACCGGGCAGAAGCGGACTACTATCGCTCGGAGGCACGAGACTACATTTCCCCATATGAGAGGCTGCCAAGGATAAACAACTAGTTTGTCGGATCCCACACATACCAAGCATTTCAAACATACACACAATATGCTCAATATGTGTAGATACAACATGGCATCACAACATAACTCTACGACTCAAAATATTATTCATTAGGCTCAAGAGCGAGATATTACAAACATGGGTCTCATGACCCAACACTCGAGCATACAAGTCAAAGCACAAGCGGAAGCTAATCATGTCCGAGTACGCATAACTATAAATGGGAAAAGGCTGAGAAGCCCGACTATCTACCAGATCTGCCGAGGGCACAAGATCGTAGCTGAGGTAACAAGCTAAACGTCAAGTCCACGTGGAACTACTAGCGAGACCGACGCCTCTCGCAAAACATAAAATAAGCAAACGTGAGTACAATTGTACTCAGCAAGACTTACATCGAACTAACTACATATGCATCATTATCAAAAGGGGTGGTGGAGTTTGACCGCAGCAAGCCAGCTTTGACTCGGTGGCTATCCTGAACTACGATTGCAAGTAACTCTTTTGAGGTGGCACACGAGTCCACATATTCACCATGGCAATACACCACTATGGACCCGCTCCGCCTCCCTACGAGAACGCCATCCATAGCACTCACGCTTATCTTGCGCATTTTAGAGTATCCACTTTCACTTGTCTATGAACTGATATAGGCAACCCGAAGTCCTTTTCGCGGACACGGCTATTCAATAGATCATATTAAACCCCGCAGGGTGTACTTCTTCACACACTCTCACCACTTACCGCCGTTTACGACATGTACTCGGCAACCTTCAAGCGGAAGCCCAACGTGGGTGTCGGCCACGGCCTACCTAAACACTCAAATCCCTAGTCCAGGTTTATCGCCTATTCGGGTTCCATCCGCAGGGAGTCCGGCCGAGGTTTCCCATACAGCCCCGAACGATGTGTGCAGGGTTCCCGAGATACCAAACGGGCACTCAAGACACGGGCCACGGTGCCTACCGCAACACAACCCACCCCTAAGGTCAGCGTTGCGTGCGGCCTCCAGCATGCTACAAACACCAGAAACTACTTGCAACTCCCGGACTGAGGACAAGGGTGGTCAAGAAGCCGAGAGGGTCCATTGGTTTCGGGCCCAATGCGTGGTAGTAATCTGATCATGGATCACAAACACAGAACTCAGTTCCTGACGACGGCTGCAATGAGACAACCCACCATGTACTCCTACATGGCCTCCCACCGCTACCTTTACCAAATCGTGTTCACACACTTAGCTCACACACAACAGGACATGTTCATAACAATTCCAATTCATTCCCGATGAATCAGACCCGACTCAACTCTAAGCAAGAGCAGGCATGACAAACAAGCATAAATGAGTAGGCACAACATGGCTCAAACAATTCCTACTCATGCTAGTGGGTTTCATCTAATTATTGTGGAATGACAGTCATGCAAAGGATCAAGGGGTTCAGCTACCGCAGCAAGTAACACATGAGTCGTTGTTGTCCTAATGCAGTAAAATAGAGCAGGGCGAGAGAGTGGGATTGTATCGGAATGAACAAGGGGTTTTGCTTGCACGGCACTTCGAAGATAATATAGTTCTTCATCGGTGTTATCGAACTCATCGTCGGTACCTCGCTCACCGGAGGGACAATTACCGCAAACAAGAGAGAACACAATCAATGCAATGCACATTCACATGAATGACATGTCATATTAAGGTACTGAATTCACCTAATGCAATAATAATCCAAGTTAGTTGAAGTGGAATTCAAACAAGCTTGGACTCCAACCCCAAATGCTATTTCATGAATTACCCTAATCATGATTCCTCCTATTCAGTGAGGTTAACTTGTTCAAACATGCATGATCATGGCATAAACAGATTCTTCATATTTTTCTGATCATTTTCATATATAAATTATTTCCATCCGAAGTTACGGTTGAATTTATATGATTTTTAGAAGTTTGGGGTATTTTCAATTTCCTGAATTAAATTAAATCTAGAAAAGGAATATTGCGCCAAAGATTGCGTCACTATGACGTCAGCGGTCAATCTGGGTCGCTGTCCAGGTCAACTCGACGCTGGGACCCACTGGTCAGTAGTTAGTTTAACTAACTAGTTTGATTAGTGTTAACCCGGTTAGTTAGTGGCGGGCCCACTCGCCGATGACCTGTGGGGTCAAATCCTGGTCAACCCGGGGCTAATCCACCGGCGCCGAGTCGCCGGGCGAGGCCAGCGCGCGCGGAGCAAGGTGCTTTTACGCCCGCCACCAAATGGGGCGCGAAAGCATCTAGGAGGAGCTGGGAGGAGCCGAGGCTCTTGGTGGGGTTAGCCGGGTTGGGGTGGCCGGATCGACGGCGGCGAGCTCCAAGGCGGCGGCGGAGTTCGGGTTTGGTCGGGTTTGATGCCACGGTGCACGGAGGAGAAACTGATGGGCTAGGCGGCATCCGGGCCACCGTAAACACGCTGGTGCCACGAGTTCGAGCAGAGGGGCTCGGAGCGCCGAGCTTCGTCGGCAATGGCGGCCGCGACCGGTGCTTCATGGGCGGCGGCTGGCTGGCGCGCGAGGAGAGAGAGATGAGGGAGACGACGGCGAGCTCACAGGAGGTCGAAGGCAAGCTCACCGGCTCGGGAAGGCCGGATGACGCCGAATCGTCGATGGAGTCCGGCGGCCGTGCTCGGGAAGACGACTTCGGGCGGCGATGTAGGGCCTCTCCGGTCGCGTGACGGCGGGAGATTCCGGGGCGGGCGGGGCTCGGGGCATGTCGGGAGGCTCGGGGCGGCTGTGGCTGGGGGCAGCGAGGGCGGCGACGGCGGCGCTTCGGTCCGGCGAGAGAGAGAGAGCAGAGGAGGGAACGAGGAGGAGGGAGAGAGCGAGGGGTCCAGGGGTCGGGCGGCGCCGAGGAGATGACGCGAGGCGTCAGCGTGGCTGCGGCAGCGACGCAGGCAGCCTGGTGGCGTGGCGCCAGCAGCGCCGCTGTGCGCTCCTCTCTGCCTGGGCGAGAGGAAGCAGTGGGCACGGGCCAAGACAGTCTTTGGGCCGGCCAGGTGGGCTGCTAGGTGGGCTGGCTGGGCTGCCGGTGAGTTGCTCTGTTCTCTTTTTATCTGTTTTAGTTTTCTAATTTTCTGTTTTGTTTTAGTTTAGCAAAATACTAAACCAACTAAATAAATCCTAAAAATAATTGTGGGCATTAACTGAATTATTACAGAGGCCCTTGACTATTTTCAAAATTTGTTGGAGCATTTAAAATATTAATAGTATTTAAATGCCCCAATTCAAATACAATATGGTTTATTCAAAATCCAAAATGCCTTGGAAAAATATCCATCACCTCTGGATATGGTTTTCACCTTTTTCCATTAATCATGAACATTTTTGCAAACCACTTTGGGTTCTTTGAAGATATTTTTGAATTTGAACCTATTTGAATTGCTTTAGTGCTAGGGCTTGATCATCCCCATTTCAAATTTCATGGAAATTAAACATGATGCATGGATGCAATGCTACTAGTTACAAACAAGCTCTAGGGCTGTGACAAGCGTACGTGAGGCCATCAGTAGTGCATGTGCAATACGTGGCGGCAGGAATTACACATGGACTCACCGTTTCTGTGATAGACCCGAGCGCTGCGATAAGTTACGGGCTGGTAGATGCGTCATGTACCATTGGAACAGATGTACATCTTGCCGTCATGACATTGTCAAATCGAACGGCCGGCTCTCCGTATTGCACTGTTCAGCGCTACATTCCTTCCTACTGCCCCACACAGTCACATTCAATACACGCTGAGACGCGTCCTTGTTCTATTCGTACACGAAGCGGGTGCAAGCGAGCTCGTCCGCTACTTCGCTGCTCTCCCCCCAGGACCAGCTACTTATTAATAGTGGCAAAGAATGGTTACTGAACGTGCTGCTTAATTGTACCAATGCAGAGCGTGACTGTATGATTATGCTTATTTGGCGTATTTGGCAATTACATAATGATCTTACTCATGATAAAGAAGTTCCTCCGGTGGCAACTACGGTTGATTTTTTGGACAATTATATGAAGTCTATTCGAGATGCTAAAATGCTCAGTACAGAGGAAATAATTAAAGGTAAAATGCCGGTTGTTGATTGGGCTTTGCCTGAAGTGAGACCTGCCCCTAGTCCTAAACCTTGGCCTCCTCCATCTAGTCTATTGAGTATGTTGCTCTATCAGTTGATGGTTCTTTCTCAGTGGAATCCGGCGCGGCGGCGGCAGGAATGATTCTTAGACGACATGACGGTTCACTTATTTTTGCAGCATATCGGTTTATATTCAATTGTAACGATTCTCTGGAAGCTGAGATTGATGCAATCATGCAAGGGATGGAGCTAGCTATACAACATTCCACTTTTCCGGTCATCGTTCAATCTAACTCAAGTGAGGCGTTGTTATGTCTATCAAGGAACGGACTTCTTCGTTCTGCCTATGGTCATCTTGTGACTGAAATTAAGGAGTTGATGAGACATAGGGAGTTTATTCCTCAGAAGTTGAATAGGGATCAAAACAGAGTTGCCGATCGTTTGGAAAATTATAGTCGTATAGAGTGTACCACGGCTGTGTGGATGCATGTAGGACCACCATGTATTGAGGATCTTTTACCTATCGACTGTAACTCTCTCAATATGTAATAAAATTCCTTTTCCCGCGCAAAAAAAACTTATATTTTAAGTTTTTTTAATTGTCGTTTGTTTACTTTGTTAAGTCATTTTAGTTTAGTTTTCCTGTTTTTTTTATTACGTCTAACACGGACATGATTTGGGGTGCGGTTACGCGCTGGGCGCACCCACGACCCAACGGGCAGAGGCGGACATGGGCGAACCCATTGTCGCCCCAAAGGGACAAAATCCGGCTAAACCAGACGTCCGTTTGGGGTCGTGCAGCGGAGTTGGCCTAAAAGGGCTCCATGGCGTCCCGTTTATTCCCCCACCGCGGCCCTGCTACTCCCATCTCCCCTCTCCGTCATCTACCACCATGTATCGGTTGTCCCGGTGGCCGCCTGCCCGATGGCTCGGTCGTGCACAAAAGCTCGAGCAGCTGGGTGTGGGACGGGGGAGGTGTGGCTGGCCGGGAGAGAGATGTGTGGTGCAGGTGGCATGGAGGAAGATACAGCGGATGGGTGCGCTACCATCTCGACCACGAAGAGGGAAGACAAGGGGGCTGGCGCCTAGAGGAGAGCTGGGGCTCGGCGGTGGGTTTTCTGGCGATGCGCGGCCGGTTCGCGAGCCTCACGTCGAGATGGTCCCTGGTGGCCTCTGCCGGCGTGACGACGGCGACGTGGCATGAGCCGAGGCGGAAGGAGAAGACCGGGCACGCAGCGAGGCGCGCGAACGCATTCTGGAGAACGGGCGTTGGCGCTGCGCGTGCGCAGACATAGGTAACTGCTAGGTGGCGGACGCGGCGGTAGCGGTGATCCAGCACCTGGGCAGCGGTCGCACTCAGCTCGCCTACTGAGCGTTCCCGGCTGGGGAGGTCATGGGGGCCAACCCGGGCCACTAAGTAAAACTTTTCGAGTTGATGATTTTTCATATAAAAAACTTTTTCATCCGAGTTAGTATGCAAAAGTTATGCCCATTTTTACAAATTCTCGAGAGATTTTGCAAATAAAGTCGAAATTCATATTTGTAAATTTTCCCAACAACTAGACCACATATCACATGGGAAACTTATTTTCTTTTATTTTTTTGACATTTTCATCATTTTCTTTTATTTTTTTAAAACTGAAAAGGCGATCCGGGGGGTAGAGTTTGAAAATCAGACCTTTAGTACCGGTTCGTGCCATGAACCGGTACTAATGCCTCAAACCCCATTAGTACCGGTTGGTGGCACGAACCGGGACTAAAGGTCTAACCCTTTAGTCCCGGTTGGTGACACGAACCGGGACTAATGGGCATCACACCCTTTAGTCCCGGTTCGTGGCACCAACCGAGACTAAAAGGTCCAGACGAACCGGAACAAATGGCCCACGTGGCCCCTGGGCGCACGAACCGGGACTAATGCCCCCATTCGTCCCGGTTCTAGACTGAACCGGGACTAATGGGCTAACCCGGGATGAACCAAAGGCCTCTTTTCTACTAGTGAATCCTCAAAATTCGTACCTCACCGAGATAACGTCAAGATTTCTTTTCCTGGCATCCGGAGAAGAATGGCCAGTTCTCAGTGAGAAGTGCGTACCACTTGGCGACGACAGTGCATGATGACCAGTTCACCGGAGGGGCGTCCAGCACTAACCCTGACGGGAACCGACCCATCTGGAACCTGATATGGCAATCTTCGGTGCCGCTGCGGATGAAGCATACGGCATGGCGAGCGGCTTCAGGAGCACTTGCTACTGCTACGTGCATGCAATATAGGCACGTAGCGACGCGCAGTACGTGTCCAATTTGTGGTATTGTTGATAAGGATAGCTACCATGCTTTGATTGCGTGCAGCCATGCACGTGCAATCCGGGAGGCCATGAGGAAGGTCTGGTTGCTCCCCCAGGACCAGCTACTTATTAATAGTGGCAAAGAATGGTTACTGAACGTGCTGCTTAATTGTACCAATGCAGAGCGTGACTGTATGATTATGCTTATTTGGCGTATTTGGCAATTACATAATGATCTTACTCATGATAAAGAAATTCCTCCGGTGGCAACTACGGTTGATTTTTTGGACAATTATATGAAGTCTATTCAAGATGCTAAAATGCTCAGTACAGAGGAAATAATTAAAGGTAAAATGCCGGTTGCTGATTGGGCTTTGCCTGAAGTGAGACCTGCCCCTAGTCCTAAACCTTGGCCTCCTCTATCTAGTCTATTGAGTATGTTGCTCTATCAGTTGATGGTTCTTTCTCAGTGGAATCCGGCGCGGCGGCGGCAGGAATGATTCTTAGACGACATGACGGTTCACTTATTTTTGCAGCATATCGGTTTATTTTCAATTGTAACGATTCTCTGGAAGCTAAGATTGATGCAATCATGCAAGGGATGGTGCTAGCTATACAACATTCCACTTTTCCGGTCGTCGTTTAATCTAACTCAAGTGAGGCGTTGTTATGTCTATCAAGGAACGGACTTCTTCGTTCTGCCTATGGTCATCTTGTGGCTGAAATTAAGGAGTTGATGAGACATAGGGAGTTTATTCCTCAGAAGTTGAATAGGGATCAAAACAGATTTGCCGATCGTTTGGCAAATTATAGTCGTATAGAGTGTACCACGGCTGTGTGGATGCATGTAGGACCACCATGTATTGAGGATCTTTTACCTATCGACTGTAACTCTCAATATGGAATAAAATTCCTTTTCCCGCGCAAAAAAAACTTATATTTTAAGTTTTTATAATTGCCGTTTGTTTACTTTGTTAAGTCATTTTATTTTAGTTTTCCTGTTTTTTTTATTACGTCTAACACGGACATGATTTGGGGTGTGGCTGCACGTGCACCCCACGACTAACAACAGCAGAGGCGGACATGGGCGAACCCATTGCCGCCCCAAAGGGACAAAATCCGGCTAAACCGGACGTCCGTTTGGGATCGTGCGGTGGAGTTGGCCTAAAAGGGCTCCATGGCGTCCCGTTTATTTCCCCACCGCGGCCCTGCTACTCCCATCTCCCCTCTCCGTCATCTACCACCATGTATTGGCTGTCCCGGTGGCCGCCTGCCCGATGGCTCGGTCGTGCACAAAAGCTCGAGCAGCTGGGTGTGGGACGGGGGAGGTGTGGCTGGCCGGGAGAGAGATGTGTGGTGCAGGTGGCATGGAGGAAGATACAGCGGATGGGTGCGCTACCATCTCGATCACGAAGAGGGAAGACAAGGGGGCTGGCGCCTAGAGGAGAGCTGGGGCTCGGCGGTGGGTTTACTGGCGATGCGCGGCCGGTTCGCGAGCCTGACGTCGAGATGGTCCCTGGTGGCCTCTGCCGGCGTGACGACGGCGACGTGGCATGAGCCGAGGCGGAAGGAGAAGACCGGGCACGCAGCGAGGCGCGCGAACGCATTCTGAAGAACGGGCGTTGGCGCTGAGCGTGCGCAGACATAGGTAACTGCTAGGTGGCGGACGCGGCGGTAGCGGTGATCCAGCACCTGGGCAACGGTCGCACTCAGCTCGCCTACTGAGCGTTCCCGGCTGGGGAGGTCATGGGGGCCAACCCGGGCCACTACGTCGCAGCCGTGATCACCGCCCCGTACACACCGCGTCATCCGTGGGTGACGCGGCCGCGCGCGGCTGCCCCGGACGTGAAGCACCTCAAGCTGCTCGGCCCCGACGACACGCTCTTGCTCGGCCGCATCTACCGCTTCGTCTGCCTCGAAGGTAAGTCGCGTGCGATAACTCCAAGCCCTTCGATCGTTTGCATAGACACTTGAGACGCCGCACCGAAAATGTTTTCCAGCGTCAACTTGTTAGGCATGTATAAGTATTCCGGCGGACGGTGCGACGCGACGAGGATTAATCTGCGATTCGTGCCTGTCGCCGTCCGCTTGCATGCCGTTTTCTAACTACTAGCGCGGCTGTTTAGTGGAGCTTTATCCATAATAATTAACGGAATCTACATTAATCTGTGTTGTACGAGCAGAGGTGCTGAAAGAGTTCGCGACGAAGCGGAACGCCAAGCTCAGCCGTGTCATGGTCAAGCCAAGGAGGTGGCGGCGACGAAGCCGGCCAAGCCTAGGCGCTGGCGTGGCAGCAGCGCCATCGTGTGCGAGGAATCCGACCAGTCGCTCGCAAAGTTGTGTTCACATTTCTCAGTTCGTGACACTCCCGATGCTCACTCGTAGTAGGCTAACGGTGACGCGCATTGCTTAACCAGGTCCCGAAAGGATTGAGATGTCCAAACAAAAAGACTTCCGGAGCGTGTGACATCACGCCCACATAGCCATCTCATCCCCTCCTTTATAAAGCCCCCGGCAGGCACCCACGAACTCCTGTCAGCTCTAGACAAAGCCGAATTCCTCCTCCCCCGGCCTCCTCTCTCCTTCCTAGCTAGCTCTACCCCGGCTGCCACACGCCCGCCCAAGAAGAGGGAAGGAAGCCTACTTAATTGCCTTGCAGCAGCAGGTACGTAGTGCATGGCCCAGGAGAGCTCGCAGGCCTCCGTCGCGAGCTCACCGCCGCACCCTCCATCTTCGGCTTTCTGGTGGCGCGACATGCATCCCTATTCCACTACCCCTGCTTGGCCGCCGCCGCCCGCCACAGCGGCCACGCCGCTCTGGACCCCGCTCGCTCAACACAGGACATCCTCCTCCGGCGCCGACGACGACCTGTCCGCCTCCAAGGCCACCATGCAGACCTCCTTCACCATGACCTCTACCAACCACTCCGGCATCAGCATGGACGACTCCTCAGCCGCCACTGCGGCCGTGCAGAGCCACCTCTGGAACCAAGTCGTCATGTGAGTACAGCAGGACCATATCACTAGATGCATATTCGGGGGTAATACCGTAATAAATATCACTAGATGCATATTCGGGGGTAATGCCGTAATAGTAATATTTGCATATTCCAAGGCTCGGCCCGGCCCGGCCCGGGCGTGAAAAGACGGCATGCGTCCACTATCTGTTGTCCGAAAGAAAAAGAAAGGAGCCTCGCTTTGCCTAGATTCTAATCTCGAGAGTATATATTGTCTACCTCTACCTAGCTAGTGTGATTCTAATTTCGATCAATCTAAATAACCTTGCTGCTTAATTCTCATCTCTATTCCCCTTCCCCTCTACCAAGCTACACTACACACACTTGTTAATACAGAGAAGAAAAAGAAAAATAAAACAAGAATATGTATTACGTATGAGTGTGATAGGTTGTAGTCTATGCTCTAGATTCTAGAGAGTCAGTGGCAGCATGCTAGGGAAAGCACAAGAGAGGAACTAAAGCAAAGCAAAGCAAGGAAAAAAGGAGCTAGCTGGTTAGCTTTTCAAATAGTGTGATATGGGAAAGGGTAATTAATTCCGACAATGCAAATCTAGAAGGGACTTTTGGTTTGCGTCTCTGCCTCGAGTTAGCTAGCTAAATAGGTTCCACCCTTTGTCAAAAACCGAGAGACGTGATTCAGGACCATGGTTCAACCGAACCTATGGTCTATGTCGTATAATTTAACATCTTACTACATGTGGATCTGTGACATACATGTCAATTGTATTTTTTAATCAACCATGTATGGATCCTCATGAATAGACATGCATGACAACTGCATTTTTTAATCAACCATGCACGGATCCTTATGAATAGTGTCTAGAAATCAATGATGTCCAGTATATATAGGTTCGGCTGAACCATGGTTCCGTAAAACATTTTCGGTCAAAAACCTAATTAATACTTCCTCCGTCCCAAAATAAGTGACTTAACATTGTATTAAACTTAGTATAAAGTTAGTATAAATTTGAGTCACTTATTCTGATACGGACGGAGTATTAAGTAGAGTTGCAAGTGAGGCCACTATCACATTGGAATCAACATAAGTGAGATGGCTTGCTGCTGGAACAAAATTTGTTAGGCCTCCAAAGAATAAATGCTCCAATCTGTCTAGTACTATCCCTCTGTATCAAAATACAAGACATTTTTTAACACTATAAAAGTGTCAAAAAACATCTTATATTTTGATACGAAGGGAGTAATGTATAAGCTTGAATATACTCTGTCTGTCCCGTAATATAAGAATGTTTTTCAAGCTATTTTAGTTTGAAAAATGTTTTTATATTATAGGAAAAGGAGTAAGTATTTCCTAGGCTTTGGAGAAGCAACTAAAATTTGCTTGTTTAGTACGGATCGCCAGAAAGTTGTACCATATCAAAGCATTCAGGTCTACTTCAATCCAATTCCCAAAGATGATCCCTCTTTACATTCTCGCTTTCAACTCTGCAATTAATTGCCAAATGATAGATGACAAAGAAGCAAAGACCTTTTCGTTTGAGGAACAAATAAGCAAGACTAGGTGCATAAACTAATTTAATAATTAAGCAGAAGTACCGTTGTGCACGTTCTCTTTTTGTTCACCTTTCAATTACCTCTATTGGAGAATAACTCAGGGGCACCGGTGGTGAGGTCGCGAGGAGCATGCAGGTGGTGCATGACGCCCACAACGACGACAGCGAGAACTTCCTTGAGCTGCTAAACTCAAGGACGCTCGCCACGGAGCTCTTTGCCGAGCCGCCGGCTTGCGACTATCTCAAGAAGATGGAGTACGGTGGCGGCAGCGCATGGCCGGACGTCCACCAGTTCAGCGCTGCCAATATGGACAAGCACCTCCCTTCCGCCTCCGGCGCTGGCTACTGGTCCATCGCGCTGCCCAACCCGTGCCACGGAGACAGCGGCCACCACCAACGCGTTGGCGGCTCCGGGCCATGCGATAACGCCGCCGCCATGGGCCACGTTGCCAAGGCCCTCTTCCTGGACGCGGACGGCAACGTCAAACACGAGATGGGTGGGGGCGGCCACGGCGCGATACTGCAGGAAGCGGCCAGCACCAGCAGCACCAGCAGCCAAGACTTCACGAGGCCCATCGGGCTAGGGTACAGCTCCATGCAAGGGCTCATCAGCAACAGAATGTATGGAGGCGGCGCCGGCGCTTATGACGTTGCCATGGACGTTCGGTGGGGCAGAAATGACGGTCGCGACCCTAGGAGCCTGTCGGGCTTGATATCGTTCGGCCGGGGGATGGGAAAGCCTGCGCCTTCCGGCTCCCCGGCGAAGACGTCGTCGGCGGAGTACAAGAAGCAAGTGCGGGAGATGTCGTCGCCGGTACCTGTAAGAAAGCAAAACATGCATGCAAGATCAAGGGCCAGAGACATCTGATCGATGTATGATATTGTACTTGATTGCATGCATAGGAGAAGACAAGCACCAGCGGCGGCTGTGGCAAGGGGAAGAAGAGATCGGAAGAGGAGAGGGGATCGGAAGGCAACGTGAAGAAGTCCAAGCACGAGTCCTGCTCGCCCACGTCGTCGTCTCCCAAAGTATGGCAGTGTTACA
This sequence comes from Aegilops longissima, assembly GCA_021605205.1. Lineage (NCBI taxonomy): Eukaryota > Viridiplantae > Streptophyta > Magnoliopsida > Poales > Poaceae > Aegilops > Aegilops longissima. The sequence goes on from CM038677.1 coordinate 713,930,595, forward strand.
CTCTTTCACTACCTTAGTATTTGCGTGCATGGTTGATCCGCCATTGGGACATGCATGCATGAGTTCAACCAGTATTTAGACTGCTCATTAATTATAGCTAAATCTTTATTTTTTAGAGCAATATTTATCACAAGCAGTACTACATGCATGATAGCTTAACTTATATGCATGCTTTGAACACATGATGGCTTAACATATACTCCGTCCATTCCAATGAATAAGGTGTGCACACGTCTTGAAATTCAAGACCAGAAATTATACCAACTAAATGTGAATTATATGTGAATAAAATTATACCATTGAATTCGTATTGAAAAAGTTTTCCGTGATACATTTTTTATGTCACAAAAGATAGATATTATTAATCTAATTTGTGATCAGAGTTGGAGTTTGAGAAACGTGTGTGCCTTATTCATTTGAATGGAGGGGCTATGCATGCTTTGAGCACCGTGAAAAGGTTGCGCATAGCTTAACGAAACAATGTTATGATACCAAATTCCCCAAACCAATTTAAACTGTCGGTTCTTCATTCATGAGACTATCATTGCTTAATGAGTTAATTAGGCTTCCATTTAACAGGGCCAGATGCCTAAAGTAAAGTTAGGACACAAGATAACTGCACTTCAACAGATGGTTTCACCATTTGGGAAGGTGTGTTGAAGCACATATGTGTGTTCGGTTGTTCATTTTTGTTTGATGTTTATTTACACCACAATTATGCCAAAAGGCAAAAAAAAAGCAATACTGAAATTGTTCATCCTTTGTACAGACCGATACCGCATCAGTTCTATATGAGGCGATAAATTACATTAAGTGGTTGCATGAGCAAGTGCAGGTAATTTAGTTTTGCTTCCGATCTCGTGAGTGTTCGTAGTTTTACAAAGAGGAGAATACATTTAACTTTGTACTAAGTCTTACTAAGTCTGCAACAATTAATATGAATGGGAGGGAGTAGTTTTTTTTAAGGTTTGTTAGAATTTTAATCTATCTTTCTGAACTTGATATGCCTTAATTAATTTGGGCCGGGAGTAATTAATATAATAGCATGTGTATCCCTTTACATAATGCATATGCTTGGTGAGGATTATTTAATCAACATGATCACTAAAAATTCTAAAAAAAACATGATCACTAAAAGGATGTGGAAGCTTTATGTCCTTAACACATTTTCATAATGCAGGGCTTTCTACCCTCCTTTTCCTGACTCGTGCAACATAATCACTGCAATTATTTATTTGTCAAAAGGGATGTTTCACAACCGCACTCAATATTAGTTAGAGGAGAATATAAATTCCAAGCAGCCAATTATTGTGGGACACGTGTTGCGCCACAACCGACAAGCCCATAGCTGATGAATTTATTCATGCACCCCCTTTTTGGAGGGCCCCATGGTAGCCTTGCTTTGTTCGTATATAGCACCGCATGAGTGCCACTAGTGCTGCTGCTTTTGTGTAATGGAATGCATGGTCATGCCCCGTTGCTACCTCCTTTTGTAGTTTGGCTCTATCAGTTCATGATATACGACATGGAAAACTTTCTCCATATCTATCTGGGAATCAACATTTTTTTGTTTCAATTTGACTTACTATTTCGTTGTCTATTGCATGCAGCTGCTGAGTGACCCTTACATGAAGTCGGGTAGTAGCAAGGTAAAACCACAAATCTACATATGAAGTATTAAACCCTTTGACTAAAATATACTTTTATAACTTTTTCCAGTTCCTCGCAAAAAAATAGTAGTAATGATATAATAAGCCTACCTTACATCCGCAGCCATCATCAAACTTCTTCAGTTTCTTGCGGAAATTTTACGGTTGATACACCTGATACATAACAATGTTTCCATTCACATAACACTATGTTGTCGTTCCTTTTTTTCCTTAGGATTACAAGCCATGGGTACGGTCTGATGGGAGGGAGAAGGAAGATGCAGAGACTGACCTAAAGAGTAGGGGGTTGTGCTTGGTTCCACTCTCCCGCATGCCCCAGGTGTACATGGATAGCAACGGCCCGGATTATTGGACCCCGCCCAACATGAGTTGTTTATACCTATGACTTACTTCATTATTATTATTATTATTATGATTATTATTATTATTATTATTGTTGTTGTTGTTGTTGTTGTTGTTATTAATATTATTATATTACTGTTGTTGTTGTTGTTGTTGTTGTTGCCCTTTTTACCGCACCGTGAACGAGATATATTTAGAGAATGGGCAATTCATGAGGTTAATCTAGAGTTGTATCTCTGTAACTATAGCCACAAGTTAATTAAACATCAAATGTATCTTGTATGTTGATTGGATCCATGGTTCGTGTAATGTTGTCCATTGTTAACATCGGCACTACGTTGATTCTTTCTGCTCTAGAACTAATGTGGCCATTTTAAATGAGATATGACATGATTCTATACATATAGTAGATTTTAAAAGCATATAGATTATACAACATCAATAATTTATCGTGTGATATGCTGGCTTGACTTACAGATGTTTCATCGCATATGTTCAAGAAATATCCCAACTCCACAAAGTAAAGAGAAAAAAAGTTCACTTAGAATTCAGAGAGCCGAGACAGAAGAAAGTTGGCACAAAAAAGAACAGCAAATGTTACTTTATTTGATTCCTAGTATGTACTAAAGCAATACATATGTATAAAAGTCGGAGATACATGTTCTAGTCCAATAATAGTCAACAACAATGAAAATATATCTTCCATTGTGTACCTTTTAGAAAACTCCATCACGTACTTGTTCTTATTCTTGGGCACCATTTGCACACCGGCCACAACCTTGACCAGTTGTTGTTGCGGCCTCACCTTGGTCGACGGGCCCCATTGACCACAACCTCGTCAAGTTGCTATAGCCAGTCGTGGCATCGCCTCATTGGTCGAGGGCCGCCATTCACCGTTGGTTGTGCCCATGCCCTAGTGGGTAACGCAGCCTGCATACTCAAAACGAATTGTGCGAACCAACCTGTGGTTGGATAGTTAGGCGGACAGTGGTATCCCTAGCCCACCAGGTTTTAAGTTCGGGTGCTCGCATTTATTCTTGATTTATTTTAGAATTTTCGGCGATGCGCATTCAATGGGAGGAGACGTTCCCGTCGACTACAAGTCGCCTACGGTGACTTCGTGAAATCTCAAGACGATATGTCAGCTCAGTCTCTTAGAGATTCTCATAGGGGTAGGGTGTGCGTGTGTGCGTTCATAGGGGTGAGTGTATGTACGTATATATGAGCGCCTCTGTACTGTGTTAAAAAACGAGCAGTCAAGCAGTCCTAAGGCCTTCCTCAATGCTCCCCCTTGTACATGTGCTAAGGCTGTCATGTAGGCAAAAAATCTGATGTGGCAAGGTAATAAAAAGGAGAGAGGTGAGTTTGGTGACCCCAGAAAGAACCAATGCCAAGCACGTGAATCTAGGCAAAAGCAATTAAATGAAAGAAACCCACCAATGCATGAAATAGTTTAGTTGTTAAAGCATTAAATGAGGGGAGCTTAGTACCAAAAAGTGAAGCACCTATGCATTGCGAACATTAGTTGCTAAACTTTTCAATATGCTTATCTAAGCACCTATGCATTAGAAGTGGTAATAAATTCTATGCACACGTGCAATCAAACCCACGGACATGACCCATTAGCATCCAGGCCCAACAGGACATGGCTCATCTCAAACCAAGAGTCTCCTCAATGGCCCACGTGTAGAGCTGCCTACTAAGAGAAGAAAAAATAGGAGCTCTGTATGTAGAACCTCCTATTTGACCGAAAAGTCCATTCTGCACCCGAGCTCATATGCTCCCACATGAACAGTAAAATCAAAAAATATTGAAAAAAAATCGAAAAAAATTCAAAAGATTCCAATTTTTTTGAGAGAAACATTGACAAAAGTTCTAAGTGTCTGCAAAAATTCATCATGAAATCACATTCCTGTAAGGCGTGTAAAAAAAACAAATTCAGTGCTTCAAAATGCGTTTGAAAGTAGCTTCTTCAGAGTACTATTTTTGTTTTTTTTGCCACGCCTTCTAAGAATGTGATTTCATGATGAATTTTTGCAGGCACTTAGAACTTTTGTCAATGTTTCTCCAAAACAAAAAATAGAATTTTTTGAATTTTTTTCGATTTTTTTTTCGATTTTACTGTTCATGCGGGAGCATATGAGCTCGGGTGCAGATTAGCCGCGTCCCTATTTGACGCTCTTTGCACGAGCCAGGAGTGAGACGTACGTGCTTTGTAGCGAACATAGATCGAGCATTGTAGCGAACCGGGGACTAGTCACTGCAGCATCCAGGGCTATTGTAGCGAACAATTTTTTTAAACTGAACATTTTTCTGGAAAAAGGAAGCAATTTTTTGAATTTTGAAAACATGAACAATATGTAAAATTATGATATTTTTTAAAATGTGAACATTTCTCCAATTCTGAATTTTTTGTCAAACACAAACCTTAACATTTTTCAAAAACACGAATATTTTTTAAAATTTAGATATATTTTTCAAACCCCTATATTTTTATAGTTTCAGATTTTTTGGAAACATGAACATTTTTGGAAAACACGAACAATTTTTCAAAATTGCAAAGTTTTTAAAAATGCAACCCTTTTCAAAAACTTGTTTTTAAAGGTGAATATTTTGTAGAACTCTTTTGAAAACACAAACATTTTATTCTAATTTTTGATTTTTTTGGAAATTACAATATTTTTATAATATGTGAAAAATATAAGAAAATAAACAGAAAAGAATAAAATAAAAAAATCAGTGAAGAAAACAACAGAAAATATAAAAATAAAGAACCTTCCAAAACTGGTAAGAACCCTGGTTCGAACCTCTTGGAGGTTCACAAAACCGGAACCAACGTCGAATCTACTAAGCGTTAACTGGGTCGGCTCGGCACAGTCGCTCATGTGCGAAACGCCTACAGTCTGACGCAAAGGCGAGATTATATATGATTTTATTCCTATATCTCGCTTGATGCAAGATGGAAGGCGAGCGTAAGATGGGCCGACCCGAGTACTGATAGATTTGTTATTTTTCATATTTGAAAATCAATATACTTAAAAGGAGTCGCCACACATTAAAAAATGGGCAGTGTGTAACGCCCCAGATTCGATGCGTCAGGTGTCCATCAGTTATTTGTCGCCCTTGCCATGTCATGTGCTTGCGTGTTGCACTTTGCCATGTCATCATCTGCATTTCATATCATGTCGTCATGTGCATTTCATTTTGCATACGTGTTCGTCTCATGCATCCGAGCATTTTCCCCGTTGTCTGTTTTGCAATCCGGCACTCCTATGTCACCCGGCGTTCCCCTTTCGTCTCTTGTTGTGAGCAGGTGCTAAACTTTCTCGGAATGGCCCGAGGTTTGTCAAGCGGCCTTGGTATAGCACCGGTAGACCGCCTGTCAAGTTTCGTTCCATTTGGAGGTCGTTTGATACTCCAACGGTTAACCGGGTAACCGTAAAAGCCTCTTTTGTGTGCAGGTCAACACCCCTCCAAAGTGGCCCAAAACCCATCCTACTCCCCTCCATGCTCTCGGTCGTTCGATCACGATCGTGTGGGCGAAAACCGCTCCTCATTTGGACTCTCCTAGCTCCCTCTACCTATAAATATGTGCCCCTTCCCGATATCTCGCAGATGAACCCTAGCCTTCCTCTTCCTCGCGCCGCCGGACACGTCCAACCCCGCGCTGGACATGTCCACCACCCCGCAGCCACGTTTCCCGGCCAATCGCAGCCCGCCATATCAGCGCCGCCGCCTCCCGCGCCAACCAGAAGGCGACACGTCACCCCGCCGCTCCCCTCTAGCCACCATATCAGCGCCGCTGCCTCCCGCGCCAACCAGAAGGCGACATGCTCCAGTTTTTCACTAAGTCTGAATCTGTTTATGTTTTTGCTATGTTCATATGCTTGCAACTGTATTTTCTGATCCCTTTTGGCTTATGGTCAGTAAGGGACTTTTGTTATTTGCTTTTATTAGATTCATGCCATGCCTTTGGTTGCCATGATAAGTTCCTGTAACATGTTGTTTGATAGCTCTAAACATTGCAACCTGATGTTATTTCTGCCATGTCCTGTGAATTCTGCCAAGTCTGTGAACCTGTTTTTATTTGCAATCTTGCCATGTCCTTTTGAGCATGATCTAGTGATTTCTGGAGATATCTCAGTGTTCATGTTTTGTAATGCTTTACCTGTAGATCTTATCCATGCCTTTTGTTATCATGTTTTGGTGCTGTAGCATGTTGTTTTGATGCTTGCTAGATGCCTACTTGCTGTTTTGGACAGATTGTTGTTATGTCTTGTATAGAGTGTATGTGTTGCACCGTTGCTCCGTTTTGGGTGTGCTCTATATGAAACTTGCTTAGAATTGCATGTAGCTTCATATTATCATGTTGCATCCTTATTTTGAGGTGTTTTTTTGATGTTTGAATGCATTTTGCATCAATGCCATGTTTAACTTGTCTTCCTCATATCTTCTAGGCCGTAACTCCGAATTTAATGAACTTTATATGTAACTTGACTAGATTTTCGTGTAGATCATCGTGGTGCATCTTAACTTGCTGTTTAACAACTTGAACATAAAGTTATTCAGATCTGGACCAATTTCGAAATTTGCATATGAGGACTTACCGGAGTTGTTCTATGTTGTTTCCGGCCTCATTTAAACTTGCTTTGATGTGTTGGTCTTGTATGCATCATCTTTTGCCATGAGTAGCTTCATGTAGCCTTGTCATGCATCATACTTGGTTGAGCATCATGTCTTGTTCATGTGTGGTGTGTTTACCATGTTGTGTCCTTCTTCTCGATAGTTCCCGTTTCGTTGCGATCGTGAGGATTAGTTCGTCTACGCTTGGTTCGACTTCGTGGCTTCATCTTCTTCATGGACTCGTTCTTCTTCCTAGCGGGATTTCAGGCAAGATGACGTCACCTTGGATCTCATTAATATCATTGCTATGCTAGTTGCTTCGTTCTATCGCTATGCTGCTTTACCTACCACTTGCTGCTTAAGCCTCCCAATTTGCCATGAAACTCTGACCTTTGTTACCCTTCCTAGCAAACCGTTGTTTGGCTATGTTACCGCTTTTGCTCAGCCCCTCTTATAGCGTTGCTAGTTGCAGGTGAAGATGAAGATTGCTCCATGTTGGATTATGTTTATGTTGGGATATCACAATATCTCTTATTTAATTAATGCATCTATATACTTGGTAAAGGGTGGAAGGCTCGGCCTTATGCCCGTGTTTTGTTCCACTCTTGCCGCCCTAGTTTCCGTCATATCGGTATTATGTTCCCGGATTTTGCGTCCCTAACGCGGTTGGGTGGTTTATGGGACCCCTTGACAGTTCGCTTTGAATAAGACTCCTCCAAAGAAGGCCCAACCTTGGTTTTACCATTTGCCTCACCACCACCTACTTTTCCCTTGGGAGTCGCTCTCTCGAGGGTCATCTTTATTTAGCCCCCCGGGCCAGTGCTTCTATAAGTGCTGGTTCGAACCGAGCTGCCTGTGGGGCCACCCTGGGGAAACTTGAGGCTTGGTTTTACTCGTAGCTAGTCTCATCCGCTGTTGCCCTGAGAACGAGATATGTGCAGCTCCTATCGGGATTTGTCGGCACATCGGGCGGCTTTGCTGGTGTTGTTTTATTATTGTCGAAATGTCTTGTAGCCGGGATTCCGAGACTGATCGGGTCTTCCCGGGGAGAAGGAATATCCTTCGTTGATCGCGAGAGCTTATCATGGGCTAAGTTGGGACACCCCTGTAGGGTTTGAACTTTCGAAAGCCGTGCCCGCGGTTATGTGGCAGATGGGAATTTGTTAATATCCGGTTGTAGTAAACTTGAAGTAAACTCTTCTAAAATACACCAACCGTAATGCGTAACCGTGAGTGTCTCTTTTCGGGGTTGATCGAGAGGAGAACACGGTTTCGGGTTATGTCGGCGTAAGTAGGAGTTCGTGATCACTTCTTGATCATTACTAGTTGACGACCGTTCCTTTGTTTCTCTTCTCGCTCTCATTTGCGGATGTTAGCCACCATATATGCTTAGCCGCTGCTGCAACCTCACCACTTTACCCCTTCCTTTCCCATTAAGCTTTGCTAGTCTTCATACCCATGGTAATGGGATTGCTGAGTCCTCGTGGCTCATAGATTACTACAACACCAGTTGCAGGTACAGGTTGCGATGATCATGACGTGAGAGCGATGTTTGCTTGTATTGGAGTTCTTCTTCCGCTTCTTCTTCGATCGGGGATAGGTTCGGTCGGCAGCTGGGCTAGCGTGGTGGATATTGTTTGAGTTTCTGTTTATGTTCCATCCGTAGTCGGATGTTGATCTCTTGTATATGATGTTGATGTATTCTTGTGGCATTTGTGCCTTATGTATGTATCCCCATCTATTATGTAATGTTGATGTAATGATATCCACCTTGCAAAAGCGTCTTCAAGATGCGCTTCTATCCTTGGTGGGACCTTCGAGTTCCTTTTGGATAGGGTCGCATCTTGGGCGTGACAAGTTGGTATCAGAGCCTCGACCGACCATAGGAGCCCCCTTGTTTGTTGGCCGTTGTTGAGTCTAGTAGAAAACTGATTTCTGAGTCTAGTTATATCGGAGAGTAGGATTTCTTTTTACTCCTCAGCCCCTTCGTCGCTCTGGTGAGAAATCTTGACGTAGGTGTTTTGAATTACTCCTCTTCCCCTTCAAATTTTTCTTTAGGATCACGCAGTTGGTTTTTTTCGATCGTTGTTCCTCAGCTCTTTGCATCCGGTGCATTTCTCGTCAAGGTGATTCGACCCTCTCCATTGTTGCAAGTTCAATTCTCAGTTGTTTTCTTTTCCCACCCGCCCTCCCTTCTTCCTCTCGGAACCAGAGTCCGTAATCGAGTATCCTTCCTACTCGTGCGAATTCGTTGCATTCTTCCCTAAATCATTTCAACCGGTGTTTTCTCTTGAAGATATTCGTCGATTCCCCCTTCCAGTTGCCTGTGTTTTCCGCCCTCCCACCCCTTTTCTTCCCGGAGTCTGAGCATCTATTCGAGAAGCTATTTCATTCGTGCGGAGCCTCTTCAGGTTTTCCCTCAATTATTTCAACAGGTGAATTCTCGTCTCGTTCGTCATTCTTCATCTCTTTTGTTTTCCGGTGGATTCAATTCAAGTTTTTCGGGTTGATCACATTCTTTTCCTTGGATCAAGTGTTCTCCTTGCTCATTTGCCTCTCGCCAGATTATCCTTCCCGAGTGTTCGAGACATCTCAGGAGATTCGTCCGTGTTCCAATTAATTTGAGGTTATCACCTCATTTAAATATTTTCAATTGTTCCGGTGCATCATCTATCTGTTCATCATCCTTTTTCAATGGTGTTATCTCTTTAGTGGGCCCTAACCCACAGGTCTTTTCCCAGGATCTTACCTGACTCTTCTAATTATTCCGGAGCTATTCTCTATTTCTTTTCAAGTCTGCGTAAGTATGATTTCATCGGTCAGATGCCTTTCCAACATCGATTTCAAATCATTTTCATTGTTGGCTCAACCTCTTCGCTTTTCATTCTCCCGGAGTATCTCAGTAATTTTGGTGGTGTTTCTCGTCGTCATTTGAAGACCGAAGAAGAGTTTTTCCTCTAAATCTTGTCCTTCTTCCGAAGTTTCGTGGTTCTAGCTTCATGTTATCCTCTCATATTATTCCATTTGTCAGATATTCTTTCTTACCCATCCGGAGTATTTCAGGAGTTGATTTCTATTTCTTTTCACCGGAGGCCATCATTCCAGCTATCGTTCTATAATTATTCCGGTGCTTCATTCAAGTGTTCTTTAATCAGCTCATGATCTCTTTGTTCTTTTGCATCTAAATCCCCTCTAGCTTATTGGTTCTTCTAGTTCTTCCCGGTGATTCAGTCTCTTTCATCAGTCATTTTCAATTCTTACGGTGGTTCGTTCAAGATTCTTTTCTTTGATTATCATATTAATTCATTCGTTCTTTCCAATCCTACTGGTGGTTCATGAAGACTTTCTCAAGTTTGGCGCTATTCTCCCCCCTTAATCCTTTTCAACAAGAATAAGTAGTATGTAAAATCAATTGCTTGTCATCAATTTAATTTGATGAAGGATAAGCATACAATAAATCTTATTCTTATTTCATCAAAGTGATTAATCCTTTTCTTCGGAGTTTGTTCGTGAGGAATAGATTCTAGGTCGAAACGCCCTCGATGCGGCTATATCTCCCACGTGTCGAAGCACGACTTAGAGGCATAACCGCATTGAAAGCAATGTCGCAAGTGAGGTAATCTTCACACAACCCATGTAATACATAAGGGAAAGAGATACATAGTTGGCTTACAATCGCCACTTCACACAATACATGAGTAAAACATTACATCATACAGATACAATCAAGGTCCGACTACGGAACCAAAATAAAAGAAGACTACCCCACAAGCTACACAGATCCCCGATCGTCCCAACTGGGCTCCACTACTGATCAACTGAAACGAAACAACACAATGCACAAGATCTTCATCGAGCTCCTCCTTGAGCTCAGGTACATCACCTGCACGGTCTCATCGGCACCTGCAAACTGATTTTGGAAGTATCTGTGAGTCACGGGGACTCAGCAATCTCACACCCGCGAGATCAAGACTATTTAAGCTTAAAGGTAGGACAGAGTAGTGAGGTGGAGCTGCAGCAAGCGACTAGCATATATGGTGGCTAACATACGCAAAAGAGAGCGAGAAGAGAAGGCAAAAGCACGGTCGAACAACTATGATCAAGAAGTGATCCTGAACTCCTACTTACGTCAAACATAACCCAGAAACCGTGTTCTCCTCTCGATCAACCCCGAAAAGAGACACTCACGGTTACGCACACGGTTGGTGTATTTTAATTAAGATCAACTTCGGGTTTTCTACAACCGGACATTAACAAATTCCCATCTGCCACATAACCGCGGGCACGGCTTTCGAAAGTTCAAACCCTGCAGGGTTGTCCCAACTTAGCCCATGATAAGCTCTCGCGATCAACGAAGAATAGACCTTCTCCCGGGAAGCCCGATCAGTCTCGGAATCCGGCTACAAGACATTTCACAGCAATAAAACAAAACCAGCAAGACCTCCCGCGTGCGACGACACCACAGTAGTAGCCGCACAGATCTCGTCCCTGTGCCACGACCGGATGAGCAGTCCATACAACTAAAACCAGCCCTCAAGTTTCCTTGAGGTGGCGCCAGACAAGATCTAGTTTGGACCAACACTTAGACAAGCATTGGCCCGGGGCTAAATGAAGATGACCCTTGAGAGCGCGACTCCCAAGGGAAAAAGGTAATAGGTGAGGCAAATGTAGAACCAATGTTGGGCCTTCTTTGAAAAGTCTTATTCAAAGCGAACTGTCAAGGGGTCCCATAAATCACCCGACCGCGTTAGGGACGCAAAATCCGGGAACATAACACCGATATGACGGAAACTAGGGCGGCAAGAGTGGAACAAAACACCAGGCATAAGGCCGAGCCTTCCACCCTTTACCAAGTATATAGATGCATTAATTAAATAAGATATATTGTGATATCCCAACAAGTAAACATGTTCCAACAAGGAACAACATCTCCATGTTCCACCAAGGAACAAACTTCATCTTCACCTGCAACTAACAACGCTATAAGAGGGGCTGAGCAAAGCGGTAACATAGCCAAACAACGGTTTGCTAGGAAGGGTGCAAAAGGTTAGAGGTTCATGGCAATTTGGGGTGGCTTGATATAGCAAGTGATAGGCATCGTAGCATAGGCATAGCAAAAGAGCGAGCATCTAGCAAGCAAAGATAGAAGTGATTTTGAGGGTATGGTCATCTTGCCTGAAATCCCGCAAGGAAGAAGAACGAATCCAAGAAGAAGACAAACGGACGAAGTCGAACGAATCCTCACAACTCCGGAACGAAACCGAAGCTAACGAGAGAAACGAACCGGAAAGAAGCAAACAACATAGTAAACAACCATCACATAAACATGGCATGATGCACAATCAAGAATGATGCATGTCCGGTTTAAATGAGGCATGGCATGGCAATATGCACAAACAACACTACAAGTTAAGTGGAGCTCAATATGCAACGGGTTGCATATTGACAAAACACCACAACAATTATTTAGTTCTCTCCCGAATAGGTACTCAACAATATTAAATGTTGTTAAACATGGCAAGAGGTGAAGCAATATGAAACTACCTATTTAGGCAAGATTAAATGAGGCCGGAAATAAGAAACAACAATTCCGGAAAATCCCCATGAGCAATATTTTAGATTCGGTCCTGTTCTGCCCTAAACACAATTTTAGAGTTGTTAAACAGCAACATAAAGTGGACCATGTTAAACTAGGCATTTTTCTACCCCATTTACATATATAATTTATTTAAAATGGAGCTACGGTTATTTAGTTATGAAATAAATCATTTTAACATGGCATATTAGCAAATTAATGCAAACATCAATTTAAACATTTTAAACATGGATGAAAACTGCATATTATGAAACTAGACAAAATTCTGAGCAAGTTTCATATATAATTTATTTAGATCTGATGCACGGTTAATTAGTTAGAATATGCATGAAGCTCAGGGGTTTTTCTGTAAAACTGTAATTCCTGGATAAAGGAGAAATTCGCAGGACGAAAAATAAACACATCATGGGCCGAATCTGGTAGGCCAATAGTGCACAGGGGGGCGCTGGGTGTGGTGCTCACCACAGGCTTGGCCTGCTTGAAGCGAGAGGAGGCCCGCAGAAGCGCCATTGGGCCGCTGCTGGCTGCCCACGCGGCGAGGCCGCGATCAACGGGAGGGCGGCGTTGATCGGGCTCCTCCCGATCCCATCCGTGGCGGCGACGAGGGAGCAGACGGCGGTGGCGGGGCAGATCCGACCGGCGGTGCTCGATCCGACACGGCGGCGGCCTAACGGAGCCGGCGAGGCGCCGGCCTCGAAGGGCGGCGTAGGGCGGCGCGGGCGGAGAGCTCGGATGCTCGACCATGGCGCAGAGAGAGAGAGAGTTAGGTGAGAGGAGAGGAAGAACGAGGGAGAAGGAGGAGAAGACCAGGACGGCGGGACTGACGGGCGCTTCTTGGGCGCGCGTGGCGGGCGGGTAGAGGGGCAGCGGGCGGAGGCACTGGTGAGGTCGGGCGGCGGGCTCGGGCGCGGAGACGCTTCGGGACCAGGCGGCGGCGAGCACGGTTCGGCCCGGGGGCGGGCCGCCGATGGGCCCCGGGCGGGCCTGGCGCGGAAAACGATGAGGGCGGCTGCGGCTGATGATTGAGGCGCGGATTTCGAGGGGGAGAGGGGAGAAGACCAAAAATGGCAAGGGGGGCTGCCATTTATAGCAGGGAGGCCTAGGGACTAGGGTTTGGGGAGTTTTGGGGGGTTTCGGAGCCTCCGATCGCGATCCGACGATCAGGAAAAGAGGGGGTTTTTGGTGAGCTGCGGGTGGGCTGTGTAGAATGCCTCGGGCTGAGAAGAGAGAGGAACAGAGCGACCCGGCATCTGTTTCCGGAGACCGAAAACGTCCGACGAATATACCGGCTATATCGCGGTAGTAGGTTTAACGGTTGGGCTATCAAATGGACTCCGAATGCGATGAAACTTGGCAGGCGGCCTGTCTACACTATAATAAGACCGCACGACAAGTTGCAACCCATTCCGAGAACATTTTTATGCCACTTATAAAATAATATTTCGAGGTGCAGCGGTAGCGTGCAAGTGTAACCGACTCGGACGGACAACGGAGAGAACCGGCGGAACTCGAACGGATGCAAGTTTTGAAAAACATGCGGATGAAATGCAGATGATGCCATGAGATGAAATGCAAGACAAAGAACACAAAGCAAAACAAAAGACAAAACCCAACCACAACGGAAATAAAATAACACATCTCCGGAAAAGGCAAGAGTCGGAGTTACGAATATGGAAAGTTGTATCCGGGGTGTTACAACACTCCACCACTACGAGAGGATCTCGTCCCGAGATCTAGGGTGGCACCGGGGGGAAAAGGAAGAGGAAGAGAAGAGGTAAAACTAAGTTGCTTCTTTGACAAACGAGTGAAACCATGAACCTTGAGAGGTTGAGCAAAATGAAAGAAAGAAAACAACGAAGATGAACGAGATTGCAAACAATCCGTTAGAAAAGAGGAACAAGGAACATTACGATAACTTGAAGGTTGAAAAGGCATGCATCAAGAGTTTAATGGAGAAGATCGAATTCGAAACCACTCCGTTTAACACAAGATGAGAGAGGAAGAATGATATAATTTTTGCAGCACTCCAACTGAAAATGGAAGGAATTGAACATGAACTTGAGAAGATGGGATTATACTTGATGACATCAACAACATACTGCCTCCGGAACTATTGAAAGAATGGCACAAGGGGTAAGAAAGATTTCAGACAGCTCTCCGGTTGAGGAAGCAGGCAAAACTTGATAAGATGAGAGAACTCGAATGAAAACATGACACTCCGGTTAAATGGATAAGCCAGAAAAAAGAACATGATCTTGACAAAACGAGGTGATGGGTCGATGAGTGCAACATCACGATGCCTCCGGAAGAAAAAAATTGAAGGTAGGTCATTGGAATAAAGGAATGGAGAAGAAAATGCCAACTTCTACCACAAATGAACTTGGAAAAGCACCATTGCAAAAAAGAATTGAACGGAGTTGTTGGAAAACCAACAACGAAATGATTAAGCTTGTAGTGGGCTTATGGGAACCATCTCAAAATTATGAGGTGAGCTTCTGCCACCAACGGAAACAAATGATTGGATTGATATCAACAAGGAGACGAGAAACTTATATCACCGGGAGGACAAATGAAGAACTTGGGTCCTTTATAAGCACCATAAATAGCAACAATCCTTAGGGAAAGCTTTATGTGAAATATAGTCCAAGATAACTCCAATGAAGAGATTGATGGATTTAAAATACCTCATTCTTGACAACATGTGCATCATGAAGCATGAAGGAAAATTGTGAAGAATGACATAACACCAAAACAAATCATGATAAGGTAGAACGAATTGCACTTCGAAATGCAAGAAGAAGAATACTTGAACTCCCCAAAACAAAACATGTGTTGAACACCATGCTTATTTTAGAGTAGCTTGACGGATCAAAACTCCGAGAGAAAATCTTGAAGAACAATTGAAGAATGAAAAGAATCCTTGAGGAAGCACCATGTAGAGCCTCCATGATGGACTCCGGTAAACAAAAGGATGATAAAAGAAAGAGAAGTTGCAAATACAAGGTGAAACCTTGCAGTGATAAGATGAAGCTATAAAATGATATAACCGAGAAAACTTGGAACTCCGGAAAGAAAGATGAACAACTGAAATCAAGAATTTTGATGAACCTCCGGAATAAGGAATTGAACTTACTCGATGAAACAAGAATAAGAATTACATTATGCTCATCCTTCACCAATTAAATTGATGACAAGCAATGGATTTGGCATACTACTTATTCCCGTAGAAAAGATTAAGATAGATATGGCGCAAACTTGGGAAGGTCTTCAACGAACCACCGGTAGGATTGGAAAGAACGAATGAGTAAAGTGATAATCAAGGAAATGAAATCTTGAACAAACCACCATAAGAATTGAGAATGAACGTAGCAAAGGCACAATTCACCGGGAAGAATTGTAAAACGAATAAAGATGCTTGACAAAATTTAGATACATTAGAACGAAGAGATCATGAACTGATTAGAGGATATTTCGACGATGCACCGGTGAGATTTGGAAAACCAAAGTTGAATGCTTGAATGAATAATTCTGAGATGATGGGCTCCGAAGAATCAAACTGAAAAGACTCCTGAAATGCTCCGGGTTGGTTAAAAGAATTCTCACAATCAAAACAATTATGAGGATGGCACGAAACTAGAGCCATGAATCTTGAAGAGGATGGAGATAGATTAAAGAGAAACTCTTCTTCGGTCTTCAAAATTCGGGAATGACGACGAGAAACACCATCATGAATTGTTGAAGCACTCCGGAATGAAAATTAGGAAGGTTGAACCAACAATGAAATAATTTGGAAGATCTTGGAGAAAAACAAGACTGATGATAATTCATTCTTACGTCAAACCTTGCAAAGAATTTGAGAATAACTCCGGAAAAATAAAAGAGTCAGGTAAGATCCTGGGAAGAGACCTGTGGGTTAGGGCCCATTAAAAGAAAAACACCGTTGAACAATTGCTTGAAAAGAGAGATTGCACCGGTTGAATTAAATGGCTTGAATGAGATAGCATCCTCAAAAGAACTTGGGTGAATTGAGAATGGAAACTAGAATCTTCTGAGATATCTTCAACACTCCGGAACAATTGAATAGCGAGAAGTGGATGATTAAGAGATGCACCGACATGAGAAAGCATTTGAAACGATGAAAAGAATACGATCAACACTGAAAACTTGACTTGAGTCCACCGGAGAAGAAAATTAGAATGGAACAATGATAAGGTTAAAGCTTCCTTAGCGTCTTCATGAGAAATCACCGGATAAAACATTAAAGGAAAAGAATGAAGAAACTTCACTCAATAAAAATGGATACTTGATTAAGAAATCTGAGTCCTTGAAGAAAAAGGGTGGGAGGGCGGGAAATCAAAACAACTTGTGTCGGATGAAACGAACACCGTTGAGAAAAAAAAACTTAGAATTGATCTCGCAAATGTTGGAATGATCGGATTCACTTGAAGAGAAGCACGCCGGTTGAGAAAAGAACTGACATGACAAGCTCAGTGATCAAGAAGGATTAGTATTCACATAGAAATATGAGAACACCATTTAGGATAAGGTATGGAATCAACACTTGACTTCGAAGCAACTCGAATACCACAAAACAAAACAAAAACAAAGTATTGGCTTCAAGAATGAGCCGGAACAAACACATGATAGAGATTTCGCCCAAAGTGTTCGTGGTGGGGCCCACACGGACACGACGTATAGCGGACGTCACGAATGACTAACAAGACGTCCCGAATCAGCATAGCCAAGGATTCTTTAAGGCGTCTCGCGACCACTCAGTAAATCGACCGTGAATGGGCGGACCACTAGACGTTGAACCCCAATCTCAAATCATACATCCGCCGGAAAGAATATCCTGTAAGCTACTAGAATTCCCACAGAAACTCCCAAAACTTTCTGGTTATGCAATCTGGTGTTGGGGATACAGGGACACAAAATATACCACCCAAACTAACAATACCTAGATCCAAATGTATCCATCCGTCAACACATAACCAAGAAACCTTCGAAATCGTGTACCTCGACCTTGAAAAACATCCGTTATACAAGTCATGGCAATACTCCCTTTTCGCCACAAGATCTTTGGGCTATCAGGTTATCTCACCAACAACTGCACAAAAGAGATTTCGATGTCGGTAAAACTCAGTATTCCAGAATCGCAACGATAAAATTGTGACGACAACACCTCGGAGCTCAACTCCCGGGACACCGCCACAACCCCTAAATGTCGAGGCACCAAGAACAATGTTCTCGTCACAAAACCATCGAAACGATTCCAAGATACCCACGTGATCCTAAAAATTTTAGTGAAATTTGAGGAAAGAAGAGTCAAAACTCTCGTCGGGATACCTCACCAGAGCGATTTAAGGGACCGGGAGTAAAAGAATCCTACTCTCCGATATATATAATCCTAAGACTCAAAACATTTTCCATTCTAGACTCAACAACGTCAACAAACAATCAAGTAGGGGGCTCCTAAGTCGGGGAAGGCTCTGATTACCAACTTGAAACGCCCTCGATGCGGCTATATCTCCCACGTGTCGAAGCACGACTTAGAGGCATAACCGCATTGAAAGCAATGTCGCAAGTGAGGTAATCTTCACACAACCCATGTAATACATAAGGGAAAGAGATACATAGTTGGCTTACAATCGCCACTTCACACAATACATGAGTAAAACATTACATCATACAGATACAATCAAGGTCCGACTACGGAACCAAAATAAAAGAAGACTACCCCACAAGCTACACAGATCCCCTGATCGTCCCAACTGGGCTCCACTACTGATCAACTGAAACGAAACAACACAATGCACAAGATCTTCATCGAGCTCCTCCTTGAGCTCAGGTACATCACCGCACGGTCTCATCGGCACTGCAAACTGATTTTGAAGTATCTGTGAGTCACGGGACTCAGCAATCTCACACCATGAGATCAAGACTATTTAAGCTTAAAGGTAGGACAGAGTAGTGAGGTGGAGCTGCAGCAAGCGACTAGCATATATGGTGGCTAACATACGCAAAAGAGAGCGAGAAGAGAAGGCAAAAGCACGGTCGAACAACTATGATCAAGAAGTGATCCTGAACTCCTACTTACGTCAAACATAACCCGAAACCGTGTTCTCCTCTCGATCAACCCGAAAAGAGACACTCACGATTCGCACACGGTTGGTGTATTTTAATTAAGATCAACTTCGGGTTTTCTACAACCGGACATTAACAAATTCCCATCTGCCACATAACCGCGGCACGGCTTTGAAAGTTCAAACCTGCGGGGTGTCCCAACTTAGCCCATGATAAGCTCTCGCGATCAACGAAGAATAGACCTTCTCCCGGTAAGCCCGATCAGTCTCGGAATCCGGCTACAAGACATTTCACAGCAATAAAACAAAACCAGCAAGACCTCCCGTGCCGACACCACAGTAGTAGCCACAGATCTCGTCCCCTGTGCCACGACCGGATGAGCAGTCCATACAACTAAAACCAGCCCTCAAGTTTCCTTGAGGTGGCGCTGACAAGACTCTAGTTTGGACCAACACTTAGACAAGCATTGGCCGGGGGCTAAATGAAGATGACCCTTGAGAGCGACTCCCAAGGGAAAAAGGTAATAGGTGAGGCAAATGTAGAACCAATGTTGGGCCTTCTTTGGAAAAGTCTTATTCAAAGCGAACTGTCAAGGGGTCCCATAAATCACCCGACCGCGTTAGGGACGCAAAAATCCGGGAACATAACACCGATATGACGGAAACTAGGGCGGCAAGAGTGGAACAAAACACCAGGCATAAGGCCGAGCCTTCCACCCTTTACCAAGTATATAGATGCATTAATTAAATAAGATATATTGTGATATCCCAACAAGTAAACATGTTCCAACAAGGAACAACATCTCCATGTTCCACCAAGGAACAAACTTCATCTTCACCTGCAACTAACAACGCTATAAGAGGGGCTGAGCAAAGCGGTAACATAGCCAAACAACGGTTTGCTAGGAAGGGTGCAAAAGGTTAGAGGTTCATGGCAATTTGGGGTGGCTTGATATAGCAAGTGATAGGCATCGTAGCATAGGCATAGCAAAAGAGCGAGCATCTAGCAAGCAAAGATAGAAGTGATTTCGAGGGTATGGTCATCTTGCCTGAAATCCCGCAAGGAAGAAGAACGAATCCAAGAAGAAGACAAACGGACGAAGTCGAACGAATCCTCACAACTCCGGAACGAAACCGAAGCTAACGAGAGAAAGCGAACCGGAAAGAAGCAAACAACATAGTAAACAACCATCACATAAACATGGCATGATGCACAATCAAGAATGATGCATGTCCGGTTTAAATGAGGCATGGCATGGCAATATGCACAAACAACACTACAAGTTAAGTGGAGCTCAATATGCAACGGGTTGCATATTGACAAAACACCACAACAATTATTTAGTTCTCTCCCGAATAGGTACTCAACAATATTAAATGTTGTTAAACATGGCAAGAGGTGAAGCAATATGAAACTACCTATTTAGGCAAGATTAAATGAGGCTGGAAATAAGAAACAACAATTCCGGAAAATCCCCATGAGCAATATTTTAGATTCGGTCCTGTTCTGCCCTAAACACAATTTTAGAGTTGTTAAACAGCAACATAAAGTGGACCATGTTAAACTAGGCATTTTCTACCCCATTTACATATATAATTTATTTAAAATGGAGCTACGGTTATTTAGTTATGAAATAAATCATTTTAACATGGCATATTAGCAAATTAATGCAAACATCAATTTAAACATTTTAAACATGGATGAAAACTGCATATTATGAAACTAGACAAAATTCTGAGCAAGTTTCATATATAATTTATTTAGATCGATGCACGGTTAATTAGTTAGAATATGCATGAAGCTCGGGGTTTTTCTCAGAAACTGTAATTCTGGATAAAGGAGAAATTGCAGACGAAAAATAAACACATCATGGGCGAATCTGGTAGGCCAATAGTGCATGGGGGCGCTGGGTGTGGTGCTCACCACAGGCTTGGCCTGCTTGGAAGCAGAGGAGGCCCGCAAAGCAGGCGCTGGGCGGGCTGCCGGCTGCCCACGCGGGCGAGGCCGCGATCAACGGGAGGGCGGCGTTGATCGGGCTCCTCCGATCCCATCCGGTGGCGGCGACGAGGGAGCAGACGGCGGTGGCGGGGCAGATCCGACCGGCGGTGCTCGATCCGACACGGGCGCGCCTAAACGGAGCCGGCGCGAGGCGCTGGCCTGAGCGGCGGCGAGGGCGGCGCGGGCGGAGAGCTCGGATGCTCCTGACCATGGCGCAGAGAGAGAGAGAGGTTAGGGTGAGAGGGAGAGGAAGAACGAGGGAGAAGGAGGAGAAGACCAGACGGCGGGACTCGACGGGCGCTTCCCGCGGGCGGCGGCGGGGGCGGGTAGAGGGGCAGCGGGGCGGAGGCACTGGTGAGGTCGGGCGGCGGGGCTCCGGAGCGGGAGACGCTCGGGACCAGGCGGCGGCGAGCACGGTTCGGCCGGGCGGGCCGATGGGCCCAGGCGGGCTCGGGCGCGAAAACGATGAGGGCGGCTGCGGTGATGATTGAGGCGCGGATTTCGAGGGGAGAGGGAGACCAAAAATGGCAAGGGGGCTGCCATTTATAGCAGGGAGGCCTAGGGACTAGGGTTTGGGGAGTTTTGGGGTTTTGACCTCCGATCGCGATCCGACGATCGAGAAAAGAGGGGTTTTGGTGAGCTGCGGGTGGGCTGTGTAGAATGCCTCGGGCTGAGAAGAGAGAGGAACAGAGCGACCCGCATCTGTTTCGGAGACCGAAAACGTCAAGCGAATATACCGGCTATATCGCGGTAGTAGGTTTAACGGTTGGGCTATCAAATGGACTCCGAATGCGATGAAACTTGGCAGGCGGCCTGTCTACACTATAATAAGACCGCACGACAAGTTGCAACCCATTCCGAGAACATTTTTATGCCACTTATAAAATAATATTTCGGAGGTGCCGCGGGCGCGTGCAAGTGTAACCGGACTCGGAACGGACAACGGAGAGAACCGGCGGAACCCGAACGGATGCAAGTTTTGAAAAACATGCGGATGAAATGCAGATGATGCCATGAGATGAAATGCAAGACAAAGAACACAAAGCAAAACAAAAGACAAAACCCAACCACAACGGAAATAAAATAACACATCTCCGGAAAAGGCAAGAGTCGGAGTTACGAATATGGAAAGTTGTATCCGGGGTGTTACACAAGTGTTTTCATCTTTTCTTTTCCGGAGTTCAAATTTTCCTCGGCCATCTCGTCGGAACCTCCATCTAAATCATCGCAAGGCTCATCTTATTCTTTCTTCATTCATTCTATCTCATCATCCTTTTTGTCACCGGAGTTCTTCATGGTGGTTCTTCATGATTTAATTCATTCTTCAAGTGTTCATCAAGATTCTTGTAGACGAAGCTCAAGCATTCTTCTTCTTGCTTCGCGAGGTGCAAGTAATTTCTTCGTTTTCTTTTTAAGTGAAGTTTTGCATTTCTTCGTTCTTCTAAGTTATCCAATCATTTCCATTTGTGGCCGGTTATCACCTTATGATCTTGAGATGTTACCATAAGACCACAACAAGCTTATTCTTTTCGTTGTTGATTTTCTCAACAACCCCATTTAAACATTCATTCTAAAGATGCTTTCAATTTCGTTCGTGGCACAAGTTGTCATTTTCTTCTCCGTTCTTTTCATTCCACTATTTCAATTCTTCCGGAGGCATTGTGTCGTTCCTCTCGGCAAGCATCATTCCATCTTCTCAAGCTCGTGTTCTATTCCTCCATGTTTCAGCCGGAGTGCTGCCTAAATCCTTTCAGTCTTATTCGTTTTTTATCTCGTTCTAACCGGAGTGGTTTCATAGTCTATCTGATTCCGTGAGCTTTCGATTCTCGTCATTCTCGTCGTTCCTCTCTTCTTCTCGAGTGCTCTCGATTCTTTGCTTCTTCTATTGAGTTCTTGTTTCACCTCATCATTTTTCCCTTCCGTCTCGGTCCTAAGATCTCGGGACGAGATCTCTTGTTAGTGGAGGAGAGTTGTAACGCCCCGGATTCGATGCGTCAGGTGTCCGTCAGTTATTTGTCGCCATTGCCATGTCATGTGCTTGCGTGTTGCACTTTGCCATGTCATCATCTGCATTTCATATCATGTCGTCATGTGCATTTCATTTTGCATACGTGTTCGTCTCATGCATCCGAGCATTTTCCCGTTATGCTTTTGCAATCCGCACTCCTATGTCACCCGCGCGCCCCTTCGTCTCTTGTTGTGAGCAGGTGTTAAACTTTCTCGGAATGGCCCGAGGTTTGTCAAGCAGCCTTGGTATAGCACCGGTAGACCGCCTGTCAAGTTTCGTTCCATTTGAAGGTCGTTTGATACTCCAACGGTTAACCGGGTAACCGTAAAAGCCTCTTTTGTGTGCAGGTCAACACCCCTCCAAAGTGGCCCAAAACCCATCCTACTCCCCTCCATGCTCTCGGTCGTTCGATCACGATCGTGTGGGCGAAAACCGCTCCTCATTTGGACTCTCCTAGCTCCCTCTACCTATAAATATGTGCCCCTTCCCGATATCTCGCGCAGATGAACCCTAGCCTTCCTCTTCCTCGCGCCGCCGGACACGTCCAACCCCGCGCTAGACATGTCCACCGCCCCGCAGCCACGTTTCCCGGCCAATCGCAGCCCGCCATGTCAGCGCCGCCGCCTCCCGCGCCAACCAGAAGGCGACACGTCACCCCGCCGCTCCCCTCCAGCCGCGCGAGCCCGCAGGGCCCATCACCGACCCGCCCGAGCCCATCTGGGCCCGAGCACGCCGCCAACCACGCGGGGCCTCGCTGGACTTCATGCCGCCTTCGCGGAGCTCCTCGCCGCCGCAGCCTCGCACCGCCCGGCCTCGCCCTCGTCCCCGCCGCCGTCCACGTGCGCCGCTCCACCTCCGTCAGGTCGCCGCCTTCCCGTCTCTCTCTCCCTTCGTTCTTCTCCCCCTCACGATCTCTCTCTCTCTCTCCTACAATGAGCCACTTCTCCATGGCTGCCATGGATCTCCGCGCCCGGACCACCCCAAGCAGCCTCGTCGCCGGGAATGGAGTCCCCACTCTCGGATCTGCGCCTCCCCGCCATCTCCCCTCGACGCCGGAGTCCCACGCCTCCACCCCGTCGCCATTGACTTCCGTCGCCGGCGTTCTGTACGAAGGAAGGAGTTTCCCCGACCTGCCA
The DNA here is from genome assembly GCA_021605205.1 of Aegilops longissima. NCBI lineage: Eukaryota > Viridiplantae > Streptophyta > Magnoliopsida > Poales > Poaceae > Aegilops > Aegilops longissima. The sequence continues at coordinate 713,954,052 of CM038677.1, forward strand.
GTTTTTTTTTTCGCGAGGTAAAAAAAAACTGCTAAGTCCGGAAAACCCTAACATTCTGATGCATACTTTGACATGACATATCTCCTTGCATATAGCTCCGTTTTGCGTGTATGATATACCGAAATGTTCGACGGGAGATGCTCTACATTTTGTTACATTGCACCATGTTCATTTAAGCTCATCTTGATGCCCTAATCGTCGTTGCAAGAGTGCTATGTGATGTTAACTGCTGTATGTTATCAGAACTTGCTCTTTTGTCATTTTTGTATCTTTATGTGTGATTTTCTTTTGAGCATGAACTCTACATGTGTAATGGGCTATAACATGCCATCTTTGCTGTGGTGCTTTCCAATATTCATGAAATGCCATGTATTGATTGTTTAAAGCTTGCAAAGTAGCCTCCATGATGTTGCTGTTTTCAGAGACTTAGAATTTCACTAAGTCTTTGTCTGCTGTTATTGTTATGTCATGTATCCATGTTGCTACAGTGAGATCCATGCCTCTTTTGAGTATGATCAGTAAGGATGTTTTGTAGATATGGTTATGCTCTACCCATTCATGCCTCTGTTTGCATTTATGGATCACGCTAGCTTGACACAATCGAGCTCTACTTTTGCTATAAAATGTTCCTGGCAGATTGTTTACATGTTATGCAATTTTGCCAAGGTTGTTGTAGTTGATACGTGCATGCTATGTTCTTGTTCTTGCCATGTATAGCTTCTGTGCCATGTCTAGTTGCTAGTGGTATGCTTAATTTGTCATGAAATGCCTTGTGGTGAGTGGTTCAAGCTCACCAACATGCTTACTTGTTGTCTGTTTATGCCATGCTCCAGTTTTTCACCAAGTCTGAATCTGTTTATGTTGTTCCTATGTTCACATCCTTGCAACTGTATTTTCTGATCCCTTTTGGCTTATGGTCAGTAAGGGACTTTTGTTATTTGCTTTTAGTAGATTCATGTCATGCCTTTGGTTGCCATGATAAGTTCCTGTAACATGTTGTTTGATAGCTCTAAACATTGCAACCTGATGTTATTTCTGCCATGTCCTGTGAATTCTGCTAAGTCTGTGAACCTGTTTTTATTTGCAATCTTGCCATGTCCTTTTGAGCATGATCTAGTGATTTCTGGAGATATCTCAGTGTTCATGTTTTGTAATGCTTTACCTGTAGGTATTGTCCATGCCTTTTGTTATCATGTTTTGGTGCTGTAGCATGTTGGTTTGATGCTTGCTAGATGCCTACTTGCTGTTTTGGACAGATTGTTGTTATGTCTTGTATAAAGTGTATGTGTTGCACCGTTGCTCCATTTTGGGTGTGCTCTATATGAAACTTGCTTAGAATTGCATGTAGCTTCATATTATCATGTTGTATCCTTATTTTGAGGTGTTTGTTTGATGTTTGAATGCATTTTGCATCAATGCCATGTTTAACTTGTTTTGCTCATATCTTCTAGGCCGTAGCTCCGAATCTAATGAACTTTATATGTAACTTGACTAGATTTTCGTGTAGATCATCGTGGTGCATCTTAACTTGCTGTTTAACAACTTGAACATAAAGTTATTCAGATCTGGACCAATTTCGGAATTTGCATATGAGGACTTACCGGAGTTGTTCTATGTTGTTTCCGGCCTCATTTAAACTTGCTTTGATGTGTTGGTCTTGTATGCATCATCTTTTGCCCTGAGTAGCTTCATGTAGCCTTGTCATGCATCATACTTGGTTGAGCATCATGTCTTGTTCATGTGTGGTGTGTTTACCATGTTATGTCCTTCTTCTCGATAGTTCCCGTTTCGTTGCGATCGTGATGATTCGTTCGTCTACGCTTGGTTTGACTTCGTGGCTTCATCTTCTTCATGGACTCGTTTCTTCTTCCTAGCGGGATTTCAATCAAGATGACCGTCACCTTGGATCTCATTACTATCATTGCTATGCTAGTTGCTTCGTTCTATCGCTATGCTGCTTTACCTACCACTTGCTGCTCAAGCCTCCCAATTTGCCATGAAACTCTGACCTTTGTTACCCTTCCTAGCAAACCGTTGTTTGGCTATGTTACCGCTTTTGCTCAGCCCCTCTTATAGCGTTGCTAGTTGCAGGTGAAGATGAAGATTGCTCCATGTTGGATTATGTTTATGTTGGGATATCACAATATCTCTTATTTAATTAATGCATCTATATACTTGGTAAAGGGTGGAAGGCTCGGCCTTATGCCTGGTGTTTTGTTTCACTCTTGCCGCCCTAGTTTCCGTCATATTGGTATTATTTTCCCGGATTTTGCGTCCCTAACGCGGTTGGGTGGTTTATGGGACCCCTTGACAGTTCGCTTTGAATAAGACTCCTCCAAAAGGCCCAACCTTGGTTTTACCATTTGCCTCACCACCACCTACTTTTCCCTTAGGAGTCGCTCTCTCGAGGTTCATCTTTATTTAGCCCCGGGCGTTGCTTCTCTAAGTGCTGGTTCGAACCGAGCTGCCTGCGGGGCCACCTTGGGGAAACTTGAGGCTTGGTTTTACTCGTAGCTAGTCTCATCCGGTGTTGCCACGAGAACGAGATATGTGCAGCTCCTATCGGGATTTGTCGGCACATCGGGCGGCTTTGCTGGTCTTGTTTTATTACCGTCGAAATGTCTTGTAGCCGGATTCGAGACGATCGGGTTCTTGAGGGAGAAGGAATATCCTTCGTTGATCGCGAGAGCTTATCATGGGCTAAGTTGGGACACCCTGCAGGTTTGAACTTTCAAAGCCGTGCCTGCGGTTATGTGGCGATGGGAATTTGTTAATATCCGGTTGTAGTAAACTTGAAGTAAACTCTTCTAAAATACACCAACCGTGAGTGTCTCTTTTCGGGTTGACCGAGAGGAGAACACGGTTTCGGGTTATGTCGGCGTAAGTAGGAGTTCGGGATCACTTCTTGATCATTACTAGTTGACGACCGTTCCTTTATTTCTCTTCTCGCTCTCATTTGCGGATGTTAGCCACCATATATGCTTAGCATTGCCGCAACCTCACCACTTTACCCCTTCCTTTCCCATTAAGCTTTGCTAGTCTTCATACCCATGGTAATGGGATTGTTGAGTCCTCGTGGCTCACTGATTACTACAACACTAGTTGCGGTACAGGTTGCGATGATCATGACGTGAGAGCGATGTTTGCTTGTATTGGAGTTCTTCTTCCGCTTCTTCTTCGATCGGGGATAGGTTCCGTCGGCAGTCCAGGCTAGCGAGGTGGATATTGTTTGAGTTTCGCTTATGTTCCATCCGTAGTTGGATGTTGATCTCTTGTATATGATGTTGATGTATTCTTGTGGCATTTGTTCCTTATGTATGTATCCCCATCTATTATGTAATGTTGATGTAATGATATCCACCTTGCAAAAGCGTCTTCAAGATGCGCTTCTATCCTTGGTGGGACCTTTGAGTTCCTTTTGGATAGGGTCGCATCTTGGGCGTGACACAGTGATAGGCGCCGGTCGACCGGCCCAAGTTCGGCCGGTCGACGCGCAGCCCTTGGATAGCCCCACGCGTAGCCGTTCGATGGCATCTTTTCATTGTCTTTTTCACTCTCGCGTCAGCATCCTAAAAGATCACAGAAAAAGAAACCATGGCGACCGCCCACTCTCCCATCGTGTCGCGCAGCACGCGTTCCCTCCCTCATGTAGGTGGCCAGGTCGGCTGCCTCCGTTGCTCGCCGCCGGCCTGCTCGCCTTCGTCAATCACAAACCAAAAAGCCCATTTGATTCACCGACACTGGTTCCAGCAAATCTGAAGGACGGTTGTAGTAAAACAAAACACTGGCTCCAGCAAATTCCAAAGATGATGGAAGCAAAAAAAGGATGTTGGTTCCAGCAAAAATCAAATGGTGGTAGCAAAATAATTAGACGCTAGTTCTGGTAAACCCAAGACGGATGTAGCAACAATGGACATTGGTTCCAACAAAAACAAAGACGGATGTAGCAAAAAATGGGCGGTGGTCTTTATGTAGCTCCAAGCTGGGCATTATTTACAGCAAAAACAACCAGACGGTGGTAGCAAAAAATGGGGCTAGTTCCAGCAAAAAAAATCCATGGTTCCAGCAAAATTACCGCCACCTCCGCCGTCGGTCGGACGGTCGGCTGATCGAAACACCGTGAGTCGTCGATTCCAGCATCTCCAAACCATGGATGTAGCATTCCTCATAGCCGGTCCCAGCAGCTGGCGCCGCCGGACGCAGCACGCCGCGGCCGCAGCATTCGCCTTGCCGGTTGTAGCAAAACTGGACGCCGGTTCCAACACTGCCATACTAGGATGCAGCAATTTGCCCCCGCTGCGTCGCAACTCGCGTGGTCGCCGTCGCCGGATACAACGGGTTGGCCGCAACATCGGGATGCCCCGCAGCGCAACCCGCATGGTCGCCTCGCCAGACGCGACGGGTTAGTCGCAGCATCGGCATGCCCCGCGGGCGAGCCTTGCACCTGCAGCGGCGGCGCTAAAACTGAAGCTAACACTCATTCTTGTGGCTACCATGGCTTGGCTTAGAGCGGTGGTCCATGCGGCTGGAGAGATTCGGTGGAGTGAATTGGGGAAAAGTAGGAAGAGGACGAAGGGATAAAGCGATAAGGCTGTGTGTGGTTAATGTGTGGGGCATGTGGCATTCTAGTCCTCTCCCGTAGAACAAATCGGACCGCATCTTCCCTATTCATCCAACGCGTCGCACACGTCCGGCGCAATGGTTCGGCCGGCGCGCCGTTTGCAAGCGCTTTCCTTAAAAAATGCATTGTCTACACATTGGATCAAGACCAATATGGGGGATAGATCTCTCTGGATGTGTACACGAATTCAAGTAAATGAAAATGTAGATATAATTTCTCCTACTTCTCAACGGGACAGCATTCCTATTGCCAATGAGCTTTCATCTTTCTTCTGGGGCTGCCAAGTTGCAATGCATAAAAAAATGTGCGGGCAACTTTTAGAAAATGTTTGTAGCAATAAAAGAATGTTCACGCGCTTCAGAAATATGTTCGTGGCATTTTGAAAAATGGTCATAATTTGCAAAAAATATTCGTGTAGTATTAAATAAAGTTTCATAACATTCAAACAACAATTATGCTACATTTTTTAAAAAGTTGAAGCATTTAAAAAATATGTCCACATATTTTTGATTTTTCTACATATACTTGAAAAATATATTCTACATGTATAAATAATGTTCCACAAGTATAGGAAAAATATACAATATGTATTGAAAAAATAGAATAAATAATAAAAGTAGATATAAAAACCAAGGGAACAACATAAGTAAACTGATGAAGAAACATAGGCCCACAGGCACGACCTATTAGCATCCAGGCCCAGCAGGATATGTCTCATTGCAAACCAAGAGTCTCCTCAACCACCTAAAAAAAAAACCAAGAGCCTCCTCAATGGCTCGACGTGTAGAGCTGCCTAGTAAGAGAAGAAAAAGTGGGAGCTCTGGTATCTAGGACCTCCTATTTGACACTCTTTCCACGATCCATGAGCAAGACGTATGTGCACTGTAGCAAACAGGGATCGAGCATTGTAGCGAATAGGGAACCCGCACTTCAACAACTAGCTAGGGCTTTTGTAGCGAACTGAATCGTTGTAGCAAACAAATTTTCTAAAACTGAATTTTTTTTTACAAATTACAAAAAAAATATTTTTTAAATGCGAACAATAACTAAATGTGTGATATTTTTGAAATTGTGAACATTTCTCCAAATCGGATTAAAAAAACTTTTTCAAATTTGCAATCATTTTGTGAAAACACAAACATGTTTACAAATTTTGAACTTTCTTTAAATACCTTTTTTTCCTAATTTCAGAACTTTTTTTGGAAGCATGAACAATTTTTGAAAGCCGAACCATTTTTCTGTAATTTAAAAGTTTTCCAAAAATGCGAACCTTTTCCTATATATGATTTTTAACATGGATATTTTTTTGAATTTTGATGTTTTTCTGAAACACAAACATTTATAAAAATTTGCTAACAATTTTTAAAGTACAAAATTTTCCCTAATCAGTGGAATAAATAACTTAAATAGAAAGGAAAATAAATAGAACAAGTAAAAACCCAAAAATTCAGTGAAGAAAATAGAACATCAAAGAACCTTCGATAGCGCCTAATGCATTTTTTGAAACTGCCATTGACTATTGATCAGATTAATAGTATATGAGATATCTAATATAAAGTTTTTACCATTGGAAGCTCCTTTTATGTACGAATTTAACGACATGCTGTTGTGTAAATTAAATATCATATATTATTGCTCTAACATGCGGTTAATGTTAGACTCAAAAAATTCATTAGACCCTATATATATTGACAGAGGGAATGAGAACCCTGTTTGGAACCTGTTGAAGGTTCCCAAAACCGGGAATGAACGTCAAAGTGTTAATTGGGTCGGCCTAGTTTAGTCGCTCCTGTGCCCAACGCCGGCAGTTTGACACAAAGAGCGTTATATAGGATTTTATCCATATATCTCGCTTGACACAAGATGGAAGGCGTGCGCACGATGGGCTGACCCAAGTACTGATACGTATGTAATTTTTTACTTTTGTTTAAATTTTGAAAAATATATAAAAGAACTCTCACTAAAAGGTATTAAAAAATATATTATATATTTGAAAATCAATTTACTTAAAACAAATCATCACACATTTGAAAATACCTTGTCTCCACATTGGATCGAGACCAGTATCAAAGGCACGGGTAGATCTCTCTGGGAGAGAGATCTATTTATGTGTGCATGCATACATGATTTCAAGTGAATGAAAATGTAGATATATTTTCTCGTACTTCTGTAACATAGCCTCTCTACGGGACAACATTCCTATTGCCAATGAGATGGTTCTGAACTTTCATCCTTCTTCTGGTGCTGCCAAGTTGCAATGTATAAAAAATGTTTGCAAAACTTCTAAAAATATTTATGGCAATAAAAAAAATATTCACGCGATTCAAAAACATGTTCATAGCATTTTTGAAAAATGATTATACAACGTAAAAAAATATTCTTGTAGTATTGATAAAACGTTTCTTAATATTCAAAAAACAATTATGTGTCACTTAAAATAATGGTAACACATTTAAAAATATGTCCATATTTTTTTTGTATTTTTCTAACATATACTTGAAAAAAATATTCAACATGTATAAAAAAAATGTTCCACGAGTATAGCAAAAATGTACAATGTGTATTGAAAAATAGAAAATAATAATTAAAACTAAAATTAAAACCAAGGAAACCAGAAGTAAAGCGATGAAGAAACACGGAAAAATTGGCGAAACAAACCATAAAAATGACTGAAAACCAAAACGAAAAAATCTGAAGAAATAAAAGTAAATAGGACGAAATAACGAGCAGACAAAACCAAATGAAAACTACCGAAGACCAATAGAATAACACAAAGGTTCTAAACCCATTTCATATCAGTGCAGAGAACCTTCCCAAAACCGTGCGACTGGGTTGGCCCACTAAGGGAAGTCGCTGAGGTGATGTTTTTTATAGGTCACACTAGGCGACATATAGCGAAGTTGTACAATACGTCATATTTAGGTATGGCGTGCATCAAACCTCGCCAGGTTGATGGCTTCACCAATTCCCACAGTGCATATCTTAACACATCTCACACACACATGCTTAAATATGAATTCCAGGTTCATTCATTTGTTTTCAAAAGGCTCGATCCATTTTATCCTACAATGTCTGCAGTTTACACAAAAAAGAGGAGAAATCCAACTATCTTTTTTTATCAAAAGAGGGGGTTTCCCTACGATTTCATTAACGAAACCCAACCACGAAGAACCAGCATCCAACATCATAATAGGTTTTTATCAGCTAGCTACTACTACATAGGTCTTCACATCGCCACATGTGGCACGAGAGGGGACGCATCCCAAAGCTAGATCATATATAGCATCACTCGAGCACTAAAGTTTTTACTAGGGAACAAACTACCAAAAGTAACGCTAGGGGAGACGGATCATCCACGGGACATCAACCAAAACAGGAGCCCTTCTCTCATCTCCAGCTTCAGCATCCCAGCCTATGTACCCCCAATCTCCATCTTTTTGACGCACGGTAAACTTCACTTGGCACCCGCTCGATTAACTTTGCCCCCAAGGTCAAAAGATTTTGCTTTGGGTTTTTTATCTGCAAAATAGACCAGTGCACAATCCAATTGCACATTAGCTTCACAAGAGTCATTGGGTCATTAATTTTATTCTCTAAAGATAATATCATTTCTACATTTTCAGATAGACCAAAACAAGGGAGAAACCCCAACTAGTATTAGTTTTTTTTCGGTTTCTGAAATGCTTTTAGCCAAACATTTAGACGTTCATCCAAGCCCCTGGGGTGATCTTAAACCAAATGAGCATTTCACCATGCTCCATAACAGCCTAGTAGCAGAACAAGAAAAGAACAAATGATCAATGTTCTCGTCCTATCCAAAATACACATCCCTATTTTCCTCTCCATCCTTTTCTAATTAGGTTGTCTTTAGTTAGAATGCTTCTCTGCACAGTTAACTAATAACCCACAAGTATAGGGGATCGCAACAGTTTTCGAGGGTAGAGTATTCAACCCAAATTTATAGATTCGACACAAGGGGAGCCAAAGAATATTTGCAAGTATTAGAAGTTGAGTTGTCAGTTCAACCACACATAGAGAACTAAATATCTGCAGTAGAGTGATCAGTAGCACAGTAGTATGATAGTTTGATATCAATAGTAACATTAGCAAAAGTAGCGGTAATGGTAACCGTAAAAGTTTTGTAGCAATTGTAACAGTAGTAACGACAGTAATAACTTAGCAAGAACAATATGTGAAAAACTCGTAGGCATTGGATCGGTGATTTCGTTGGATGATATTCATCATAAAACAGTCATAACTTAGGGTGACATAGAACTAGCTCTAGTTCATCAATATAATGTAGACATGTATTCTGTAAATAGTCATACGTGCTTATGGAAAAGAACTTGCATGACATCTTTTGTCCTACCCTCATGTGGCAGTGGGGTCCATAAGGAAACTAAGGGATATTAAGGTCTCCTTTTAATAGAGAACTAGAACAAAGCATTAACCCATAGTGAATATATGAACTCCTCAAATTACAGTAATCGTTGAAAAGAATCCCAATTATTGTCACCTTGGGGTATGCAGATCATAACACGTAATATGTGCATATGACTTGCAAGATCGGATCAAGAACATAGATATAATGGTGAAAACATAAGAGGTTTATATCTGAAATCATGGCACTTGGGCCCTAGTGATAAGCATTAAGCATACAAAGTCATAGCGACATCAATCTCAGAACATGGTGGATTTATGGATCAAGCCATAACAAAACTAACTCGATTACATGATGAATCCCATCTAATCCATCACCATCCAGCAAGCCTACGAAGAGATTACTCACTCACGACGGTGAGCATCATGAAATTGATGATGGAGGATGGTTGGTGATGACGATGGCGGCGAATCCCCCTCTCTGAAACCCAGAACAAACTCCAGATCTGCCCTCCCGATGAAGAACAGGAGGTGGCGGCGGCTCCATATCGTGAAACGTAATGAATTTTTTTTATTTTTTTCTCGGAGAATATGCATTTGTAGTATCCAAAATAGGGTTGGAGGAGCCTCGTGGGCCCCACTACCCACCAGGACATGCCAGAGGGGGGTGGCGCGCCCTGGTGCCTAGTGGGCAGCTGGGGCCCCCTCTAGTGGGTCTTGGTTCCAGTATTTTATTTATTCCAAAATAATTCTCCAAAAACTTTCGTCCAATTCCGAGAACTTTTATTTCTGCACAAAAACAACACCATGGTAGTTCTACTAAAAACAACGTCAGTCCGGGTTAGTTTCATTCAAATCATGCAAATTAGAGTCCAAAACAAAGATCAAAAGTGTTAGAAAAAGTAGATACAACGGAGACGTATCATCAACCAGAAAACATCTTAATTTTTGCTAGAATTTTATTTTTCAAAGAAACTTATGAGGAAAACCTACATCAGTCTTAATGAGAAACAAATACAATGATTTGGTAGAAAATTTTCTGTCAGCAGTAAGCATCCACTAGGGTTTATCTTTTCCCCCATACATCCTAACCTCTTCACATCTCATCTTAAGGCTAGACCAAAGCAATTTTTATCTCCATTTAAAGCCCTTCTAAAAGTGAAATTATTCCATCGCATATCAATTGCCTTTGCCACAAAAATCCTGTGGTCAAAGCTAATATTGTATAAACTAGGGTAAGCCTCTTTCAGAGGCTTGGACCCCACCCACCAATCTTCCCAAAACCTAGTGTTACTGCCATCACCTAATGGTTTTTTAACATGTTGGTAAAACAAGTCTTTGACTTGCAAAAGACTACCCCAAAACTGGGAGTCTCCTGGTTTTTTTAATCACATAGATGCATTTTCCTTTAACATATTTATTAAGAAGTATACCAATCCAAATTCCTTCCTCGGTCTCTAGCTTCTAGAACCATTTAGCCAACAAAGCTTTATTCATCAAATCTAGATTTAAGATCCCAAAACCTCCCAAGTTATTAGGAAGGCAGTAGCTTTTCCAATTAACTAAGTGGTATTTCTTTTGTCCTCATTTTCCCGCAACACCAATCTGGCTCTAAAAAAATCAACTTTTTTTCCTAATCTCCACTCGCAAAGGGTAGAAAGACATCATATATATTGGTATACTGGATAGACAGGACTGGACCAAGGTCACTCTACCCGCCATATTCAATAGCCTTCCTTGCCAACATGCGCACTTTTTTTCAATTTTTTCAGTGACCACCTTCCAAAACTTGTTTCCTAATCTCACATCAGAGACAGGTAAACCAAGATATTTCAAAGGTACCTCCCCCAGCTTACAAGTGAAGATTTCCTGGTATATGTCAGCTTTTTCCCTAGCCTCACCAAACAAAAACACCTCACTTTTATGAAAAGTAATAGTCAATCCTGGCATTTGTTCAAAAGCAGTGAGGATGAATTTTAAATTTCTAGAACTTTCCTCATCATCCCGAATCAGAAAAATGGCGTCATGAACATATTGTACAATATTCACACCATTATTCCCAAACTCAGGCATCACCCCTTTGACATACCCTTCCTTGGCTTTATCTAAGATTATAGCCAGAGCATCAGCAGCTAAAGCAAATAGCAAAAGGGACATATATCATCCCCCTACCTCATTCCCTTGTGAGTTTTAAAATAAGGTCCAATAGTGTCATTCACCTTGATCCCTACATGCCCCCCAATCGTAGTGTGCATTACTAAGGGCCCGTTTGGAAGCAGTCCACGAGCTGGCTTCCGAAAATTGCTCAGAGAAGCCGCACCGAACGGCTCCGCTTCGAGAAGCTGGCTCCACGGAGACGAGGATTCGGTAGTGCAATTATCGCGGAGACGAGAAGCTAGCTGGTGCAGCTTCGCAAAAGCAGAATCAAGAGTTGCTCAAAATTAGGGTGCTAATGCCACCGCGAAGTATACCAAGTCGAATCGTTTCCCTCGACCTGGTGGCCCGACTCCTCTACTTGTACAGAAACGAACACCCACACTCCTCCTCTGCTCTCGCAACCCTAGCCGCCGCCCTGTCGTCGGTGCGCCTCCTCGCCGTCGCGCCGCCGTCCGTCGCCGCCACTCGGATATACACATCGCCCCGCAAGTCTCCGTCCATCGCTGCTCGCAGCAGCCGCCCAACATCCCCGTGCTGTCGTCTCCCCATCTGCCGCCACTTCCTCCGTTGGACTCCGCCGACAGCCGCAAGAAGTAGAGCTCCTGGACGGGCCTGGCCGCAAAATCCACGGCAGAGAAGCCGTCCCCCCAGCTCAAGGTGAGCAGCCACCTCCCCCCTCTTGTAGTACTCTGATTCAGCCTAGTTCGTGTTCTGTCTGTAGCCCCAATTTCTTGTGATATGAAACTGATGTGTGCACCTTTTTCGTATATATGTGTAGTGCAGTCTGTAGTGCTATGAATTGATTTCAGATCAAGTCAAGAATTTCCCTGCAGTTTGTAGTGCAGTCTGCAGTGTTACGAACTACTCCTGGAGGAGCCTGCAGCAAGATCCACGTGAGAGAAGTTGTTCCCCTAGCTCATTGAGCAGCCCCCTCCCCCTCTTGTACCACTTCGTTTCAGCCTGAATTTGTGCCTACTGTATGTGGCCAGCCCCAATTGTTTGTGAGATGGTACACTTCTTGCTGCTATTGTATGAATTGGTTTGTACAGTTCTAGTCAGATCAATAATTTTATTATTTTGGTAGTACATGTTCTTGCTGCTGATTGTTGGTGAGAGGCACGCTGATTGTTTGGTATAGTACTAACATGTGGTGAATTTAGAAAATTTGAATGTTTTGTATAGTTCTTGCACTTGTACTATCATAAAGTGCTCTATGTATAGGTAAGAACTGCTCTCCATACACGATAAATCGCAGCAAACAAAGAAGAAAAATAAACATGTTCTGTCCAAAATCTGGCCTGCACTTCCCCACCGAACTGGGCCTTCAAACATGGCCCACTGCATGGCCGAGCAGGCTTTAGCCTAGTTTCCTGGGCTACCAGCCCATGCCTGCGATAGGATCCGCAGCGAGCGAGCCGGACGGATCGCTCCTCCTTCGAGAAGCTGGCTCGCTCGATGAGAAGCTGGAGCCAACGATTTTTGGAAGCTAGAGCACTTCCGAACGGGCCCTAAATCGCACCATTTATCAGGAAATTGTTTTATTTTCGGCATTTTGTAGACAAATGGCCATTTTATTTTGTCATAAGCTTTCTCAAAATCCACCTTAAACAGAATTGCACTCTGTTTTTTATGATGGATAGTGTTCAAAGCCTCATGCAATACTACAACCCCTTCCATAATACACCTTCCCTTTGATAAAGACAATTTGTGTAGGGGAAATGATGGGCTTAATCACTTTGCTTAACCTATTCATCAGAACTTTTGTAATGATCTTAAAACTAACATTGAGAAGGCAGATTGGTCTGAATTTTTGAATTTGTTTAGCATTAGGTACTTTTGGCACTAAAGTGATAATACCATAATTGAGTCTTGATAATTTAATTTCGCAGCATGGAAATCATTTAGTAATTTCATGAGGTCCCACTTTCCAACTGCCAAAAGTGTTGATAAAAGTCTACAAACAACCCATCAGGGCCTGGACTTTTGTTCTTTTCCATATTAAACACCACAAAAATGTATTTCCTCCATCGAAAAATGTTTTATCAATAGGGCAGCTTGTTCTCTGGTAACCCCAGGTGCATTCTGAATATCCAGATTAATTGTGGATGAATCAGGCTGACCAAAAAGATTTTTATAGAAATTCGTGATATATTTAATTAGGTACTCCTTCCTCTCAATCACCCCTTCATCTTGATGAAGAGAAAGAAACTTTTTCCTTCTGCTGCCATTAGCATTATCGTGGTAATATTTAGTGTTACAATCCCCATCTTTAATCTCTCTATCTTTATACCTCTAAAGCCACTTCAATTCCTCTTGTTTAAGCAATCTGTGTAATTGAGCTCTGAGCTCCTTCTGCTCCTTTCTATCATGAGCACACAGCCCAAAATTTTCAGCATTCTTATCAATATTGTCTAATTTTGTTAAGATTTATTTCTTCAATTTTCTATAACAGGCATCAGAATTCAAGATCCATCCTCTCACTTTTTGTCTAAATATCTTCATCCTCCTCTACCATTATTCAATAGTATTGCCAGAATAATGTGCAGACCAAATTTTATGAACAAATTCTCTAAAAACTTCCCTCAACATCTAGGAATTTTGAAATCTAAAAATTGGAGTGAAGTTACTCTTACTTCCGGTATCTAAGATTAGAGGGGTATGATCAGAAAGTTCGCTTTCTAAAGCATGAACTTCAGCCAAAGGATATTGTTCTTCCCAATCTGGGCATATTAAAATTCTATCAAGTTTCTCATATGTGGGGTTATCTTGGTTGTTAGCCCAAGTGAAGTTTCTCCCATTTAAAGGCAAGTCTCTCAATCCTGCCTGCTCAATAATGGAATTAAAAACAAAGTTCCAGTGGCATCTCCAATGGGCTTGTTCTTTTCAGAGCTATTCCTAATGATATTAAAGTCATCTCCCATCACACATGGGACAACAACATTATCTTGGTAAACCCTGGACAATTCTGCTAAGTAAGCAACTTTGCCTGCATTTTGGGCATCTCCATAAACAATGATGAGATTCCATTCAAATTTGCCTTTCTTATCAAAAAGTAAAGTTCTAATAAAGTAGATGCCAATCTCAACATTGACAATGTCAAAACTATCATTATTGATACCCACTAAAATCCCCCGAGCTCTACCTCTTGGTTGAGACCAATTCCAACTAACTTTTTCCCTCCACACAAATTGTGCAGTTCATTTCTAGTAAAATCAGTTTTAATAGTTTCTTGAAGCCCTATAAAGTCTAATTTTTTATTGCAGATAGTTTCACTGATAAAATTTTTCTTGATATCAGGGCCTAACCCCCTCACATTCCAAACTATCCCTATCATTTCTTTATTCTTTTCCATCTACATTTAGTTCCCCCAATAGAGACAACAGGCTTCACACAAGTAAGACCTGGTGAGCCATTTCTGCCCTGTTTACCACAAGTAAAAATATTCTTAAGATGAGAAAAATAGTCCATCTCCAACTCAGCATCTGAACGATCATCATCAGAGCATAATTCTCTAATACTCACATCACCCGTGTCAATGAGATTACTCTCTTTTGTTTCTAGGAAATCATTTTTCTGAATAATGTGAGTTTGAAAAAAATCCTTTCTAAACTGTTCCATTTTAGCAATGATTTCTATATTTTGGTTAATCATGCCAATGGATCACCGCAAATCAATGCCAATTTTCTCTACCATAAACAGTAAAGATGAGTTGCGAGTATCTAAATCAGAATTCTTACCATAGTTATATTTATCAGCATCTCTCTGTTTAGCCAGTTCTCCAATTCTGGCATCTTGCTTGTCTACCAATCTGCCACATCTCCTTAAATTCTCATCCACATTTTTGTCTAACTCTTTCACCTCTTCACCCTCCCCAGTTGTCACCCTCAATCTGGTGCCAAGGGAGTCTAGAGACTCCTGACTAGCATCATAATTCACTGGCTTAAGTATTATTATCTTCTTCCTTGTTTGGAATCCAACTATGTAACACTCTTGGACGTGTAGTTCTTAGCAAGGGCAACAAAAAGGGCAAAGTTCAGCAAAGTGATGGCGACAACGAGCACGAAGTAGTAATCTAGATGCCCATCATCCAATTCCGGTGGAAACCATCCCGTCCTCCCCCCTGCCGACGTGACGGACGCCACCAGCGTTACCAGCTGGGAATTGATCAGATTCCCGAGCGAGATGGATAGGAAGTAGAACGCCGTCGACGCGCCCCTCATCGTCTCCGGCGACTGGTCGTAGAAGAACTGCATCTGCCCCACTGAGAGCGACGCGTCCGAGACCGCCATCATGGCGTACTGCGGCAGCAGCCACGCTATGCCCATCTGGGCCGCCCCCTGGCCCCCGGCCATCCGCAGCCTGCGCGCCTCGGTGTACGCGGCCGCGGCCACCGCGCCGGCCGCCGTCGCGTGCCCGAGCCCCATGAGCTGCAGCGGCGTGAACGCCACGGATGGCGCGACGGCCCTGTTGTAGAGCGTGACGTAGGCGGCGGCGAGCACCGTCTCGATGGACGTCAGCGACGCGGCCGGGACGGAGGCGGCGCCGCCCTCGATGCGGGAGTCCGTCTTCGTGCCCTGCTGCACGAACGTGGTCTGCGCCTGCGTGTTGGCAACGAAGTAGACGGCCGAGGTGAGCCATATCGGGATCAGCCGCAGCAGAGTCTTGAGCTCCTCCACCTGGGTCACCGTGCACAGCCTCCATGGCCGGTTCAGGCCGCCGTCTTCCAAGTCCTCGGCCGTGACAATGGCAGCCTTGTCCAAGCACCTGATGGACGGACGCTCGCAGAGCATTTAGTTTGAAACTCTGAATAAAATCAACACTTTCATGCCTCATACTAGGATCTACCTGAACTGTTGGGTGTGCTGCAATCGTTCGTGCAGCGGATGCAGCAACGGGTTCTTGACACCATCCTCCTCGTACAGTTCAGTGGCGTCGTCAGGCACCGTCAGGTTTACCTTGCGAGAGACCGCCACCAGCACTTGGAGCACGCCTTTCATCGGGCTGCCCGCCGGAGGCACGATCCGGTACATGGGCGCCGTCGCGGCGAGGCCGACGATGGCGACCGCGACGAACGACGCGCAGATGCCATACCCGAGCCCCCAGCTCACCTTGTCCTCGACCCAGACCAGCAGTGTCCCCGCGGTCAGCATGGCCACGTTGGCCACCGCGTAGTACCAGCTGAAGTAGGACGCCTTCGCCTCCCGTCCCGACGTGTTCTTGTCATCGTCGTCGTCGAACTGCTCCGCGGCAAACGAGATGAAAACTGCCTTGGACGCGCCGATGCCAACGCCGCACAGGTATATGCCCGAAAAGAAGACTAGCTCTTGGCTAAGTGTCGCCGGTGCGCAGTACGCGCTCGGCGCGCACGGCGGCGGCCTCAAAGACGGCAGCGTAGCTGATGTGGTGACCATGGCCATTCCCTGTTGATTTATAGTTGTTCGTCAGAGAAGCAGAGTGCCGGCCGCTTCTAATGTAGAGGATCGATCACTTACGACGACGGAAATGGAGAGGCCGATCAAAACCGTCTTGTGTTTTCCCCAGTAGGAGTCGGCGACGGCGGCGCCGAGCAGGGGCATGAGGTAGCTGACCCCAGCCCAAGAATTCACGGCCGCCACATTGGAAGCGCTGTCTCCATGGAGAACATCCTGGAGATAGACTATCAGGCTCAGGTAGACCCCGTAGAAAGCACTGACCTCCAGGAACTGCAGGCCTGGTACACATCAACATGAACATATGGCTAGCTCATTCATTCAGGTCGATATCCAGTATGAGAATTCATTCATAAACAGACCAAAATAATTCCAAGTACCACTTGTCATGGACACTCACACAAGATGACCTTGAGCGCCTTATCAGAGCAGTGGCCGGCCGCCTTGTGCACCCCATGCTCCCGAGCTTCCGAACCAGAGGCCTGCAGGCGCAACATGTAAAGAGAGCTCAGAATTTACAGGCCTCCTGTAACAGCGCGAATGCCTCTCCGATCCGATCGGTACCGCGGCTTGCTTCTACGCTACGCACCTCGCCGCCCGCTAAGATCGGCCGGCGTAAGGCCCCGCGGCGATCGGCGTCCATGCCGCTGCGCGTCTTCCCTTCCGGAACTAAGGGGACGCCGTGAATTTGAGGTGGTGTGGGGGATAACACTGACCACAAAAAAATCTAGGAGTATAGCCATTGCATCACCACGACAGGGACCGGTGAAGCCATTGCATCGCTACGACAGGGACTGGTGAAGCTTTCAGAGTTTCAGTACTGCAAGGGATCTTCCGATTTTTACTTTTTCTTCTTCTTCTTCTTCTTTTTTCCCCCGCAAAAAAAAAAAACTGTTTTTCTTGTCTTCCAGTGGTGCTTAAGTATGATCTATAATCTTTAAAAAGAAAAAGGAAATCATGATCTGAAAGCAGCTTCGCGTCGGACGGCTCAGATGATGCCAGGTGCTCTCTTCCAGGACTGGAAGCATGCAGCAAGAATAGATTGCTGCCTTCGCTGTGACAGCAACTACACTACAGTGCGACAGTTAAATTGGTAAATGGGACGCAGGGTTACAGGTGAACGGAGACAGGACAGCGCTGACAGCTACGTAGTAGCAACGGAGGAGCTAAGAGCAACTCGAACCGGGCCGACTCAAATGGAACAGCGCATTTGTCCGCCTTTTGTCTATTTGGGTTGGCCACCTTGCTGCGTTATTCGATTTTGTTTTGGGTCGGCGGTCTAACGCTACCGATCCATATATGCTTGGGTGTGGCGGCTGGCCCTCCCAATTATATATTGATTTGCATTCAACATATATCAAATGAAAATGTTTAGTCTGGCCGCCCAAATAAATAATATAGTTTTACAAGCCAAATACAAATAAAAATGTTTCACATAGTTTTGCAAACGAATAAAAGAAGATACATCTATTGGTTGCCAACATGAGCCCACATATGCTCAACCAAATCATTTTGCAGTTGCACGTGAGTTTCCCAATCACGCATGTCTTTACGAAATTGAGTGAACTGCTCAAAGTTTGCCGCTACTCCATACGCAGGCACAACATTCTCACCCTGAAACTGAAAGCCTTGATCGTACAGACGTTCCGGGCGCTCGTCTTCTACGATCATATTGTGCATGATCACACAAGCAGTCATCACCTCCCACAGTTTCTGCGTGCTCCAAGTATTAGCAGGATACCGAACGATGCCCCATTGAGATTGCAAAACACCAAAGGCACACTCGACATCCTTCCTAGCACTCTCTTGCTCTTGGGCAAATCTTTTCCTTTTCTCTCCGACAGGGTTGGGTATTGTCTTGACAATAGTGGTCCACTGAGGATAGATACCGTCACCCAGATAGTACCCTTTGTCGTAGTTGTGGCCGTTGACAGTAAAGTTCACCGGTGGGCTGTTGCCTTCGGCAAGCCTAGCGAACACCGGTGAGCGCTGAAGCACGTTGATATCATTGTGTGATCCAGCCATGTCAAAGAAAGAGTGGCAGATCTAGAGATCTTGAAACGCCACGACCTCTAGTATGACAGTGCAAGCCCTGACATGTCCCTTATACTGCCCTTGCCAAGCAGAAGGGCAGTTCTTCCACTCCCAGTGCATGCAGTCTATGCTGCCAAGCATCCCCGGGAAGCCACTGCTGGCATTCATCGCCAACAAATGGGTTGTATCTTCAGCTGTCGGCTCTCTCGAGTACTCAGGGCCAAACACAACAATAACATCCTTGCAGAGCTTATACAGAGACTCTAGGCATGTAGACTCGTTCATACGGACGTACTCGTCAATGAGATCACCGGGCACTCCGTATGCAAGCATTCGGATGGCGGCAGTGCATTTCTGATAAGTGGAGAAACCAATCTTGCCGCCGGCATCCTCATTGCACTCGAAGGAAATGCCCGCTGTCTCGGTTGCGATTCAACGCCGGAAGGTGGCCCGGAATGGAGCCACGGAACAACGGCCGCTGGCTGTTGAGGTGGTGATGGACCAACACGGCAGTCAATATCTCCTCCTCATCGTCGGACGACGAATCGTCGGAGTCACGAAGGAAATTGTGGAAAAAGAACTCGTCGGCGGAGTCCATTTCGTACCTTGGCAAACTGTCGAACAACTTGCGGGCGTCGAAGAAGGAGACGGCCGGCGAGGGGAGTCGCGGCGCCCACAGACCAGCTAGCTGCCCTGCCGGCGTCCAACGAGTGTGACGGCATCCGACGAGCGTGCCAGTCGGATGTGGCAGGGGCGGCGAGGCGGCTTCTTGGTCGCGGGCGGGTGTGCGGTGGGGAAGCGGCGTGGAAGCGCTTTGCTTCGGCGCAAAACGACGGCGAGGGCGACGCGGGGGGGCGGCGTTGTTTGGCGGATGTGGAGGCGGTGACAACTGGAAGAGTCGCCGGAAAAAGGGACGGCGGTGTCGGCGACGAAGGAGGCGGGTGAGGGTTGCTTGTTGGCCGGGGGCTGAGACGGGAGGCCAATGTGCCACAAACCAGCGGGCCCGGGGACAGGAGTAGGCGAGCGCGCGCGTCCGTCGTGTGTCCACGCCGACGCAAATCCGTCTCAAAAATGGGCCGGGAATGGGTCGCCCACGGACGAAAAACGGACGCGTGTCCGTTTGGGTCGGCGCGTTGGGCCGCCTTTTGTGTCCGCGCCGACCCAAACGGACGGCTACGGATGAAATGGGTCGCCCCATTGGAGTTGCTCTAAATCCCACTGTTACGTCGGCCAAGCCGGGTTTCCCAGAAAGGGCTGAAAAGCGCAGGACTGACTCGCCGGCGAGCAGTATCTGAGGTGCATGCAGGCAGGAAAATTCAAACCCCAAGTGGAGGTACAGTACGGTACACACTTTAGGGCTCAATTTCGGAGGATTAGAATTCTATGTTTATTGTTTCATTCATAGGACTGAATCCTATAGGATTTTCTTCTAAGGATTTATTTGTACTGCGTTCCATAGGAATTGGACCTCTTTTAAAAACTATTTTTTTCCTATGACGCAATCAAACAAACTAAAGTCCTGTCAAAAAACTCCCGGGCCATGGAGGGCGAGTTGGGCCGCGCGGTGGTCGTCTCCGTCACGGGCGAGCACCCGTGGGTGGATCTGGAAGATGCGGCCGTGGCGCTGCACGCCGAGTTTGGCATTGGCCCCGCAGACATGTCGATTCGCCCGTTCTTCCCTGAGGATTTTTGGTCATTTGCGAGTACCCGTTCATCCGTCAGCTCATGGTGGAGCGTGGCCATGCACCGGGCCGGAATGCAGCAGGAGGTTTCTCTCTCTCAATCAGACCGTGGATCAGGCAAGCGCAGGCTATGGGTGCGAACACCCCGTTCCTCGTGCCACTCCGGCTTGTCGGCGTGCCTGCGCACGCGTGGACTTAGCGGACGGCCGAGGCGGTGCTCAGGGGCTGCAGATATGTGGTTCAAGTGGCGGAGCGCACGGCCAGCAGGAACGACATGTCTGCCTTCTTCGTGTGGCTGCGTACTGATAATCCGGCGAGGATTCCGGCCACCCGCCGGCTGTTCATCGAGGAACCCATTCGAGACAACCACAGCCAGGTTCAGGGCGCGCCTTCGTCATTATGGTACCCGGTCCAGATATTCGTCATGGCGCCGGCGATCAGAGATGTGCAGAGTTCGCCCCCGCCGCCGCCGCCCTCCCACCCTTCGCCGCTGCAGGATGACCAGCAGCCCGGGCGGGGGCATGACTTGGGGGCGGGGCGGGCCCGTCAAGGTGGACATGATGCTCCCGCTGGGGAAGAGGCGGGTTCCACTTCGGTGGGGTCCTCGCCGGTGCCGACTCCGCCGGCGTGCCGGCAGGTTGGGCGGCGCAGTTTGAATCCTCAGCGCTCCCAAATCGCTCCTTCCCACCCTTCCAGCTGTCGGCCAGCTTTGGCCCGTCAGCATGACCAGGCGAGTGACGCGGACCAAGGACGATGCCAGCCAGTCCAGGAGGGATGCGTGGAGCTTTTGACTAGCCAGTCCGACCAAGAGGGAGAAAGTGGCATCCTACCGCTGGCCTCTTCGGGCTCCTGCCCAACGGGTGGACTGGGTCATGTGGAAGAGTCCCCGGCCTCGGTTATGCTGCCAAGATGGAGGCAGGATGCAGGTGGGACCCCGCGCCGGGCCATT
The DNA here is from genome assembly GCA_021605205.1 of Aegilops longissima. Lineage (NCBI taxonomy): Eukaryota > Viridiplantae > Streptophyta > Magnoliopsida > Poales > Poaceae > Aegilops > Aegilops longissima. The sequence continues at coordinate 713,975,304 of CM038677.1, forward strand.
TGATGCCCCGACAAGGATCAGGAAAGACCGACGGATGGGGGATAGGGCTAGGCACCGCAGACTGACTTGGGGCCACCCATGATGCAAGTTGGATCCGTCCAAATCGCGCTGAGCCAGACGATTGGCCGGGAACCAGGGCAGGACGGCCAGCCCCTATGATCAGATGCCAGATTGGAGAGATCATAAGCCGACCCCACGGGCAACCCCACCCCCTGGCATTGTCGAGTGTGCGCCCGGAGGAGCTAGGGGCAGTCCAGAGCGTGGGGCAGGTGGACTCCACCCTCCTGTCGCCACATGCCGCACAAATCGATAACGCTGGATTGGATGGTTATTTCAGTTCCCTCTCGGGATTAGACTCGGAGGGTCCACACCGCATGCAGGATGGTGACGCGCCCATGCACGACGTAGTGATGTTTGTGGTGAGCCTCTCAGCTGAGACGTCAGGCGGGCTGCAACAACAAACGTAGGTGGAAAACTTATGTGCAGAAATTACTCGCGTACCGTCCCCGGTTTTGCTTGGCCCGGTGACGCGTACGCCACCAACTCAATCCAGGAAACCCATACAACGGCGTGCACCAGTCTCAAACCCCAGAAGAAGCGTGCGGCTGGCCAAAGGGAGAGGGTCACATGCCACAAAACAACAGTCAATAATCATCAGAAAAATTTGTTTGGCCAATGAAGGAGAAGTCATTAGCGATCAAGCCCTGGAAGCATACGTCGAGCTCTTCAAGAAACCCCTCTCGGACTCACACATTGCTGCGATCCTGGCACTGTTTGGGTGGGAACCATCGGTACTCCCGCTCATGGAGCTGCCGGATGGAGTGGAGGCAGGCCTTTGATGCCTGCGGAGGAAGGTGGATACGCGGACCTTTCCCATGGCGACACAACCACTGAAACTACTAGTGTGGAGCGTTCGGAAACTAAACTCTCCGGATCGTAGGCATTCTATCTTCCAAGTGATCAATTCGGCGAACCCTAGAATCGTATGCTTCCAGGAGACTAAGGTGGAGACCATAACAGTAGAACTTGTAAAACAGTGCCTTGGAAATAAATTTGAGAGTTTCTTCTACTTGCCGGCGAGGTGCAGTAGAGGAGGCATCCTGCTCGCTTGGGATGCGACGGTGGTGCAGCTGTCAAACCTGCACATCACAAGTAACACACTAACGGCCGTGGTAAAACCTGTGGACGGGCTGGAGTGGTGGATCAGCGGAGTATATGGCCCATAGGGGGATAGAGAAAATTGAGTTTCTCCAGGAGATCGTGGATGTGCATGAATTGCTGGCAGGCCCGTGGGTGCTAGTAGGAGACTTTAATCTCCTGTTTAACCCCAAGGACAAAAACAATGCGACAATCAACAGGAGAATGATGTCCAGGTTCCATTCCAAACTTAGCCAGCTTGAGCTCAAGGAGATCCACCTGAATGGCTGAAAATTCACGTGGTCAAATGAAAGGGAGAGGCCGACGCTAGAGAAAATCGATCATATATTCTTAAGCAACTCATGGGAGGAGGACCACCCTCCAACTTCCTCCCAGCTTTGGGATCCGTGATATCCGACCACTGCCCACTCCTTCTAGACCACGACACAGATTTCAGATTCGGCAAGCGCTTTCGTTTTGAAGCTTTCTGGACCAAAGTTGATGGTTTCTCACAAACGGTCTCAGATGCGTGGAACTCCGTCCCATCTGAGAGAAACCCTTTTGTTGTGCTAGATAACAAACTGAGAGCGATAGCAAAGAAGCTCGAAAGCTGGAGCGACAGGTGGATTGGCAACATCAAGGTATAGATATCCATCTCTCTCGAGATCATTGCGCGATTCGATGTGGCCATGGACTTGAGGCAGTTGACAGCAATGGAAATCGCACTGAGAAAAACCTTGAAGCATAAACTACTCGGGCTTTGCTCGCTGGAGCATTCAATTGCAAGGCAGAGATCAAGGCTACTATATTTGCGCGAAGGGGATGCCAACACCTCTTTTTTCCAAAAGCATCCGTGCCACCAAAGCAGAAAGAAGATGATCCTAACTCTTAAGCAAGGCGATCAGATCCTCACAGGCCAGGACAAGGTTGCAGAAGCGGTGGATGATTTCTACGAAAACCTCTTTGGGAATACACCGGCAAGGGCTCATTCTTTGGACCTGGACAAGCTGGACCTGCCGACCAAGGACCTGGAACACCTCGACAGGCCCTTCCTACCATAAGAAATAGAGCGAGTTATAAAAGGAATGCCACTGGACAAGGAACCAGGGCCAGACGGATTCACTGGCAGATTCAACGCTACTTGTTGGCACATTATAAAGAAGATTTCATGTGTGCTTTTGACATGTTTCACCGCAAAGATTTGAGAGGGCTGGGGGCAATCAACAAGGACATTGTCACTCTACTCCCCAGGAGGCCTAGTGCAATAGAATTGAAAGATTTCCGGCCGGTCAGCCTAATCCATGGAGCCATTAAGATTTTTGACAAGGTTCTCGCGAACAGATTGGCAGAGGAGATACCAAACATTGTGGGAGTGCATCAAAGCGCTTTTGTCAAAGGGAGACTACTACGTGACAACTTCATGTTAGTACAGAGCACGACCCATAAGCTGCACGCTATGGGACAGCCCTCGCTCATGCTCAAACTTGACATCACCAAGGCTTTCGACTCGGTGCAATGGCCATTCCTTATTGAGACATTGTCAAACCTTGGCTTCGGTGGTAGATGGGTGTCATGGATGTGCGAACTGTTGGGAACCACAACCACCAGGATCACAATTAATGGTGTGCCAAGAAGGAACATATACAACTGCCAAGGGCTACGACAGGGAGACCCGGTCTCCCCAATGCTTTTCATCTTGATCATGGAGCCCCTCAAGAAAATGTTCGACCTGGCCACCTCAAGAGGCCTCCTTTCCCCCTTGCAAGAACTGGAATGCGGCAAAGGATATCTATGTTTTCAGATGATGTGATGATCTTCATCAAGCCACAGGAAGTGGAGTTAAGGACTTGCTCGAGAATTGTTGAGATATTTGGAGAGGCATCGGGTCTTAAGGATAATCTTCTGAAGAGTGCGGAAATACCCATTCACTGCTCAGATGAGGACATAGCGGCAGTCCAGAGCACCATGAGATGCCAAATTGGTTCCTTCCCATGCAAGTACCTTGGTCTACCATTAACACTCAGAAAGCAAAGGGCATCTCAGCTACACGACCTGGTAGACCAATTGGCTGTGCGCTTGCCCACTTGGCACGCAACAACTCTGCCCAAGAGTGGCTGCCTGCTACTGGTGCAATCAGTCTTGTGCGCAATCCCAATCCATGCGATGATGGCATTGGATATCCCACAGAAAATGCTGCTTGCAATGTCGAAGATCTGTCAGGGATTTCTTTGGTGTGGAAAAGATAAAGCGAATGGTGGAAACTGCGTGGTCGCCTGGGACATTATTTGCACGCCCAAATGGGCAGCAGGACTAGGGCTCCCGAATCTGGGGTGGCTAAACTGCGCAATGCAGGCGCGATGGCCGTGGCTGCAACGTACTGACCCTTTGCGGCAGTGGAGTGAATTTCAGATAAAGGTACCCAAGGAATCAATGGAGCTGTTCAGAGCAGCTGGCCACACCACAATCAGGGACGGCAGCACGACCCTATTCTGGGAAGATCGCTGGCTCCAGGGATATCGGGTGCAGGAACTTGCAGCGAGCATTTACAATGCCGTTCCAAATAGAGTCAGAAAAATGAGGACAGTGAAAGAAGCCCTGGGACAAGAGTCATGGACGCGTGACTTTGGCCTTGAGCTCACGGTGGAGAAGCTCTTCGAGCTCTTTGATGTCTGGGATCGCACGGCCATAGTCCAGCTACACAATGAGGTTCTTGATAAGATTTCTTGGGCATGGGAGAAAGACGGATGCTTCTCAACAAGCTCAGCCTATGCCGCCAAGTTTGGGGGCAAGGAAGTTTCCCTGACTGCATCTTTCACATGGAAGTCGCGAGCCCCGCTCCGTTGCAAGTTCTTTTCCTGGCTCGCGATCAAGAACAGGTGCTGGACGTCGGATCGACTAGCACAGAGAGGTCTTCCCTAGCAGGACAAAGGCCCATTTTGCAAGCAGGAAGATGAGACGATAAACTACATACTTCTCCAGTGCGTGTTCTCAAGGCAAATGTGGACGGTGCTTGGCACGGCAATAGAATCGCCCTCAAGTGTGCCCATGCAGCAAGACACCCTGACCGAGTGGTGTACCAGAAGTACTGACAGTCGACTCTCGGACATGGATAACAAAACGATCCTCATACTGGGGCTCTGGACCCTTTGGAAACACCAAAACGCGATTGTATTCGACAGTGCAACGCCCTCCATACATCGGGTCATCGAGACAGTACACCTTGAGTGTACAAACTAGAAGCGTGGAGGGCTCATCAAGGACGGCCTTGACCATCTCTTAGTGGAGCTAGATAGGTGGATTAATATGAGAGTAGGGTAGGGCTTGTAAAGCCGGCCGTGGCCGGGTAGAGTAGTGATTGCTTGTATCACATGTAACACTACTTGTGGAGGGTTTCTATAACCCTATTCATTCTTTAATAGATGATATACACTCTCGTGCATATTCCAGAAAAAAAGCTCGCACGCAGCCGCCTCCTGCCCTAAAAAATTAGGGTTCCTCCGCCTCCTGCCGGCACCGCCGTCGACTCGCCTTGTCTCCGGTGGGCTTAGGGCCACGGGGGCGCGGTGGATCCCTAACCTTGCCGGTGGGAGGGCTCCGTTTTTAGATGTGTTTTCAAGTTTTGTTAGGGTTTGTATCCCGCTCAGGAAAGTGAGGCGGTGGCCGCTCCCTGAAGATGGAAAAAGGTTCTCCCCGCCCAACCCCCATTCCAATGGTGCATCTAGTATCGTCGGTGGGCGTGTGGAGGTGTGTCTCCTGTAGGGGAACGCAGTAATTTAAAAAAAATTCCTACAATCACGCAAGATCTATCTAGGTGATGCATAGCAACGAGAGGGGAGAGTGTTGTCTACGTACCCTCGTAGACCGAAAGCGGAAGCATTATGACAACGCGGTTGATGTAGTAGTACATCTTCACATCCGACCGATCCTAGCACCGAAGGTACGGCACCTCCGCGATCTGCACATGTTTAGCTCGGCGATGTCCCACGAACTCTAGATCCAGCTGAGGTCGAGGGAGAGTTTCGTCAGCATGATGGCGTGATGATGGTGTTGATGAAGTTACCGGCGCAGGGCTTCGCCTAAGCACTGCAATGATATGACCGAGGTGGAAATCTGTGGAGGGGGGCACCGCACACGGCTAAGATAACTGTCAACTTGTTTGTTCTAGGGTGCCCCCCTGCCCCCGTATATAAAGGAGCAAGGGGGAGGCCGGCCGGCCCCTAGGGCGTGCCCCCAAGAGGGGAATCCTACTAGGACTCCAAGTCCTAGTAGGAATCCACCAAGAGGGGGAGATGGGGAAGGGAAGGAAAGGGGGGCACTGCCCCTTCCCCTAGTCCAATTGGACCCCGGGGGCAGCCCTCATGGCCTTTCCTCTCTTCCCACTAAGGCCCATAGAGGCCCATCAGTTCCCCCGGGGGTTCCGATAACCCCCCGACACTCCGATATAATTTATCCGGTGACCCCCGGAACTCATCCGGTGTCCGAATAACATCGTCCAATATATCAATCTTTATGTCTCGACCATTTCGAGACTCCTCGTCATGTCCGTGATCACATCCGGTACTCCGAACAACATTAGGTCCATCAGAACACATAAACTCATAATACCAATCGTCATCGAACGTTAAGCGTGCGGACCCTACGGGTTCGAGAACTATGTAGACATGACCGAGACTCACTTCCGGTCAATAACCAATAGTGGAACCCAGATGCTCATATTGGTTCCTACATATTCTACGAAGATCTTTATCGGTCAAACCGCATAACAACATATGTTGTTCCCTTTGTCATCGGTATGTTACTTGCCCGAGATTCGATCGTCGGCATCTCAATACCTAGTTTAATCTCATTGCCGGCAAGTCTCTTTACTCGTTCCGTAATGCATCATCCCACAACTAACTCATTAGTCACATTTCTTGCAAGGCTCATAGTGATGTGCATTACCGAGAGGGCCCAGAGATACCTCTCCGATACTTGGTGTGACAAATCCTAATCTCGATCTAAAAGTGCTAGTTATCGACTAGAGGGGGGGTGAATAGGCGATTTTTAGGAAAGTCTTCTAAATACGCATGTTTCGAAGACAAATAATAAAAATGACCTAATTGATATGCAGCGGAAGATAAACTACAACAAGCAAGCCATAGTCAAGTATGCAATAATGTGAACGGACATGACTAATAGCAGCTATGTAGTAAGGATCAGGATGGAAGATAGTATGAAGCCAAACAACGATAGTAGTCAAGCAATGAAGTCAAACAGATAAGACATATAAGCAATGACTTCACGAAGACAAACTTAGGGTAAAGGAGGGAAGGGATAGAACCAGTCGCTAGTTGAAGACTCAGGATTTGTTGGACCAGTTCGATTCTTTGTGACAAGCTGTACATTTAGTTAGGGAGGCAGAGATTCAACTCGAAGACCGCGTCTTCACCTTATTCCCCTTGAGCTAAGGACACACAGTCCTCGCCCAATCACTCTGGTAAGTCTTCAAGGTAGACTTCCGAACCTTCACAGAGCGGCGTTCACGGCAATCCACAATGACTCTTGGATGCTCGAGCGCGACGCCTAACCGGCCGGAGGATTCACAGTCCTCAAGTGTAATAAGTCTTGAGTCACACAGACAGAAAACTTGATGATGCCTAACACTCTTTGGCTCTGGGTGTTTGGGCTTTGTCCTCGCAAGATTTTTCTCTCTCTCAAAGGCTTGAGGTGGGTTGCTCTCAAGCGACAAAAGCCGTGCACAAACTCTAAGCAGCCACCAATTTATGGTGTAGGGGTGGGCTATTTATAGCCACTAGGCAACCCGACCTGTTATGTCGAAATGACCCTGGGTCACTAAGGAACCGACACGTGTTCCAACGGTCGATTTCAAACACACACGGTAACTTTACTTGGGCTACAAGCAAAGCTGACTCATCCAGCTCTGGATAAGTTTTGCTCTCATTGTCTTCGTCGAAGACATAGGATTTGGGTTGAGCATCACTTGACCATTACGACTATGATCACTTGGACCCCACTTAACGATGCGGTGGTTCCTATGACTCAACAAAGAAGAAAAGGAAACAACGAAACGACACAGTCTTCGCGCTCCATAGTCTTCACTCAATGTCTTCTCATGTCATAGACTTCAATGTGAATATCTTCACATACCACCATTGTCGTCAATGTATTCGTACATTTTTAGGGGTCGTCTCCGGTAGGTAAACCGAATCAATGAGGGACACTACCTGCATTATCCTGCAATTCTCACAAACGCATTAGTCCCTCAACCACATTTGTCGTCAATACTCCAAAACCAACTAGGGGTGGCACTAGATGCACTTACAATCTCCCCCTTTTTGGTGATTGATGACAAACTGGTTGAAGTTTTCAACGGGGATAAAATATGTGAAATTGTAAAGGATAGGGGATTGTCTTCATAAGTGGCAAAGGCTCCCCTGAAGATGTGCATATAAGTAGTTTGCTTTTGGAATGCAAATGCACATGGCAGGTTGTACTTGTGGAAGTCCTCTTCAACTTATGAAGATAATTCATCATGCATGAAATGATATAGCTAAGAGAATGACATGCATAATGAAAAATGGATGTCTGCAGAATGATCTAAGTGCGGAAGTTATCGTCGCACATGCGGAATTTATCATCGCACCAGAGTAAGGCAAATAAGTAGCAGACGACCATCGAGTTTAAGTGTTACAACTCAAGGAACCAAATGTATCAAAAGCGAGAGTTGTAAACACTAGGAAAAATATAGTGCAACCGCCCTTATGAACCCGCTTAAAGACTATCGAACTCATATGCTTCTCCCCCCTTTGTCAGTAAGGACCAAAAAGGTTTGAAGACATAGAGCATCTACTCGTCCTCTTCTGAAGACGATGATGCAGCAGGGTTGTCGTCATTGGTTGGCGGTGCAGACGAGCTTGGAGCAGTGTCGATTCGTGCAGAAGTAGGGGGAGGTGAAGTAGCATCGGCTTCATCATCGATCACTCTGGCATTGACAGTTGCCGCGGAGGAAGAATAGTCAGAGTCTTCAAGATATGGAGTTCGTTGTAGGACTGCATTCCGTGGAGGAGTGGATTCAAACTTGAAGCGTTCAGTGAAGCCATCGTCTTGAAGATCTGCTTGACCGAGCGGGTCAAACTCTTCCATGATCGCCGACAAGTCTCGTGAGTGACAAAAGCATTCTTGGTGGCAAGGTTGCGAATGCGATTGGCGTCCACCAAGAGGCTTTGCATTTGGCAACAGAGCCAGAGTGATGCTTATCTTGCTTTTGATGCAGCGCCACAAGAAGTTCTCGATCATTGAGGACTCGAGAGCGCTTCCGAGGCCTTTGGCCAATCATGCTCTCAGTGGCTTCAGTCCGTGCACGATGAGGCAGACGTGTGTTCCCAGCCAGGGGATAGACACGAGATACCGCTTGAACGCCTTCCATAGGTTGAGAGAAGCTGTGGTGATCTGCGTTCTGAAGACTTAGTGGTGTTTTGTCAGGCTCAGGGTATATGGCTTCAACAGACATATCAACCTCTGGTAGAAAGATCAGATGATTGCGAGCAGAGGGTTGATAGTTGATAGCAGAGTGCATCTTGATGAGGCGCATGACCCATGGAGCATAGAACTTCAGACCAAACAGATCAGATCCAGATGCAGCCAATTGTTGGATGAAGAATTCTTGCGTGTTGAAGCTGATGCCATTGAGAATGTAGAAGACCAATGTCTTCATTGCTCCTTCAAGCTTTGCAGATGATGAATGCCCTTTGATTGGCAATAGAGTTCGCCTGATGATGTGATATATGGTACGAGGCAGATACTCAAGGTCATCAACAAGGAAGTGCTGAGGGTATTCAGCATCGTGTGGCAGTGGCTTCATCATGCTCAACATCGACTCATGTCGGGTTACGGCTTATGAAATATGCTCTCAAGGCATCGCGGTGGGGTTGACATCCAGTTCAAACAGCTCTCCGGGAGTGGGTAGGCCTGTGAGCTCAATGATGTCAAGAGCTTTGGCTTCATGATGAACATTTCCACCATCCACTCGAGAACCCATGTCTTTGTGTCTCTGTTGTAGCAGCGGATGTGGAGGTAGCATAGAATTGAAGCACTAATTCTTCATTCCGGTGTTCTTTATGCATGTGAAACCAAGCAGACTGCATCATGAAAGCAATCAAGTGCTTCTTCTAAGCACGGCAGTCCGGCAATGGCCCGATGTCAAAGGCGCATATGAGGGAAAATCGGCCTTGGTCATCTGAAACACATGAGTAATAGCTTCTTTGTTGATAGCTCGAAAACGGTCGGATGAGATCCTGGCCTTGTGTAGGGGTTCTTTGCCTTTGTCAAAGAAGGTGTTGTGGGCTTTGAAGCCATTTGCATTGAAAGAACCTGTTGAGGTGGCAATGCCTGGAAACCTTGGCAGCCTTGGCTTCGCTTACGGACCTGAGGCCTATGCCCAATATGATAGTCGAACTACCAGAGGCATGAGGCGGAGGGACGAGCGGCCATCTTCTCGTGACTAGCTCGCCATAGTTGTATGCTTGCTCGATTGTGTAGGGCCTTGGTGGCGGAACTGGGCAATGGCAGCAACTAAGGCTTGAGCTGCTCAGCCAGATGCTTGGGAGCAGATTGCCTCATTGGCTTCAGCACATTTCCTTGATGGCCGGGAGGCGGTTGGGACAGGCTCCACATTGGCTTCAGCCATGACCACGTCATTGGCTTCATTGGTGTTGGAGGTGGCAGCCTCAATGTTTTCAACCTCCACTTGAGGAGCCGGAGGGTCGGCACTTGCACGTTGATATCGGGATAACTTCTTGATTCTGAGGGGTGTGGGGACACGTTCTTCTTCTTCTTGGGTGTCTTGGTGATGCAGCCGGATTGTCTTCAGCAGCTTTGGCTTTAGACTCAGAGACATTCGCAGTTGGAGTGGCTTCTGAAAACACTTGACGTGCAACAGGTTGGTGGTGCACTTCTCCTTCTGGAACGCTCGAAAGAGGTACTTGAGGCCTTTGACCTTTGCGAAGCCTGCGAAATGCTGGCGACACCTTTGGAGATGGGTTGCCTGGGCCTCAAAGTCTTCCTCTTCTTCTTGCTGTTGCTGTTGGGGAGTGACTTGTTGTTGGGGAGTACTAGGAGAGTCTTGTTGTTGCGGGCGATCAGCCCATGAAGCATCCTGAGCGATTGGCGTCAGAGGACGACCAATGCTGATGAGTTCGCTGTTCGTACGAACAGGCGATGATACCACATTGTACTCGATTTGAGGAAGAACTTCATCATCTTCAACATTGTCATGGTGACCAATGTCTTCAAGATGATGGGATCAGCTCCTGGAATCTCTTCGCCAGAGAGCCTCTGTGGAAGCAGCTCATGAACAGTCATGCGCAGTTCTTGGGTTGCAGACGCGGGACGAACCACTGAAATGGGTTCAACAATCAAGGGCTCTGTGGGAGCAGCCCGATTCTTCTTGGTCTTAAGCTTCTTCTTGGGTGGAGCAGCATCAGAGGCGTCAGGATTTTTCCTTTTTCTGGCTTCAGCCTCGGCAGCCCTCGTCTTCTTCATTGAAGCGGTTGACCGGACCTTTGGCTTCGAGCAGTCATGCTGCTTGCTAAGACTATGCGGGCTCTTCCTGCCTTGAAGGTGCAGCTTGGTCAGCTTGAAGACTTCTTTTTTTGCAGCCATCCAGGGTCGATGCGGGGCGGCCAAGTGCCTTGCGCTTCTCAGCCTCATTGTAGGCAAGCACACACTTGTCAGCTAGAGCCTTCATGCACTCACGAGAGCCTCTGGCTTCTTCACGCTTCTTGACAAAGTTTTCTTTGAGGTCGTGCAGCATGACCTTAAAGTTTTTGATGTCTTGCACACTGAGTGCAGTCATATGCTTCTTGAACTGAGCCTTTTCATAGTCAATCTTGTGCTTCAGTTCAACAATCCGCTGAGCAAGAGCTAGCTCAGAAGCAATGGCTCCATTGAAGGAGACGCTGAGGCCAATAGGAAGTTGCAGATCTTCAAAGCTGATGTTTGGTGTGTCAAACCACTCATCAATGAAGTGATGGATGATTGCCACATCAAAGAGAGGCAAGTTGTTGAAGATTTCTGCTTCTTCTTTGCTCTTGATAAGTTGCTCAAGGGCATCATCTGCAAGATCGTCATCACTTGACAGATCAATGTGCTCTTCACGCAGAATGGCAGCAGGGGTCAGTGTCAGTTCGGTGTTCTTGACAGTTTTCTTTCTCTTCTCCGTCTTCTTGGAGATGCAGGATTGATCCTCAGACTATGCACTGGCTTCAGGAGGTGCTCTGGCCAGTGGCTTCACACGTGAAGCTTTTGGAGAAGCAGCTGACTTTGAAGCCTTGACTTTCTTAAGCTTCTGCGGCTTTGGAGCAGGAGAAGGAGCTGGAGCTGGGGCTTCATCAGACTCAGCATCGTCATCAGAGTGATCCACTTTGGGACCTTGGACCAGGATGTAGGTGATGAGGCCATCAAGGTTTGAAAAGGGACCGATGACATTGGGTTCAGCATCGCGTGAGCCGTCAGCACGGGGAGCAGAGGGACCAGGGTTGAAGTCTAATCCCAATGACTTCTTGTTTTCCTTTGCAGAAGCCTTTGCGTGCTGGAAAATGCGCTTGAAGAGATTGTCATCACGACACCAGAGCAAAGACGTCGGGTCGGCATTTTCAGGCTGAGGTCCACGGACCATGCAAGGATAGAAACCTTGTGCAATAGCTTCAGCCATGTTCTTGGGAGGGAGGCCTCGAAACAGAATATCACCCCAAGGGCTTCTGATGGCATTCTTCTCTGCATATTCCTGTGTGACGAAATTGTACTTGAACCACTGTTCAGCCCAATAGCGTCGAATCCATTGGATTTGCGTCTTGCGCTGATTGTAAATCTCTTCGGGATCTTTCTTGTACAGCTCTGCGAGGTCATCAGGCAGATCTTTTGAGGTTCCCTCACGACGCTGTCTGCCGCCCTTCCTGACTGACTTATCTGTAGCCATGAGCTTCAAACCGAATGGCTTCACGTTCAAAGGCTTCAAAGGCTTGCGTTTGCTTGACAGACATGAACTGGCTTCGGGAGAGTTAATTTGATGCTGTAAGAATTCTGCAAACGAATGCAGACTATGAGAACCAAGGGATTCTCCCACGGACATGTACCTGTGACAGCATTAGAGATGCGAGGGAAGGGGAAGAGGTCATATGCATTCTCAGAAGATTTTGAAGATAAATCGGTTTGAAGACATTGACCTCATGATGCGAAGACATTCACTTATACGCTGAGAGTTGGTTCCAGATTTGTACAAATCCGTGAATAAGTACAAGTGAGGAATCTAACTAGTTGTGAAGCTTAAGTGAATATACTAGGCAGTACGAGATGCAGACAGAATAGATCTAACTTAGTATGGGCAGAAACCAATTTTGGCAAGTAGGATGAATCTTGAAGATCAAAAAGATGATAAAAATAGGGTTATATTTACCGCTTCGAAGAACTGCTAGACGGGAGGAAAGGAGGCCGAGCAGTTCAGTCCACCATGCCCTAACTTGGCGACGGAGGACACCTACGGCGGCGGCGGAGATGAAGATGTTCGCGGCCGGCGTGAGGACAGCGTCGGAGAAGTTGCGGCAGCTAAGCACTTCGTCGCTGGCGTCGTCGAGAGCTAGCGGTGGCGCTAGGGTTTTGACGAGGTGGAGAGGTGGAAGAAGATTTTCTTTACCGCAGGGGACAGGTACTTATAACGAGGTGTGCGGCGCAGCGCAATTACGCAGGTGCCCCTGGCGGTTCACATCTGAGGGGCACGTGGCAAGCATGCAACATGCTCTGAGTTGTCCCACGTTCCCACACTCGCCAGGTTTGTCGGATGGTCGTTCCGGCTTCTCCGGAATACAGTCAGTAAGGATGAGTCATTTAAAACAGACTTAAAGTTTGTCTCTGTGTCTTCTGCTGACAAGGACGCAGAGAAGACATTCAACAGTTTCAATAGAATGCATATGATTTGGACAGATAGAGTTTGAGATAGAAAGCATAGAGAGATTGGGGTCCGATCACATTCACTTAGTTCAAAAGATTCAACTTGAAGACATAGCTATAAGTGAATGTTGTAGAGGACAGAAATATATATATATATATATATCAGACAGCAACCAAATCAACATAGTGAAGAAAAACATGAAGACATGTTGAAGTTGAAGACAAATCAATTGCGAATAGCTTCAAGAAATAACGCCATGAGTGAAACACTTCAAACAAAGAAATTTGGTGGTGGTGTTACCCACCGTATAGGAAGTATTAGACCCAGACACGGCGCACAATTATCGTGGCACTCCGAAGTCAAATTCCACGTTAATGTATTCACACTCAGAGTGTAAGTCTTCATTGATTGAAGATATACGTTACTTCGTGTGTTGCATATCTAAGTCATCAACATGCATAAGTGTTAGGATGTGTGCTTGATCACAGGACATTTGGGGATTCCAAGATATTTAGCTCACACCGTAACTTGCAAAACCTTTTCTCATCCAAGGGCTTTGTGAAGATATCTGCCAATTGCTCTTCAGTGTTGACGTGAATGATGTCAATATCTTTCTTCATGACATGATCCACGAGAAAATGATGACGAATTTCAATGTGCTTTGTCTTGAGTCTTTGGGACTGGATTGTTGGCAACCTTGATGGCGCTTTCGTTGTCGCAGAAGAGAGGTACTTGTGTCGATTGATGCCATAGTCCTTGAGAGTTTGCTTCATCCATAGAAGCCGAGCACAACAAGATCCAGCAGCAATGTATTCAGATTCTGCAGTTGAGAGTGATACAGTTCGCTTCTTTGAAGACCAACAGACGAGTGATCGTCCCAGAAAGTGACATGTGCCTGATGTAGACTTGCGATCTACCTTGTCACCAGCATAATCAGCATCCGAAAATCCAACTAAATCAAATTTTGAGCCCTTTGGATACCATAATCCGAGTGTTGGGGTGTGAGCCAAATATCGAAGAATTAAGCTTCACGCTAAGTGATGCGATTCCTTTGGTGCCGCTTGGAATCGAGCACACATGCAAACACTAAGCATAATATCTGACCTAGATGCACATAGGTAAAGTAAGGAACCAATCATGGAGCGGTATACCTTTTGATCGAACTCTTTACCATTGTCGTCGGGACCCAAGTGGTGTTTGGCTGGCATTGGCGTCGTGTATCCTTTGCATTCTTGCATTCCAAACTTCTTCAGACAATCTTGGAGGTATTTTTCTTGAGATACAAAGATGCCATTCCTTTGTTGACGAATTTGAAGACCAAGGAAGAACTTGAGCTTTCCCATCATGGACATCTGATATTGTTCTTGCATCATGTATCCAAATTCATCACTATACTTCTGGTTGGTGCAGCCGAAGATAATGTCCAGTTTTCTTGCACTTGTGACAGGTTCTCTTCTTGTAGTCATGAGTGGAAGCTTCATCATTTCTTGAGCTGGATCGTGAAGACTTTCTGAAGCCTTTCTTCCTAGTGAACTTCTGGAACTTCTTCACAAGCATAGCAAGTTCCTTTCCAATGTCTTGGGATCATCGTAACCGCAATGATTCTTCTTGGATGAGGAAACAACTTTTGCCTTCAAAGCGTGAGTTCGGCCATAGTTGGGACCATAGATATCTCTTTTCTCAGAAAGCTGGAACTCATGTGTGTTGAGCCTCTCAAGTATATCAGACGGATCGAGTGTCTTGAAGTCACGACGTTCTTGTATCATGAGGGCAAGGGTGTCAAAAGAGCTGTCAAGTGATCTCAGTAGTGTCTTGACGATTTCATGCTTGGTGACCTCAGTGGCACCGAGAGCATGAAGCTCATTTGTGATGTCAGTGAGGCGGTCAAACGTGAGCTGGACATTTTCATTGTCATTTCTCTTGAAGCGGTTGAAGAGGTTGCGAAGAACACTGATTCTTTGATCTCTCTGGGTTGAGACGCCTTCATTGACCTTGGATAGCCAGTCCCAGACTAGCTTCGACGTTTCCAGAGCACTCACACGACCATACTGTCCTTTGGTCAGATGACCACAGATGATGTTCTTTGCAGTAGAATCCAGTTGATTGAACTTCTTGACATCAGCAGGGGTGACACCTTCACCAGATTTGGGAACGCCGTTCTTGACGACATGCCAGAGGTCGACATCAATGGCTTCAAGATGCATGCGCATCTTATTCTTCCAGTAGGGATAGTCAGTTCCATCGAACACGGGGCATGCAGCGGATACTTTGATTATCCCTGCAGTCGCTAAAACTCCAGGTGGTTAAACAGAATCACACAGAACAAGGGAGTACCTTGCTCTGATACCAATTGAAAGTGCTAGTTATCGACTAGAGGGGGGGTGAATAGGCAATTTTTAGGAAAGTCTTCTAAACACGCATGTTTCAAAGACAAATAATAAAAATGACCTAATTGATAGCAGCGGAAGATAAACTACAACAAGCAAGCCATAGTCAAGTATGCAATAATGTGAACGAACATGACTAATAGCAGCTATGTAGTAAGGATCAGGATGGAAGATAGTATGAAGCCAAACAACGATAGTAGTCAAGCAATGAAGTCAAACAGATAAGACATATAAGCAATGACTTCACGAAGACAAACTTAGGGTAAAGGAGGGAAGGGATAGAACCAATCGCTAGTTGAAGACTCAGATTTGTTGGACCAGTTCGATTCTTGTGTGACAACTGTACATCTGGTTAGGGAGGCTGAGATTCAACTCGAAGACCGCATCTTCACCTTATTCCCCTTGAGCTAAGGACACACAGTCCTCGCCCAATCACTCTGGTAAGTCTTCAAGGTAGACTTCAACCTTCACAGACGATGTTCACCGCAATC
Source organism: Aegilops longissima (assembly GCA_021605205.1). Lineage (NCBI taxonomy): Eukaryota > Viridiplantae > Streptophyta > Magnoliopsida > Poales > Poaceae > Aegilops > Aegilops longissima. The sequence continues at coordinate 713,991,263 of CM038677.1, forward strand.
CACAATGACTCTTGGATGCTCGAACGTGGCGCCTAACCGGCCGGAGGATTCACAGTCCTCAAGTGTAATAAGTCTTGAGTCACACAGACAGGAAAACTTCATGATGCCTAACACTCTTTGGCTCTGGGTGTTTGGGCTTTATCCTCGCAAGGATTTCTCTCTCAAAGGCTTCGAGGTGGGTTGCTCTCAAACGACAAAAGCCGTGCACAAACTCGAGCAGCCACCAATTTATGGTGTAGGTGGTGGGCTATTTATAGCCACTAGGCAACCCGACCTGTTATGTCCGAAATGACCCTGGTCACTAAGGAACCGACACGTGTTCCAACGGTCGATTTCAAACACACACGGCAACTTTACTTGGGCTATAAGCAAAGCTGACTCATCCACTCTGGATAAGTTTTGCTCTCATTGTCTTCGTCAAGACATAGGATTTGGGTTGAGCATCACTTGACCATTCTCGACTATGATCACTTGGACCCCACTTAATAGTACGGTGGTTCCTCGACTCAACAAAGAAGAAAAGGAAACAACGAAGCGACACGCCTTCAAGGCCCATAGTCTTCACTCAATGTCTTCTCATGTCATAGACTTCAATGTGAATATCTTCACATACCACCATTGTCGCCAATGTCTTCAGACATTTTAGGGTCGTCTCCGTAGGTAAACCGAATCAATGAGGGACACTACCTGCGTTATCCTGCAATTCTCACAAACGCATTAGTCCCTCAACCACATTTGTCGTCAATACTCCAAAACCAACTAGGGGTGGCACTAGATGCACTTACACGATCTATGCCAACCCAACAAACACCTTTGGAAACACTTGTAGAGCATCTTTATAATCACCCAGTTACGTTGTGACGTTTGATAGCACACTAAGTGCTCCTCCGGTATTCGGGAGTTGCATAATCTCATAGTCATAGGAACATGTATAAGTCATGAAGAAAGCAATAGCAACAAACTAAACCATCATCGTGCTAAGCTAACAGATGGGTCTTGTCAATCACATCATTCTCTAATGATGTGATCCCGTTAATCAAAGGACAACTCATGTCTATGGTTTAGGAAACTTAACCATCTTGGATTAACGAGATAGTAAAGTAGAGACATACTAGTGACACTCTGTTTGTCTATGTATTCACACATGTACTAAGTTTCCGGTTAATACAATTCTAGCATGAATAATAAACATTTATCATGATATAAGGAAATATAAATAACAACTTTATTATTGCCTCTAGGGCATATTTCCTTCATCTCCGGCAGATATGCTTTTGGGGATTTTCTTGGATCTGTTCGTTGTTCGTCTATGTTCTTGTGCCTTCAGGTTGGATCCTTCCAATTTACGCCACTCTTCATCGGTGGTGGTTGTTGTTCTGATGTGCTGGTCTTATGGGGCCTTAGCATGACGACTTCCTGGCTATCTACTACAACAAGTTTTGCCCGGCTCCGACAAGGGAGGGGCGATGACGACTGCAGGTCTTCGGCTCGCTTCAGTGCTTGTAGTCGTCGTTAGGTGGTCTATGAATTTGGATGTAATTTTTATTATTATGGTGTTCGTTGTACTTCCATAATTGGAGATGAATAGATCAAATGTCCCCCCCTCAAACAAAAAACCAAAGTCATGTTGGATTGATATGAGTACGACATTTCAATCCTATGTTTTTTTCCTATTCCCGCATTTTTAGAATCCTGTGAATCAAAGAGGCCCTTCTACTTAGGCATTCTAAAATGCAAGATCCTCGCAAACACCCGTGGTTTTGGGCACTCTAGTTGTAGAACATTAAAGAAAACAAAAAGGAAAACACATGATCCCCTTGTAACATCCAGGTGATTGAAAGGGGGTGAATAGGATGTTCTAAAAATTCTACAGTAAAACAAAGTCTTCAACGAAAATGAAGAACTATAACTGAAATACATCGCGGAAACTAAGGAGACATAAAAAAAACTTAAGCACAAAAACATAATAACCTTGTTTGAACTGGAAAATCCCAATTTTTCTCAGACATTCACTTTTATATGATCACTAATTGTAAGTGCATCTAGTGCCACCCCTAGTTGGTTTTGGAGTATTGACAACAAACTTGGTTGAGGGACTAACGTGTTTGTGAGAATTGCAGGATAACACAGGTAGTAGTCCCTCATTGATTCGGTTTACGTACTAGAGATGATCCCTAAAAATGTATGAAGACATTGAAGACAATGGTGGTTCGTGAAGACATTCACATTGAAGATAATGATGTGTGAAGACATTCACTTGAAGACTATGGAGTGCGAAGACATAGTTGTTTCGTAGTTTCCTTTTCTTCTTTATTGAGTCATAAGAACCACCATACTGTTAAGTGGGGTCTAAGTGAACAAAGTCAGATGAATGAAGTGATGCTCAACCAAAATCCTATGTCTTCGAGCGAAGACAATGAGATCAAATCTTATCTTGTTGGGTTGTAGCCCAAGCCAAGCTGCCGCATGTGTTTGAAATCCGACCATTGGACACGTGTCGGTTCCTTAGTGACCTAGGGTCATTTCTGACATATCATGTCGGGTTGCCTCCAAGCTACAAGTATCCCACCCCCTACACCATAATTTGAAGGCTGCTCAGAGTTAGTGCACGACTTTTGTTGTTTGAGAGCAACCCACCTCCGAAGCCTTTGAGAGAGAGATCCTTGAGAGGACAAAGCCCAAAATACCCAGAGCCAAAGAGTGTTAGACATCACTGAAGTCTTTCTGTCTGCATGACCTGAAGACTTATTAGACTTGAGGACTATGCATCCTCCAGCCGGTTAGGCGTCGCGTTCTGAGCATCCAAGAGTCATTGTGGATCGCCGGTGAACGAAGGCTGTGAAGGTTTGGAAGTCTACCTTGAAGACTTAACAGAGTGATTGGGTGAGGACTGGGTGTCCCTAGCTCAAGGGGAATAAGGTGAAGACACGGTCTTTTGAGTTCAATCTCACCCTCCCTAACCAGACGTACAATTGTCACAGTGTCGGTGTACAAAAGTAAGGGCAGTCAGAGCCTCCCACCACGGCCACGCATAGACATGGCGGGAAAGGGAAGCTGGAGAGAAGCCTAAGCCACGAGGACAAACGAAGCAACAACAAGGACCAAGGCCGCAAAGATCAGATAGGTGTAGCAGGTTCCCCGGGCAAGGACCCTTGCCGGGGCAGCCTCAGCAGCCCCGACAAAGGAAGACGAGGAAAAAACAACATTCATCACCCCATGTGGTACGTATTGCTTTTTACGGATGCCTTTCGGGTTGAAGAGTGCTGGCTCAACCTTTGCAAGGGCGGTCCAAATTGGTTTTGAGCCCCAGCACATAGAAATATGGAAGCTTATATGGATGACATAGTGGTCAAAACCAAGGACAAGGCAACCCTTGTGCAAGATCTGGAGGAAACATTTGCCAACCTGCGCAAAATCAACCTCAAATTGAACCCTGAGAAGTGTGTCTTCGGCGTCCCGTCCGGCAAGCTTCTCGGGTTCTTTGTGTCCCAGCGCGGGATTGAAGCAAACCCCGATAAGATCAAGGCCATTGAGCAGATTGAGGCACCCAAACGGATCAAGGACGTACGTCGGCTCACTGGTTGTGTTGCCGCCATGAGCCAGTTCATCTCCAAATCCATGGAGCGTGCCCTTCCTTTTTTCAAGATCTTGAAAAAGGCAGGGCCAGTGGAGTGGACCCCGGAGGCCAAGGCAGCGCTACAGAATTTGAAAAGATACCTCTCCTCTACCCCAGTGTTGGTCACGCCCAAACCACAAGAACTGTTGCTGCTCTATCTAGCGGCAACAAATCAGGTGGTTAGCGCCGCACTAGTGGCGCAGAGAGAGGTCGACAAGGAGACAGCGGCAGCGGCAGAACCAACAGATGGCAAGCCGAAACCCTCTCTAGCAGGGCTCAATCCCGGCAAGATTGGGTCCCTGGCAGGGGCTGGCGGCAGCGTGACAGGACCCACGCGACCTGGTGAAGAGGCGCAGAAGAAGAAAATGGTGCAGCACCCAGTGTACTTTGTCAGCTCCCTCTTGCAGGGGGCTAGGTCGAGGTACTCAGGTGTGCAAAAGCTGCTCTTCGGCCTCCTTATGGCCTCGAGGAAGCTGCGCCATTACTTCCAAGCGCACGAGATCACGGTGGTCACCCGCCTCCCATTACAACGGATACTGCACAACCCAGATGCAACGGGGAGGATCGTGGAATGGGCCCTGGAGCTGTCAAGTTTCGCTTTGAAGTTTGAAAGTACCTTGACGATTCAGAGCAGAGTCTTGGCGGAGTTTGTTGTGGAATGGACCTCGACGCCCGACGAAGAGGTGCAGGAGACCACTCTCCCCGGCAAGGAAACGAGCCGCAACTGGATCATGTACTTTGATGGTGCCTTCTCGCTGCAAGGGGCCGGTGCTGGTGTGCTGCTTGTCGCACCCACCAGAGAGCACCTCAAGTATGTCGTCCAGATGCACTTCCCCTGGGAGATGTCAACCAATAACACCGTCGAGTACGAGGGTTTGCTTGCCGGCCTCAGGATCGCGGCAGACCTCGGAGTTAAGAAGCTCATCGTCAGGGGCGACTCACAGCTCATTGTCAGGCAGATCAACAAAGATTATCAAAGCTTGTTGATGGAAGCTTACGTAGATGAGGTGAGGAAACTGGAGGAGCGCTTTGACGGTATACAAGCAGAGCATGTCCCTCGGGCGGAAAACGACATCGCCGACTACCTGTCAAAGCGCGCTGTCCTCAAGCTACCTGTGGAACCAAGTACCTTTGTGCTTTAGTCAACTCAACCATCCGTTGAGCCGTAGAACGGGCAGAGCAAGCGGAGGAAGCTAGGCCCCGACAAGTACTTCCCCACCGAGCTCCCCGAAGCCGCCGGCAAAGATGTTGCTGTGGATGCCGATCCTGCCGTAGGGCAACCGACTCCGGCAGGACCTCAGGTCATGGCCATGGAGGCGGCCGCTTCCGCGGCAGAAGAGGTGCCTTTGGTCCTTGCCGTCGAGCCACAGGCTCCGGCATGGACAGAACATATCGTCCGATTCCTTCAAAAAGGAGAGCTTCCTGAGGATCAGGAAGAGGCAGAAAGAGTAGCCCGCCAGTCTGCTCTGTACCAATTCGTTGATAACGTATTGTACAGAAGAAGATCAAACGGGGTGAAATTGATGTGCATCTCCGGGAGGAAGGACAAAAGTTGTTGGCAGAGATACATGGAGGCATATGTGGCTCCCACATAGGGTCGAGGGCCCTTGCCGGCAAGGTTTCTTCTGGCCCACCGCCATCCAGGATGCGACGGCACTAGTAACCAAGTGTGAAGCGTGCCAGTTCCATTCGAAGAAGCTTCATCAACCAGCTCAAGATCTTCAAACTATCCCTCTCTCCTGGCCCTTCTCGGTCTGGGGGCTCGACATATTGGGCCCTTTCCCCCGTGCTGTCAGGGGCTTTGAATACTTGTACGTCGCAATCGACAAGTTCACAAAGTGGCCAGAAGTGGAAGCAGTGAGGAAGGTGATAGCGCAGTCAGCCATCAAGTTTTTTAAGGGACTACTGTGCCGTTTTGGGGTGCCCAACAGGATCATCACCGACAATGGCACACAGTTCACAAGCCATGCCTTCATGCAATACATTGAGGATCTCGGCAGCAGGGTGTGTTTTGCTTCCGTGGCACATCCATGGAGCAACGGCCAAGCGGAAAGAGCAAATGCTGAAGTCCTGCGAGGCTTAAGAACGAAGACCTTTGACAGGCTGCACGAGAGTGGAAGGCGCTGGATTGATGAGTTGCCGGCGGTTCTTTGGTCAATCAGAACAACGCCAAATCGAGCCACCGCCGGCAAGTTTTTCTGATGAGGTGCAGAAGAGTGGAAGGCCCGACAACCCAAATCGAACAACACCTGGTTTACGGGGCAGAAGCAGTTCTCCCCACAGAACTCATATACGGGTCACCTCGAGTGCTCGCTTATGATGAGCTTGAGCAAGAGCGAATGCGGCAAGATGACGCGACGCTCCTTTAGGAAGATCGTCTCCGGGTGGCTGTGAGAGCAGCACGCTACCAGCAAGCCTTGCGCCGCTACCATAGCCGCAAGGTTCATGCCCGGAGCTTTGAGGAAGGCGACCTTGTTCTTCGGTACGTTCAGTCGGCCAAGAATTCCAACAAGTTGACGCCAAAGTGGGAAGGCCCTTATCGGGTAACACGAGTCACCAGGCCCGGCGCAGTCCGGCTGGAGACCAAAGATGCCATTCCAGTGAGCAACTCTTGGAACATTGAGCATCTCCGCAAGTTTTACCCATAAGGCACGGCTGCCGGGCCTCCCGGCAAGCCACCCTTTTGTACAAGCCTTCCCGGCAAGGCATGTAACCCTCTGTACAAAGCCAGGCGCAGACCCTGAGCATAAATAAACGAAGTGCTGGTGCCCTAAGTTGTAGCATGCATGCTAGGTTGAGTCTCTTCCTTGGTTAGGGTTGATAGTGCTTAGCGGCGGCTAACCCCTAGCTTAGAGGTCGAGTGCGCGTCTCTCTGTTCCTCTCTGTCTTCTTTGGTTCGCAGGGCACGTAAGTATTCTTGCCGAGCTGTTTTGGAAGAAAGGGAACGAACCGGCGCCCGGGCCCCGGCAAGCCAGAGTTGCCGGGGGCTGCAAGAACAAGGATCCCTCTGCGGCAAGCCAAGATCGCTGGGGGATGCAAATCCAGATAAGTTCTTTATCCTCTATCATGCATCTCGTTATGAACTGGGATACGTGAAACCCCGTTAATTCTATCCCTAAACTGCTGTGCTCCCCCTTTTCGGCACCCAAGGGTTACCTCCTGCGTCCGAAGTTGGTCATAGCCGCGGTAGCAAAGGAGGGGAACGAGGAGCCTAAGCCCACCTCATCCCTGCCTGCGCCAAGAGCGTGAGAAAGGTCGAGCAAGGTGGGGAGACGGCAAGGCCTGTTGCCGGGCGAAAAAGCGTTTGTCTTAAGGATAACAAGGATTCACTCCTTGTCGCAGGTTTCTCCCACGAACAAAAATCCCGGCAAACATCCCTTTTTCATTAAAAACATCCCTTACAGGTACAGTTCATACGAAATGGAAAACATGAACAAGGGGATTACAAGTTCTAAAGCTAACAAAAGCCCGAAGGCTTACAAGACAAAAAAGATATAAGGTGCCCGTAATCCCTTTCTTGTCCCTCTCCTTAGGAAATGGAACAAGAAAGCAGAAGGGCAAAAGGGGTGCCCAGGCGAGCTATGAGTGGCAGAAGACACCAAGAGAACATCCCGGTGGCCGTCCAAGGGCTGGATGGTGATGGCGGCGCCGGAGGCAGAGCTCAAAGACGAGGCGGCAGGACGTCAACACGCGAGGAAGACGTCGGTGCCCGCGTACTCCGACTTGACGGCCTTGCCGCCCGCCCTCTTCCTCTTCCGCAGCCTCCCTACGCCAGCTGCCCAAGGAGACGACCCCGAGAAGTTCAAGGAGCCGGCGACGCGGATGATGGGGTCGCCGGTGCCGCTCGGAGTGGCACCCGATGCCTAGTCGGACCCGTCATCTTGCCGCCCGCTGCCCTCGTCGTCGCTGCCGTTGTCTTCGTCGCCACTCTCGCTTGAGGAGGAATCTTCATCGTCGGAGGAGCTCTCCACGCAGCATCTCACGCGGGTCCCGAAGTGCCCGAAGATCTTGATGGAGAGGAGGCCGCCCTCACTTAGTTTGAAATGGAGAGCGAGCCCATCCATCAAGCTGTGGAGGCGAGCAAAGGTCTTCCACCCTCAGTGAAGATACATGACATGAGGGGCAGGGAACTCGACGTCAACCCATGTGCCACTGTTCCCTCAACCCCTCATGTGCAGCCGTAGCGCCTGCGGCGGATCCAGCTCCATCTCCCACGCAAATGGGGTCGGAAGGCGAAGGCGACGGCGCGGCGGATGGCGCAGCCTGACAAAGAATTCGCAGGGGTTGTCCCCGGCGTGGCCCTCCATCAGAGGAAGGCCAGCTGGAGGGGGCGAAGCGGATCTGCCGCCCCGTCCTCCTCTCCCTCGGGCACCGCGGCGGCCTCGACCTCGCCCCCTCCCCCTTCCTCTAACGGCCGGCTCCGCCGCTACGAGCTCTTGGGGAGGAGTGACGCGCTGTCTGGCCGAGACCCTCGTCGCCACCGATGATGCGTCACCATGCCCCCTCGCCATGGCAGAAAAAGAAGGGAAGCAGGAATGGGGAGAGGCAAATGGCGAAGAGTTGAGAGGCACCATTCATCACCCCCCCTCTTTATAAAGGGGCGGGGGCGGGGCTCGGCCGCCCATTCTCGGCCAATCCGGCTCGTTGAAGTGACAACAAGTGGGGCCGTCGACCGCCCTCCCTGCTCCATTGAAGGCGCGTGGGAATCGACCCGCATGTGCGCGACTAGCCTCGTCCCGTGCGCCTGTCATTTGCTCTGCTTTATGCATGCAGCAAACGTGGCGCAAGGGGCGGGCGCAGTGGGACGCGTGGAACGACGGTTCCTGAGCGGGGGCAGTAAATGGGAGGCGGCCCTGCGGTCTCAAAGAAACACGCAAGCCGCCTCTTTACTGTCCACCGCAAGGTGACGCTAGTATGCTTCCGTCATGCGCGCGCACATGACCCCCATGTCACGCGTTCAACACGGGCCGTGGAGAAGCGCAACGGACGGAACAGTGGCCGCGGTAAAAATCCGCCCCAACTGCCCGCGCACCGTTCTGGGCCTGGCGCAACAACGTGTTGCGCTTATGTGTGGCCCAGGACTGGGGGCTCCTATCGGTGTACAAAAGAAGGGGCTCTGCTTTTGACCCCTTTACTTGTGCAGTCAGAGCCTCCCGCCACGGCCACGCATAGGCATGGCAGGAAAGGGAAGCTAGAGAGAAGCCGAAGCCACGAGGACAAATGAAGCAACAACAAGGAACAAGGCCACAAAGATCAGATAGGCGTAGCAGGTTCCCCCGGCAAGGACCCTTGCCGGGGTAGCCTCAGCAGCCCCGGCAAGACCCTTGCCGGGGTAGCTCGCCCACGCCAGCCGAAGTGAGCCGCCCTTGAGCCGACCAACACTCAACAAATGCGTTGGGGCAGGGCTCAGGAGGCACCTCCGTGGTGGCATGCAGATCTTTGTGAAGACATGGAATGCTCAAGATCAAATGAGGATAAGAGGGCAACCACCCTCACCGAAGAAACCCACAAGACCCCCGGCAAGATCCTTGCCGGGGAGGCCAGCGCACCACGACAAGACCCTTGCCGGGCCACCCGGCGAGACCCCCGCCAAGCGCACCAGCAGGGCCACCGTCAGGCCCGCACCAGCTAAGTCTTCGCCGCCGTTCACATGCAGCCGCCGACCCAACTAGCTGGGTAGGCACCTGCGTGGCAGCATGCAATCCTTCGTGGAGGCTCCACCACCACGCCACCTCAGCTGCCTGCCTGCCTACATGGCACCACATGCGTCGCTGGCCAGGGCGCGCGTCGAAGCGAGGAGGAGCGGCGACGGACGGGACGGGCCTCGCCCCCGTCCCCAATAAAGCGAAGGGACACCTAAGCCTCGCATTAAATGTGTCTTGTCCTATAATACTAGCGATAAACTCGCGACACTGTAGCACTTTCCACCTCCTGTGTGCCACTGTGGCAGCCCCTTTCGCCTATAAAAGGAGGCCCCATGGCACACAGAGAAGGGATTCGGCTATTTCGAACCCCTCGGCACCTAGAGCTAGTTCGAGAGGTCAAGAACACTAAATACATCCACCAAAGCAGGATCGTAGGGTTTTACGCATCTTTGCGGCCCAAACCTGGGTAAAATCCCTTTGTGTTGTTTACTAATACCGCTCTTCTCACGATCCCCGCGCCCTGCAACCGTAGAAGGGATTCCAGTGATCCCATAGGTGTCGTTTCCCACCGCCACACAGCAACTGGAACTGGTCTACCAAATCCTTGACTTCACCAAGCAACTGGTTCTACCCCCTTCTTCCTTTACATTTCAGTTTATCTTTGTGAAGTCATTGCTTGCTTGCCTGATCTGATTGACTTCACCATGTGAAGACTATTACCTATTTGGCTTCATATTGTCTTCCATTCTAATCAAATCTACCTAGCTGCTGTTTGTCTTCGTACTTTCACTGCACTGCTTAGTTGACTATGGCCTGTCTAGTGTAGTTTATCTTCCACTGCATATCAATAGGTTCATTTCATCTGTTTGTCTTCAAAGACCTCGTGTTTTAAAGACTTTCATAAAAATCGCCTATTCACCCCCCTCTAGTCGATAACTAGCACTTTCAATTGGTATCAGAGCAAGGTGCTCCCTTGTTTTGTGTGATTCGGTTTAACCACCTGGAGTTTTAGCTATGTCGACTGCAGGGATAATCAAGGTCTCCGCTGTGTGCCCAGTCTTCAAAGGCACTGATTACTCCTACTGGAAGAAAAAGATGCGCATGCATCTTCGAGCCATTGACATTGACCTCTGGTAAGTCATCAAGACATGCGTTCCCAAGGTCAGTGAAGGTGTCACCGCTGCTGATGTCAAGAGGTTCGTGCAACTGGACTCAACTGCCAAGAACATCATCTGTGGTCATCTGACCAAAGGACAGTATGGCCATGTGAGTGCACTAGAAAGTGTGAAGCTAGTCTGGGACTGGCTGTCCAAGGTCAACAAAGGTGTCTCAACTCAGAGAGACTCAAGGATTGATGTTCTTCGCAATCTCTTCAACCACTTCAAGAGGAATGACAATGAAAATTTGCAGCTCACGTTCGATCGCCTCACTGATATCACTAATGAGCTTCGCGCTCTTGGCACCATTGAGATCATCAAGCATGAAATCGTGATGAAGCTTCTGAGATCACTTGACAGCTCATTTGACACCTTGGCCCTGATGATACAAGAACGTCCTGACTTCAGATATCTCGATCCGTCTGATATACTTGAGAGGCTCAACACACATGAGTTCCAGCTATCTGAGAAGAGAGACATCTATGGCCCCAACTATGGCCGAACCCGTGCTTTGAAGGGAAAGGCCGTTTCCTCATCTGAAGAAGAATCTGACTGCAGTTCTGAGGATCCTGAAGACATTGGAAAGGAGCTAGCAATGCTAGTGAAGAAGTTCCAGAAGTTCTCCAAAAAGAATCGCTTCGGAAAGTCTTCAAGATCCAGCTCAAGAAATGATGAGGCTTCCTCTCGTGACCACAAGAAGAGAACATGCCACAAATGCAAGAAGCCAGGCCACTACATCTCTGAGTGTCCTCAATGGGACAAGGAAACTAAGAAGAAGAAGAAGAAGAGCAAGGAATATGATTCTGACGACAAGAAGAAGAAGAAATCCTCAGTCTTCATCAAAGTCATCATCTCACAAGAATATCTCATCCAGCAAGGCTCGTGCATTCATTGGCAAAGTGATGGATTCGGAGGAGGAGTCTGCTTGTGAGGAGGCGGAGGTGGAGTATGAGGAGGAGTCTGATTCAGGCGTGGCAAGCCCGGCTCTAGCTTCGGCATTCGTCGCCAAGTTAATCTTCAACACTGAAGACAATGGTCACGTCGTCGACGCTGAAGCCGATGATGAGGACGACTCTGCTCCGATCTACTGCTTCATGGCACGAGGTGCCAAGGTAAACTCACACGATGCTTATTTTCAAACATCCAGTGAAGATGACTCTAAGTGTGAATCCAAACCTAGCTATAAGACTCTTGCTAAAATTGCAACTGAACAACAAACTGCAATGGAACATATTTAAAAGTTCCTAGACAAAAGTGATGACCTGTTGGATGAGGAAATGAATTGAACTCAGTCCTTAATCAAAGACATTAAAAAACTTCGTGTTAAGTGCGAGGAACTTGAAAGTCGTCATGAAACACTCTCAGCTACTCATGAGAAGCTTTCCTACGATTATCTTCAAAGGAAGCAAGATCTAGAGAAACTGAGAGCATCTCATGAAGATCTTCAAAAGGAGAACGATTCACTACTCGCTCAACAGATCAGTTCTGCTCAGGAAGACTTTGTGCCACCATGTTTAAAATGTCTTGAGCGTGATAATGCTATCTTTGTTGCTGAATGTTCCACTGCCTCTGATGTTGCAATATCTTCAACTGCTGATGTGGTAACTAACCCCTCTACTGAGGATACCACTACTATTGCTGATGAGAATGCTAGGTTGAAGACATTGCTTGAAATATGCATGTACAAAAGCCTCAAAGGGCATCAGACACTATGTGATGTCCTCAAGAAACAGATTCTGAACCGAAACCCTAGGAAAGATGGTGTTGGGTTCGAGAGGAAATTAATGTTGATGGTTCTTACTGGAAGCCTGAGCAGTACCCCAAAACCACATGGGTTGCTACAAAGGGCCCTTCAGTGGACCCATCCACCTTATCTGGCTTCACTTGTGTTAACCCCATTATCATTGATGAAACCTTTGACGCCAATTATAAGTTTTGTAAGAATCAAAATGGTGAAGTGTTTACACGGTTTATTGGTACTAACTGCAGGAATGGACCACCTTTGAAGAAGATCTGGGTGCCCAATATTTGTCTTGAGAAGCTTCCCGTGAATGTCATCATGACACCACCTGGGAAGAAGACAAACCCCAGACCTAAGGCTTCATATGGTCCAAAGTCTTCATACAGACAGAGGACCTCACAAGGTCACCCTAAAGCAAATGTTTTGCAGGGAAACCATACTCAGGCTCATGAATATGAGCGTGTTTCTTCAAACCGCTATGTTCATAAACAAAGAACTTTTCTGCATATTCTTATGAGTATTATTCACCTCCTGCAAGGCTATTTGCTAGGGCTCCAAAGCCAAAGTTCTCAGATGCTGCACTTAGACTCATTGCTTCTAAGCCACCCTTGAAGATGTGGGTGGTTAAGAAGAATTAACTTTATTTTGCAGGGAAAGGTCTCCAGCCGGAAATCAAAGGCTTCTGGCGCTAATGCTAGGGACCTAAAACATCTTGTGGGACGCAAGATAAAGTGCCAGAATGGTCTTACTATGTATTTTGTCCTAGGTTTTCTTGACAAACATCCTATCTTACCTAGAATCTTACCTAACAAGGATCTGAACTTTGATAGTATGATTGTTCATCAAATGTTTGCGCTTCACACTTCTCTTCGTGAAGCCTATCCCCCTAACTGCACTGTAGGGTATGACTCTGAAGGCTAGTGAGTGGATTATGGACAGTGGATGCACTAACCACATGACTGGTGATCGAAGTCTTCTTATGGATTCAACCCTACGTCCATTTGACAAAAGTCACATCACATTCACTGACACTGATAAAAGCAAGGCATTGGGCCTAGGTAGAGTTGCAATCTCAAAGGATCAGCACATGGATAAAGTGATGCTTGTTGAATCCCTTGGATTCAACTTAATGTCTGTCTCAATGCTTTGTGATCTGAACATGATTGTGATATTTGGAAAATATCGTTGCCTTGTGATTATGGAATCTGACAAATCTCTAGTCTTTGAAGGGTATCAAAGAGACGATCTGTATATGGTAGATTTCTCCGTAGGACCACAGCTTGTCGTATGTCTTCGAGCAAAAGCTTCAGAGTGTTGGCTCTGGCATCGGAGGCTAGGACATGCGGGTGTGAGAAACTTGCACACACTCTCATGAAGAAGAAGCATATCATTGGCATCGAGGGCATCAAGTTCAAGAAGGATCATCTATGTGGTGCTTGTGAAGCCGGGAAGATGACAAGGGCCAAGCATTCTCCAAAGACAATCATGACTATATCATGCCCCTTCGAGCTGCTACACATGGACTTATTTGGCCCTACTCATTACTCTACCCTTACTACCACTGCACATCTTTATGGCTTCGTTATTGTTGAAGACTATTCAAGATACACATGGGTACACATAATTCTCTACAAGATTGAAGTGCAGGATGCTTTCAGAAATTTTGCCAATCATGCCATGACCAATTATGGCATCAAGATCAAGCACATTGGAAGTCACAACGGCACAGAATTCAAGAACACCAGCCTCGACACTTATCTTGATACATTGAGCATCACGCATGAGTTCTTTGCTCCATACACACCTCAGCAGAATGGCATAGTGGAGCGCAAGAACAGAACCCTCATTGAGATGGCACGTACGATGCTTGATGAGTACAAGACTCCAAGGAAGTTCTGGCCTGAAGCCATTGATACTGCTTGCCACATTATCAATAGAGTTTATCTTCATAAATTCTTCAAGAAGACATCCTATGAGCTCCTAACTGGTAAGAAGCAAAATGTCAGTTACTTCAAGGTCTTTGGTGCTAGGTGCTGGATCAAGGATCCACATCACACTTGAAAGTTTGCACCAAAAGCACATGAAGGTTTTATGCTTGGTTACAGAAAGGATTTGCACACCTAAAGAGTCTTCAACCTCTTTCACTATAAAGTGGTTGAAACTGTGGATGTACGGTTCGATGAAACTAACGGCTCGCAAAGAGAGCACCTGCCAAATGTGCTAGATGAAGCTGCACCAAGTGAATCTATCAAACTAATGGGTACTGGAGAAATCATACGTACCGAGGAACAGGATAAAGAGGAAATAGGAAATCATCATTTCTACATCTAATCAGCATGAAGACAATGCTCAGCCTGAAGCCAATGCTGAAGATGAAGACAACGATCAGCAAGGGCACAATCTTCATCCAGTACATCCTCAGCTTGCAAATGAAGTCCAGATTGAGAACATAATTGATAGTATCAATGCACCTAGTCCACTCACTCGTTCAAGAGCAACACAGCTAGCAAACTTCTGTGGGAACTTTGCATTTGTATCCATATCTGAACCCAAGAAAGTTGATGAAGCCTGCATGGAACCTGAATGGATTCAAGCTATGTAAGAAGAGCTTCAACAGTTTGAGCTAAACAATGTCTGGGAGCTAGTCAAACGTCCGGATCCTCGCAAGCACAACATCATTGGCACCAAATGGATCTATCGCAACAAACAAGATGAGCATGGTCAAGTTGTCAGAAACAAGGCTCGTCTTGTTGCCCAAGGTTACACACAAGTGGAAGGAATTGACTTTGACGAAACCTTTGCTCCTGTGGCTAGGCTTGAAGCCATTCACATACTGTTAGCCTATGCCAACCACAGCAACATTCTTCTGTACCAAATGGATGTAAAGGGTGCCTTCCTCAACGGCAAAATTGAAGAAGAAGTGTATGTTGCACAACCACCTGGTTTTGAAGATCCAAAGTGTCCTGACATGGTATACAAGCTCAACAAGGCACTGTATAGGCTCAAACAAGCACCTCGCACTTGGTATGACACACTCAAAGACTTCCTGAAGAGCAAAGGCTTCAAACCTGGTTCTCAAGATCCCACTCTCTTCACGAAGACATATGATGGTGAACTTTTTGTATGCCAAATCTATGTGGATGACATTATCTTCGGCTGCACTGATAAGAGATACAGTGATGAGTTTGGGCATATGATGCAAGAGCAATATTAGATGTCCATGATGGGTGAGCTGAAGTTCTTACTTGGTCTTCAAATCCGTCAGCAAAGAAATGGCATCTTCGTATCACAAGAGAAGTACCTCAAAGATTGCCTGAAGAAGTTTGAAATGCAAGACTGCAAAGGATACACTACGCCAATGCCACCAAAGGCCAATTGGGTCCCGACGATAATGGTAAAGAGTTCGATCAAAAGGTATACTGCTCCATGATTGGTTATTTACTGTACTTATGTGCATCTAGGCCTGATATAATGCTTAGCGTTTGCATGTGTGCCCGATTCCAAGCGGCACCATAGGAATCGCATCACTAGCAGTGAAGCGAATTCTTTGATATTTGGCTCACACCCCAACACTAGGATTATGGTATCCAAAGGGCTCAAAGTTTGATCTAGCTTAATTTTCAGATGCTGATTATGCTGGTAAAAAGGTTGATCGCAACTCCACATCAGGCACATGTCACTTTCTTGGATGATCTCTTGTCTGTTGGTCTTCAAAGAAGCAGAACTGTGTATCACTCTCCACTGCTAAATCTGAATACATTGCTGCTGGATCTTGCTGCGCTCAGCTTCTCTGGATGAAGCAAACTCTCAAGGACTATGACATCAACATGAAGCATGTGCCACTCTACTGCGACAATGAAAGCACCATCAAGATTGCTCACAATCCAGTTCAGCACTTGAATACAAAGCACATTCAAACCCGTCATCATTTTCTCAGGGATCATGTGTTGAAGGAAGACAATGATATCATTCACGTCAACACTGAAGAGCAATTGGCTGATATCTTCACAAAACCCTTGGATGAGAAAAGGTTTTGCAAGCTGCGGTGTGAGCTAAATATCTTAGAATCCTCAAGTGTCCTGTGAATGGACACACATCCTAACGCTTATGCATGTTGATGACTTAGATGTGCAACACAGGAAGTAACGTATATCTTCAATTCACACTACTGCAGGATGCTACTAATGCAACACTACGATCAGAGACCCTTCGACGAAACTGTGTGCGATGCCGTAAACGCAAATGGCGGTGTAAAAAAACCATTAAAAAAGGTGCAAAACATTTGCCATGACAGATGCATCAAACACGGTTCAGATTTTAGTTCCGTGTGCGAAGCAGGGCATACGGTTGATCCAGACGAACTGTTTGTGATTAGATTGAACAACAGAAACGGGCAGCCGTATCAATGCGTGTGCGATATACGGCATACGGTTCGCTCCAATGAACTGTTTGATATTAGGGAAAGCAACCGTAACAGTCAGCCAGATCAAGGTGCGTGTGATATACGGCATACAGTTCAGTCGAATGAACTACTTTCGATTAGGGAAGAGAACATAAATGGTTCAACTTAACAAGATGTGTGTGATACGCGGCAAAAAGGCCCAGAGGTTAATTCAAGAACAAGTACACAGAGGTTAATTTGACATACATGACTTATAAGTTTCACAGAAATCATATCACTTTTTTTGAAAAACATTTAATTGCGTCGAATGTATATAATGCTCCGTCCTATTAGTTGAATTAACCTCGAAGTCCATGTTTTGGAAACATGTCGTAAAGTAACGGGATAGACCTTCATTCAAGCCAATCAACATGTGTTCAAATTTTTTTATCAAAAAGTAACGAGATCGACCTTCTTCAAGCCAATCAACATGTGTACAAAAAACAAAAAATTTAAAAAATTACAAAACAAGGACCTTGAGGTTAATTCAACTAATATGATGGAACACTATATACATTCAACACAATTAAATTTTTACAGTGACCCATCACATCAGTTAAATTAACATCGAGGCCACTTCCCATCCGGTCACCCATCTGATGACTACTCCAGCCTCAGCACACTTAACTTGGGAGTTCTGTTAGATGAGCTATCGGTAGGGAAGCAGGTCCTTGCTGCTGTAGGATCCCTCTTTTTTATCCTTTATTGGGCACCCGGATGACCGAATATTTCCGCCCAATGGTCAATGCAACGTCCCCCGCATGGCAGTTTTTGCAGCGGGTAACTGCATCGTCACGCCGCGCCCGGCGCAACCGCATGCACACGAACGTGCGTGATCGTGCGCTGGCCCCAAACACTGGCAGCACAACTTATAAATTGATGGATGGAGTACTAGTTATAGTGATGCATATAATTAAGCAAAGGGATCGCACATGTCTGTATTGACTAGAACGAGAATGCAATAGCACAATAAGAATTAAGGCCACGATGATGCGTTCGTAGTGGTGGTTACAGGAGGCAAGAAGAAAGATGAGTCCATCAATGTACGACCTCCTCCTCCTCAACTCAGTGCGCCGGGCCACCGACCGGCGGCTAATGAGCGGCAACTTTTGTGGCGAGGTCAAGGTGCTTCTCAGCAATGGCATCCAAGGCTTCCAGCCGGTTGAAGAAGGCCGACGTCGTAGCGTCTTCACTGGCCTTGTAGATACCTATGTACACAATTCGCTCATACACATGGATGTGTAGGTCGATGGTTTCTTGCAGGGCGAGTGATGTCTACTACACAACCTTCTTCTTGTACACGTTGTTGGGCCTCCAAGTGCAGAGGTTTGTAGGACAGTAGAAAATTTCCGTCAAGTGGATGACCTAAGGTTTATCAATCCGTGCGAGGCGTAGGATGAAGATGGTCTCTCTCAAACAACCCTGCAACCAAATAACAAAGAGTCTCTTGTGTCCCCAACACACCCAATACAATGGTAAATTGTATAGGTGCACAAGTTCGGCGAAGAGATGGTGATACAAGTGCAATATGGATGGTAGATATAGGTTTTTGTAATCTGAAATTATAAAAACAGCAAGGTAACAAGTAATAAAAGTGAGCAGAAATGGTATTGCAATGCTTCAAAACAAAGCCTAGGGTTCATACTTTCACTAGTGCAAGTTCTCTCAACAATGATAACATAATTAGATCATATACGAATCCCTCAACATGCAACAAAGAGTCACTCCAAAGTCACTAATAACGGAGAACAAACGAAGAGATTATTGTAGGGTATGAAACCAGCTCAAAGTTATTCTTTCCGATCAATCCATTGGGCTATTCCTATAAGTGTCACAAACATCCCTAGAGTTCGTAGTAAAATAACACCTTAAGACACATATCAACCAAAACCCTAATGTCACCTAGATACTCCAATGTCACCTCAAGTATCTGCGGGTATTATTATACGATATGCATCACACAATCTCAGATTCATCTATTCAACCAACACAAAGAACTTCAAAGAGTGCCCCAAAGTTTCTACCAGAGAGTCAAGACGAAAACGTGTGCCAACCCCTATCCATAGATTCCCAAGGTCACGGAGCCCGCAAGTTATAACCAAAACATACATGAAGTGAATCAATAGAATACCCCATTGTCACCACGGGTATCCCAGGCAAGACATACATCAAGTGTTCTCAAATCCTTAAAGACTCAATCCGATAAGATAACTTCGAAGGGAAAACTCAATCCATTACAAGAGAGTAGAGGGGGAGAAACATCATAAGATCCAACTATAGTAGCAAAGCTCGCGGTACATCAAGATCGTGCCAAATCAAGAACACGAGAGAGAGAGAGAGAGAGAGAGAGAGAGAGAGATCAAACACATAGCTACTATTACATACCCTCAGCCCCGAGGGTGAACTACTCCCTCCTCGTCATGGAGAGCGCCAGGATGATGAAGATGGCCACCGGTGATGGATCCCCCCTCCGACAGGGTGCCAGAATAGGGTCCCGATTGGTTTTTGGTGGCTATAGAGGCTTGCGGCAGCGGAACTCCCGATCTAGGTTTCTTTCTGGGGGTTTCTGTATTTATAGGAATTTTTGGCGTCGGTCTCACGTCAGGGGGGGATCTCCGAGTCATCCATGAGATAGGGGGCATGCCCAGGGGGTAGGGCGTGCCCTCCACCCTCGTGGATGGTTCGGGACTCTTCTGGCCCAACTCTTTTACTCCGGAGGCTTCTTTTGGTCCATAAAAAATTATCAAAAATTGGCACGTCAATTGGACTCCGTTTGGTATTCCTTTTCTGTAAAACTCAAAAACAAGGAAAAAACAGAAACTGGCACTGGGCTCTAGGTTAATAGGTTAGTCCCAAAAATCATATAAAACAACATATAAATGCATATAAAACATCCAAGATGGATAATATAATAGCATGGAGCAATACAAAATTATAGATACGTTAGAGACGTATCAAGCATCCCCAAGCTTCATTCCTGCTCGTCCTCGAGTGGGTAAATGATAAAAACAGAATTTTTGATGTGGAATGCTACCTAAAGTATTTATCAATGTATTCTTATTTATTGTGGCAAGAATATTCAGACCCATAAGATTCAAAACAAAATTTTAATATTGACATGAAAATAATAATACTTCAAGCATACTAACAAAGCAATTATGTCTTCCCAAAATAACATGGCCAAAGAAAGTTCATCCCTACAAAATCATATAGTTTGGCTATGCTCTATCTTCATCACACAAAATACTTAAATCATGCACAACCCCGATGACAAGCCAAGCAATTGTTTCATACTTTTGATGTTCTCAAAATTTTTCAATCTTCACGCAATACATGAGCGTGAGCCATGTACATAGCACTATAGGTGGAATAGAATGGTGGTTGTGGAGAAGACAAAAAGGGAGAAGATAGTCTCACATCAACTAGGCGTATCAACGGGCTATGAAGTTGCCCATCAATAGATATCAATGTGAGTGAGTAGGGATTGTCATGCAATGGATGCACTAGAGATATAAGTGTATGAAAGCTCAAAAAGAAACTAAGTGGGTGTGCATCCAACTCGCTTGCTCATGAAGACCTAGGGCGTTTTGAGGAAGCCCATAATTGGAATATACAAGCCAAGTTCTATAGTGAAAAATTCCCACTAGTATATGAAAGTGACACCATAGGAGACTCTCTATCATGAATATCATGGTGCTACTTTGAAGCACAAGTGTGGTAAATGGATAGTAGCATTGCCCCTTCTCTCTTTTTCTCTCATTTTTTTATTTGGGACTTTCTCATTTTTTATGGCCTCTATTTTTTTATTTTTCGTCCGGAGTCTCATGCCGACTTGTGGGGGAATCATAGTCTCCATCATCCTTTCCTCACTGGGACAATGCTCTAATAATGAAGATCATCACACTTTTATTTACTTACAACTCAAGAATTACAACTCAATACTTAGAACAAAAATATGACTCTATGTGAATGCCTCCGGCGGTATACCGGGATGTGCAATGATTCAAGAGTGACATGTATGAAAGAATTATGAAGGTGCCTTTGCCACAAATACGATGTCAACTACATGATCATGCAAAGCAATATGACATTGATGGAGCGTGTCATAATAAATAGAACGGTGGAAACTTGCATGGAAATATATCTCGGAATGGCTATGGAAATGCCATAATAAGTAGGTATGGTGGCTGTTTTGAGGAAGGTATATTGTGGGTGTATGGTACCGGCGAAAGTTGCGCAGTACTAGAGAGGCTAGCAATGGTGGAAGGGTGAGAGTGCGTATAATCCATGGACTCAACATTAGTCATAAAGAACTCATATACTTATTGCAAAAATCTATTAGTTATCGAAACGAAGTACTACGCGCATGCTCCTAGGGGGATAGATTCGTAGGAAAAGACCATCGCTCGTCCCTGACCGCCACTCATAAGGAGGACAATCAAAAAATAAATCATGCTCCGACTTCATCACCTAACGGTTCACTATACGTGCATGCTACGGGAATCACAAACTTTAACACAGGTATCTCTCAAATTCACAACTACTCAACTAGCATGACTCTAATATCACCATCTTCATATCTCAAAACAATCATAAGGAATCAAACTTCTCATAGTATTTAATGCACTTTATATGAAAGTTTTTATTATATCCCTCTTGGATACCCATCATATTAGGAATAGTTTTATAACCCAAGAAAATTACCATGCTGTTTAAGACTCTCAAAATAATATATTGAAGCATGAAAGTTCATCTATTTCTTCAAAATAAAACCACCGCCGTGCTCTAAAAAGATATAAGTGAAGCACTAGAGCAAATGACAAACTACTCCAAAAGATATAAGTGAAGATCAATGAGTAGTCGAATAATTATGTAACTATGTGAAGACTCCCTAACATTTAAGAATTTCAGATCTTGGGATTTTATTCAAACAGCAAGAAAAACAAAATAAAATAAAATGACTCTCCAAACAAAACACATATCATGTGGTGAATAAAAATATAGCTCCAAGTAAGGTTACCGATGAATGAAGACGAAAGAGGGATGCCATCCGGGGCATCCCCAAGCTTAGGCTCTTGGTTGTCCTTGAATATTACCTTGGGGGTGCCTTGGGAATCCCCAAGCTTAGGCTCTTGCCACTCCTTATTCCATAGTCCATCGAATCTTTACCCAAAACTTGAAAACTTCACAACACAAAACTTAACAGAAAACTCGTAAGCTCCGTTAGTATAAGAAAATAAATCACCACTTAAGTACTGTTGTGAACTCATTATAAATTCATATTGGTGTAATATCTACTGTATTCCAACTTCTCTATGGTTCATACCCTCCGATACTACTCATAGATTCATCAAAATAAGCAAACAACACATAGAAAACATAATCTGTCAAAAACAGAACAGACTGTAGTAATCTGTAACTCTAGAATACTTATGTAACCCCAAAAATCCAAACAAATTAGGAAAACCTGAGCACGTGTACTAATTCATAGCAAAAAGAATCAGATCAAAAGCACGTTTCTATGAATTATCAAAACTAATTTACTGAGCGCAGAAGTTTCTGATTTTCAGCAGGATCAACACAACTATCACCGTAAGCTATCCTAAAGGTCTTACTTCGCACTTTATTGAAACAAAAGCTATAAAACATGATTACTACAGTAGCTTAATCATGTGAACACACAAAAACAGTAAGGTTAAATATTGGGTTGTCTCCCAACAAGCGCTTTTCTTTAATGCCTTTTTAGCTAGGCATGATGATTTTAATGATGTTCACATAAAAGATAAGACTTGAAACACAAAGACAGCATCATGAAGAATATGACTAGCACATTTAATTCTAACCCACTTCCTATGCATAGGGATTTTGTGAGCAAACAACTTATGGGAACAAGAAACAACTAGCATAGGAAGGTAAAACAAGCAAATCTTCAAGATTTTCAACACATAGAGAGGAAACTTGATATTATTGCAATTCCTACAAGCATGGATTCCTCCCTCATAATAAATTTCAGTAGCATCATGAATGAATTCAACAATATAACTATCACATAAAGCATTCTTTTCATGATCTACAAGCATAGAAATTTTATTACTCTCCGCATAAGCAAATTTCTTCTCATTCGGAATAGTGGGAATATCATAAAAAACTCGAATACTATAAATTGTTTCCACATTAAAAGAATAATGTTAAGAAAAGGGTAATCATAATCATGACAAGTTTTGTAAATATAATCATCACTACTTTTTATAACATAAGTATCATCACAATAATCATCATAAGTAGCAACTTTGTTCTCATCAATCGAAACCTCTTCCAAGATAGTGGAGTCATTACTAAATAAAGTCATGACCTCTCCAAATCCACTTTTATAATTATAATCATCATAAATAGGGGGAATGCTATCATCATAATAAATTTGTTCATCAAAACTTGGGAGACTAAAAATATCATCTTCATTAAACATAGCATCCCCAAGCTTGGGACAAACATTAATTGCAGCAAATAAATTCGCAAACTTTCCATTCTCATCAAACATAGCATCCCCAAGCTTGGGCCTTTTCATATCATAAGCATAATCACTCTCATCATTAATAGTATGGATAGCACCAATGGTATAGCGATTATCATCATCATAATGAGTAATAGGAGCAACATCATTTGGGAGGGATACCTTTTTACCTTTGCTTCTATGTCTTTTCTTTTTCTTCTTCGCATCATGTGTGGGTTTAATCCTCTTTTTGGAGCTCCTTATTAATGAGATTGGTTGAATAGAAAGCTCCTCCTCGTTACCTGATTCATCATAATAAAGAATAGGAGGATATTGGGAAATCTCTTCCCTTTCATTAGTATTCTCTTCATCTTCTATTTGTTTTCTTGTCTTTATGTAATTGGCTATATAAGGATTTTGAATGCATTTCACTGCACAATACATATAAATTTCCTCTAGATCAAAATCAAGAACCTTATCCAGGACAAATTCTGGAAGATCATTAGTTATACATTTCATTTGTTCATAACCCACAAGCAAACTAAGTTCATTATTGTAGCGACCCGACCCAAAATCGGTCAAATCTCTGTGTCTGTACCATCCCAAGATCATGCTGGTACTCACAGTACATCGATAAAGTAATCAAAGTTCAATCACACCTGAATATCATTAAACGATTCTCATATAGAGTCTTTATTACAAGAGAATAAATTTGGCTCAAGGCCAACTCATGAGAAATAAACTAATAACACTGCGGAAGCGTCGAAGATAAAGCGAGTCCATCCGACTCCAAAGGGCAATCGCCAAGCGCGGAGCGTAGCCTCACTCCTGATCGGAATATACCTCTGCAACATAAGACGTTGCAGCCATGTAGGTCAGCTTTTGGAATAAGCTGGCAAGTCATGAAGAACAACAATAATAAACTTACTATCACTATATGCATTTTTGGCCGTGGGGCTCTAAGTTTCATCATTTTGCGAAAAGCAAATTTTTCCCTACTATAGTGGACTTACTTGCAAATTACTACAATTGTTGGTAGTTATTGAGATGGTTCCGCCAACCAAAATCTCATTCCCAAATTATTAAGTCATAAAACCCCTCAAATTAATTTATTAGTTTTAGTGTTGAGATATCCGAATACTTCCAAGTTCCAGAGGCTCAAATGTCCGTAACTGGGGACACGGCTAATCGATTAGATCTTTAACTCTGCAGAGGGTTGCGCACTTTCCCCGCAAGAATCATTCCCTCCTTTAAAGTCTTCGCACTTCATGGTGTTTGAAGACGGGACGAATGAAACAGGGTCTTCCAAAGAGTTCTTCTGGCTACTGCCAGTACCCATCCAATCCTACCGTTCTTCTACATCTCGTAGTACCGTCCAGCCAGCGTCACTACTAGGGTCAACCCAGCCAGAGCCCATAATGGCTTGCGGCTGCACAGGTAAGCTTCCGGTCATGGGGCATCCATCCTTCTCTTCATGGCTGGGTGAAGCTTCCCGCAAGATGTCATGGCACTTCTCCATGCATCCCGGCCACCACTGGGTTCTCCAGGGTGCCCGTCAACCGTCCTCCACCCAAAGAGTGATTTTCCAAGTCCATCTTGATCATTGTAGTTCATGGGGTTGTCATCATCATTGACTCTCATATCTTGCTTATGAACTTCACTCAACCCAAAACCCGCTCTCGAGCATAGCAAAGTAACTACTTAGTCCGGGTCATGGTAACAAGGGATTGGTTCATCCTACCACATGATACTACTCAAGTTTAATGACTCCAAAATTTCACTACTGCATGCATGGTGGGGTGGTGACAATTCTAATGCACAAAAACATAGGTATAGAAATAACATGATCAAAACTTGCCTTGCTGATGATCCTCGTAAGCTAAAGAGTCGTAGTAGCAAGCTTCGCACTCCGGAAACTCTACCGAGACAAACAAATCACAATAAGCATATAGCAATAGGATCACATAACACAACATAACAAAAGTAACATAACACAACAAAACAACCAAAACCAAATCCAAAGGAAAACTCAAAGAAAAACCACTCAAAGTTTCCCTATTTCAAACAATAACTAAAATAGTTTTTATATAATAAAATTTACTCAACATAACCTAATCATGGTTTTAGGTTAACTTAACAGAAAAGGATTCACTAAGCAACTAGGAGCAAAAGAATTAATTAGAAAGCTATTATAAAACTCATTTTAGGCCTAATCCAATTTCTATTAGGAAAAATAAAATAAAACTTTTATTAATTATAAATAAAAGTTCATCCTATAAAGTGACAGAAACTATCCTAGAATAATCAATCACAAGTTAAAAATAAATTTATTTACTAATTAAAATATTAGGAAAACAGGAGCTAGTTAATTAATTAGGATTAATAGGATTCTGCTTAAAACTAATTATTTATTAATCCTAAAATACCCAAGTTAATTTTTATGATTTGGCAATGACAAAATAAAGTTGGGACAAAAAGAATCATCCAAAATAATTTTTCTAACTCAAGTTATAGCAGATTTACTATTCTGACTAAAACTAAATTAAAGCAATTTTAATTAATTTTAACATAGCTAAATATATATTCTACAGAAACTACATAAAATTTGAAAACTAACAAAAAAAGAATCACCTAAAAATAATAAACAGAATAAAAGATATGAATTTTTCAAAACAGAAACTATTCTGCTAAAACAGAAAAATGAAATTAAAAGAAAAAGGCCTAATGGGCCTAAACTGTGCACTAGGCGTCAAATAACCTAACCGGGCCTAGGTTTAAACTAAAACGAACCGGGCTAAAATAAAAAAAAAACCTAACTAATACTAAACCGGAAAGAACCGGGCCGGTTTTATTTAAAAAGATACCCCTTCGGGGGTTCTAATCTGGGCCGCTCGTTTGGGATCGGACGGGGTGTGTGTCTCGGCGACTTATCAAGGCGTCCGACGGCGGCGGCGGGCGGCGAGAGTCGGCGAGGGCTCGGGTCGGCGAGGTCGGGAGTCGCCGTCTTGGGTGCGGGGAGGTCGGTGAGGCTTCGGTGGGGTCGGGGTGATCGGGTGGCCTAGGGCGGCGACGGAGGCGACAATGGCGAGGCGGAGCCTCGGGTCCGTGAGCTCGAACGAGAGGGGAGGAGGGGTTCCGGCGAGGTCTAGGGGGAATGGGGTGCGGGGGCTCGGCTTTTATAGCCAGGGGCTCGGCTGCAACGGGGGGTCGATCGGGGGCGATCGGGATCCGGATCCTTGAGATCCGGCGATCCATGATGGCGACGGGCGAGGCGTGGGGCGGGGAAAGAAGATGGGGTGGGTCAAGCGGGGCAGTGAGAGAGAGAGAGGCGAGGCGAAGGGTGGCCGCCAGAGCGATTCGGGCGAGGGGGAGGTGAGGCAGGCTGGGCTGGCTGGGCTTGGCTAAGTGGGCATTGGGCCGGGCAGGGGGGGGGGGTCTTGGCTGGGCTGGGCAGGGGGTGGGTGGCGCTGGGGGTTTCTCTTTTTAAAATTTATTTTTTAAAATAAACAAAACAGAGTATAACTTAATATATATAAACATTTTATATAGGGTATATATATACCAAAATGATCAGGGAATATTCCCTTTCATTTAAACATTTTTCCAAAGGAAAAATCCAAACTTTATAAAAATCCATTTTTTTCAAATTCAAATAAATTTCAGATTTGAATCCAAAACTTTTGGCATTGTTTCCTCTGATATTTTTGGAGTGTCATGTTTGCTCCTCTCATACTTTTGATCAAGTATTTATCAGGCTTAGTTTTTTTGAAATGATTCCCACTTGCCAAAGTTTGAATTCAAATTCAAAACTCAAAATCCTCTGAAACTCCAAATGGCATTCAAATACAAACAAGATGCATAGGATGCTTAGCTATAATTGTAAAACATTCCAAATAGGAAATTTGGGATGTTACAATTATGATGCGCAAGGGAAATCAAGTCATCACAATTTTTCGACACAATTCGATCATGAAACAATTTGCATTGGAGATTTAAATGATCACGTTCATTGCAAAGTTCACAAGGATGGCAAAGAAATTTTAAATCTTCATCACAAGCATCTAGCCTCTCTTGCAACCATTTAGTTTCTAAATACTTAAATCTATCTTCCCTATTTTGTGTGTGCTTGTAAGCTCTATGCACTCCACAAAAATTGACATGCTTATAAGAGACATTTTTTATCATTACAAGTGCAATCATCATTAGTACTATGGATATTCAAAGAGTTCATACTAACAACATTGCAATCATGCTCATCATTCAAAGATGGTATGCCAAACATTTTATTGCATTCTTCTTCTAACACTTTGGCACAATTATCGGAATCCTTATTTTCACGGAAGACATTAAAAAGATGAAGTATATGAGGCAACCTCAATTCCATTTTTTGTAGTTTTATTTTATAAACTATACTAGTGATAAAACAAGAAACTAAAAGATTCAATTGCAAGATCTACAGATATACCTTGAAGCACTAACCTCCCAGGCAACAGCGCCAGAAAAGAGCTTGATGTCTACTACCCAACCTTCTTCTTGTAGTCATTGTTGGGCCTCCAAGTGCAGAGGTTTGTAGGACAGTAGAAAATTTCCATCAAGTGGATGACCTAAGGTTTATCAATCTGTGGGAGGCATAGGATGAAGATGGTCTCTCTCAAACAACCCTACAACCAAATAACAAAGAGTCTCTTGTGTCCCCAACACACCCAATACAATGGTAAATTGTATAGGTGCACTAGTTCGGCGAAGAGATGGTGATACAACTGCAATATGGATGGTAGATATAGGTTTTTGTAATCTGAAATTATAAAAACATCAAGGTAACAAGTAATAAAAGTGAGCAGAAATGGTATTGCAATGCTTCGAAAAAGGTCTAGGGTTCATAATTTCACTAGTGCAAGTTCTCTCAACAATGATATCAGAATTAGATCATATACCAATCCCTCAACATGCTACAAAGAGTCACTCCAAAGTCACTAATAGCGGAGAACAAACGAAGAGATTATTGTAGGGTACAAAACCACCACAAAGTTATTCTTTCCGATCAATCCATTGGGCTATTCCTATAAGTGTCACAAACAACCCTAGAGTTCGTAGTAAAATAATACCTTAAGACACATATCAACCAAAACCATAATGTCACCTAGATACTCCAATGTCACCTCAAGTATCCGCGGGTATGATTATACGATATGCATCACACAATCTCAGATTCATCTTTTTAACCAACACAAAGAACTTCAAAGAGTGCCCCAAAGTTTCTACCGGAGAGTCAAGACGAAAATGTGTGCCAACCCCTATGCATAGATTCCCAAGGTCACGAAACCCGCACGTTGATCACCTAAACATACATCAAGTGAATCAATAGAATACCCCATTGTCACCACGGGTATCCCACACAAGACATACATCAAGTGTTCTCAAATCCTTAAAGACTCAATCCGATAAGATAACTTCGAAGGTAAAACTCAATCCATTACAAGAGAGTAGAGGGAGAGAAACATCATAAGATCCAACTATAGTAGCAAAGCTCGCGGTACATCAAGATCGTGCCAAATCAAGAACACGAGAGAGAGAGAGAGAGAGAGAGAGAGAGAGAGAGAGAGAGAGAGAGAGAGAGAGAGAGAGAGAGATCCTTGTACATACCCTCAGCCCCGAGGGTGAACTACTCCCTCCTCGTCATGGAGAGCACCGGGATGATGAAGATGGCCACCGGTGATGGATCCCCCCTCCGGCAGGGTGCCGGAACAGGGTGTCGATTGGTTTTTGGTGGCTACGGAGGCTTGCGGCGCCGGAACACCCGGTCTAGGTTTCTTTCTAGGGGTTTCTATATTTATAGGAATTTTTGGCATCAATCTCACGTCAGGGGGGGGGGTCTCCGAGTCATCCACGAGATAGGGGGCGCGCCTAGGGGGTAGGGTGCGCCCTCCACGCTCATGGATGGCTCGGGACTCTTCTAGCCCAACTCTTTTACTCCGGAGCCGTCTTTTGGTCCATAAAAAATCATCAAAAATTGGCACGTCAATTGGACTCCTTTTGGTATTCCTTTTCTGTAAAACTTAACAAAAAGGAAAAAACAGAAACTGGCACTGGGCTCTAGCTTAATAGGTTAGTCCCCAAAATCATATAAAACATCATATAAATGCATAAAAAACATCCAAGATGGATAATATAATAGCATGGAACAATAAAAAAATTATAGATACATTGGAGACGTATCAGCGAGGTGCCTCACGGCGAGCGCGACCTCCAGGTGGACATTCTTTGTGGCATCGGCGGGCAGTCGCAGGGACACCAGTGCTTGAAAGAGGTTCCGACCATGGAGGCCGATTAGGGTGGCTGGCAATGAGGAGCCCGGGCGCGTGGGTTGGAGGAGTACGGCGATGTCATTCGCGAGCTTCTTGACCACGGTGAACCTGTTGGTGGTGCGAACGATCATCTGGTCGTACTGAGAGTCGTAGCTGGCGTCGACGGCGGCCATCCACCAGCCGGTCTCCAACACCGTGTGGATACGATCCATGATGCCATGTCGCAGGCTGGCGTTGTGGACCATCTGGCACAACCGCTGGCCGCTCGCGCGCATCGCCGCCATGGGTCTGGAGTGAGCACTTTTGCGCTTATTATTTTAGGTGCTTAGGCAAATGCTTAGGTGCGTACGATGTGGTAGATGCATTGGAATGGATGGGCGCCTTTATATGAGTGCAAACTGCGATGCATTCACATCGTGCTGCCTCTTTTCCCGGTCATCCTCCCATTACTTCCCTCATGCATTCACACGATGCCAATTGAAGGAGGATGCATCATTGGCCAACGTATCTAGAATTTTTGATTGCTCCATGCTATATTATCTACTGTTTTGGACCATATTAGGCTTTATTTTCCACTTTTATATTACTTTTGGGACTAACCTATTAACCGGAGGCCCAGCACAGATTTGCTGTTTTTTTGCCTATTTCGGTGTTTCGAAGAAACGGAATATCAAACGGAGTCCAAACGGAATGAAACCTTTGGGAACGTGATTTTCTCACCGAATATGATCCAGCAGTCTTGGACCCCCCTCCCCGTCAAGATAGAAAGGAGGCGGCCACGAAGGTGGAGGGCGCGCCCCCTAGGGCGCGCCGCCTGCCTCGTGGGCCCTCCTTTGCTCCACCGACGTACTTCTTCCTCCTATATATACCTACGTACCCCCGAACGATCAGATACGGAGCCAAAAACCTAATTCCACCGCCGCAACTTTCTGTATCCACGAGATCCCATCTTGGGGCCTATTCTGGAGCTCCGCCGGAAGGGGAATCCACCACAGAGGGCTTCTACATCATCATAGCCTCTCCGATGAAGTGTGAGTAGTTTACTTCAGACCTTCGGGTCCATAGTTAGTAGCTAGATGGCTTCTTCTCTCTTTTTGGATCTCAATACAGTGTTCTCCCCCTCTATCGTGGAGATCTATTCGATGTAATCTTCTTTTTGTGGTGTGTTTGTTGAGATCGATGAATTGTGTGTTTATGATCAAGACTATCTATTAGCAATATTTGAATCTTCTCTGAATTCTTTTATGCATGATTGGTTATCTTTGCAAGTCTCTTCGAATTATCGGTTTGGTTTGGCCAACTAGATTGGTAGTTCTTGCAATGGGAGAAGTGCTTAGCTTTGGGTTCAATCTTGCGATGTCCTTTCCAACTGACAGTAGGGGCAGTAAGGCACGTATTGTATTGTTGCCATCGAGGATAACAAGATGGGTTTTTTTTATCGTATTGCATGAATTTATCCCTCTACATCATGTCATCTTGCTTAAGGCGTTACTCTGTTTTCATTAACTTAATACTCTAGATGCATGCTGGACAGCGGTCGATGAGTGGAGTAATAGTAGTAGATGCAGGCAGGAGTCGGTCTACTTGTCTCGGACGTGATGCCTATATACATGATCATACCTAGATACTCTCATAACTATGCTCAATTCTGTCAATTGCTCAACAGTGATTCGTTCACCCATCGTAAAATACTTATGCTCTTGAGAGAAGCCACTAGTGAAATCTATGGCCCCGGGTCTATTCTCTATCATATTAATCTTCCATCACTTTATTATTGCTTTGCTTTTTTACTTTGCTTTTTACTTTGCTTTTTATTTTACTTTGCATCTTTATACCAAAAATACCAAAAAAATTATCTATCATATCTATCAGATCTCAATCTCGTAAGTGACCGTGAAGGGATTGACAACCCCTAATCGCGTTGGTTGCGTTGAGCTATTTGTTTTGTGTAGGTACGAGGGACTTGCGCGTGGCCTCCTACTGGATTGATACCTTGGTTCTCAAAAACTGAGGGAAATACTTACGCTACTTTGCTGCATCATCCTTTCCTCTTCGGGGAAAACCAACGCAAGCTCAAGACGTAGCAAGAAGGATCTCTGGCGCCGTTGCCGGGGAGTCTACGCAAAAGTCAACATACCAAGTACCCATCACAACCCCTTATCTCTCGCATTACATTATTTTCCATTTGCCTCTCGTTTTCCTCTCCCCCACTTCACCCTTGCCGTTTTATTCACCCTCTCTTTTCCGTTCGCCCCTCTTCCGTTCGTCCTTCTGTTTGCTCATGTTAACATGTGCCTTCTATTTGCTTGCATCTTTTCTTGCTATAAATCTATTGATGTGGATCCACTTAAAGTGTTCTACTTGGATCATCTTCGATCCTTATGCGCTCGTGCTGAAATCCCAACTAGCCTAGTTGATGGGAAATCTTTAGATGAGCATGCTCATTTTGTGCGTCATCGTTTGTCTGAAAAGGGGAAGCCCTTATGGTATCATATAAATAGTTTGCTATGCTATGCTTGGAATCTTTGTGAAATTTGTGATTTTACCTGTTGCTCTAAGAACCCTAAAAAACCCTTCCCTACCTATGTGAGTTCAATAATAATGAAATCTTATCTTCTTATGCAAAGGGTGTTTACAGTTACTATGATATCGAACAAACGCTACAAGAAATATGTCAACTAGTGACCTTCTCTTAGTGACCCTAGCTGAATTGGTAGTAAATCCACGGCCATTTCGCTTGGAAGGGCTCAAACCCTGAATTGCCTTACACGAAATGGTCATAAAACAGACAAGAGTGGTCCATGACCTTATTTCTACCTTATTACGACCAATATAAATGGTCATGAGGTTGTGAACGTGGATGCATTAGTACTTATTTCTATGACTAGGCGCCACCTCATCTGTTTTGCCTATGTGTCATGTCCATGTGGCAGTTTTTGCCCTAGGTTGTGAAGCAACCTATATTTCTGTCATTCCCAAAATTCCCAAAAAATCTCATAAATTCTTTGGGTCATATCTTCATCAAATATGTAAATAACCTTCCATGCCTAGTTCAAAAATATTCATTTTCCTATTCTGTTCAGAAGGAAGTACCACTTTGGCATGTCCAAATGGTATCCATTTTCTACAGTATTTTAGAAAATTGATTTGGTCCAATTTTGCAACAAATATATGGTAGGACCTTCACAAAAAAACTCATTTCGGGCACTCGGAAAATGGAAAATGAATTTTCTGTGCAAAGAAAATGAAAACTCCCTTAGGCAACATTGTTTGGAATTTCAAGATGCACCCTTGTGCACAATATGAGATCATTTTAACAAACTATGCCATGAATGTGTCCATAAGATTGATCATTTGGCTTGAAAGCCCTGAATCTTCACGCATGATAGCTCATTTCTGAGAACACTTTTTTAAAATAATTTCCGTATTACAAGTTTATTATTTTTCCTGAAAACTTGGTCACATATAATGACACAATGCGAAATTTTTGCAATTTTTTGAATTTTTAATTCCCGTTTCAAAATGCGGCGGGCTTGACCGTTCCTAGCTAGTGGTTGAATCTTGGAAAACTTTTAATATTTCTCTGATTAAATAGATACTTATGTACCTAGAAATGATTTCTGGAAAAAAATAAAGATCAAACTATGAGGCAACTGCAGTTCAAATTTGACCCGCTTCCTACTGAATCGGTGGGAATTTGTCTTTTTCACCAGAGGTGGATCAATACTTTTGACACCCAACCATTTTGTTAATTGTGCATAAAATATGGCCTAGTATTTTAGAAAATTGATTTGGTCCATTTTTGCAACAAATATATGGTAGGTCCTTCATAAAAAAAACTCATTTCGGGCACTCGGAAAATGGAAAATGAATTTTCCATGCAAAGAAAATGAAAACTCCGTTAGGCAACATTGTTTGGAATTCCAAGATGCACCCACCGTGAGCTACCCCTAAAAAAACCCCACCGCACATCACTCCTCTCTCTCCCCGCGCTGCGAACCCTAGCGCTCTCACCCTCGTCCCCGCACACCACTCCTCCTTCTGGATCCACCGCCACCGCCCTCTGGATCTCGACGCGCCGCCACTCCCTCCCTCCAGATCGAGAGAGAGCACGCCACCGTCCTCCTGCTCTCGCCCCAGCCCTTCCCTCCCCCTTAACCCCGAGGTTCCTCGCCGACCCCTCCCTCGACACCAACCTCCCACCGCGGGGGTGGGGAAGATGGCCCAGGCGGCGGCGGCGCACGACGCGCTCTTCTGCTTCACGCTCCTCCTCACGCTCAGGGTCGACGGTCGCATGGACTCCTCTTGGTGGTACTCCCTCTCCCTCTCTCTCTCTCTCTCTTCCCCCACTGCCTCTTTCTCTCGATTTCTCTATCTGAATCCCCACTCTCTCTTTGTAGATGGCATGGATCCGGTGCTGCGTGGAGGAGAAGGAGGCCATGGAGTCCTGCGGCCACGACGAGGAGGAGGTCGGGGACGAGTACGGGTCGTCCTCCGGGTTCGATGGGATGTCGGCCTCGGAAACGGTCCCCTTGCAGCCGCCGCCGTTGCCACCACCGATGTCGCCTGCCTAAGGTGAAACCCTATCGCCCATGCCCTCCCCTCCCTCGCGGTGAATCGATCGACTTGTTCGTCGATGAAAGTTCTGGTGCAGTCTCAGTCGTAGAGATATTGTGCTTGATTCTTGCGGCGACGGCGGTGGCGCTGCGTGTCAAACTACCAGCGTCAAGCCTGGGATTGGCTTTCGCCTCAGTGGCGATTTCTGCAAGGGGTTGGTAGCACTGGGCTCCGTGAGTGCGCGTGCGCGTGCGCAGCCCTGCCATCTCCTTCGCTCCGTCGCTTGACCGCCGAATCCTCCACCCAGATGTCGTCTCCTCCAGCGGCACCTCACCACCGGCTCGTCTGCCCAGCATCGTCGTCTCCGTGTTGTGCTTATCCGCTTGACGCCGGCGGCCGTCCTCTACGGAGCTCCTCACTGATGATGCCCGCCTCACAAACGAGCTCGGCATAGACTGACAATGGAGTGAGTGTGCGCCTGGAAGTGAAGGAATCAGAGGATTTTTGTTTCTTCAGTAAACTGGTTGCAGGACCTTGACTACACACAAATTTGGGCCTGCTGTGTGTTTGTGCTCTGTTTCTTCAGAGTTTTGCAGTGAATAGC
The DNA here is from genome assembly GCA_021605205.1 of Aegilops longissima. Lineage (NCBI taxonomy): Eukaryota > Viridiplantae > Streptophyta > Magnoliopsida > Poales > Poaceae > Aegilops > Aegilops longissima. The sequence continues at coordinate 714,025,819 of CM038677.1, forward strand.
TACAGATTTTCCTCACTGTAATCTAGTGATGTAATTTGCTGGGTATGTGTCAAATTTGAATATATGAAACTGAACCAAGTTCTATTATCTGTACACTTTGAAATATATTACCAAAAGCTATAGAATTGTCTGTCACACTGTATAGGTAAGATAGTTACAGAACTGAACCAAGAACTACAGAATTGCAAAACTGGAGCATATGCTACCCTTGTATTATCTATGATCACAGTAAACAAATATTTAGAACTGAAACATATACAAAAACGGATAGCATTTGCGGTAATCCATAAGTTTGCAACTTTCATAAGTTGTCTTACAGGAACAAAATATATGTTGTAACATAAGCATCCACATAGTTATGTGTTTAAGTCGCAAACTCTCTCTCTCTCTCTCTCTCTCTCTCTCTCTCTCTCTCTCTCTCTCTCTCTCTCAATAGAACTGATCCGTGAACTGAATCATGGCATATGACTCTCTATTCTTATGTGTGGTAATTAGTTACACCTGTAACTTGTGTTCTGCACTTCTTGAATAAAGGATTTCAATTTGTAGTACTGGTGTTAGCTTTGTTCCTGTGGTATAAATATTTTCAATTTGTAGTACTTGTGTTAGCCGAGCATCATCGCTGATCATCTAGTGCCCGAGGAGAAATGACATCCGCTGTTTGTGGGCGATTCACTTCGCTATATTTACAACCAATCACCTAGTTGCATTTATTTACTTTTTTGCTATGCCATCGTGATGACACATTCATTCATGTTCTATTGCTATTGATTTTGTCTCTCTCCTGACGGTATTTGGGCATTGTTATGCAGGAGCCATGGGTTTGACTTCGGCAAAGGGGATCACCCTCACCGTATCCTTGTTTTGGCCTCCTCGTGTTTCTGCTCGGCGTCGTCGCAGAAAACAAAAAGGTTGGTGTTGTTTATCTGTTATACTATATGAATCATGCACACTGATACACTATGAGGAGACGGTGCACTGTGAGGTTGGTTTTGTTTTTGGATGAACCTGTATATATTTTGTGTACCCACCACTGATTCGTATGGTGCACTGTGAGGCTGGAAATTTCCTTTTAAGCTGTGGTGTGTTTGTTCTTGAGAGCTAGTTGTGGAAAATCCCCCTTGCTGTATGGAATCCACTGAAAAAATTCAAAATGGTTCGATATCCCACCACACACTAGTTGGGCCTAGTGATATTGATGAACTGTAGTGTTTCATTGTATTATACCATTTCATCTACTTGTATTGTGTCAAGGAAATCAAGGGCATGTGGAAGAGAGAGGAGGTCCATGGAGAAGATGCTCTGCTCCACCTCCAACCCACCCTGCCTACTACTACAGAAATAGGATGCCATGGAAGGTCTTTTTTTCTTCTGTTCGGTCCTGCTTGTGCTTGTATTCAAGCAGCCATGTGTGTATAAAAAAAGGTTTAGTCTGCAGCAGTCACATGATATGTCTGTCTACTACACGGTTTGATCATTTCTGAAATCGTGCTAGTTGTTTAGTCTCGTCAGTTTAACAAAAAGCGAACAGTATTGCGATGCTTTACTGAATTGTAGATTGTCGCGGATGAATCTAGCTTGTTGGTTTCAGACTGAATTGTGGATGGTAGCGGGATAATCTAGCTTGTTGGTTTCAGACTGAATTGGTTGGATTCATGTGTACTAGTAGCATCTAAACCCTGCAGACTAAATCATTAGGAACACTGTACTGCACACACTAGTTAATGTTCTGTCTTTTTGAGAACATTTTGTATCTGTTGTCTAGTTCTATCCGGTGATACTCGATTAGGGCCCCATGTGTTTGAACAACTAGTCAAGTAACATGGGTCCCCACTGGTGGTACAGCGTCAAGTTTGGAAGCAACCGGAGTGAAATGTGAGAAAAGTTGAACAACTTACACATTTTCCTTTAATGGTATAGCTTAATTTGTTTTTTAGCTACTGCAACATTTCTTGAAATGATTTTTATTCTAAGCATTTTTGTCATACTCAATAAGCTAGTTCCTGAATCAAATTTGTTAATGAAATGTTTCTGTAGCATGCTATAGTTAATTAGTTGGCAAGTGTGATGTCCATTCACGCCTCCTCTGTTTTTTGCAGGTCTGGCAAGTACCGCCGCGTCGACGATGAAGGTGGTGACCGCGGTGGCGAGTGGCGCGAGTTGGTGGCTACGGGACTCGACAGCACGGCTCATATATGTGCTTCCGACTAATACAGCTTCTTTTGGTCTAGCTGGGCATTACTTTGAGTTCATATATGTGCTTGTCACTCCATAGGTTATAGTGATTCCCTCTGTTTCCTTATATGTTCTTGTAGTTTGGTTGCTTTCCTGTTCATGCATGTTTGTACAACTATATATAGTTTTGCTGTGAATCCAACACGACATGCTTTCCTGTTCACTCCATAGGTCATGTGCTTGTCACTCCATAGGTTATAGTTTTGCCGTGAACCTAGGCGTGCTATGTGGGGAAGCAAAGCAGCAGCTCACAACTCCGGCCTGCAACTCCAGATGAAGGCACTCCGACGACGCATCATGCTACTCCCTTGGAAGGTTGGCTCCTGGACCGTAACTTTCTCTCAACTTGTGCTCTGCTTGATACCAGTTCCTTGTACTTCTCTCAACTTGTGCAAATTGCAATATGCAGGGCTTCCTAGTCCGTGGCCTGCCTTCTAGATGGAGCAAGGAGGGGGCATCATCCACACCGCGGAGCTGGTTGAGCCTTAGTGTGAACTGGATAAGCAGGGCATCGTCGGGGACATCTCTCGCTTGTGCCATGGTAAGAACAGAGCGCCACTCTGTCGTGCATGTATTGAAATCCTGAAATGTCAAATACATGTTCGCTCTCAGCTGGGATATTGGATTGTACCTAGTTATGTGACTCGTTCATGTTCGCGCTGCTTGTTAAGTGATTACCTTTATGTACTTGCTACCAGTAGGATGGTCAATACATGCTTGTTTTGTATCTATTCCAGAACAGTTTGCTTGGTCGCCTGATGCTTGATGCATGTATAATGTGACTCACACATCATGAAATCTGAATAACTTTGACATAGTTGCTCTGTTATCTAGCACTGGGTTGATACTTGTCATTTTCCCTTCCCAAATATATCTTAGTTTTGCTGTTATGAGAATGCTATATGCATGGTTTCTTATTAGATCTCAAATTCTGCAGCTATTTTTCATTGTTAGGAGAATGTTATATGCACGGCTTCACTTGATTATATTCCTAACTTTTATGATTTATAACTCGCAGATTTTGGCCTTAATTCGTCAAAAGTTGCTGTACAAGGAACTACAGGAGAAGAATCCTAAAGAAAACTTGCACCCAAAATGTGTTTTAGCTCCCTGGAGCTGGACATGTTAATATTTACCTGTATTTTATATTTCAATACCTGATTTGTACTGCCGTGATTGTAAAGTACCTGCCATGATTTGCCCGTCGTTTGAAAATTTATGTGTTATTGGCTCTGTTCGAATCAAGTTATTGGTTGTTGCACAAATATAGAATTGACGTGTGGCACCTAAACAACACACCTGGTCCCATTTCACTAGTGGATCTTTTAAATTAGGAAAGAAACAAAAGAAAACTGACAAGTGGGACCTAATTGGATGACCTGGGACCTGGTCCAAAATGGATTGTAAAGAGGCCCAAATAAGAAATGGAAGCAAAAAAGCCAAACGCCTAGAAAATAAAAAGGCTGCAATATTGGGCTTGGCCCATGAACCCAACCAAAAATTGACAGACAGAAAAAAACACAAATAGGCTGAATTGTTGGGTTCGGCCCATGTAAAACACTGAATCGGACCGGGCCGATTCTTGTGCCACATCAGCTTGCCATGCTGGATGCCTACGTGGTCTGGGGAGGTTGCTTGTGACCAAAAATTTGGTCGTGGAACCAACGACCTTTTACAAATCGCAAAGAAGGTCACTAATTTCAGTTTACGACTGCCAGCTTTTGACCTTCTGTTTTTGGTCACAAAAAGGTCGCAAATGAAAAACTATGACCTTTCAGTGACCAATAGTGGTGGTCACAAGTTGACATATTTCTTGTAGTGAAATTGAAGAATTTGTCGTTTTTAAGGGTGCTCATGAAGTTGCTTCTTTGATTGAAAAGTATGATTTTACTCCCAACAAATCTGAAAACTCCGTCATACTTAAATATTGCAATGAAAACGTTGCTCATAATCTCTATGTCCAAGAATTTATTGAAAGAATGACCCTTGCCTTGGAAGAAAATAATGATATGCATGAATCTATAGATAATGATGATTCCGATGATTTGGTTGAAATATCCCTTGATGAACATGATGCTTGCTATTCTTGTGGCCATGATGCCAATATTTATGAAGACGAATTTGCTATAGTTCCTTATGTTAAAAATGAGATTGTTGCTATTGCACCCATGCTTGATAGTTCCCTAGATGAAAAGCATGATTTCAATGATTTTACTATAAATTCTCTTGATGTCAATTGTGCTAATAATATGCAAAACCCTAAGCTTGGGGATGCTAGTTTTGCTATGTCTAATACTTGTTGCAACGATCATGATTGGGGTGATTCTTCTTATGATTTTAAAAGTTTATTTAAGCCCCATGATGAATATGAGATTGATAATAGTGTTTGCAATAATATTGAAAGTGGGTTTGGAAGAGTGTCAACTTTAGATCCCACATATTTTGATAATGTTCAGTCTTATGAAGTTTTTGATAAAAGTGGGTTTGGAGAGGTCATGACTTTAGTTAATGTTAATCCCACTATTTCGGAAGAGTGTCAAATTTGCATGCATGTGGATCATGTTGAGAATATGTTATGTGATAGCTATATTGTTGAATCTGTTTATGATCCTACATGTAATTATTATGAGAGGGGAAAATATGGTTGTAGAAATTTTCATGTTACTAAATTATCTCTCTTCATGTTGAGATTGCTATCGTCAATTTCTTCTTCCTTGCATATGCTAGTTTTAGCTTGCCTTGCAAATTTGTTTGCTTATAATATGCCTATGCATAGGAAGTATGTTAGATTTAGATGTGTTTGTCACGTGTTTTATGATGCTCTCTTTGCGCTTCAATTCTTGTCTTTCATGTGAGCATCATTAAAATTATCAATGCCTAGCTAAAAGGCTTTAAACGATAGCGCTTGTTGGGAGGCAACCCAATTTTATTTTTAGTTTTTTAGTTTTTGTTTCTGTTTAGGAATAAATAATCCATCTACCTTCTGTTTAGATGTGCTTTTTATGTTTTAATTAGTCTTTGTGCCAAGTTAAACCTATAGGATCTTCTTGGATGATAGTTATTTGATCTTGCTGTAATTTCCAGAAACTTTCGGTTCACGAAAACAATTGTTAAAAATCACCAGAACGTGATAAAATAGTGATTACAATTGCTGCTGATCAATAAACAAATTTCCTAAGTCGTCCTATTTTGGCTGAATTTTTTGGAGTTCCAGAAGTTTGCGTTAGTTACAGATTACTACAGACTGTTCTGTTTTTGACAAATTCTGTTTTTCGTGTGTTGTTTGCTTATTTTGATGAATCTATGGCTAGTAAAATAGTTTATAATCCATAGAGAAGTTGAAATACAGTAGGTTTAACACCAATATAAATAATGAATGAGTTAATTACAATACCTTGAAGTGGTCTTTTGTTTTCTTTCGCTAACGGAGCTCACGAGATATCTGTTGAGTTTTGTGTTGTGAAGTTTTAAAGTTTTGGGAGAATGTTTTTGACGGATTGTGGAACAAGGAGTGGCAAGAGCCTAAGCTTGGGGATTCCCATGGCACCCCCAAGATAATCCAAGGACACCAAAAAGTCAAAGCTTGGGGATGCCCCCGGAAGGCATCCCCACTTTCGTCCACTTCCATCGGTAACTTTACTTGGAGCTATATTTTTATTCACCACATAATATGTGTTTTGCTTGGAGCGTCTTGTATGATTTGAGTCTTTGCTTTTTATTTTACCACAATCATCCTTGGTGTACACACCTTTTGAGAGAGCCATACATGAATTGAAATTTGATAGAATACTCTATGCGCTTCACTTATATCTTTTGAGCTATATAGTTTTGCTCTAGTGCTTCACTTATATATTTTAGAGCACGGTGGTGGATTTGTTTTATAGAAACTATTGATCTCTCATGCTTCACTTAGATTATTTTGAGAGTCTTAAATAGCATTGTAATTTGCTTATAATAATAATATGCTTGGTATTCAAGATTTGTAAAACTTTCTTTTGAGTGCGTTGAATACTAAGAAAAGTTTGATCCTTGATAATTGTTTTGAGATATGGAGGGAGTAATATTAGAGTCATGCTAGTTGAGTAGTTGTGAATTTAAGAAATACTTGTGTTAAAGTTTGTGATTCCCGTAGCATGCACGTATGGTGAACCGTTATGTGATGAAGTCGGAGCATGATTTATTTTTTGATTGTCTTCCTTATGAGTGGCGGTCGGGGACGAGCGATGGTCTTTTCCTACCAATCTATCCCCCTAGGAGCATGCGCGTAATACTTTGCTTTGATAACTTGTAGATTTTTGCAATAAGTATATGAGTTCTTTATGACTAATGTTGAGTCCATGGATTATACACACTTTTCTCACCCTTCCACCATTGCTAGCCTTTCTAATACCGCGCACTTTTTCGCCGGTATCATACACCCACCATATACCTTCCTCAAAACAACCACCATACCTACCTATTATTGCATTTCCATAGCCATTCCGAGATATATTGCCATGCAACTTTCCACCGTTCCGTTGATTATGACATGCTCCATCATTGTCATATTGCTTAGCATGATCATGTAGTTGACATCGTATTTGTGGCAAAGCCACCATTCATAATTCTTTCATACATGTCACTCATGAATCATTGCATATCCCGGTACACCGCCGGAGGCATACACATAGAGTCATATTTTGTTCTAAGTATCGCGTTGTAATTGTTGAGTTGTAAGTAAATAAAAGTTTGATGATAATCATTTTTAGAGCATTGTCCCAAGTGAGGAAAGGATGATGGAGACTATGATTCCCCCACAAGTCGGGATGAGACTCCGGACGAAAAATAAAAAAATAAGAATAGGAGAAAAGAGGCCATAAAAAAAGAGAAAAGGCCCAAACAAAAAAAAGAGAGAAAAAGAGAGAAGGGACAATGTTACTATCCTTTTACCACACTTGTGCTTCAAAGTAGCACCATGATCTTCATAATAGAGAGTCTCTCATTTTGTCGCTTTCATATACTAGTGGGAATTTTTCATTATAGAACTTGGCTTGTATATTCCAATGATGGGCTTCCTCAAATTCCCCTAGGTCTTCGTGAGAAAGCGAGTTGGATGCATACCCACTTAGTTTCTTTTGTTGAGCTTTCATATACTTATAGCTCCAGTGCACCCGTTGCATGGAAATCCCTACTCACCCACATTGATATCTATTAATGGGCATCTCCATAGCCCGTTGATACGCCTAGTTGATGTGAGACTATCTTCTCCCTTTTTGTCTTCTCCACAACCACCATCCTATTCCACATATAGTGCTATATCCATGGCTCACGCTCATGTATTGCGTGAAGATTGAAAAAGTTTTCAGAATCTCAAAAGTATTAAACAATTGCTTGGCTTGTCATCGGGGTTGTGCATGATTTAAATACTTTGTGTGGTGAAGATAGAGCATAGCCAGACTATATGATTTTGTAGGGATAACTTTCTTTGGCCATGTTATTTTGAGAAGACATGATTGCTTTGTTAGTATGCTCGAAGTATTATTATTTTTATGTCAATATTAAACTTTTGTCTTGAATCTTTCGAATCTGAATATTCATACCACAATTAAGAAGAATTACATTGAAATTATACCAAGTAGCACTCCGCATCAAAAATTCTCTTTTTTATCATTTACCTACTCGAGGACGAGCAGGAATTAAGCTTGGGGATGCCTGATATGTCTCCAACGTATCTATAATTTTTGATTGCTCAATGCTATATTATCTAATATTTTGGACCATATTGGGCTTTATTTTCCACTTTTATATTACTTTTGGGACTAACCTATTAACCGAAGGCCCAGCCCAGATTTGCTGTTTTTTGCCTATTTGAAAGCACAAGTGCTCCCTAGGTGGTTTTGGTAATTAATGTCAATATATCTCTTGTTGGACTAACACTTTTATCTAGTATGTTTCAGACAAGTTCAGCAATGGAGTGGCATGGACTAAAGGATGTGGGAACTCCTTCAAGATGCTAAAGACAAAGGATTGGCTCAAGCTTCAAGCTCAAGACTCTTCATTTTACATTTTAGTGATCCAAGATCACATTGAGTCTATAGGAAAAGCCAATACTATCAAGGAGGGATGAGGTGTTGCTTAATGAGCCTCTTGCTTCATGTGCTTAGTGATATTCTCCAAAACACTCAACTACTTTCTCACTTCCACACACATATGACCTAAACCTAAAGTCAAATTCAGCCCTACCGATTCTTTCTATCCGGCGCCACCGAGTTCAATTGTCATAGCCACTGCCACAAACCCTAGGAAAATCGGTTTCACCGATAGGGATCTCGGTCTCACCGAGATGGGATTGTAATCTCTCTGTGTATGTCCATTACCAAAACCGGTCTCACCGAGTCTGTGTAACCGGTACAACCAAGATTACAATGTAAACTCTCTGGTTCCCTTTCGTAACTTTTCGGTCTCACCGAAAGAGCTAATCGGTCCCACCGAGTTTACCTGACCAACTCTCTGGTTAGCTAATTACCAAAATCGGTCTCACCGAGTTTGTGTAATCGGTCTCACCGAGATTACGTTATGCCCTAACCCTAACCATATCGGTCCTACCGAGTTGCATGTCAGTCCCACCAAAAACCCTAATGGTCACTAGGTTTACTAAATCGGTCTGACCGAGTTTTATGATTCTGTCCCACCGAGTTTGGTAAATTGTGTGTAACGGTTAGATTTTGTGTGGAGCCTATATATACCCCTCCACCTCCTCTTCATTCGTGGAGAGAGCCATCATAACAAGCCTACACTTCCAGCATCCTATTTCTGAGAGAGAACTACCTACTCATGTGTTGAGGCCAAGATATTCCATTCCAACCATATGAATCTTGATCTCTAGCCTTCCCCAAGTTGCTTTCCACTCAAATCTTCTTTCCACCAGATCCAAATCCTATGAGAGAGAGTTGAGTGTTGGGGAGACTATCATTTGAAGTACAAGAGCAAGGAGTTCATCATCAACACACCATTTGTTACTTCTTGGAGAGTGGTGTCTCCTAGATTGGCTAGGTGCCACTTGGGAGCCTCCGACAAGATTGTGGAGTTGAACCAAGGAGTTTGTAAGGGCAAGGAGATCGCCTACTTCGTGAAGATCTACCGCTAGTGAGGCAAGTCCTTCGTGGGCGACGGCCATGGTGGGATAGACAAGGTTTCTTCTTCGTGGACCCTTCGTGGGTGGAGCCCTCCGTGGACTCGCGCAACCGTTACCCTTCGTGGGTTGAAGTCTCCATCAACGTGGATGTACGATAGCACCACCTATCGGAACCACGACAAAAACATCCGTGTCTCCAATTGCGTTTGAATTCTCCAAACCCTTCCCTTTACTTTCTTGCTAGTTGCATGCTTTATTTTCCGCTGCCTATATACTCTTTGCATGCTTGCTTGCTATGTATTGAGAATGTTAAACTTGTGCCTAAACTCCACTTAAACCTAAAAGAAGTTAAAAACTACAACTTTGGTACTTTGTGCCTAATCACCCCCCCTCTAGACACCTCTTCTCAAGATCCTACAAGTGGTATCAGAGCTTTGGTCTCCATTGCCTTGGTTTAATCACCATTGGAGGAAGATGGATGAGTCTACTTTGGGGAGTCTTAGACATAGAGTGCCTATTCTTAATGGAGAGTATTTTCATGAGTGGAAAAATGAGATGCTTGTAATTTTCAATCAATATCATTTGAACAAGTACATTGCTAGTCCTTGTGCTCCTCATGTTGATCCTATGCATCCTACCCTTGATGAATCTATTGACATGACTAGAAATCTTAGAACTGTCAATCTTATCACTAGAGGCTTGCCTAGAAACTTAATTAGAATCTTGCCTACTTTTGAATGTGCCTACACTATATGGAAATTTCTTGAGGAACGCTTTCCAAATTATTCCTTGAAAAATCTAGATGAAATTCTCTATAAGTCTATTGCCTTGAGTAATATGAATACTAGTGACCCTATGTTTGGTGATCGTTTATTTGAACTTACCGACCTTATGCGTGCCAAAGGAGATGTTGGAATTATTGGTGATATTATTTCCGAAGCTATAAGAATTCATAAGCAAGATCATTGTCAAACTCACTCTAACGAATTACCCTCTCTAGGACTTGATCCACCACATGACGATGTTGAACATGGATACTATGATGAGGATGATGATAGTGACTTCGATCTTGATGTTGCAATGAGACACTTTGGTCTTATGGAAATCTTTGGGGATATGTGTCAGGAGGAAAGGAATGGGTTCTTGACAGTGGATGTACCGATCACATGACCGGAGATAAAGACATGTTTCGTGAGCTTGCTGAAAATTATAGTCCTCGAAAGTATGTCACTTTCGGTGACAACTCAAAGGGTAAGGTGGTTGGCCTTGGTAAGGTGGCCATCTCACACGATAGCTCCATTCAGAATGTCATGCTCGTTGAATCTCTTGGCTACAACTTACTTTCAGTATCTAGACTTGCTGATTTCGGTTTCAATGTCCTATTTACTGAAGTAGATTGTCAAGTGTTTCATCGAGACAATCATAAAATGGTCTTTACCGGTATACATAGAGGTGATCTTTACATTGTTGATTTCTCTAAAAAGGCACAACCTAAAACTTTCTTCATTGCTAAATCCTCAAAAGGTTGGCTATGGCATAGACGACTAGGTCACGTTGGCATGAGAAATCTTGACAAGCTTATTAAAGGAAATCATATCCTTGGAGTTAACGATGTCATATTTGATAAGGATAGACTTTGTAGTGCTTGTCAGGCAGGTAAACAGGTTGGAGGAAGGCATCCCGTGAAGAACATCATGACCACAAGGAGGCCACTCGAGCTACTTCATATGTATCTCATTGGTCCCAACGCTTACAAAAGTCTCGGTGGAAATTATTTTGGTCTAGTTATAGTTGATGATTTTTCAAGATTTACGTGGGTGTTCTTTCTCGATGATAAATCGCAGGTCCAAAAGATCTTGAAAAACTTCGCTAGGAAGGCCCAAAATCAATTTGAAGTGAAGATCAAGAAAGTTCGCAGCGACAACGGAACGGAGTTCAAGAACGCAAATGTGGACACCTTTCTTGAGGAAGAAGGGATTTCACATGAGTTCTCGGCTACGTACACACCTCAACAAAATGGAGTTGTTGAGAGGAAGAACCGGACACTCATCGAAATGGCGAGAACAATGCTTGATGAGTACAAGACGCCGAAGCACTTTTGGGCAGAAGTGGTTGAGACAACTTGTCATGCAACAAATCGCTTGTATCTTCACAAGCTACTCGGCAAGACGGCATACGAGCTCCTCACCGGTAACAAACCCCAAGTTGGATACTTTCGAGTATTCGGCTCAAAGTGCTACATTCTTGATAAGCATCGTCGTTCAAAATTTTCTCCTAAATCTCATGAAGGTTTCCTACTAGGTTATGGCTCAAACTCTCACACATACCGTGTCTACAACAATTTCACCCGAAAGGTTGAAGAGACGGTAGATGTGAAGTTTGATGAATCTAACGGCTCGCAAGTAGAGCAATTGCCAATTGATGTAGGAGACAAAGACCCCTCGGAAGCAATCCAAGACTTGTCTATTGGCAAGGTCCGTCCAACGGAGGTGAAGGAGAGTACCTCGTCTGTCCAAGTGGAAGCTTCTACTTCACGACAAGGTGAACCAAGAGTTGATACGGAAGCATCCACAAGTGGAACACACCAAGATGAAGAAAACAAGGAAGAACATCACGAACGTCAACAACCTCCTTCTCCACCACGACAAAAAAACGACAACGCCAACAATGAAGATGATCAAGAAGAAGAAGAACAAGATGAAGAAGATGTTCAACCGAGACCCAAGCAAAAGCTTTCACGAGTTCGAGCAAGAATTGCTAAAGACCATCCCGTCGAGCAAATCTACAATGATATTCAAACCGGGAGAATCACTCGCTCTAAAACTCGTTTAGCTTACTTATGTGAAAACTATTCTTTCATCTCTAGCATTGAACCTATGAAAGTCGAAGAAGCATTGGAAGATCCGGATTGGATAAATGCTATGCATGAAGAGCTACACAACTTTGAGAGAAACGAAGTTCGGACATTGGTTGAGAAGCCCGACAACAACCACAACATCATCGGTACCAAATGGGTGTTTCGCAACAAGCAAGATGAAGATGGACAAGTAGTCCGCAACAAAGCACGTCTCGTCGCCCAAGGCTACACACAAGTCGAAGGTATGGACTATGGTGAGACTTATGCTCCCGTTGCTAGACTTGATCCCATTCGCATCTTACTTGCCTATGCTAATCACCATAATATCACCTTGTACCAAATGGACATTAATAGTGCTTTTCTAAATGGTGAAATAGAGGAGGAAGTTTATGTTAAACAACCTCCCGGCTTTGTTAATCCTAAGAAACCAAACCATGTTTACAAACTTCACAAAGCCCTTTATGGTCTTAAACAAGCTCCTAGAGCTTGGTATAAATGCTTGACCAAGTTTCTTCTTGAAAAAGGCTTTGAAATTGGGAAAATTGATTCCACACTTTTTACTAAAAGGGTTAATGGAGAACTATTTGTGCGCCAAATCTATGTTGATGATATTATATTTGGATCAACTAACCCTCATTTTAGTGAAAAGTTTGGGAAGCTGATGTCGGAGAAGTTTGAGATGTCAATGATGAGTGAACTCAAATTCTTTCTTGGGTTGCAAATCAAGCAAACTGAGGAAGGTACTTTTGTCTCTCAAACGAAGTATACTAAGGACTTATTAAAGAAGTTCAATATGCAAGAGTTCAAAGGTATGTCTACACCCATGCCTACTAGTGGACATCTTGATTTAACCAAAGAAGGTAAACCGGTTAATCAAAAGGTTTATCGCTCTATGATTGGATCATTGTTATACCTATGTGCTTCATGTCCCGATATTATGCTAAGTGTGTGCATGTGTGCAAGATATCAAGCTGCTCCTAAAGAATGTCATCTTAAGGCTGTGAAAAGGATAGTGAGATACTTAGTTCATACACCAAATTTTGGCATTTGGTATCCTAAGAGGGCCTCTTTCGATCTTGTTGGCTACTCCGACTCGGACTATGCCGGAGACAAGGTTGATAGAAAGTCCACTTCGGATACCTGTCAATTTCTTGGTAGATCTCTTGTGTCTTGGTCCTCCAAGAAACAAAACTCGGTATCCTTATCTACAGCCAAAGCGAAATACATTGCCGTTGGTTCATGTTGTGCTCAATTACTTTGGATGACCCAAACTCTTAAAGATTATGGGATATATGTGAAACATGTTCCACTGCTTTGTGACAATGAAAGTGCTATCAAAATTGGTCATAATCCCGTACAACATTCTCGAACTAAGCATATTGAAGTTCGTCATCACTTCATTCGAGATCATGTTGCCAAGGGTGACATTAATCTTAAGCATGTTCGCACCGAAAAGCAATTAGCGGATATATTTACTAAACCCCTTGATGAGAAAGTGTTTTGCAGGTTGAGAGGAGAATTGGACATCATAGATGCTTCAAACTTGGAGTAGATACTCCATTGGATACATGCAAGACATGAGCTTATGACTAATCCATGATATCTCTCTTATGTTGAAAATATTATATCTTGGATATATTTGCATCTTGCATGTTATCTAACCCATGTAGGTACTTGGTGGAATCAAATTCCATGAGATTGTAATCTACTCACATCTTGAGCAATCTCCACATCACCAAGTCTCTACACTATGGTGGCTGAACACAAGGAAGCACGGAATCACTCAAACATATCCTTTTGACAAACTCTATGTTGAGCTTCATGATTATCATTTTTGGATATACAAGTGCTACTCCTTGCAAAAACTAACCCATGTAGGTAGATGGACTCAAATTCCAAGTGGCGCTCCCAACTCTTGATGAGCTACATCAACCTTGAGCAATCCACACAAGTTCAACTACATGGTCAACACCACCAACCAAGGTATGTTATTCCATCTTAGAGAAGCTTTACTCCGAGTCATGAGCTAAAGCAACTCGACAAGATGTGAATACATCAAGATGCTTAAACGAAAAATGGTAACCCCATTTTGAGCTTAAACGATGAGTATGACCTATGATCAAGTGATCTCACTTGACTCCTAAGTCAATATACTCTAACATAGGTGACTTTGTCGCCGACCATCTCTAGATGAAGTTCTCTCGTGTTCTCTTCTGCGTTTTTGCATTTGTCTCATGCATATTTGTTTCCCCTTTCAAAAAAAAACTTCATCTAGATTTCTTTCTTTTCTTTTTTCTGTTGCTCAGCATTTCCTGCATCCAATTCATTGCAAATCATTCAGTTAATTCCTCGAAATCTTTGTGAGATCTTTCTAGTCTAGTGAGCTGAGGTGACAAGTGTTTTCTCTGCAATGAACTTGGTTTCACCGATTTGTTGTTTTCGGTCCAACCGAATCTTTTCGGTACAACCGAAGCATACCACTCGGTGCCACCGATTTCACAACAGGAAAATCAGTTTGCCACTTATTCTGTGTTTTTTCTGATCCAGCTCCACTCAATGAATCTTGTCCTCTAGAAGCATCACAAATTTTATCCAGTGCTTTGTGTTGTGACTCAAGGACCAAACCCATTCACAACAAATTCCAGAAGACCCTTATTGGAAATTGATGTCAAAGGGGGAGAGAGAGATCACATCAAAGCTTATCACTTAGAGAGATCACATCAGAGAGAGAGAGAGAGTATTAAGGGGGAGAAAGAGATCTCCAGTGGGAGAGAATACTCAAGTAGAAGTATTTCTCAAGGATCCCAGATGCTTGGTGTTCAAGAGAGATGCCACATGTCTTTTTGGGGGAAAGACATGTTCATGTGTGCTTACTTGCATTAAGCTCCGTTCTTTTATATCTGTTCTTTTATATCTTTTCAGCTCTGAATTTCTGTTCCCTTTCTTCTCCAAATATCTCATGCTAGATTCAGGGGGAGCAAGACATCTAAGGGAAATGAATCATTCAAATTCATTGCATATCTTTACTCTTGGGGACATATCTAATCCAATGTGGTACTTAGTACTCACTCTTTACATGTCATCCCAGTCTTGGTATTCTTGTGGTTTCTTTTGTTTGCTCTAGCTAGTAGATGTACCTGTGTTATCTAACCTTGTTTGTGCAGGTTCATTCCACCCTAAGCCAACTCAAGACTACAAGGTAAGTATATGCATCACACTCATGTGTATGAGGAATTCTTGCTGATGTACATACTGTTTGCAAGAAGGACTCATGAGCATGAAGGTACTGTGTTTAATATTCTCTGCTCTGATGCATATGGCCAAGATACATGTAACACATTGCCTACTCTATCATGGTTATGCTCTCACATGCTTCTACATTCCATATCCACACGATTGCATACATATAGGGGGAGCCTATGCTTGTTACATGTCTTCTCAAAGCTTTACTTGCTATTCTTTATATCTTTATCTAAAGCTTTGATGTATATTGCCATCAATTACCAAAAAGGGGGAGATTGAAAGCACAAGTGCTCCCTAGGTGGTTTTGGTAATTAATGTCAACATATCTCTTGTTGGACTAACACTTTTATCTAGTATGTTTCAGACAAGTTCAACAATGGAGTGTCATGGACTAAAGGATGTGGGAACTCCTTCAAGATGCTAAAGACAAAGGATTGGCTCAAGCTTCAAGCTCAAGACTCTTCATTTTACATTTTAGTGATCCAAGATCACATTGAGTCTATAGGAAAAGCCAATACTATCAAGGAGGGATGAGGTGTTGCTTAATGAGCCTCTTGCTTCATGTGCTTAGTGATATGCTCCAAAACCCTCAACTACTTTCCCACTTCCACACACATATGACCTAAACCTAAAGTCAAATTCGGCCCTACCGATTCTTTCTATCCGGCGCCACCGAGTTCAATTGTCATAACCACTGCCACAAACCCTAGGAAAATCGGTTTCACCGATAGGGATCTCGGTCTCACCGAGATGGGATTGTAATCTCTCTGTGTATGTCCATTACCAAAATCGGTCTCACCGAGTCTGTGTAATCTGTACTACCGAGATTACAATGTAAACTCTCTGGTTCCCTTTCGTAACTTTTCGGTCTCACCGAAAGAGCGAATCGGTCCCATCGAGTTTACCTGACCAACTCTCTGGTTAGCTAATTACCAAAATCGGTCTCACCGAGTTTGTGTAATCGGTCTCACCGAGATTAAGTTATGCCCTAACCCTAACCATATCGGTCCTACCGAGTTGCATGTCAGTCCCACCGAAAACCCTAATGGTCACTAGGTTTACTAAATCGGTCTGACCGAGTTTTATGATTCGGTCCCACCGAGTTTGGTAAATTGTGTGTAATGGTTAGATTTTGTGTGGAGGCTATATATACCCCTCCACCTCCTCTTCATTCGTGGAGAGAGCCATCAGAACAAGCCTACACTTCCAGCATCCTATTTCTGAGAGAGAACTACGTACTCATGTGTTGAGGCCAAGATATTCCATTCCAACCATATGAATCTTGATCTCTAGCCTTCCCCAAGTTGCTTTCCACTCAAATCTTCTTTCCACCAGATCCAGATCCTATGAGAGAGAGTTGAGTGTCGGGGAGACTATCATTTGAAGCACAAGAGCAAGGAGTTCATCATCAACACACCATTTGTTACTTCTTGGAGAGTGGTGTCACCTAGATTGGCTAGGTGTCACTTGGGAGCCTCCGACAAGATTGTGGAGTTGAACCAAGGAGTTTGTAAGGGAAAGGAGATCGCCTACTTCGTGAAGATCTACCGCTAGTGAGGCAAGTCCTTCGTGTGCGACGACCATGGTGGGATAGACAAGGTTGCTTCTTCGTGGACCCTTTGTGGGTGGAGCCCTCCGTGGACTCGCGCAACCGTTACCCTTCGTGGGTTTAAGTCTCCATCAACGTGGATGTACGATAGCACCACCTATCGGAACCACGACAAAAACATCCGTGTCTCCAATTGCGTTTGAATTCTCCAAACCCTTCCCTTTACTTTCTTGCTAGTTGCATGCTTTATTTTCCGCTGCCTATATACTCTTTGCATGCTTGCTTGCTATGTATTGAGAATGTTAAACTTGTGCCTAAACTCCACTTAAACCTAAAAGAAGTTAAAAACTACAACTTTGGTACTTAGTGTCTAATCACCCCCCCTCTAGACACCTCTTCTCAAGATCCTACACTATTTCAGTGTTTCGAAGAAACAGAATATCAAACGGAGTCCAAACGGAATGAAACCTTCGGGAACGTGATTTTCTCACCGAATATGATCCAAGAGACTTGGACCCCCCGTTAAGAAAGAAAGGAGGCGACCACGAGGGTGGAGGGCGCGCCCCCTCCTAGGGCGCGCCCCCTGCCTCGTGGCCCCCCCTTTGCTCCACCGACGTACTTCTTCCTCCTATATATACCTACGTACCCCCGAACGATCAGATACATAGCCAAAAACCTAATTCCACCGCCACAACTTTCTGTATCCATGAGATCCCATCTTGGGGCCTGTTCCGGAGCTCTGCCGGAAGGGGAATCCACCACGGAGGGCTTCTACATCATCATAGCCTCTCCGATGAAGTGTGAGTAGTTTACTTCAGACCTTCGGGTCCATAGTTAGTAGCTAGATGGCTTCTTCTCTCTTTTTGGATCTCAATACAATGTTCTCCCCCTCTCTCTTGGAGATCTATTTGATGTAATCTTCCTTTTGCGGTGTGTTTGTTGAGATCAATGAATTGTGGGTTTATGATCAAGACTATCTATGAGCAATATTTGAATCTTCTCTGAATTCTTTTATGTATGATTGGTTATTTTTGCAAGTCTCTTCGAATTATCCGTTTGGTTTGGCCAACTAGATTGGTAGTTCTTGCAATGGGAGAAGTTCTTAGCTTTGGGTTCAATCTTGCGGTGTCCTTTCCCAGTGACAGTAGGGGTAGCAAGACACGTATTGTATTGTTGCCATCGAGGATAACAAGATGGGTTTTTTATCATATTGCATGAATTTATCCCTCTACATCATGTCATCTTGCTTAAGGCGTTACTCTGTTTTCATTAACTTAATACTCTAGATGCATGCTGGATAGCGGTCGATGAGTGGAGTAATAGTAGTAGATGCAGGCAGGAGTCGGTCTACTTGTCTCGGACGTGATGCCTATATACATGATCATACCTAGATACTCTCATAATTATGCTCAATTCTGTCAATTGCTCAACAGTAATTCGTTCACCCACCGTAAAATACTTATGCTCTTGAGAGGAGCCACTAGTGAAATCTATGTCCCCCGGGTCTATTCTCTATCATATTAATCTTCCATCAGTTTATTATTGCTTTGCTTTTTTACTTTGCTTTTTATTTTACTTTGCATCTTTATACCAAAAATACCAAAAAAATTATCTATCATATCTATCAGATCTCAATCTCGTAAGTGACCGTGAAGGGATTGACAACCCCTAATCGCGTTGGTTGCGTTGAGCTATTTGTTTTGTGTAGGTACGAGGGACATGCGCGTGGCCTCCTACTGGATTGATACCTTGGTTCTCAAAAACTGAGGGAGATACTTACGCTACTCTGCTGCATCATCCTCTTCTCATCGGGGAAAACCAACGCAAGCTCAAGACGTAGCAGCCGTTCAACATTTCGGGAACCGCTACCCTCTCCCTCGTCTGCATTAAAGATGTATCAGGAACTGCGCCGCCCGCTGTCAAATAGAATAGTACTACTCCGCCCGCTGCACGCCTGGCTGAACACGCCTCCTCGCCTCCATCTATGCTTAATTACTAAATTTTAGTTGCAAAAATTAGATACTGCTAGTGATTTTTAGCTTCATATTTTGTCAAATCGTAGAGTTACAAGGTTGGCAAATGGCAATGTTATGAGATCAACAAATGTCAATCTTTCAAGTTTGACAAATGGCAACATACCCAATATGACAGATGCAAATCTTACCAAATTGTTTGTAAGTGGTTCACACGGGTCATTCAAAAGAACCATTTGTGTTCAAGAGATGCACAAATCTTGCTCTCACATTGCATACGGGTGTTCTATCTAAAATGTTTGCGATCAAGAGCCATTAAAACCTATAGCCATTAAAACTAAGACACGTGGCGTCACGTGAATGGTTAACATAATGCACACGATTTGAATTATCCAAACGTTTGAGATATTAAAGTGGCAGCTATTTTTTTCAAAATGCCTTTGTTGGCTGTTATTCGAGTGCGCCTTCTCTCAAAATGGACACGAGAAATACCACAACATGTCGGGTGCCACTCCATGATAGCATGCCAAGTTTCATGAATTTCAGACGAGTTTTGGATTTACTAGAATTTAAAAGCCAGGTATCTCAATGTTTGCGGCCGAGTGACGGTGGCAGGGTGTTTGACATTCATTCCCATTTCTTGCATGGGACCTAAGCATGCACCCAAGGACAAAGATTTGATTTTTCAACCAATTTATATGCACTAGAGCATGTGCATGTAGTTCAAATTTGAATTATGCACATAAATGCATTGAAAAGTCACCTAATGCATAAAAATGTCCAAATGAACCCCGAAAAATCACAAAATAACACATCACTCCTGTTGTGCTATGTTGACACGAGAAAAATTTGAAAGCAATAAGAGGCAATGGATATCGTTTGCACCCCAAAGGTGGGACGTTCCCTATCGAAACCATCATGCTTGTTGTGAGAAGCTCTGGTTTGTGAGAAGCTTATACCCAAACCTGCCCCAAATGGGACAAAAAATTTACCACAGCATGTTGATGCCGCTCCATGATACCATGCCAAGTTTCATGAATTTCAGACGAGTTTTAGATTTACTAGAATTTAAATACCAGGTATCTCAACGTTTTGCCGGCAATCAATGGTGCCCTGGTGTTTGAAATTCATTCCCATTTCTTGCATGGGACCTAAGCATGCAGCCAAGGACAAATATTTGATTTTCCAACCAATTTATATGCACTTGAGCATGTGCATGTAGTTCAAATTTGAATTATGCACATAAATGCATTGAAAACTCACTTAATGCAAAAAAATGTCCAAACGAACCCCAAAAAATCACAAAAAATAACACAACACACCTGTTGTTATATGTTGACACGCGAATTTTTTTGAAAGCAATAAGAGGCAATGGATATCATTTCATCCCCAACGGTGGGGCGTTCCCTACCGAAACCATCATGCTTGTTGTGAGAAGCTCTGGTTTGTGAGAAGCATATACCCAAACCTGCCCCAAATGGGACAAAAAATTTACCACAACATTTTGATGCCGCTCCATGAGAGCATGCCAAGTTTCATGAATTTCAGATGAGTTTTGGATTTACTAGAATTTAAAAACCAGGTATCTCAATGTTTACGGCCGAGTGGCGGTGGCAGGGTGTTTGACATTCATTCCCATTTCTTGCATGGGACCTAAGCATGCACCCAAGGACAAAGTTTTGATTTTTCAACCAATTTATATGCACTGGAGCATGTGCATGTAGTTCAAATTTGAATTATGCACATAAATGCATTGAAAACTCACTTAATGCATAAAAATGTCCAAACGAACCCTGAATAATTCCAATTCTTTTGTGACACACATATAGTTGCATGTTCACTGCAGATAAAAGGTCTAGCAATTCAAACACCGTCCATGGCTGCTGTGACCCCATTATGTAATTCAAATCAAGATGAAAAATCAAGTAGATCCCACACTGTTTATTATAACCAACCGTGTGAGATGCCTTACAAAATATCTTGGAGCACCGTTGGAGTATAGTACGCCACCTTGCTTACACGAGAAGGTGCGATGGCTATAGTCCACAGCCCGCTCTGAATAAGGGACCATGTCTGATGACACTTTGCGCGCCAGTTTTCTTCGCCGAAGCGATTCCAAATTTTCGGCTTCCGCGGAAGCATCTACCTCCCCGCCCCTCCCTCTTACCAAAAGCCACATTTCCCCTGTTTCCGCCTTCCTTTCCAAGTTGAAACCTTCACTCCTTGCTTGCAGCGCCGCCTGCTCACCGGCGACCCTCCTTCACACTGCTCGGCCTCGCCTACCCAGGCAGGTAATCCACACCCGACCCCCATCCTCCACCTCCTTCCACATCCCACATGCCCCGACCACCGGGACAAGTGCGACACCTTCCACCCAAATCACCGACCCATCCACCAAATAAGCGCCGGCCTAAGACATGGTGCATGCAGTATAATTAGGATCTCAAGGAGCATTTGGCAGCGGAGAAGCAAATCACAGCCACACGCGCGGATGAGGTCGCGATGGCTGCCATTCGTGCCGACCCCCAGATCTTGGAGGAGCACCTCGCCGTCGAGGCCACCGTTGAAGCCTCGCGCGCCGATGCCACGGCGCGGTTGACTGCTTTAAACGATAGTTCATGGCGTTTTCTCAAGGCCACCGTCGGTGCCTTGGACGATGACTACGAGGTGTTTTCTCAGCGTGCACGTGCTTACCTCATCTTGAGAGCCAGTAGGTTGGTGCCCGGAGCGGCTTAGGCAACTCAGCACTACAACGAGGGCACCCACGATGCGGAGCTTCGCCCTCTTCCATGTCCAAGGAGCCAATCGTCATCGATATCTCCGACAATGAGGAGTAGCTTGCCTTATTAGCTCACTATAAGGACCCATGTTCAGTTTGCTAGCTACTGCCTTTCCTTAACAAATTCTAGTGAATTTTTCTATCTACTTTTACCATGCAATCTTCTGCTACAGTCTATAGGTTCTATATGTTGTGCAATGTCGTGTTCAATTAACTGCTTGGTTCAATTCTGCAAATGTGATGTTCAATTCTTCAGGGTGCAATATTTCCAAGTTGTTAAGCATGCTTGGTTTGGTTAACTGTCTGATCTTCTATTACGATTATGTTATATTGTGCAATGTGGTGCTGAGTTAACGTTTGGTTCATTTGTTGTGGTGTTTAGTTAACTGCTTGGTTCAATTCTGCAATGCGATGTTCAATTGTTGTGGCTGCATTCTGTTATTGTATACCATGTGAGAAATAAATCAAATTTGGCTGTACTAAATACATGAGAAACAAATACAATTGCTATATTTCCAGGTTGTTAAGCATGCTTGGTTTGGTTAACTGTCTGATCTTCTATTAGGAGTATGTTATATTGTGCAATGTGGTGCTCAGTTAACGTTTGGTTCATTTGTTGTGGTGTTCAGTTAACTGCTTGATTCAATTCTGCAATGCGATGTTCAATTGTTGTGGCTGCATTCTGTTATTGTATACCATGTGAGGAATAATCAAATTTGGCTGCACTTAATACATGAGAAACATATACAGGTGCTATATTTCCTAGTTCTTAATCATGCTTGGTCTAGATAAATGGGTTTTCCATGTGGCTTGAATTAATCTGATGAATCTGCGATGTGCTTATTTATCATCAACATATTTTACTGATAGCATGCGAACACTTACTTAACCTGATGACTAACTACCTTATATGTGTTGCAGGGAAACAATGGGAAGCACTGAGGTTTACAAGATGGTAATAACTATTATATCTTGCCTTTTTTTATTCCTTTGCCCCATTTCCAATATAGAGAAGATATTTATGCACATCCTTTTTTTCAGTGTTTACTGATGATTACCTCTCAAACCACCTCTGTGGTCAGGAGGCGAGGAAAGTTTTCATACAACACCCACGGTTCAATATTGAAGTGTTCCTGAAGAGGTCGAAGGATGGACGGTCAATCATCCACAGGCACTGGCCTAAAGTTGCAAAGACCTTCAACATGAATGAAGGCTCAATATTCTCCTTCCGCTTCAGCAGTTTTCCAGATGAGATGCATCTCTCTATGTACCGCCTATGATGCTAATTTGAAAGGTTCTAGATGTTGCATGTGAAACTTGCTGCTGATGCGATCGTGTAATGGGGTAGCTGAGTCTTTGAAGCTATATCATGTTGTACTCGATGTATTTCAATTATGAAATCCTGCTTCCTTAATATGGAAATGGAATATATTATGTGCTTAATATGAATGTCAATTAGATTAGTAAATGGATTATTAATAATAGGGAAATTAGCCGGCTAATTGGGTTTTCCTATTGCAAACAGCTATTGAGAAAACACCGTGGGCGATTACCTCAGGCAATGCACACAGTTTCTAGGAATAAACCGTGTTGGATCAATGAACAATCACACACGACATTCTCTTGAAAACTGTTTGTGTTACGCCATCTTGCGCAAATGTTCTCCTTGGAGTGACTATGTGGGATGTATATACGAACGGAAATGTTTAGTGGTGACTGACTGTGTGGGATGTACTTACCACCGGAAATGATTTCGCCTATATAATTGTATTTTTTAGCACTACAGTATATATTTCTGTATTTGAGTGCTCGCCGGTCGCACACGACCTCATTTTGCCGAGCGTGTGTGCCAGGAGGGCATACCCCGACTGTTTCTGGGTCGTGTGGGAAGGACCCCCCCTATCGCCCACACTCACTAGGTGACGGTTGCGAACGCCGTCGCGGAAAGGGGTTAAAAACCGTTTGTATAGAACTGACGTGTACCAGTGTCATGAAGACTTACTCTCTGAGTGTGAATACATTAATGTGGAATTTGACTTCGGAGCGCCACGATAATTGTGCGCTGTGTCTGGGTCTAATATTTCCTATACGGTGGGTAACGCCCCACCACCACACTTTCTTGAAGAATTCCATTTGGCGTCATGTGTGCATTTTCTTCATATTTGGTTTGTCTTCAACATTGGTTCATATGTTCTATCCTCTACAACATTCACTTATAGCTATGTCTTCAAATTTGCCATTTTCTGAACTAAGTGAATGTGATTGGACCCTAACCTCTTATGTGCTTATCCCTCAAATTCTCTCTGTATCTTCATATGCACTCTATTGACACGTGTCGAATGTCTTCACTGTGTCCTTGTCAGCTGAAGATACAGAGGCACACATTTAAAATGCTTTCAATGCACTTATCCTTTTTGCTTGAATACCGGAGAAGCCGGAACGACCACCCGACAAACCAGGCGCGTGTGGGAACATGGCTCAACTCTCAATGAGTTGCATGCGTGCCACGTGTCCACCAGATGTGAACCGCCAGGGGCACCTGCGTAATTGCGCTGCGCAGCCCCTTAACCTTATAAATACTCCACCCCACGCGGTCATTACCTCTTCTCCTATCTCGCCGTCTCGCTCAAACCCTAGCACTAGCGCTAGCCTCAGTCGATGCCGGAGACGAAGCGCTTAGCTTCCGCGACCTCTTCGACGCCGTCTTCTCGCGGGCCGCGGACCTCATCTTCTCCGCCGCCGCCGTAGGTGTCTTTCACTGCCAAGTTAGGGCGCGGGAGATTGGACTGCTCGGCATCCTCTTCGCCTCGTGTCGTGGAATTGTCATGGCAGATGTCCTCTTGCAAGGACTTAGTCGTGGAGCCATCGCAACTAGGAAACTTAAAGGGGTTAATCGGGACAAAGGACATGAGAGGTTTTATACTAGTTCGGCCCCTTGCGGTGAAGGAAAGCCTACGTCTAGTTGGTTTGGTATTGCTTGATGTTTCGATGACCAGGGAGCGAGATACGCTATGCCCGGCTCTCAAGGAGTTGTTTCTTGCCCTTAAGCCGCCAGCAGGTCGTCCCCATATATACACGGGTTGACGCCCTGCGGCTTACAGAGTCCCGGCTGGCTTATAAGCAGTGTCCGGCTCGGTGACTAGTTAAATCTACCTTATGATACAAGCCATGCCATTGTGGCGGTTTGTTACAACGGGCCTTAAGTTGCCAATGGGCCTTAAGCCCTTTATTGAACCGCCGTCTTCATGCTTGATTACAGGCTTCTTTCTGGCAAGTCTTCTTTGTGTAACCCGGCCCCTCCTGGGCGGCTTACACAAATAGTTATATCCCCAACATTAGGCCCCAGATTAATTTGAACATGTTCATGTCAATCTTAAAATACCCTAAGAAGTAAATCTTCAGTCTTCTGGCTGTGCAAAGGTTTTCTTTAACCCGCCATGACGTCATCTTTTGGATTTGTGTTAACCCGCCGTGACGTCATCCTTTCTTAAATTCATTCTTTACTTCATCGTATCCTCCAATGGATCTTTGCCTTTACCGACTGTTCCGAAAACCGAGGCGTCGGGGCCGCTGGATAATAACTTTTATCTCCTCGTTTCTTGCACCATCTCAGCTATCCTTTCCTTATAAATAGGCGCGACCTAGGTCTTCCCATTCTCCTCCTTCCAGTCCTCCTCTTCCTCTCGCTGCTTCTCTATCGCTCGAGCTCCGCCGCCGACGCTGTCGCAGATCTCTTCGTCTTCACCAACTCCGGCCGCTGCATCAACTTGGTTTGACGAGAAAAACGCAACGACCCTCCGCTGCAATCCTGCATCTGTAAGTCTCCTCTTCCCTGCCTCCTAGATCCACACTAGGACCTTCGAGTTCTTTGCGTTCTTCGCTGTTCATCAGGATCCTTCCATAGATTTCATCACCTCCGCTCTTCTTGATCTTGAAGATGGTAAAAACTGATGCGGTAGATTTTCTGCACCTATTTTGAATGCAAATAGATCCCTTTATGTCACACGGAGGCCCCATTCGAACCCTTGAGCTTCAACTGCGCCAGTTCTAGGTCTAGAAAATTTTCTTTTTAGAACAGCTGTTTGATCCGAAATGATAACAACAACTTGTGAAACTTGTTTGTTCCACCCGGAAGTGAAAAACTGCCTCTGTCGAATATGTTTAACTGCTCATTGACACCTGTAGCGGCTTCGCATAGTCATCCATATATCATTAGGCCCCTTCTTAAGCCGCCATCTTGACTAGTTTTAAATATTTTCCTCCGGGTTAAATTTGAACTGGAACCTCTTATTTTGTCATAGGCCTCAATTTCCGTCATGGCGCCTAAGGCGGCCAAGGCTCCTGTGACCTATAATTGGGTCCCATCCACAGTCATGAGGAGTAAACTGTCTGAATTTGTGAAGTTTGGCCATCTGCCTAAGAAGGAGGTCATGTCTTATCGTGCCCCTGACCCGTCTGAAGAAAGTTCTCAACCCAAAGAAGGGGAGGTGGTAGTTTTTACGGATCACATGAGCCGGGGATTTGCCCCTCCCGGCTCAAAATTCTTCAGGGAGGTTTTGAATTTCTTTGACCTTAGACCTCAAGATATTGGACCCAATTCCGTGTCAAATATCTGCAATTTCCAAGTCTTCTGCGAGGTGTACCTGGGAGAGGAGCCAAATCTGCTTTTGTTCAGAGAGCTTTTCTATTTGAACCGACAGAACGAACGTGCCAACGGTCCCAGTCTTGAACTTGGCGGTATCTCAATTCAGCGCGGAGAGACTGCCTTTTCCCTTATGCTGAACTGCCGAGTCATTCAAAAGATTGGAATCAGACGTGGTTCTATTGCCAAGACACTTCACCGGCTAACGAGAGCCCTCTGCCCGGCTTCCGCGCTCTGCGCCTTGAGTCCAACCATCCGCTAGCGGACAAGCTAACTGCTATTGAGCGTCTGCCTCTCAATCCCATCATAAAAAAGATCAAAGCTCTTTTGGGAAATGGCCTAAATGGCATTGATTTGGTCCGAGTTTGGGTCGCTTGGCGAGTACTTCCGTTAAGCCACCGTCCCGGCTTAATGTGTACCTATTCAGGCAAAAAGGATGATCCACTGCGTCATAGCCCTGACGACTTACCAGATGATGTGGTGGAAGCTACAACCCAGTCGCTGCTGAAGGAGGGCACAATAATTAGTAACGCCTTCGGCTTACTTCCCTTCTGCAAGGAGAACCCAGCCCCTGCAGTGAGTCATCAACCTTAATGAATATTCCTAGCCTTGTCACACCTTACTTGTACTCATAATTTCTTATCTTTTTTCACAGGCCGATGAAATTTTTTGGAAGGTCCAGTATGACCATGAGGCTGCTAAACAAGCCAGGACAGCCAAGAAGACCGAAAGGAAAGCCGCCAAAACGCGAACTTCAAAGAAGAAGAAACCCAACGCTTCTGATTTACTCAAATTGGATGACACTTCTTCGGATGATGAAGAGGTAATCCCTGATTCTCTTAACTCCTTTGTCATTATTTTATTGACATTTCATCCTTTCAGGAGGATACAGGGCACAGCCAAGCGGTTGGCGAAGAGGTAACTATAATTTCCTCTGACTCAGAGCCTTTGCCCAAGCAAAAAATCCGAAGGGTGACCCAGAAAGTAAGATTTTCACATCCTCTAGCTTATCAAGATCCTCAATTTCTTGTGAAGCAACAACAGCTTGAAACCCGGAGGCAGACCCGGACCCACAAGGATGCAGAACTCTCCTCCGGCTTACTTGACGTAACTAGGAAGTGTTGGACTGAGGTTATCTCCGATTTACGTTCTATTTTACCTTTGGCGGGTTTAATTCGCCAACCTCTCAATTCATCTGACTCCAATTATCAGGATACCTCTCCTTCCTCTGGCGAGTCTATGCAATCAAACATGCCGGTTTTCAAAACTGCTCCCGGGTACTGTAACTTTAGTTACTTTAGACTTTTACCTTACTCATGCTTTAGTATTCATCCTTCTACCTTTGTTAACAGCATGCAAGTGAAACCCGTCAAGAGGGCAAAGAAGAATAAGCCGTCCCAAGATCTGATTGTAGCTGAACCGGCGCCTGATATGTCTGATCCAGATAGCTCCACCCGTCAGCCGCCGGAACCGGCTTCTGACATTCCGGTGCCAACCTCTGACCCGCCTGCCGAAGATACTCTCAACAGCTCCGATAACCCGGAATCTCCTAGCCCGGTCAAAACGACTGACCCGGAAGTTGAAGTTTTGAAAAGCCAGTTTGTTGAACCGGGGCGGCCTACTATCCTTGCCAAATATACTGCCAAGGAAGAACTTGTCGAACGCCGAAAAGCCAAGCAGGACATTACTGATTATACTCACTTAAGCATTGGTGATATAGTCTCGGGCTATCTGAATCAAGTGCATAATAGCCGTGACCTGAAAATTGACATGGTGAAACAAATACAACACAAATCTGAGGTATAACTTATACTATTTTTCTGAATCTTACTTACTATACCAGCCCCCAAGTCTACTGCTTATGAATAAATATGCTGTAGACTTAGAAATCTGCTTACTGTTGGTTTGTCCGGTTTAAAGAGAATATATTTAACCCGGTTATAGCATGATAGTTTTGAACTTGCGATACACATTAGCCCCCAAGTGTCAAGTATCTTTACTTGTAAAGTGCTTGAGACTTAATATGCATAACCCGGCATGGTAAATTAAAAATTCTTCAGCATACATTAGCCCCCAAGTGTCAAGAACTTGGGACTTAATATTATCTTACCATGATTCTTACCATAACTCGGTATCAATGTAGGTCACCATAAATCAATTTGAGTCGGAGATTGCTGACTTGAAGAGCTGTCTGACAACTCAAGAGCTTGAAACTCAAAAGGCCAACTCCAAATTTGAATTCAGTGTCTCTGAACAAGAGAAGTCGAAGAAGAATTTTGAGTCATAGAAGAAAATCTGGGCTGATGAGAAGGCTTCACTGGTGACCCAGGCTGAGATGGCAGAGGCTTCACTTGCAGAAGCAACAACTGAGATGTCTGACTTAAAGCGTCATATATCTCAAATGGTTTCAGCCGTCTTCGGTAAGTTATTGTTCATAACCCCAAACATTGCAATCCTTCCTTTGATTACTGCCGTTATCGTTATCTCCGGCTCACCTTTATGTTTGTGAACACACAGGCCCCAGGAGCACCAACCTCAAGCAGAACATGCTGGTCAAACTTAAGGCGGTTTACACTCTAGTGGAGCAGCTATACACCGGGTCACAACATGCTTTGGCTATTGTAGCCTTATCAAATACCACTCCCCACCTTCTGCAAGACGTGCTGAAGTGTCTCGCTGTGCTACCTCAGCGGATCCAGGATTTAGGGCGGGCATCTTCAAGAGCCGGAGCCGTAGCCGCATTGAGCCGGGCAAAAGCATGGATTCCAGAACTAGACCCGACCGACCTTGCTCTTGGATACCCGAGTCTGAAGGAGGATGGTACCGTATTTGATGATCATGATTTCACCGCCTGCGTCAAAGTCATACGTCCCGTGGCTAACCTTATTGGGAACGATACTGACCTCTCCAAGTACTCTCCGGGCTATGACAGTGAGAACCGGAGAATTCCAAACACTCCATATGAGCAAGTCAGCCTGATCCCTCCAACGCGTAAGCATACTTTTGCCCCTGAAGTGGACCCAGCCGGTTTAATAGATGATGAAGCTGAGTTTGAAGCCTTGAGTGGCATTGATTGGGCCTCGTCAACCTTCTAGGACAAAGCAACCAACGGAGAGGCAGAGAAGGATAACCCGGAACCATCAAGCCCACCAAAGGAGTGAACCACCAGGCATTATGACTTTGCAAAAAATAATGCTTCATTATTCAGACTCGGGGAGTCTTGTAGTAGGGTCGAAAAAAACCTCTTAACTTTGTCATGCCTTCCCCCATGTTTATGGCGCTTAATACTTTCGTAAGCCGCCATCGTTATATACTTCCAGCTTATGTTGATCTTTCCTTGATGTCAAAATTCTTCTTGCTTTATCCTGTGTATAAAACAAAATAGAATTCCCTTGGCGACTTACCGTATCTGGGGTCACATAAAGTATTGATAACCCGGAGTATGAACCAAAACATCATATAAAGGCTGGTTTATGATTATGATCACAATAGCATACCTGCGATCTTATTTGGTATATCCTCGCCGGCTTATGTGACCCAAATCAGAGAGTTAATTTAACTCCTGACAGTTGGCACATATAATGTTTACCTGGCCCTTAATAACATTTATACTTACAGAGTATAATGAATAGTAAGCTTAATTTCAAAGGCCTCTGATTCGAATACGATCAGTGAACCGTTCCAAAGGGGTTAAGCTAAGATTCGAATACGATCATATAGCCCCCAGTGGTTTTGGTGATGCCGATCAAGTGGGTATCGACAGCCATGTTCTCTTTGGTTCGAATACGACCTGTGTTTGAACAGGAAGCCCCCAAGTGACCATGAGAGTTGTTTAATGACGCTGATTCGAATATGATCCACGTCAGACCCAAAGGAGTTAAGCTATGATTCAAATATGATCAAGAAGCCCCCAAGTGGGTTTGGCAGTATGCCGATCAATTGGGTATCGACATCTATGTTCTCTTTGGTTCGAATACGA
The DNA here is from genome assembly GCA_021605205.1 of Aegilops longissima. Classification (NCBI taxonomy): domain Eukaryota; kingdom Viridiplantae; phylum Streptophyta; class Magnoliopsida; order Poales; family Poaceae; genus Aegilops; species Aegilops longissima. The sequence continues at coordinate 714,056,190 of CM038677.1, forward strand.
CCTATGTTTGAACAGGAAGCCCCCAAGTGACCATGGCTAGATTTAGATATGATCATAAGCCGGACCAAAGGGAAAGCCGGATTCAGATATGATCCGCTCCCTGTTGGTTGTTTCCACCACCTGGTAAAGAAGATATATAAACCTTTGAGGGTGGAAAGAAAAAGAGGTCCTGCTTTATTGCTTTATATAATATATACATTGCTAAAAAAGAATATATATATATATCCTGAGAGCCAGTGGCTCAAGTATAGTAAGGCCGAAGATGAGCTATGTTCCACGGCAGGCGGGTCTCTTCCTCCGACTTACGTGAGTCTTTGTGCTCTCGAACATCGATAAGGTAGTATGACCCGTTGTTCAGATTTTTACTTACCACAAAGGGTCCTTCCCAAGGAGGGGATAGCTTGTGCATATCAGACTGATCCTGGATGAGCCGGAGCTCTAAGTCGCCTTCCTGAAAGGCTCTGCTTCTAACCCGGCGGCTGTGATAGCGGCACAAGTCTTGCTGGTAAATCGCCGAGTGGGCTATTGCCAAGTCTCGCTCCTCATCCAACAAGTCAAGTGCATCCTGACGAGCTTTTTCATTATCAGCCTCAACGTAAGCTGCCACTCGAGGTGAGTCGTGCCGGATGTCACTTGGCAGAACTGCCTCTGCTCCGTACACCATGAAGAAAGGTGTATAACCTGTAGATCTGTTAGGCGTTGTGTTGATGCTCCATAGCACAGAGGGTAGCTCCTCCACCCAACAACCCGGAGTTCGCTGTAAGGGGACCAAGAGCCGGGGTTTGATACCCTTCAAGATCTCTTGATTAGCTCTCTCTGCTTGTCCATTAGTTTGAGGTGAGCAACAGCCGAAACATCAAGACAGATATGTTCTTGTTGACAGAACTCTTCCATGGCACCCTTGGAGAGATTAGTACCATTATCAGTTATGATGCTGTGTGGAAAACCAAAACGAAAGATCACCTTTTTCATGAACTGAACCGCCGTGGCTGCATCACACTTACTGAACGGCTCTGCCTCAACCCACTTGGTGAATTTATCCACTGCCACCAAAAGGTGTGTCTTCTCATCCTTAGACCTTTTGAAAGGTCCAACCATGTCAAGCCCCCAGACTGCAAACGGCCAAGTAATTGGAATCATCCTCAATTCTTGAGCCGACACATGAGCTCGTCGTGAGAAATTTTTGACATCCGTCACATCTGCTGACCAGATCCTCCGCATCAGCATGAGTCGTCAGCCAATAGAAACTATGACGGAAAGCCTTGGCCACCAGAGATTTTGAGCCGACATGATGACCGCAATCTCCTTCATGGATCTCACGAAGTATCTCCTGACCCTCCGCAGGCGACACACAACGTTGAAACGCCCCAGTAACACTACGGTGATGCAATTCGCCATGAACAATTGTCATAGATTTGGACCGGCTGATGATTTGTCTTGCCAAGGTCTCATCCTCAGGCAACTCTCCCTGGGTCATATAGGCCAAATATGGGACTGTCCAATCCGGGATAGCGTGGAGAGCTGCCACCAACTGTGCCTCCGGGTCTGGCACTGCTAGCTCTTCCTCTGTAGGCACTTTGACAGAAGGGTTATGCAAAACATCAAGAAAGGTGTTAGGCGGCACCGGCTTACGCTGAGACCCCAGCCGGCTTAAAGCATCAGCCGCCTCATTCTTCCTCCAATCAATGTGCTCCACTTGATAACCTTTGAAGTGTCCAGCCACCGCATCAACTTCACGACGATAAGCCACCATAAGGGGATCCTTGGAGTCCCGTGTGCCTGACACCTGTTGAGCGACGAGGTCTGAATCACCCAAGCACCTTACCGGGCTAAAATTCATCTCTTTGGCCACCCGGAGACCATGGAGTAAAGCCTCGTACTCAGCTGCATTGTTAGTACAGGGAAACATAAGCCGGAGCACATAACAAAATTTGTCACCTCGAGGGGAAGTTAAAACAACTCCAGCCCCCGAGCCTTTCAACTGTCTGGATCCATCAAAGTGAATAGTCCAATATGTGTTATCTGGCTTCTCCTCAGGTTCCTGCAACTCTGTCCAATCATTGATAAAGTCCACCAGGGCTTGAGACTTGATAGCAGTCCAAGGCATGTATTTCAAACCATGGGGTCCAAGCTCAATGGCCCACTTGGCGACTCATCCTGTGGCCTCTCTATTCTGTATGATATCTCCTAAGGGGGCAGAGCTTACCATAGTGATAGGATGACCTTGGAAGTACTGCTTCAGCTTCCGTCTTGCCATAAACACTCCATAAACAAGTTTCCGCCAATGTGGATACCTTTGCTTGGACTCAATGAGCACCTCACTGATGTAGTAAACCGGCCGCTGAACCGGATGCTCCTTGCCAGCCTCCTTGCGCTCCACCACGATGGCCACACTGACGGCTCGGGCGTTAGCAGCCACATATAACAGCAACAACTCTCTATCAATGGGAGCCGCAAGGACCGGCGGCTCAGACAACTGTCTCTTTAAATCCTTAAAGGCGGCGTCAGCAGCGTCACTCCAGACGAAAGCATCCGTTTTCTTCATCATCTGATATAGCGGCAGGGCCTTCTTGCCTAACCGGCTTATGAACCGGCTTAGAGCGACAACACGGCCCGCCAGTCGTTGAACATCGTTGATGCATGCCGGTTTGGCCAAGGAGGTGATCGCCTTGATCTTCTCCGGGTTAGCTTCAATGCCTCTGTTTGAGCCCAGGAAACCCAGAAGCTTGCCTGCAGGTACACCAAACACACACTTGTCCGGGTTAAGCATCATCTTATAAACCAGGAGATTATCAAAGGTATCCTTTAAATCAGATATCAAGGTTTCCTTCTCCCTAGACTTCACCACGATGTCATCCACATAAGCATGAACATTGCGCCCAATTTGACTGTGGAGACAATTTTGTACACATCTCTGATAAGTCGCCTGGGCACTCTTGAGCCCAAATGGCATAGATACATAGCAGAAGGCTCCAAACGGAGTGATGAAAGCCGTCTTCTCCTCGTCCTTAACTGCCATTTTGATCTGATGATAGCCAGAGTAAGCATCCAAAAAGCTCAAACGCTCACAACCCGCCATAGCATCGATGATTTGATCAATACGGGGGAGGGAAAAGGGATCAGCCGGACAAGCCTTATTTAAGTCCGTGTAATCCACACACACCCGCCAAGTGCCATTCTTCTTGAGTACCAGCACCGGGTTAGCCAACCACTCCGGGTGAAAGACTTCCACAATGAACCCAGCCGCTAAGAGCCGAGCGACCTCTTCCCTGATAGCTTTCAGTCTTTCCTCATTGAACCGTCGAAGAAATTGCCTGACCGACTTATACTTTGGATCAATATTAAGAGTGTGCTCAGCGAGTTCCCTCGGAACACCCGACATGTCAGAAGGTTTCCATGCAAAGATGTCCCGGTTCTCACGGATTAACTCGATGAGCGCGCTTTCCTATTTAGGATCCAAGTTGGCACTGATGCTGAACTGCTTGGAAGAGTCGCCTCGAGTGAAGTCAACAAGCTTTGTTTTAGCGGCCGATTTAAACTTCCATGTCGGGTCATGCTCTGTAGTCGGCTTCTTTAAAGAGGTTATATCTGCCGGGTCAACGTTATTTTGATAAAATTTCAGCTCCTCCGCTGCACAAACAGACTCAGCATAAGCCGCATCGCCTTCTTCACATTCCAAGGCTATCTTTCGACTCCCATGCACAGTAATGGTGCCCTTGTGACCGGCATCTTGAGCTGCAGATAAACATAACACGGTCGTGCCATGAACTTGGCATAAGCCGGCCGTCCAAACAGAGCGTGATACGGGCTCTTGATTTTGACTACCTCAAACGTTAACTTCTCAGCCCTGGAATCATATTCATCTCCAAAGGCCACTTCCAGTTCAATCTTGCCAACTGGGTACGCCGACTTACCAGGCACCACTCCATGAAAAACAGTGTTGGACATCCTTAAATCCTTGTCAGTCAAACCCATGCGTCGAAAGGTCTCGTAATAGAGGATATTGATACTGCTACCTCCGTCCATGAGTACCTTGGTAAATTTATATCTGCCGACCTGAGGCGCCACCACCAAGGCTAACTGACCCGGATTATCAACCCGAGGCAGGTGATCTTCCCTGCTCCATATAATGGGCTGCTCTGACCACCTCAAATAACGGGGAACCGCCGGCTCAACAGAATTCACGGCCCTCTTATGAACCTTCTTCTGGTCACGTTTGCACATATTAGTGGTGAACATATGGTACTGCCCACCGTTCAACTGCTTTGGGTGGCTCTGATAACCTGACTGCTGCTGCTGCTATCCCCCTTGACCAGGCTGCTGTTGATTATAGCCGCCTTGGCTTCCCCGGCCGGAACTTGAACCGCCGCCGCCATGAAAGCCGCCGCCCTCGAACCGCCGCCCGATCCATGATTGCCATCAAACATGTTGGAATTCTTGAAAGCCTTCATGATCGCGCAATCTTTCCATAAGTGGGTGGCGGGTTGTTCCCGAGTACCGTGTCTCGGACAAGGCTCATTAAGAAGCTGCTCAAGAGATGGACCTGACCCGCCAGATCGAGGGGGCGGTTTTCCCTTACGTCTCTGATTGTTACCCTGTGCATTGGCATTGGCCACAAACTCTGGGTTACCCTCCGCCTTATGCTTGTTGCCTCCTTGATTTGCCGGGTTATGCTGCTGAGCCTTTCCATTGCCGTTCTTCTTTCCCTTCCCTGTCTTTTCCTCATCAGACGCGGGATCCTTGGTACTGTCAGAATCGGCGTACTTGACTAAAGCCGCCATCAGTGTACCCATATCATTGCAATCCCGCTTAAGGTGCCCCAGTTTCTGCCTCAGCGGCTCAAAACGACAATTCTTCTCCAACATGGGGACTACAGAGCCGGCATCCATGTTATTGGACGAATGTATTATTTCTTTGACCCGGCGCACCCAATGAGTTGTGGATTCACCCTCCTCCTGCTTACAATTGGTCAAGTCCACAATTGACATAGATTGCTTGCAAGTGTCCTTGAAGTTCTGGATAAAACCGGGCTTTTAGCTCTGCCCATGAGCTAACGGAATTGGGTGGAAAACCCTTTAACCAAGACCGGGCTATTTCGTCTAACATCATGGTGAAGTACTTGGCCATTGCTGCGTCGCTGACCTCCAGTAGCTCCATGGCCATCTCGTAACTTTCGATCCATGCTCCGGGCTGTAAGTTAGCCGTGTAATTCGGCACCTCTCGAGGTCCCTTGAAATCCTTGGGTAGACGTACATCCCACAGAGCCGGCACCAAACAAGGAACACCGCCGGTTCTGGTAGCCGCTCCTGCTCCAACAGAAGTCGTCGGATACTCTGGGAGATCTTGATACGCCGCCTGCTGAGCCGCTAGCTGAGCTGCCTGCTCGTCCTCCTGACGTATTCGGTCTTGCACCGGGTTATAGCCACCGGGCTGGTTACGATGCTGGGCATTGCTTGAGAAAGCTTCTGACTCCATGTGCCTGCTGTAACTCGGACTCCGGTTTTGACGAGGCGGTGCTAGCCAAGGCGGAGGAGTTGAATGAATCATGTCCCGGTTGTAACAATAGGTCTCTTGCTGCGCCAGGGCCGTCTGAATAAGATCTCTGACCCTCCGGGTCTCCACCGCTATCGGGTCATCACCGTCCACTGGGAGAGCCGCCAAACGCACCGACGCTGCTATCAAGTTCTCCATGGGGTTGGAGAAGTGACCTGGTGGTATTGGTACATAGCGGGGCGGGGCCATACTCCCACGAGGAGGTGCCATCTCTCGAGGCTGAGCCAGTCCTCCCACTCCGGGTGTCATAAACTGATTGGCTTCGGGCGGGTTGCTGGGACCGGCACCGGGTGTAGTGAAAAGATTCCGAGGGTCTTAAACCGGAGGCAAACGGGACTGGGTTTTCTGATGTCTCCTCCTCATCACCTCATTGGATGCGTTCAGGCTCATATTAAGCTGGAAAGCCTCGACCGGAGTTGCTGCTGCGCCCAGCAAAGCCGCCCGCTCTGTAGCTAACCTGGTGTCCTCAGCTACCAAGGCCTCCTTGGCCCGGGCTATCTCCTCATACACCCTCGCCACCTCCACGTTATGCTCATCTTGATTTGCAGGAATAACCGTGGCGGTTAACAGGGCCGTCAGCTTATCCATAAGATCCATCAGCACCAGAGCCGGCGGGCGCACATGGCCTCCTGCCCCGGCTGCTCCTGACCCGGACGTTATTGCTGTTGCAGCTGTCGAGTTTTGACTGGGTTGAGTACCAGCCATGAAGACTCCTGCCCAACTTGGCGGCTCATAGAAGTCCGGAGTACTAGAGCCGCCAGAACAGCCCCCAAGCATGCCCTCTTGGATTTGATATAAAGAATCTGTTGAACCGGCGGACGAATCATCATCCGAGGGGACGGCCGTCTCACCACCATCTTTAGATCCTTCAGGAAGTTCTTCTCCGTGGACGCAGCCCACGAAGGCACGCTTCACGACAGGTCGAGCTTGGGCGGGTCTCGCACGCTGAGCCGTCTCGACGAGGTCGGTGCAGTTGTCCGGCTCAGGGCCTGGCTCACCGATCCGGCCGATGAAGACGTGGATTCCGCCAAAGGGGACCCGGTACCCGTACTCAATTGAGTCGGTGTCGGGGCCCCAGCCTTCGTTGTCGATGTAGATCTTGCTGTGACGACTCTTGGTCATCCGGCCCACTGCATATCCCTTGAGCCCTTCGAAGCTGCCCTTCAAGAACTCAAATCCATCGTGCGCTGGCCCCACGGTGGGCTCCAACTGTCATGGAATTGTCACGACAGATGTCCTCTTGCAAGGACTTAGTCGTGGAGCCATACTAGGAAACTTAAAGGGGTTAATCGGGACAAAGGACACGAGAGGTTTTATACTAGTTCGGCCCCTTGCGGTGAAGGAAAGCCTACGTCTAGTTGGGTTGGTATTGCTTGATGTTTCGATGACTAGGGAGCGAGATACGCTATACCCGGCTCTCGAGGAGTTGTTTCTTGCCCTTAAGCCGCCAGCAGGTCGTCCCCTTATATACACGGGTTGACGCCCATGGCTTACGAGTCCCGCCGGCTTATAAACAAAGTCCGGCTCGGTGACTAGTTAAATCTACCTTATGATACAAGCCATGCCATTGTGGCGGTTTGTTACAACGGGCCTTAAGTTGCCTGTGGGCCTTAAGCCCTTTATTGAACCGCCGTCTTCATGCTTGATTACAGGCTTCTTTCTGGCGAGTCTTCTTTGCGTATCCCGGCCCCTCCTGGGCGGCTTACACAAATAGTTATATCCCCAACACCTCGTCTAGCAGTTCGTCGTGCGGTAAATAAACTCACTTTTTACCACTTGTTTGATCCGTGGAATCTGTCAACATCTACCAAAAGTGGTTTCTACAACTCCAAATCTATATCTTTCTGTTTCTGCATCTCATATCTTGCAAGTATATTCACTTATGCATCCCCAGCTAGTTAGATTCCTCACTTGTACTTATTCATGGATTCGTACAAATCTAGAACCAACTCACTTCAAATAAGTGAATGTCTTCGCACTATGAGGTCAATGTCTTCAAACTGATTTATCTTCAAAATCTTCTAAGAATGCATATGACCTCTTCCCCTTCCCTCGCATCTCTAATGCTATCACAGGTACATGTCCGTGGGAGAATCCCTTGGTTCTCATAGTCTGCATTCATTTGCAGAATTCTTACAACATCATATTGAATCTCCTGAAGCTAGTTCTTGCCTGACCAGTCATCTGAAGCCAATCACTGTTGTGAAGCCTTTCAATCTGAATCCAATGGCGACTGACAAATCTGCAAGGAAAGGTGGCAGGCAACACCGTGGCAATACTGCTTTGGATCTGCCTCCAGATCTGTATGAACTATACAAGTGTGATCCAAAAGAAACTTATACACAACGCAAGCACTACAAAAAATACACTTCCGTGATGATACGTGGTTGTCACAGTAGGTCGCGTTTTTTGTCATGCATGTACATCCATGACAAATTTATGACAGAATCAAGATAGTCATACCTGTGCTGTCGTAGAAGTGTTCCATGACATTAACAAAATTATCATCACGGAAGTGTCCACTTCCATGACGATAAATCACGCGTCACAGAAGTGCTTTCGTCAAGGGTGACCGACACGTGGCATCCACCGTAACGGAACGCCGTTAAGCTATCGGGTCAGGGTTTGGATCCGATAACCCGTTAACAGCCCCGACCAATGGGGATTTCCACGTGTAAAATCATCATTGGCTAGAGGAGCCACGTGTCAGGTCCGCGTTTGCACAGGTGTCACTCATCCAATGGGCGAGACGCGCCTATGATATGTTGACACGTGGACCGGCCCATCAAGTTTAATTGGGCCGGCCCAATTAAAGGCCCACAAGTTTTGCAGACCATAATGGGCCGGCCCAGCTAAAGGCCCACAAGATTTTGCGGACTATAATGGGCCGGCCCAGCTAAAGGCCCACGAGATTTTGCGGGCCATAATGGGCCAGCCCAGGTAAAGGCCCACAAGATTTTGCGGGCCATAATGGGCCGGCCCAGCTAAAGGCCCACAATATTTTTGTGTGCCATAATTGGCCGGCCCAGGTAAAGGCCCACAAGATTCTTGCGGATCATAATGGGCCGGCCAAGCTAAAGGCCCACGAGATTTCGCCGACATTAATGGGCGGCCACCAGTAGGCCCACAAGATTTTGAGGACCCTAGTAGGCCGCCCATTAACTCGGCTGCCATGTTTTAGCCAAATGCCGCCCATATTTGATCCGGTCCATTAATGGTCTCGCAAGTTCCGGGCCTAAAAGTGGCCCATATGAGATCCGCCCGTTATAAGCCTACCACGCTAGGGCCAAATTACGCCCGCATCAGGTCCGCCCTTTAAGAGGCTTTGGGCTCAATTATGACCCATATCAAATTCGGCCCGTCAACTGGACACTATGCTTTTGGGCCCACTTGGTAAAGGCCCACTTAGTAATTCGGTCTGATATTAGTTTTGGCCTGTTAAGGGCCCATTTAACATTTCGGCCCTATATTAATTTCGGCCTGTTAAAAGCCTGTCATATAGTTGGGCCTAACTACGGCCCGATTTGCATCCGGCCTGCTCGCAGCCGATATCTGATTGGACCAAACAAGGACCGAGACAATTTTGGCCTGTTAAAAGCCCGTGATTTGATTCGCACAATCATGGGCCGGGGTTCATTTCGGGCTGCTGCCGGCCCGTGAGCAGTTCGGCACAGTTCAGGCCCAACATATATCGTAATTGCATGATGGCCCGATTATGTACCGTAATTTTACGGTTTGGCCGGTTTACTGCGAAGATAGGATATATATACAGTAAAATAACTGCAGCATCGTGAATAACAAAAAACCTAGACTATACAATAAAGAAATTATGGCATATTACATCCACTGGGCATCAAAGTTCGCCACTATGATAATAAAGCACAAGCGCATAGCAGATTACATACATCTGGCATCAAAGATCGCCACCAAAGCAAATAAACACGCCGACAAAATAATATACAAAACCGATAGCACTTCAATAGAGTTCAAGAAAGGTTAGCCTCTTTGGGAGCTGCAAATAGCAAATGCTGTGCAAGATGATGAGATCTAGCTTGTTCAACACTTATATCTTCCTCACTCTGAAAGATAAACAAGAAGACAGGTGACAGGTTTTGCACGTAAAAGTATCAGTGCTGACAATTCATCACATTTCTTACTGACTGAGGGAGTCCTGGATTAGGGGGTGTCCGGATATCCGGACTACCATCATCAGCCGAACTATCATTGGCCGGACTATCGTCATCGACCGGACTCCAAGACTATGAAGATACAAGATTGAAGACTTCTCCCCGTGTCCGGATGGGACCTTCCTTGGCGTGGAAGGCAAGCTTGGCGATACGGATATGTAGATCTCCTACCATTGTAACCGACTCTATGTAACCCTAGCCCTCTCCGGTGTCTATATAAACCGGATGGCTCTAGTCCGTAGGACTACAACATCAACAACCCTTACAATCATACCATAGGCTAGCTTCTAGGGTTTAGCCTCCTTGATCTCGTGGTAGATCCACTCTTGTAAACATCCACAATATCAACATCAATCAAGCAGGACGTAGGGTTTTACCTCCATCAAGAGGGCCCGAACCTAGGTAAAACATCGTGTCCCTTGTCTCCTGTTACCATCCGCCTAGACACACAGTTCGGGACCCCCTACCCGAGATCCGCCGGTTTTGACACCGACATTGGTGCTTTCATTGAGAGTTCCTCTGTGTCGTCACCGATAGGCTTGATGGCCTCTTCAATCAACAACGACACAGTCCTGGGTGAGACTTTTCTCCCCGGACAGATCTTCGTATTCGGCGGCCGCGATCGCGGGCCAACTCGCTGGCCATCCGAGCAGATCAAAGCTACGCCCGGCCGTCGGTCAGGTTTGAAGCCTAAACTTCACGGCCGATATCCGCGGGGACCTGATCTCGATGGATCTGAGCCACAGCCGAGCGTGCGCGTTGTCACGATGGGCATGACCTAACTCGCCGCGGACAGCGCCTTTGAGGTCGACATGAATCCGCCCGACCCATAGTCCGGAGCCGATCGCTCGGATCGAGGAAGGATGGCTGGACACCGCCGGGGCGGCAACTCCTCGGTGATGGAGCGAACACTTACCTTGTCCCGCATAAAGCTCATGACTCCGAGGTGCCGGACACTCGCGGACTCAACCTCCTGCGCCCTCGCCACGAATCCGATTGGCGCCCGATCATGGAATTCACCGCTGCGGACATCTTTCAAAGACTCGCCCTTCGGCGATATCATAAAATCATTGAAGCATCTCTCGCTATCCGAGAGAGCGCCGGCGAACTACGGCCAGGGGCGGTTGGGACGCGAACGACGAAGAAATTCAGAGCCCACCCACCACCCACTTCGTAGCCACCGCCGACGATTTAACCGACATACTTGACTACGACTCAAGACATCGACGGTATGGACGACGATGCGGAGACTACTAAGAACCAGTGCCTACAGGACACCGGAAGACCACCGTCATACGACATATACATGGTGGACACCCCAAAAGATGGGGACGGCGAAGAAGCAGCGGAGGCCGATTCCTTAAAGAAACAGCCCAAGCGCCGACGCCGCGGCGCCGCTTAAATCCCGCCACGGCAAGAATGGAGATTCCGCACGGAGATAATAACACCCCGAAAGTGCGAAGACAACTCCCTCCAAAGACGATCCAGCGCGGGGGAGGCGAAGCAAGCCCTCACGAGAGGCGGCATTTAAGAGGTCGAGGATGACAATTACTTACCTCCTCCGGAGACGAGGCAAGCCTCGGCGACGATTTAATTGTCGTGCTCGAGGATCCCGTCGAACAAGAGCGCTCAGACGTATGATTATGGCCACGACAAACAGCCTAAAGAAAAGCAGCAACAGCTTCAAGCTGATCAAGACCTGCTGGCGACAGATGGACCGAGGTCCTCGCGTCAAGAGTATGAACTCGAACGCCCCTCCAAAAGTTACGCTAAAACGCAAGTTGCTCCCCGATTAGAGGAGGAGGCATACAAACCTGCATCACCAGCGCTGTCTACGGCGACCGCCACCTCATGGCAGCGACAGAGGCGTGCAAGCCCTCCACCAAAACCGCACCCGGCGTCGCTCAAAAAGCATGAAGCCACGGGGGAATGCGCCGGACTTGCGGGATATATTGGAGGACAAGGAAAGACAATCCAGATCTATCTATGGATCACGTGGGCGCCCCAAGACCCACGATTTAATACCGTCGCGCGGATATAACTACTCCCGCCGGGCGAACACAGCAGATAACGCCTCTCGAGCTACGCCGCGATATTGCTCAATACTGAGGCGCCAAGACACCCGCTATGCTTCACTGACGAAGTAATGGATCATCAAATCCCCGAAGGGTTTAAACCCGTTAATATCGAGTCCTACGATGGCATAACAGACCCCGCGGTTTGGATTGAGTATTATCTTCTCCACATACACATGGCCCGCGGCGACGATCTTCACGCCATCAAATATCTCCCGCTCAAGCTTAAAGGACCAGCTCGGCATTGGCTTAACAGCTTGCCCGCAGAGTCAATTGATGTTGGAAGACCTGGAAGCCGCATTCCTCGACAACTTCCAGTGGCACGACGCGCGACCACCGGACGCAGATGACCTAAGCCACATTATCCAGCAGCCGCATTTAATCGCCGTGCAATTCTCGACACGGTTCTTAACAAAGAAAAATCAAATCGCCGACCGTCCGGATGCGAGGCCCTCACTGCCTTCAAACATAACATCCACGATGAGTGGCTGGCCCGCACCTAGGACAGAGAAGCCAAAATCCATGGCAGCCCTCACATCACTCATGACCCGCTTCATGCGGGAGAGGATAGCTGGCTAGCTCGCAGCAACAACCTCAAAGCAAAAATCTGGCAGTCCGGATACCAAGGACCGCAATGGCAGGTTGCGTCGAAACAAAAACAAACGCCGCATTAAAGGCGACACAAATGAGGATACGGCAGTTAACGCCGGATTCCGAGGCTCCAAACCCGGTCAACGGAAGAAGCCATTCAAAAGAACCACTCCGGGCCCGTCCAATTTGGACCGAATACTCGACCGCTCTTGTCAAATACATGGAACCCCCGAAAAGCCAGCTAACCACACCAACAGAGATTGTTGGGTATTCAAGCAGGCAGGCAAATTAATCGCCGAAAACAGTGACAAGGGCTACACAACGATGACGAGGAAGAGACCCGCAGCCAACAACAGAGGACAAAAGGATTCCCCCTCAAGTTCGGACGGTAAACATGATATACGCAACGATATTCCCAAAAGGGAGCGGAAGCGTGCACTAAGGGGCGATACGCGATGGAGCCAGCCGCCCCAAAATTCAACCCATGGTCCTCTTGCCCGATCACTTTCGATCGAAGAGACCATCCGACCAAGATCCGCCATGGCGGATTCGCCGCATTGGTTTTAGACCCAATCGTTGATGGATTTCACCTCACGAGAGTCCCGATGGACGGCGGCAGAGCTGAACCTGCTTTATCGGGACACAATGCGCAAGATGGGCATAGACCCTTCAAGGATTAAACCTACAAAGACAACCTTCAAAGGCGCCATACCGGTGTCGAGGCCAATTGTACAGCTCGCTTACACCGAAGTGGTCTTCGGATCCCGGATAATTTCCGAGCGAGGAGTTAATCTTCGACATAGTCCCGCTCCACAGCGGCTATCATGCTCGCTCGGATGAACCGCGTTTGCAAAATTCAACGCGTGCCGCATTATGCATACCTTAAGCTCAAGATGCCAGCCCTCGTGGAGTCATCACGGTCAATGGAAACACGGAACTCCCTCCGAACGGAGGAACATACAGCGGCTCTCGCGGCAGAAGTACTGAGCAACCTTTTAAGGCAATTCTCGAGTCCGCCGTTAAACGACCGGACACGACCAAACGCGCCGAGCAACATCAACCAAGACCACCGCACGCCCGAGCATCGCCAGAGTAATGCGGCCTTAACCCCAGCCCTCGCAAAATTGTAAGACAAGCTCTCCGCGTACATAATTACGCTTTGGAGATACCATGGGCATAGGGGGAAAGGCACAACCACAACAGACCCAGAGTGCGGTTCGACCACACCAGGGGCTCCTAAATGTGTCGCTATTTTTTCTTTTATTTTTCTCTTTTTTATACAGAACTATGTCCGGCAGCGACCCTGCCGAACTCATGATGCAACAGCCAGGGAAGGACAAAGGCCGCGACGAACACTCAGGTGGTCTCCATCACGAGCATTAAATTTGTTAAATACAAACATTCCACGGCCTACCCTTGGAGGGAGACGCCTTTAATTCGTCCAATCCCTTGCTTTCCGCACTATTTGTATCATTCCGCACTCATAGAATATCTTCTCGAATAAAATGCAGCACTTTTTTGCCTATAATTGCATTACCTTATATATACATATATGTTCATTTACGACATGTTGCATCCGTACACTTTTGGTACGGCCAAATACACCAGGGGCTTATGTTCTCCGCATTATGGTGTGATAAAGTCCGCACACTTTCACAAGTGCGGCACCCCGAACTTATAGCATTATATGAATCGGCTCCGAATCATGTCTTGGGTCAATAGTTGGGTTTGCCTGCTCCCATGTTTGGCACCTTATGTTCCGCTTCTATCGGCTAAGGTAGCACTGGGAGAACCATCTGCGATTGCGCCCGGTTGAGCCGGGTTAACGCCTCGGAGAAAGCTAAAACTGACTGTCATGATAAGGCGAGAGACTGGTCGCTGTTCGAGAGGTCCTTTGGGTCCTTAAAGACCTCGCCGCTCGAGCGAAGTTCGGATTATGTCCGATTTAGGCGTGGATAGCGCCCAATTCGTCCTCCGAATACTAGGGGCTTCACCAAATTTATAATTATAGAATTCTATGGCTAAGTGAGAGTGTTCAAGCACTATAAGTCCGGTTGCCTTGTTCATTGTGTTGGCGCCTCCTCGATGGACCCAAAATGGGAACTAGAGCGCCATGTTTATCCCAACACCCCAAAGACTGTGGCATGGGGGCTGAAGCCGACGACTTGCCATCTCTCAGATTTAATAAACGGCCGCATGAAGGTAATATTTTAAATTAACAAGCGTTGCTTAGCGATATGAACAAAGTTTTCAGCGCACAGGATAACACATTGCGAATTCACTCAAAATTACATCCCTGGGGCACTCATCCGCAATCTTGCGGGCACCCTTGAGGACAGCCTTATAGTAAATTTCGGGCGTACGATGTTCCTTGCCCGCTGGTGGCGCGTCGGTGATTAGCTTCTCCGCATCCAGCTTGCCCCAATGCACCTTTACGCAGGCAAGGGCCCGACGAGCACCTTCAATACAAAGCGAGCGCTTGATAACCTCCACCTGAGGCACGATCCACCAGCCGTCGACGAGGCGAAGTAGCTCCTGTGCATGGCCTCTCCAGCCACAGCCGGACTATGAGGCCCTTCATAGCCTGCTCGGCCACCTTGTGAAGCTCGACTAGCTGCTTCACTGGTCACTAGGGGCACTGGATGGCCGGCCTCAAAGATACCGAGACCAAAAGACCTTCTCCGCTGAGCTCCCTCCTCGGCTCGGTAGAATGCGGCGGCATCGACACGCTGCTGAGGCAGATCTGCAAACGCCTCGAGAGCTCCGACCGGGTAAGTAACACGTAATTTACATTCACATGCTTGCTTTGCATGAAAAATGCCTTACCCGCCGCTATCTTCCTCATCAACTCAATCTCCTAAAGGGACTTATGGGCCTCGGCCTTGGCGGTTTTGGCACTTTCGAGAGCCGAGGCAAGCTCGGACTCTCGAGTCTTTGAGTCACGCTCCAAACTCTCATGCTTTTCCATGAGAGCCTGGAGCTCTTGTTGAACCACCGCCACCCGCGCCTCCTGCTTTTCTCGCTCTGCCTGCCTCCGGGCAAGATTATGCTCGTCATGACGCGACGCCCTCCTTCGTGGCCGCCACCTCGCTCGTGGGCCCCGCAGCACCCATGTTATCCTTGTTATTTTTGTTGCAACCTAAATCCTTTTCTCAGAAGGTACAAGTTCAAAGTGGTGTTACTCACCTTCTTTGTCCCGAGCTGCTTCTGGCGCGGCCGAGCTCTTGCTCGGACCGCCGAGCTCTGCTTCACAACACCGACCTCCAGCCAAGGTCGGGCAAAGGTCAGCAGCGTAGCCTGCAACCCATATTGACATAATTTTTAGTAACCCTCGTATATCCTCTTTTTAGATCCTCATCCGCTTTTCATTCCAACACCGAACCGAGCATCGGGGGCTACTGTCTATGCGGTATTACATTGCATATTTTAACTTCTTACCTCAAAGCCCGATAGAAGGCTATCAGAAGCTTCGGTCAGCCCGCCCTTGGCGAGCTGCACTTTCAATCACCGCACTCATAATAGTGCGGTGTTCTTCTCGATGGGCGCTCTGCAGCGCCTCCAACAAATTGCTCGGCGCCTCGGTTGGGCGGAAGCCGCCGGCGTCACGGTCTTGCCCTTGGCGAAGGGCGCCCGGCCGTACTCGGAACCACTGCGGGTTCTGCGTGGAGTCCGGCGCAAAGTCCGGAGGGCGCCTTGTGGCGCCCGAGCCTCCCCGATGGGTCCCTTCTGGGATCCCACCTCGGCGTCCTCGGTGTCGCGAGGGTGGAGGCGGTCGGATGGAGTCTACATCCGACGGAGCCAACGACCCGCTTGATGAAGCGGGAGATCATCACCGGCCGGACTACAGGCAGCATGCGGCATTAGAATGACACTATGTGACACGTAAAAAGAAATTATAAATCATTCAGAATCCGGACACTTACGATCTCGCCGAGGCCTGGCCCTTGAAGGCCATTCTTCCTCGCCAACGTTGATGTTGGCGGAGCTGTCCGGGAATAGTCCTTCCCTCTTGACCCTTCGGCCTCCCCCTCGCTGGGGGAGCCTTCCTCTTCTCTCTCCCTCCTCTGGGAGAGAGTCCTCTTCCTCCTCCTCATTTTCGGGGGAGGAGTCCGCCCCGGAGTCGTCGGACACCTGAAAACGGGAGCTCTTTCGAGCACCCGTGGCCTCCTTCTTGGCCTTCTTCTCCGGCACCACGTGCGGTGTCGAGACCAGCAGCCTCGCTAGACGAGCGTCTATTGGATTTTCTGGCATAGGAGCCGGACAGGTAATCTGCTCCGCCTTCCTTATCCAGTCCTGTCAAAGGAAAAGGGGAAATTAAAACCCGCATAGAGTCAAACTATGTAAAACAAGTGTCCCGTAAAGGGGTAGAATCACTTACCTCGTCGGCCTGGTGCTGCGAGCGAAATCCGCGATCTTCAGTCGCGGATGCAGGAGCTTCGGCGCCCTTGAACAGCACCTTCCAGGCGCCTTCGTACGTTGTGTCGAAGAGCTTATTCAGCGCCTGGTGCTGTTCCGGATCAAACTCCCATAGATTGAATGCCCGCTCTTGGCATGGGAGAATCCGGCTGACGAGCATGACTTGGACCACGTTAACCAGCCTGAGCTTCTTCACCAGCTTCTTGATACAGGCTTGGAGTCCCGTCAGCTCCTTCAAGCTAGCCCACAGCAAGCCCTTCTCTTTCCAGTAGGTGAGCTGCGTGGGGATACCAGATCTAAACTCGGGTGCCGCCGCCCATTTAGGGTCACGCGGCTCGGTGATGTAGAACCACCCCGATTGCCACCCCTTGACGGATTCCATGAAGGCCCCTTCGAACCAAAGTACGTTGGGCATCTTGCCCAACATGGCGCCTCCGCACTCCGCTTGAATGCCCTTCACTACCTTCGGCTTGACATTGAAGGTCTTGAGCCTCAAGCCGAAGTGGGGCTGGATGCAGAGGAAGGCCTCGCACACGACGATAAACGCCGAGATGTTGAGGATGAAGTTCGGCGCCAGATCATCGAAATCCAGGCCGTAGTAGAACATGAACCCCCGGACAAAGGGGTGAAGTGGAAAGCCCAGTCCGCGGAGGAAGTGGGAAAGAAAGACAACTCTCTCATGGGGCCCGGGGTGGGGATGAGCTGCCCTCGTCGGGCAGCCGGTCTGCGATGTCGCCGGAGAGGTATCCGCGCTGCGCGGTTTGGCGATTGCTCCTCCTTAATGGTGGAGGCGAACCATTTACCTCCGCTCCGACATGGTTGGAGAAGGTTGAGACGAGATCGCGAACTTGGGCGCTGGAGCTTGAGTCTTGCGGAGATGGATAAGCAAAGGAGGAAGAAGGCGTGGGTGAGAAGGTGAATCCTTATCCCTTATATGGGCGGCGAAATCTTACGCGTCCCCACCGGCCCGGTAAAACTCGCTTATCTCTCAAGCGCCACCATCAATGGCGCGGTTGGGTTACCCACGCCCGTATTGATGAGAATCCCGGATTAAGGGAAACACGATCTACGCTCGACAAGGCGTGCCAAGGAAACCGCCGCTAAACGCTACCGAGGTGGTAAAGTAAAAACAATTCGAGTAATGGCTTGGTAGTGGTGTGACGTCATGCCCCAAAAAGCGTCGCAGATTGAACTTGTGTATATATATATATATTACGGTGGAACGTGGAATTTATTTTGCGAGCCGGACACTATCCCGGTGTTCACAATCTTCTATCATTCGGAGGAGGAACCCGCCTTGCAATGCCAAGCAATATACACGCCGACTTATCGTCATTGAAGCCTGGTTCAGGGAGCTCTTGAGGAGTCTGGATTAGGGGTGTCCGGATAGCGGACTACCATCATCAGCCGAACTATCATTGGCCGGACTATCGTCATCGACCGGACTCCAAGACTATGAAGATACAAGATTGAAGACTTCTCCCCGTGTCCGGATGGGACTTTCCTTGGCGTGGAAGGCAAGCTTGGTGATACAGATATGTAGATCTCCTACCATTGTAACCGACTCTATGTAACCCTAGCCCTCTCCGGTGTCTATATAAACCGGATGGCTCTAGTCCGTAGGACTACAACATCAACAACCCTTACAATCATACCATAGGCTAGTTCTAGGGTTTAGCCTCCTTGATCTCGTGGTAGATCCACTCTTGTAAACATCCACAATATCAATATCAATCGACCAGGACGTAGGGTTTTACCTCCATCAAGAGGGCCCGAACCTGGGTAAAACATCGTGTCCCTTGTCTCCTGTTACCATCCGCCTAGACGCACAGTTCGGGACCCCCTACCCGAGATCCGCCGGCTTTGACACCGACACTGACGAATAAAGTGACACAGTTTAAAATTGAATTAACACAATATGGTATTGTTCAGGTCAAGACATGGCAGGAAATGACATTGTGAAGGAGTTGGCAGCTTCACGACAACACTGGATTACAGATCAAGAACTCATAAGTATCAATGGTTAGTGTGCTGTCAATTTATACCATTTCAGATTGGCAAATAAAGAGACGGTTTAAATAATAGTAGAATGATATGACATTGTTCGTAGTTAAGACATTGCAGAATATGACATTGTGCTGTAGTGGGTAGGTTCACCACACCACTGGATTACGGATGAAGAATGAAAGCATACATGCAAAGGCAAAAGAAGATCACTTGCTCTGTATAGTTTAATTTACATGGTATGAAGAAGGAACTTGGTTGTACAAGTGAAAACTTAAATTGAGAAAGGACAAACTTTTCTTTATGAACTACATAATAAAGTTTAAATAAGCAATTTGATGCAAACACCAAAAATAAATAGCTGTTGCAGTCATGCCTAAACAAATATATACAACAAAGTTTGAAGGCTTGAGATGGACAAACTTACATTATTGGTGAAGACAGGCTCTATAAAGGCCTTGTCCATGCTGATGGGGGGCAATTCAAGAAGTTTACCACAGAATCTTCTTCAAAAGCATTGCCTTTATTCTACATTTTGTTAAGAGTAAATATAGATGTGATAATATACGAAAAAATGGAGAATATTTAAGATAAGATGAAGAGTGATGCTACATAACCAAGTAGCTATAAATGTAAGTGCAGCGATACAGGCAAAAGGTACAGCCAAGAGCAATGCACAGCTGAACTTCTTCAGTACCAACCTTATGGTAAGAGTAAATATAGATCTGATGTGTAGAAAAAGGAGGGCAAAGGAAAATAAGCTGCAGAGTGATGGTACATGAACAACTACCTGTCATTATAAGTACACTGATAAAGGACAGGATATACTTACAAGAACAATGCAGAGCTAAAAAAAACATTGGCATTGGATATATTCTATACTAATGTAACCATTCATACAGATCAGATAATTTGGAGCGAACAATTGATAAGCAAGCTATCATGCATACTGCTTTAACATAATGAACCAGGTATGTATGCAAGTACAGTGATACAGGACAACAGGTACTAACAAGAGCAAAGCAGCGGGCATCATATTTGCGATATCCTGTCGTTCTTTTCAAACCGGAATTCTTCTTCGAGCAGATTTCCTGCAAAAAAGATCCGTAAGGCACATGCGGAAAAGTAGAAGTTCAAATTGTCATGTGATTTCATAGACAATACCTCATCCTGGGAACGAGAGCAGTGCATAACAAGGTTTTTCCATTCAATGTCTTCTAAATTTAGCACAGGAGACTTCACCGGAAATTCGTTTATAGTCTTGCCATCAAAGTGTGATTTCCTCAGGTAACACCGATACTGCTGCAATGCTTCCTTGAAAAGCACAAGCAAGCTTTGCTCGTCATGACTATCCAGATTGACCCTCGCCTAGTTACAACAATGTAATGTAAATCATTGATGTGTTCAATCAGCAGAAAATAGGAAAATAATAACCATGAATAATAGCACTTACACGTAAGTTGGACAGGAAGATGTGAAAATGGTGTTTGTCTTCACTATAATCTTCCCATGATGGGAATATATGCACGTAGTCCCTAACAACATTGAAAGCATTGTCTTTTAAACTGGGAATAAATGGAATGGGGTTCCAATCTGCAGGAATTGGTCGTCTCTGCAGTTGGGATAGGTCTTCGGCCGGTGGACTTGCTGTACTTTTTGCTGGAGTGGGATTTTTCTGTGGTATAGTTGGTGCTATGGCAAATGAAATCGGTATACCTTTTCCTGGAGTGCAGGTCTTGTGTGGTGGGGTTAGTGGTGTGGCCAGTGAAGTATGGGTACAGTCTGCTGGAGTCGGTCCTACATTTTGTGTCACTGGTTGTACAGCCAATATTAGTGGGGTGATGTCTGATTTCTCCGACACCACCACGTTTTTCAAGGAATTTGCTGGTGCTCCTTCAGGTTCGGCAATCACCCTCTTCCTTTTTGATGTCTGATGCACAAGAAAAACATTTGAGTGGAAAAACATGGTATGATGACAGATGGAATATATATTGATAATGGATGGGCATGGCATCTCGACATATATGATGAGTAAACTAAGCAGATGGCGGTGCAACGAAGTAGAAGAAATGCAAGACAACATATGCAAGATACCAGCAATCAATAAAACATTTCCAAATTAGAACATGTGCCTTGATGGGTGAACAGGACATGCCATCTGCCTTTGACTCCTCGAGGTTAGAATAGTCATTAGGATCATATTCTGAACAAGAATCAACAGGTGGGGAGCGTATGAGTTTCATTGCATCGAATGGCACTCAATGCCTTGGTGCCAATTTTTAAGTCATTGCAGTGTTTAGCTTCAAGAGTGGACTGCTGCTAGTGCGACACAAAGCAGCTACACGAGATCATAGTGTAGATATAACGGAAAACCTTAAGCATCATAGTAAAATCAGCAAAGTGGAACTTGCTGGAATATATGTGCTAGTATTGCGATGCGGCTAGAAAGGCTTCGGATACCAGCTCTCTTCAAGTGAAGGTGCGGTCTTGTTAATATCAGTGTAACTCTCTAAGCGACACAGCTCCCTACATTTCCTTGCTATTCTGATAGGATTCAAGTGGGCAGGCCACTACAAATCCTATTCCTATGTTTACAAGATCCTACGAATCAAAGAGGCTCAAAGTGTCCATCACAACCGACCGTATAGACCTCTACACTGCAAATGTTCCTGCTCATCTTCAGTACAAGGAACATACTGTACTACTAGCATACTCCCTCCGTTCCAAAATATAAGTCTTGGTAGAGATTTCCACTATGGATCACATACAAATGTATCCAGATACATTTTAGAGTGTAGATTCACCCATTTTGCTCCACATGTAGTCCATGGTGGAGTCTATACAAAGACTTGTATTTAGGAACGGAGAGAGTACATATTAAAGAAGAACGGAAGAGGAACATGGTAAAGAAGAGCAAGCAGATTTTGGCTAATAAAATGTTGGTTGCGTAGTGCCCACACATGATGAACCAGAGCGCATTAAAAATGCAACTCCCAGCTGTCTCTCGATCATTTCAGGCGGTTGGATGAAGATCCTACGTCTCCTAACCCTTCTTCTTCCTTGTCTCTGATTCTTCCCATACAGAACACCGCACGGGCCACCGGCCGGACCACCGGCCCCTGAAGGAAATATGCCCTAGAGGCAATAATAAAAGTTATTATTTATTTCCTTATATCATGATAAATGTTTATTATTCATGCTAGAATTGTATTAACCGGAAACATAATACATGTGTGAATACATAAACCTACAGAGTGTCACTAGTATGCCTCTACTTGACTAGCTCGTTAATCAAAGATGGTTATGTTTCCTAACCATGAACAAGGAGATGTTATTTGATTAACGGGATCACATCATTGGTTGAATGATCTGATTGACATGACCCATTCCATTAGCATAGCACCTGATCGTATAGTTTGTTGCTAGTGCTTTTCTTCATGACTTATACATGTTCCTATGACTATGAGATTATGCAACTCCCGTTTGCCCGAGGAACACTTTGGGTGCTACCAAACGTCACAACGTAACTGGGTGATTATAAAGGTACATTACAGGTGTCTCCGAAGGTACATGTTGGGTTGGCATATTTCGAGATTAGGATTTGTCACTCCGATTGTCGGAGAGGTATCTCTGGGCCCTCTCGGTAATGCTCATCACCTAAGCCTTGCAAGCATTGTAACTAAAGAGTTAGTTATGAGATGATGTATTACGGAACGAGAAAAGAGACTTGCCAGTAACGAGATTGAACTAGGTATTGGATACCGACGATCGAATCTCGGGCAAGTAACGTACCGATGACAAAGGGAACAACGTATGTGGTTATGCGGTCGACCGATAAAGATCTTCAGAGAATATGTAGGAACCAATATGGGCATCCAGGTCCCGCTATTGGTTATTGACCGAGAGGTGTCTCGGTCATGTCTACATAGTTCTCGAACCCGTAGGGTCCACACGCTTAACGCTTCGATGATGCTTACTATGAGTTTTATGATGTTGATGTACGAAGGTTGTTGAGTCCCGGATGAGATCACGGACATGACGAGGAGTCTCGAAATGGTCGAGACATAAAGATTGATATATTGGAAGCCTATGTTTGGACTCGGAATCACTCCGGTGAAATTGGGAATTTTACCGAGTACCGGGGTTACTGAACCTCCGGGGGTCAATGGGCCTTGATGGGCCTTAGTGGGAAAGAGAAAGGGGCCCTATAGCTGGCGCAGCCTTCCCCCTTCCTAGTCCTATTAGGATTAGGAGAAGGGGTGGCCTCTCTCCCTCTCCCTTGGTCAAACCCTAGTTGGACTAGGATTTGGGGGAATCCTACTCCTAGTAGGAGTAGGACACCCCGGTCGCCTCCCTCCTGGCCGGCCAGCCCTCCCTTCCCTCCTTTATATACAGGCAGGGGCACCCCATGACACACAAGTTGATCGATTAGATCGTTCCTTAGCCGTGTCGGTGCCCCTTCCACCAGATTACACCTCGATCATACCGTGAGCGGAGCTTAGGCGAAGCCCTGCGTCGGTGGAACATCATCATCGTCACCACGCCGTCGTCTTGTGAAACTCTCCCTCAACACTCGGCTGGATCGGAGTTCGAGGGACGTCATCGAGCTGAACGTGTGCAGAACTCGGAGGTGCCGTACGTTCGGTACTTGGATCGGTTGGATCGGGAAGAAGTACGACTACATCAACCGCGTTGTTATAACGCTTCCGCTTTCGGTCTACGAGGGTACGTGGACGGATACTCTATACTCTCGTTGCTATGCCATCACCATGGTCTTGCGTGATCGTAGGAAAATTTTTGAAATTACTACGTTCCCCAACAGTGGCATCCGAGCCTGGTTTTATGCGTTGATGTCATATGCACGAGTAGAACACAAGTGAGTTGTGGGCGATACAAGTCATACTACCTACCAGCATGTCATACTTTGGTTCAGCGGTATTGTGAGATGAAGCGGCCCGGACCGACATTACGCGTACGCTTACGCGAGACTGGTTTCACCGCTGTGAGCACTCGTTGCTTAAAGGTGACTGGCGGGTGTCTGTCTCTCTCACTTTAGTTGAACCGAGTGTGGCTACGCCCGGTCCTTGAGAAGGTTAAAGCGGAGTCTATTTGACGAAATATCGTTGTGGTTTTGATGCGTAGGTAAGAACGGTTCTTGCTCAGCCCGTAGCAGCCACGTAAAACTTGCAACAACAAAGTAGAGGACGTCTAACTTGTTTTTGCAGGGCATGTTGTGATGTGATATGGTCAAGACATGATGCTATATTTTATTGTATGAGATGATCATGTTTTGTAACCGAGTTATCGGCAACTGGCAGGAGCCATATGGTTGTCGCTTTATTGTATGAGATGCAAACGCCATGTAATTGCTTTACTTTATCACTAAGGAGTAGCGATAGTCGTAGATGCAATAGTTGGCGAGACGACAACGATGCTACGATGGAGATCAAGGTGTCGCGCCGGTGACGATGGTGATCATGACGGTGCTTGAGATGGAGATCACAAGCACAAGATGATGATGGCCATATCATATCACTTATATTGATTGCATGTGATGTTAATCCTTTATGCATCTTATTTTGCTTTGATTGACGGTAGCATTATAAGATGATCCTTACTAAATTATCAAGAAGTGTTCTCCCGAGTATGCACCGTTATGAAAGTTCTTCGTCTTTGAGACACCACGTGATGATCGGGTGTGATAGGCTCTACGTTCAAATACAACGGGTGCAAAACAGTTGCACACGCGAATACTCAGGTTATACTTGACGAGCTATGCATATAAGATATGACCTCGAACACGGAGACCGAAGGTCGGCGTGAATCATATAGTAGATATGATCAACATATTGATGTTCACCATTGAAACTACTCCATCACACGTGATGATCGGTCATGGTGTAGTTGAAATGGATCACGCAATCACTTAGAGAATTGAGGATATTTTTCTAAGTGGGAGTTCTTAAGTAATATGATTAATTGAACTTAAATTTATCATGAACTTAGTACCGATAGTATCTTGCTTGTCTATGATGTGTAGATAGATGGCTCGTCTTTGTTGTTCCGTTGAATTTTAATGCGTTCCTTGAGAAAGCAAAGTTGAAAGATGATGGCAGCAATTACGGACTGGGTCCGTAACGAGGATTATCCTTATTGCTGCACGAAAGAATTACGTCCCCGAAGCACCGTTAGGTGCCGGGCCTGGTGCAAGGGCTGCGCCGAAGTTGTGAACGTCGCAAAGCAAAGCTGATGACTACTCTATAGTTCAGTGTGCCATGCTTTACGGCTTAGAACCGGGACTTCAACGTCGTTTTGAACACCATGGAGCATATGAGATGTTCCAGAGTTGAAGTTAATATTCAGCGAATGCCCGGATTGAGAGATATGAAGTCTCCAATAAGTTCTATAGCTGTAAGATGGAGGAGAATGGTTACGTCGGTGAGCATATACTCGTAATGTCCGGATATAACAATCACTTGATTCAACTGGGAGTTAATCTTCCGGATGATTGCGTCATTGACAGAATTCTCCAATCACGCCACCAAGCTACAAGAGCTTCGTGATGAACTATAATATGCAAGGGATGACCAAAACTATGCCCGAGCTCTTCGCGATGCTTTGAAAGCATGGAGGTAGAAATCAAAAGGAGCATCAAGTGTTGATGGTTAACAAAACCACTAGTTTCAAGAAAAGGGCAAAGGAAAGAAAAGGAAACTTCAAAAGAGCGGCAAGCAAGTTGCTGATCAAGAGAAGAAACCCAAGTCTGGTCCTAAGCACAAACTGAGTGCTTCTATTGCAAGCAGGCTGGTCCTTTGAAGCGGAACTGCCCCAAGTATTTGGCGGATAAGAAGGATGGCAAGGTTAACAAAGGTATATGTGATATACTTGTTATTGATGTGTACCTTACTAATACTCGCAGAGCACTGGTATTTGATACTGGTTACATTGCTAATATTTGCAACTCGAAGCAGGGCTACGGATTAGCGAAGATTGGCTAAGGACGAGGTGACGATCTTGCGTGGGAAATGGTTCCAAAGTCGATGTGATCGCGATCGACACGCTACCTCTACATCTACCTTCGGGATTAGTATTAGACCTAAATAATTGTTATTTAGTACCATCGTTGAGCATGAACATTATATCTGGATCTTGTTTGATGCGAGGCGGTTATTCATTTAAATCGAGAATAATGGTTGTTCTATTTATATGAATAATATCTTTTATGGTCATGCACCATTGAAGAATGGTTTGTTTTACTTAATCTTGATAGTAGTGATACACATATTCATAATGTTGAAACCAAAAGATGCAGAGTTGATAATGATGGTGCAACTTATTTGTGGCACTTGCCGTTTAGGTCATATCGGTGTAAAACGCATGAAGAAACTCCATGCTGATGGACTTTTGGAGTCACTTGATTATGAATCACTTGGCACTTGCGAACCGTGCCTTATGGGCAAGATGACTAAAACACCGTTCTCCGGAACTATGGAGAGAGCAACAGATTTATTGGAAATCATACATACCGATGTATGTGGTCCAATGAATGTTGAGGCTCGTGGCGGATATCGTTATTTTCTCACCTTCACAGATGATTTGAGCAGATATGGGTATATCTACTTAATGAAACACAAGTCTGAAACATTTGAAAAGTTCAAAGAATTTCAAAGTGAAGTGGAAAATCATCGTAACAAGAAAATAAAGTTTCTACGATCTGATCGTGGAGGAGAATATTTGAGTTACGAGTTTGGCCTACATTTGAAACAATGCGGAATAGTTTACAAACTTACGCCACCGAACACCACAACGTAATGGTGTGTCCGAACGTCGAATCGTACTTTATTAGATATGGTGCGATCTATGATGTCTCTTACTGATTTACCGCTATCATTTTGGGGTTATGCTTTAGAGACGGCTACATTCACTTTAAATAGGGCACCATCTAAATCCGTTGAGACGACGCCTTATGAACTGTGGTTTGGCAAGAAACCAAAGTTGTCGTTTTTGAAAGTTTGGGGCTGCGATGCTTATGTGAAAAAGCTTCAACCTGATAAGCTCGAACCCAAATCGGAAAAATGTGTCTTCATAGGATACCCAAAGGAGACAGTTGGGTACACCTTCTATCACAGATCCGAAGGCAAGATTTTTGTTGCTAAATTCGGAAACTTTTTGGAGAAAGAGTTTCTCACGAAAGAAGTGAGTGGGAAGAAAGTAGAACTTGATGAGATAATGTATCTACTCCCTTATTGAGAAGTAGTACATCACGTAAAACAGTTTCGTGGCACCTACACCAAATAGGGAGGAAGCTAATGATGATGATCATGAAACTTCAGATCAAGTTTCTCTGAACTTCAGAGATCAACGAGAACAAGATCCGCACTGAGTGGTACGGTAATCCTGTTTTGGAAGTCATGTTACTGGAACATGATGAACCTCGAACTATGAAGAAGCGATGGTGAGCCCAGATTCCACAAAATGGCTTGAGGCCATGAAATCTGAGATGGGATCCATGTATGAGAACAAAGTGTGGACTTTGGTTGACTTGCCCGATGATCGGCAAGCAATTGAGAATAAATGGATCTTCAAGAAGAAGACCGACGCTGATGGTAATGTTCTCGTCTATAAAGCTCGACTTGTTGCAAAAGGTTTTCGACAAGTTCAAGGGATTGACTACGATGAGACCTTCTCACCAGTGGCGATGCTTAAGTCCGTCCGAATCATGTTAGCAATTGCCGCATTTTATGATTATGAAATTTGGCAAATGGATGTTAAAACTGCATTCTGAATGGATTTCTGGAAGAAGAGTTGTATATGATGCAACCAGAAGGTTTTGTCGATCCAAAGGGAGCTAACAAAGTGTGCAAGCTCCAGCGATCCATTTATGGACTGGTGCAAGCCTCTCGGAGTTGGAATAAACGTTTTGATAGTGTGATCAAAGCATTTGGTTTTATCTGAGACTTTTGGAGAAGCCTCAGTATTTACAAGAAAGTGAGTGGGAGCTTTGTAGCATTCCTGATATTATATGTGGATGACATATTATTGATCGGAAATGATATAGAATTTCTGGATAGCATAAAGGGATACTTGAATAAAAGTTTTTCGATGAAAGACCTCGGTGAAGCTGCTTACATATTGGGCATTAAGATCTATAGAGATAGATCAAGGCGCTTAATAGGACTTTCACAAAGCACATACCTTGATAAAGTTTTGAAAAAGTTCAAAATGGATCGAGGCAAAGAAAGGGTTCTTGCCGGTATTACAAGGTGTGAAATTGAGTAAGACTCAATGCCCGACCACCGCAGAAGATAGAGAGAAATGAAAGATGTTCCTATGCTTCAGCCATAGGCTCTATCATGTATGCAATGCTGTGTACCAGACCTGATGTGTGCCTTGCTGTAAGTTTAGCGAGCGGTACCAAAGTAATCCAGAGTGGATCATCGGACAGCGGTCAAGAACATCCTTAAGTACTTGAGAAGAACTAAGGATATGTTTCTCATTTATGGCGGTGACAAAGAGCTCGTAAATGGCAGTTACGTCGATGCAAGCTTTGACACTGATCCGGACGATTCTAAATCGCAAACCGGATACGTATTTACATTAAGCGGTGGAGCTGTCGGTTGGTGCAGTTCCAAACAAAGCGTCGTTCGGGATCTACATGTGAAGCTGAGTACATAGCTGCTTCGAAGCAGCTAATGAAGGAGTCTGGATGAAGGAGTTCATAACCGATCTAGGTGTTGTACCTAGTGTATCGGGTCCAATGAAAATCTTTTGTGACAATCTTGGTGCAATTGCCTTGGCAAAGGAATCCAGATTTCACAAAAGAACCAAGCACATCAAAAGACGCTTCAACTCCATCCGGATTTGGTCCAGTGGGAGACATAGAGATATGCAAGATACATACGGATCTGAATGTTGCGACCGTTGACTAAGCCTCTTCCACGAGCAAAACATGATCAGCACCAAGACTCCATGGGTGTGAGAATCATTCTTGTGTAATCTAGATTATTGACTCTAGTGCAAGTGGGAGGCTGAAGGAAATATGCCCTAGAGGCAATAATAAAAGTTATTATTTATTTCCTTATATCATGATAAATGTTTATTATTCATGCTAGAATTGTATTAACCGGAAACATAATACATGTGTGAATACATAAACCTACAGAGTGTCACTAGTATGCCTCTACTTGACTAGCTCGTTAATCAAAGATGGTTATGTTTCCTAACCATGAACAAGGAGATGTTATTTGATTAACGGGATCACATCATTGGTTGAATGATCGATTGACATGACCCATTCCATTAGCATAGCACCTGATCGTATAGTTTGTTGCTAGTGCTTTTCTTCATGACTTATACATGTTCCTATGACTATGAGATTATGCAACTCCCGTTTGCCGAGGAACACTTTGGGTGCTACCAAACGTCCACAACGAATCGGGTGATTATAAAGGTACATTACAGGTGTCTCCGAAGGTACATGTTGGGTTGGCATATTTGAGATTAGGATTTGTCACTCCGATTGTCGGAGAGGTATCTCTGGGCCCTCTCGGTAATGCTCATCACCTAAGCCTTGCAAGCATTGTAACTAAAGAGTTAGTTATGAGATGATGTATTACGGAACGAGAAAAGAGACTTGCCGATGCGAGATTGAACTAGGTATTGGATACCGACGATCGAATCTCGGGCAAGTAACGCACCGATGACAAAGGGAACAACGTATGTGGTTATGCGGTCCGACCGATAAAGATCTTCGTAGAATATGTAGGAACCAATATGGGCATCCAGGTCCCGCTATTGGTTATTGACCGAGAGGTGTCTCGGTCATGTCTACATAGTTCTCGAACCCGTAGGGTCCGCACGCTTAACGTTTCGATGGCGGCTTACTATGAGTTTTATGATGTTGATGTACGAAGGTTGTTTGGAGTCCGGATGAGATCACGGACATGACGAGGAGTCTCGAAATGGTCGAGACATAAAGATTGATATATTGGAAGCCTATGTTTGGACTCGGAATCACTCCGGGTGAAATTGGGAATTTTACCGAGTACCGGGGTTACGGAACCTCCCGGGGTCAATGGGCCTTGATGGGCCTTAGTGGGAAAGAGAAAGGGGCCCTATAGCTGGCGCAGCCTTCCCCCTTCCCTAGTCCTATTAGGATTAGGAGAAGGGGTGGCGCCTCTCTCCCTCTCCCTTGGTCAAACCCTAGTTGGACTAGGATTTGGGGAAATCCTACTCCTAGTAGGAGTAGGACACCTGATGCGCCTCCCTCCTGGCCGGCCAGCCCTCCCTTCCCTCCTTTATATACAGGGCAGGGGCACCCCATGACACACAAGTTGATCGATTAGATCGTTCCTTAGCCGTGTCGCGTGCCCCTTCCACCAGATTACACCTCGATCATACCGTGGCGGAGCTTAGGCGAAGCCCTGCGTCGGTGGAACATCATCATCGTCCCACGCCGTCGTCTTGTGAAACTCTCCTCAACACTCGGCTGGATCGGAGTTCGAGGGACGTCATCGAGCTGAGCGTGTGCAGAACTTCGGAGGTGCCGTGACGTTCGGTACTTGGATCGATTGGATCGGGAAGAAGTACGACTACATCAACCGCGTTGTTATAACGCTTCGCTTTCGGTCTCACGAGGGTACGTGGGCGGATACTCTATACTCTCGTTGCTATGCCATCACCATGGTCTTGCGTGATCGTAGGAAAATTTTTGAAATTACTACGTTCCCCAACAGCCCCCACCGCCTGTGTTCCTCCGCCACCCCCACCCCTCACCAGCGTCGAGTTTTCTTCGTTCGTGAGGCCCCACAACCACCCGAGCCCTTGATCGCACCGCGAACTCCGTGAGCTCTGAAAAATTGATGACCCAATTTTGAAATTTAGTCTACTGTGATTTAACTAGTGTGGCATATAAAAGGGGAAAACCATAAGCATTGGGAGTATAGTGTTGAGCGTGCCATGGCGGATCTGAAGGTGCAAACCGGACAAAGGCAACTTCGCAACCAAGACAAGAAATTAGAGTAAAGCAGTTGTGATCTATTTTCTTGCTGCGATAAATAAGTTGAGTAGATACGGAAGAGTACCGCCTCTGGTGCGGCGCCGTGTATGCATCTGCTGAGAATTTGACGGTGCTGCGGTAGCGATGGCTGTCGGCGGCGTGGAAGCAGATCTAGGAGGGTAGATGGTGGCGGCGGGGCGCGGTGGACAAGACGGTCGTAGGAGTGGCGCCGGCAAGGTGGACGACATCGGGGATGAAGCAAGAGAACGGGATGCAAGGATCCCGGTCCGAAGGCGTGGATGAGAGAGGTCGATCTCTTGTAATGGACGGCGGCGTCGGGGTATCAACTCCGGCATGGTGGAGGAGGACGGCGGTGGATGGGGTGGCGGACGGCGGACGGAGGAGGTGGGGTGGAGAGGGTGTTTTGGCGCCCACGGAGTATGAATGGGGAAAAGGGAGGTAGAGAGGAAGGGGGGAACCATGTATTCAGGGCGCGCTTGTCTCAAATGCGAGGAAATTTACAAACTTAGCCCCCGTTTCAAATTTCTACTACACCACATCAACAATAGTCGGTTGGGGATAGGACGGTAATCTCGCATACACCGAATATTTGCCGACAAGAGTTTGTTTTTGGCGCCCACCGTGTATGAATATAAATAGGGGAGGGAGTCGATTTCGGCCGAGGACACACTGTGTTTTGGCGCCCACCGTGTATGAATCCGGGTGAGAGGCGGTTACGTCACGTTTGGGTGAAATCACAAACCTACCCCTATCGAAACCTATAGAAATCCAGCAGATAGGCTTTGCGTGGCAGGGATAGGCAGTAGTGATTTCCATCTCGCAGATTTTGGTTTCGGGCGGTTACTGGGACTTTCCCCGCTTCGTTCAAATTTTTCAGAGTGCACGTTTACCGTGCCAACTCAATTGAATCCCGTTTGTATTCTATTTTTTTCCGGGCGGGATCCATTTTCAATAGGAATTACATTCTATATACATCATTTTTTATATATACTTTCAAAAGCACAACAAAGAATTCTGCTCCTTTATATGTATAATATGATTTACAAATACAACGATCTCGAAATCTTAAGGTTGAATTCAAATTTTTTAACCAAATTATGTTCTACTAAAATGTATGGATCAGTAATACCTACATATTAAATAACATAGATGTGCGTGAATTCATATGAGTATGCATGTTTGATAGATCAATTTTGGTTCGAGTATGGATTACATGTATCATCATCTCAATTCAAATATTTGAATCCTTTTTGTTCCTCCTTTCACGCCCATCTCTCTCGCATGCGTGGTCCTTCGTAGCTATCACTCTCTTTTCTCCAGCTCACCCAGACGCTCACTTCATGTTTCTCCTATCCTCGCAAACATGGTCTCTCGACGATCCCTTGAGAAGTGTCACACTCTCCTATCATTATACATTACACGGTTTTCATTATCTCTCACGTCTCTCTGTTCTCTGGTACTTGGTACCTAAGCTTTCCTTTTCACCGCCACACACACAGTCTCCACTCGTCTTTCACTTTGTCTTTCTCTCTATGGGATTCACTCACACACCCTATATGTCTTTACATATGACTCATACCACTAAAATTACTCTCTCTCTCTCTCTCCTGTAGACACAACATTTGTTGCGGTCTCCTTTTGTCTCCATCCTGCATCGACATTATTCATTTGTTTACCGATCGAGACAACCCGACTCTGTCTCCTCTCTCTCTCACACACAGACACACACACACACAACTCCTGCTTCCACTCCCCTTCCCGACTACCGTCTCTCTCTCACACACAAAACTCTCGCTTTCGCACCCCGACTCGTACTTCTCTCACAAACATTTATCGACTAGCTAGCCTCTAGATAGGTTTATACACCCGCACACTCGTGCTTCCACCATCGCATACATATCTCTCTCCTGCTCCTTGTATCTATGTAGATTTTTCTTCCCTTCTCGAGACACGCCCTCTCGATCGTGCACACACGCACTATCGCCTCATTTTAAGCTGATACCTATTGCACACACACTCCTTGTGTCTTTGTCACACATGCACTTCGTCCTCATCCACTCTCCCTCTCTCTCACACACACATGTGCTTTTTGCAACAACTAGCAAGATGCCCATGTGTTGTACGGAACATCAAGATGCATTTGTATGAGTAGTTTATCTTGTGGGGGAAAAGGATGAACGAGGGAAGGCCTTATTTGCAAATGTGGAGAGGGGTGTGGGTATCTTTTTGCAAAATAGCCATAGTTTCCTTCCTATCCGTCAGATATAGATCGGACGGCCTATATTGCAGGATGGCAGGCACATGATCATCACCGACAATGCTTTTTATAGGAGTAGGGATAAAAAATAAAGTTGGTGATGATAGTGGGCCTGCCATCCTGTAATGTAGGTCGTCCGATTTATATCTGACTGATAGGAAGGAAAATATGGCAATTTACCCGCACTCTTCACCACATTTGCAGATAAGGCCTTCCCTCATTCATCCTTTTCTCCCACAAGATCTTGATGTTCCGTGCTACGCACGGGCATCTTGCTAGTAAGAGTAGAAATTAGACATATACCACTTCTCGAATCTTGAAACCAACAACATTCCTCCCTTATCTCATCAAAAATGCCAAAGAAATATATTTTGAGTGAAACATAACATATTTTTAGTGATATACGTATTTCAAAACTAGACTTTTTTTTCTATCAAATCGGTGAGTATGTAATAATCTACTTTGATCGTGTGGCAACGCATTGGCACATTGCTAGTAGTTATTATAATTTTGTGGACACTAGACAAATTGTGGAGTACATATACGAAGAGAAGAGGTGAACGCACGCAGTCGGCCTCTCGCTATCGCGCACACATGAGTGTTACGTAAAGGCGACGTTAAAAAATAAACCCTAAAACCCTAGGTGTATGATTGCTGCATTCGCGGGTACCGGGTACGTGGTGGAGCACCTTTGTAGGAATAGTCAGCTCGCGTGATAATTTGATCCGTAGGAGTTGATGGTCGGGACCACAGGTGAACGACTTGGAGCGCGGTGGCTCGCCAGTTGCCACAGATCGAGTAGCCACATTTAAAATATCGTTTTTCTAGCGGGGTTAAGAGTTCCGATTTTCAATGGCGCGTTATAAGTAGTAAGTAGTTTTCAGAACGATTGGTATGGAGCGAAAATGGAATTCATAGTACTAAGTACCTCCTTGGCGTATGGTTGTATGGTTTTTTTTGCGATGGAGGTTGTATGGGTTTATGTTGCGAGATGTTGAACCTGGTAGTTCTAGGGCAAATACTATGGTTTATATTTAGATGCTGGTTTTCAGTAATGAAAATCGGAAGGGGAAACCCTTCTTTGATTAAAAAAACTACTACCTCCATTCTGGTTTACTAGTCCCCATCGTACTTTGGGTCAAAGTTTGTCCACAATTTTACTTGTAAAATGTGAATGGAAAACGAGATTTTGTTATACCCAAACAAAAAAGGACTGGAGGGAGTGATTGCTCTGACACGGACGCGACCTCTC
This sequence comes from Aegilops longissima, assembly GCA_021605205.1. Taxonomy (NCBI): domain Eukaryota; kingdom Viridiplantae; phylum Streptophyta; class Magnoliopsida; order Poales; family Poaceae; genus Aegilops; species Aegilops longissima. The sequence goes on from CM038677.1 coordinate 714,090,544, forward strand.
ATAGCGCAGGCATTGAACCGGCACGCCGGCCAAGAGGGCCGCACTTGCTGCAGGCCCGGCTGAGCACGCCTCCTCGCCGCGTGCAACCAGCTTAAGACTGCCCCGCCTACCTTCATTGAATCCGCGCGTGTGCCGGCAACACGCCCTTCCGCGAGCCGGCAGGCATTTTAGAACACAAAAAATCACTAAAATATAATTAATTTACGCATGGTCTTGACATGTTGTGCTCACACTGGTAGCAGGAACTAGTAGAGTTTTTTCTTTATTTATAACTCTCCTCACATTTTTTTGGCTTTGAAATGAATCATGGTTGTGGACATTATGTATGAAATGTGCAGATATCTATGAACATGAGTTTGATGTGGAAGTTGAACTTGGAATGTCGGGCTTGTGCGTGAACTATACCATGTCCAATGCTTCATCTGTTATTGTTTGGAAAGTAATCGCTGTTATTAAATGACCCAAAAAAAACATTTTGTGCCACATCAGTAGATGCACAGACATCACAATAGGCATGCTGACTGGATAAACATTTGAACCTAGCTATTATGAAGGAAATTTTGTATTGACAACAATTTTAGATAGCAGGAGACGCCTAGCCTGCTCTGCCTCTGCTAGCTTATTTCTGGCTTCCACTACTAGGGAAAACCTTATACACAGAATCTTAGCAGCAGCGCGGTTTAAAAACAAACGCTACTGCTAATTAGCAGTAGCGAGCTTGAGAAAACCGCGCTACTAATAACATGATAGTAGTAGCGCGGATTTTTACCCTTCGCTACTACTAAGTTATTTCCACTGTGCCTCCCGGGACCAGCCGTAGTAGTAGCGTGGGTTATAAACCCACGCTACTACTAAGTCGATAGTAGTAGCGCGGGTTATAAACCCCACGCTACCACCTGCATCTGCTCCCACCCCACCAACCATCCCACGCCATGTCTAAAAAAAAACACTCAGCGCCAGATCCAGATCCCCAATCCCGTCTCCGCTCCCACCTCCTCTTCTCAACGCCCCGCCGCAGGGCGTGGAAGCGGTGCGTCCACTCCGGCCACCACGATAGCGCCACCTAGTGCCACGCCGCCACCGCCGCCGACTTCGCGCCCGTGCCCAGGATGTGCCGCCTCCTCATGGCCAACTACGCCCCGCCCGACCTCCTCGCCGCGGCGCCCCTCCTCCTCGACCCCTCAAACGTCGTGCGCCGCCGCACCTACCCCGACACGGGGGGCCGGGTCACGCCCTACCTTGTCTACCTTGACCACGCGCACGCTCCTCGACAACCGCCTCAGCAAGCGCCGCTTCGACGGCGGCTATGTCCACAACGGCCTCCTCCGCGCCGCCGGCTGGGTGCTCGACAGGGAGTGCGACCTGCTCCGGGACCTCCTCCACCGGTACCCCGCCTACACGCTCACCTTCACGGGCCACTCCCTCGGCGGCGGCTTCGCCACCATGCTCACCATGGTCGTCGTGCTCAACCTCGACAAGCTCGGCAAGGTCGAGAGGGGCCGCACCAGGTGCTATGCCATGGCCCCCGCCCGCTGTATGTCGCTCAACCTTGCCGTCAGATACGCCGATGTCATCAACTCTGTCATGCTGCAAGTGAATCACTGATGACCCAATTGATTTGGTTGCTTGCTTGTCTGAATTTGGTGGTTACAAGTTCAGTTGTAGAAGAATATGGGTTACATGTAGTATGTCTGAATTTGGGTTACATGTAGCTGTCAGACTGAATTTTGGTGGATACCTGCTATGCTTCTGAGTAAGATAAACATTGCATTGCAGAATCTAGTATAATGCCTATCTGAATTTTGCTGGGTGCTTCCTTGTTGCTAGAAATTCAGTTGCAGAATTTAGTTACATGCCTATCTGAATTTTTTTGGGTGCTTGCCTGCTGCTAAATTCAGTTATTACAGAAGTTAGTTACATGCCTGTCTGAATTTTGGTGAGTGCTTGCTTCCTGCTAAAAGTTCAGTTGCATAATTTAGTTACATGTCTATCTGCATTTTGTTGGGTGCTACTTACGTCGGATAAGAATATGGTTCAGATTAAAAACTGCAATTTGTCAAATCGGGACAACCAGCTTCTAGGTGAAAAGCGAGTTAGTTATTCTCAAATTTCGAGTTGCCTCTATATGAAATTTGTAAAGCAAGTTCCAAGCTTTCCGTAGAGTATTTATTTGCGTCGTTTGGATGTATGGTTTGAGAGCAGCCATGGTTTTAGTTTGTTGTCCCGAAAGTTAGTATCCTGGCGCATTGTTTTCAGTATGCCAGCCACGGCCTTATAGAGGCTGTTTAAAAAAAGTTTCAATACGAATTTTTTAGAGGGTTTGTAGTAGATTGCAAGGCCGATTTCAGTTTCAGTTTGCTCCACCGTTGTGAAAGGTGGAGGAGCCTAGATTGCAAGGCCGATTTCAGTTTCAGTTTTGATCGAGCCTAGATTGCAAGCCTGATTTTAATACTAGCACTCTCCATGCAGCTCCTCAATAATTGTAGTCAATTGGTTGGACAGTCTTCTTGCTTTCATCATTTTTTTAGTTATATACGTAGTTGGCTGGGATTATAATGCTATCTTTGCTTCTCAGAATCTGTCCAAATTGATGTAGGAAGATAAACAGTTGTTGATCGCTTCCACGATTAGCACCAACTAAGTTTCCTTAGATGTTTGCACCTTAGAAAGTGGTATCTGCTTAATATGAAGATCATTTGTCGAGTTCAGTATCGTAATATTACAAGCGGCCCACTTACAGATGTAGACAGATGGCTACCTGTGCAGCCCTACTTCCTTGCTTGTTTGTCATGGACCCAACCGAAGCCCAATGGGCCACACTCCCCTGAATGCCTCTTGTATTTCTCTCCAGTGTAGGTTTGCACACACTCCAATCCTAAATTCTTATTCTAAAAAAAAATAAAAAACTCCGAAATTCTCTCTTCCTAGGAAAAGTAGTATTAATGCTCTCTGCTGAACTTTGAAATCGTATGACATTTTTGGGCTGTGAGATTTTATAAGAGAAAATTTCAGAAGATTCCAGCCACTGTGAAAGAAAGAAACAAAGAAGATTGCCGAACTTCAAGAAATATTTCCTGTATGATTCATAGGTTTTGGATTATTTTTTTATCCTCAACATTGTTTTTTATGAGTGTTCTTTGAATCATAGGATTCGCCACACCACGTGTACGATGTTAGCCGCTGATGACATCCTAACTGCCTGGTACCAAAATTCTTCATGGGTGACTTTTTTTTCTTAGCCAATGGCACGCGTGGCTTCTTCTAGAAGCATAGACCATTGAAAGGAGAAGAGGACCATGACCTTACCTCATGTGTGTGTAATGCATGAGAGCCGTGCGGAAAGGGGAAAAGATCTTGTTTCATTCCTGGCCGGTTGCTTTCAGTTTCAGGTTAGTCATCAGGCTAATAATTTGACTATTTCTTGTGAAGGACTTGCTGTCGATGTTAGGCCATCTATGTAGTGTATAGTCGACCAGTCAACTCCATCACACGTTTCATGAGATTCTCTTCTACTAGTCATCATTACTATGCAGATAATATCTTGTGTTAGACATGGGCCACTGTTCGGTTTACTCCCTCGTCCCATAACATAAGAGTGTTTTAACACGCTCTTATATTATGGGCGGAGGAATAAGTATTTAGATCTCATACTCATAAATTAAATGCATATAGATTTATCATGGGTCTTTGTTAATTAACAATTTTAATAGGTTTATCGGTATATTATGACGAAACAGTAAAAAGAAGAAGGTTGTGTTTCAAAAAGTGGATTGAGTACTAATTAGCCATCAATTCCATGATTCTTGTGTAGTTGGGCACTGTCCCGTTTAACTTATTGTAGTATACTATGATAATTAACCATGATTTCCCTTGCTCTTCTTTCGCAGTTCGGTTGAAATCATCATTCTTTTCCCACTTGCTAAGAAATGTTGCAACAAAAGATATCAGCACCAAAGAAATTATGTGTTAATGCTTTCCTTTTAAACTACTTCAAAAAAAACAAAGAAATTGGATTTTTTAGCCATATTATCCTTTGAACATCTATATGAAATGATCTAAGTTTAAGTATATTTAGTTTTGAAGAAAACTAAAGGAAATTAATGTGAAAATTAGATATGTCCTATTACCTGGCAATATATAGTTCATCTAGGCTTGGTTGGCAATATATATCATCTAGAAATTAATTTCATTTGTTTGTAGCTATTACATAGGCAATCTCTTTTTAATAGAAATCACTCACTTTTTTTGTTTTCGTATATTTATTCCCGTAGCTACTGTACATCACAACATGCAAGGAAATATATGTCAGCTGAAATTTAATTTAATTTGTTCTTTGCTCTTTACAGAAATCTTGGATTCATAAATGGGAGAAGCACATAAGGGAGAAAAAGATGATTGCAAGGATGGAGAGGGAGCAAATCATTTGGAGGGATAGAATGCCACTGTTTGGTGTTTTTATGCATTTTTGTTTGCTTTCAACTGTGTTTGCACTAGCTGGGAATAGGTGACTAGGCAATAAGTGTAGATGTATGGATATGCTCTAATGCTCCTGGTTTACTATAAAATCTTCGATTTGGAATGATGTGTAATGCTGCTGGTTTATTACAAATTTTGGCTTGTTTTAGTTGTTAGAATTGTATGCATAAAATGGAATTGATGGATTTTATTTTTTTAATTCCTAATTAGTTCGTAGTAGCGTGGGGGTGAAATGGAGCGCTACTAGTATTCAGGATACTAGTAGCGTGTGGTACTATAGACGCGCTACTAGTATTCAGGATACTAGTAGCGTGTGGTACTATAGACGCGCTACTACTATTTCATTAGTAGTAGCGTGGGTTTACCCCGCGCTACTACTAACTATTAGCTGTAGCGCGATACTAGTAGCGCGGGTACCCGCGCTGCTAGTAGCCATTTTACCCACGCTGCTAGTAGCCTTTTTCCTAGTAGTGTTCTTCCATCTCTTCTTTGGCTTGGGTGAAGAGAGCATCTGATTGCTCTTTTCGCTTCTTCAGGAACTCAGCTACATTCTCAAGGGCTCTTTGCGCTTTCTTTCAGCCTTCTTGATGCCACGAGGACACGAACAACTAACGACTCCACGGCTTGTGTGTAATCCAACATCATCAGGAATTTGCACCTTGTGTCTAATCCAGCATCATTAGGGAACTGGAACCTTGTGTGTAATCCAGCCTCATTTTGGAAACATGATCTCGAGGTTGACCATACTTCCCTCCTCGCAGGAACTGCATCCTGACATGAAGTTACTTCTTTTTTAGATCAATACTCAGAGAAACCTAGATCCATTTAGTAGAAGCCGGATAAATAGAACTCGGAGAAGTGAATTCAAAAGGAAAAAAAATATAAAAACAGACTACAAGGTGAGAATACCCACTTCCTACATCAAGCTAAAAACGAAAGCATTAGGACGATTAAGACTCTTCTTATTACACATCGAAGAACACCACGCTTAAGAGAAACAGAAACTACAACATATACACATCGAAGAACACGAGGCTACACGAAAGTAATTGAAAGGGTGTTACTTACCAAAGCTCGTTTTACAGGTTGGTGCAGCTCCTCTTTAACTTGCCACGCTCCTTGAAGATGTCCCGAATATCCCGTGTTTGGTCTTCATTGCTCCTCTGCATGTTTGTACTCGTGGTTTTAAAATCTCAACATGGCAAGAAAAATATACTACTAGTAATACTCGCGCATCTTGTGGGCAACATTAAAGCACTAAATCGCCATGTTAGAGCATCTCCAACAGAATCGCATAGCAGCGGCGCTTTAAAAAGCGTTTGAAGTGCTGAGATCGAGAAGTAGATAGAGTAGAGGATAGTTCTCAGCATAGATATATAAAAAACGATAATTCAACTACTCCTCGTCGGCCGACTCCTCCTCGGTGATGTCCTCCTCCGACGTCTGACTGTAGGCGTGAAGATACCGATCGTTGTTGGATAACCAGGGCGACACTGCTCCTAGCCTCATGTTGAATTGAGCGTCCGCTTTTCTCCTACACTTGTCCTCGCGATAGGTGGCTCGCTCCGCCCTCCTCTTATCCCTCTCCGCCCTCCTTGATGATGTCCTGCGCGAAGTGTTGGCGCCACAGCGCCATGGCTTCCTCATCCATCTAGGCGATGCCGAGACGGTGCTCCCGCCTCTGGTTGTCGCGACGATCTTCGTCGGTGCTAAGCCGCGGCAGAGGCGTGAGCTCCTGCGCCCGCTCCCGCGTCGGCATGTTGGGGTAGTTCAATGTTCTATGAGGCCACCGGAGTCACCACGCTGCCGCGTCGTACGCGCGGGCGGCCTCATTGGCGGTGTCGAAATTGCCGAGGCCGAGGCGCATCCCACGGAACCGGATCTCGGCGGAGAAGCCACCGGAGGGGCGCGCGTGGACGCCGCGGTATCCCCAAGTTTCCCGGCGACGCGGCGGCATGGTGGCGCGGCGGCGGTGAGGCGAAAATGAGCGGGGAGAGAGCGGTGGCAAGGCACAGAGTGGTGGGAGGGCGTTGGATTTTATAAAGCGCGTCGGACGCCGCGCGCCAAAACTAGCGCACGCCCGGCCGTTTTTCCCGCGCGCGCGATCCTTTCCCGACGTCTCTGCTATCTCTACTCTCTTCTCTACTGTTATATTTTTTTATATTTTATATTTAATATTTATCTCTACTTCCTTTACTGTCTACTTTTTTCTCTATACTTTTTTTCTTGCAATATACGCCGTCCGATTTGTATCTGACAGATAGGAAGGAAACAAATGGGAATTTTGCAAAAAGATACCCATACCCCTCTCCAGATTTGCAAATAAGGCCTTCCCTCGTTCATCCTTTTCTCCCACAAGATAAACTACTCATACAAATGCATATTGATGCGTGCAACGCATGGGCATCTTGCTAGTTCTAAAAACCTTTCCATCATTTGCCACACTACTGGTTGCGGATGAAAAACCTACCAAGCACAGTAGCGATCAGAGCGACGCACAATTACAAGCTGATATTCTGTTGGACAATGGAGGCTATAACCAATTACTTTTACGGGAACAATAGCACCCAGGAATTTTGAAGGGTAGGTATGAACAAAATTGGAACTGCACATGTACTGCTAAGTGATTCAATACACACATTCCCAATCGAGGAGGAGAACGATGGTCGCGGCAGCCTCTATGAGTCATGGTCGGCAACGGGAGTCAGTTCATTGTCCATGACAGTGGTACTTCTGCGCTTGGCATCGGCTTCCGGGAAGCAGATCCGAGACCGTGTAAGACGATGCCGGGGAAGAGGCTCCGTGTACGACGATGACGCTGGACCGGCTCCAGTGCGGCATATGAGGTCGTCGATGAGGCAGATGCGTTGCGGTGGACGAGTGCGCCGATGTAAAGGGGAGGAGCACGAAGGCTGCGGTGCCGTGGAGAAGTCTATTTTGTGGTGGGGATAGAAAATGGGGAGTATTCAGGTGTACTACTCTGGGTGCCGGGGTGGGGTTGGCTGGGTAGGGTGAACCTGAAGTTACGAAAACAGCCCCCTACCAAGCGTCATCCGTAGGCCTGTTCCAAAGGCTATGATGGTAACTTCCCACTGCTCGAATCAGGGTCGCGCGAGATTTTCCCGCCGACCTCAAAATTTTGTGAAACTGGACTCCCCATGTGGCATGTTGAGTGATTCGGTTAAGCAACTAGCGAGTAGTAGTAGTAAACTCTGCATATTAGGTTTGACCGAAGTCAAACTTCCTAAAGTTTGACCAAGTTTATAGAAAAATATAAACATTTACCATAACAAATATGTATGATGTGAAAGTACATTCAATAATGAATCTAATGGTATTTATTTGTTATTGTATATGTTAATATTTTTTGTTATAAGCTTTCTGAGAGTTTACAAAACTTGACTTTGACCAATGCTAATACGCGGACTTAAATAAAAACAGAGGGAGTACACATTTGTTATCTTAGTTTGTAGTGAACTAATGATTTGTTGAAATTGTGAAATAAATATATTAGGCTATTGACTTCGAATGTAATGGTCTATACAATTCAATAGTTACAATCATTGTCGAATCCCAAGATGTATACAAGGTCTATAGTACTTCACAACATGCTCAAACTCACATAATCCCAGTCAAATGAGAATCTAAATGCATTTCATAGTTATTACTTTGTAGGATGCAACAAAAACAACCATAACTCTACATCAGCCATTGGCCCTGTTTGGATACTCTAACACAGTTAGAGTTAGAGTTATTTTCTAACCCACTTAACCCAAATAAGCACCTCTCCACTGGGATAGTTGGGTTAGATGGAACTAACCCACTCTAACCCTCCCTGTTTGGATACTTTTGGGTTATTTGAGCCCCCAACTAACCTAAACTAGCTCTAACCCCATGATCCAAACATGGCCATTATAGAAGCAACATTTTGACATATCCCAATGTGTGAATGAAACGTGCAGAGAGAGCTTTTGAAGATGGAGCAGATAGGGCGGGAAAGATTGTATGTATGTGGACGAGAGAGTAGGAGACAAACCTAACGAGACAGAGGGAGAGAGATAGAGAGAAAGAGAGAGAAGAAGTTAGGTGCATGAGAAAGATGGAGACATGTAATATCGTGAGATGCGTGTGCATCCAGATTCTATATCGTGGAAGGAGAAGAGACAACATGTCGATGAGAGAGCTGGAAAAACATGGACGACAGGGGAAGGATCTCCTGGGTTGAGGGATTGACAATTTTGTGCGGGGGAGAGAGGGATTGGTAATTTTGTGCAAGAGAGAGATAGAGAGAGGGTGGGGGAGGAGTCAGTCAGCCGTCGTCACATCACCCAGCTTCCAAATGACCCCGCATTCTCTAGCGTGGTGTGGTCGCCGTCTTCGATCTGCTCGATGCCCTCTTTGAAGATTGAGGTGTTGTGCATGTTGGGGTGCAAAGAAGCACAAGCGAGAGTGGTCGCGATATAACCTTGGATGGGGATGAATTGTGTGCTCGGGGGAGTGTGTGTGTGTGGTTGTGCTGCGTGTGTGTGTGCGTGAGAGAGAGAGAGAGAGATATTGAGAGAAAAAAACCTAAGGAGAGAAATGGGTATTCACAAAGTTGTGCGGGCCTTGAGGTGGGAAGGGGCCGGGTGAGGGTGTCAAAATGTGCGCGTTGATGCATGTGTTGCATGCGACCGTGCGAGGGACGAACGAATCGAGAGAGATGGTTGTTATGTTACGGATGCTCCTCTCTCTCTCCGTCTCTCTCTCTCCGTCTCTCTCTCTCCCTCTCTCTCTCTCACACACACACATACAAGTAAACTAGAAGACCGTTCTCTCATGTATACACAACGTATCGGCACATCTGTCTATGTCTCACTCATGCATGATCATTTGCACATTCACACCTCTCTATGTCTGTATCACACGCACACCGTCTCCACATTGCCCTTCCGCCACAACACACATATGGGCACATACACACGTTCTCTCTCAGTCACACACACAAAATCAGTATTAAAAAAACTAGGGCGCACCTAAAACGTCCAAATCCAAATAAACAGGAACTGGAGCTAAATTCAAATATATGGAAATATTGCAAGGCCAAGAACTTTCCCAGGAAAAAAAAGTTGAGTAATATTCGAGGATTGTTTTCACAGACACAAAAAGGTTCGGTGGATGTCCTTCAAGCGCGACACGGTGACGCACCATTCGATCGACCGCGCGGCCGCGGTTCACGCGCTTGCACAGGATTCCGTATCGTGGCTGTGGTACTAACTAATAAAAGTGCTGCCTAACTCTAATGTTTACGTGTACTAGTACGGTTTTCTTTTAAGTTTGACCAACCTTATATAAAACTAAAGTAAACTCCCACACGCGCACTCACCAATATGCCGCCGCCGCCGTTGCGCATGCCGGCGCCCACCTGCTCCGGCCAACAATTTCTCGCCCATCACCGCCGTGTCGCCGCCATCCCTGTGCCATGAAGCCGAAGGCTCGCCCGCTCACGTCGTCTGCAGTCCCTCCTTGTGATGCCGCCGTGCTTCCAAGCATGCAAGCAGCTGGTGGAGCCGCGTCTATGCACGCAGCGTACGAAGAGGAGGACGAGCGCGTGCTCCAGCACGCCGGCGAGGAGGAACTAGCGTGTCATTGTCATCTCCGCCCGCGCGGAAGAGGCGCGCATGGTGGCTGTCGCGGCGGAAGCCGGTCGCGCGCGCGTCGAAACCGCAAACCGGGTGCGGATGCCGAATCTACCTTCGAGACCTTGAATGCCACGTGGATCCAGCAATCTGATGGAGCAATTTGGGTCAATCGACTCTTGTGAGCCGTTTGATGCAACATGGATGGCTAGAAGGGCTTCTTCCACCTCTTCTGCCATCTTCTTCCTTCGCTCCGTCGAACTTCTTTCACATATCGACTGACCCAAATTATACTACTAGTACGAACGTATTAAGTACAGTAGGAACACGAAGGTACGAGCAGTAGTACCAACTGCAAGAAGAACAGTAGTAAGACATAGTACTAGTACTACTCGACGTACTAAAGAGTTCAAATAACGAGAAAGAACATACTAAACATAGTTCTGCAGGGGCCTCAGCACAACACACCCTTGAAAATAAACTAAGCAACTAGTCCGTTTGACACTGCAGTAGAACCAGCATGAGCGACGACGCTGCCACCTACTTGGAGTCCGAGTCCACGTCCTCGACTTCGTCCTCGTCCCTCTTCCTCTTCCTCGTCACCGACGCTTCTTTGCTTGAACCGGACACTGGGCTCTGCTTCTTCGTCCAACCCTTGTAGATATTTAAACAAAGGTAGGCATCCATTGCTGCGTACAGGATGTGATCTTCATCTAATGTCTTCGACTCCCATGCATGATGAAACTCGTGATGAGGTTTCTTCAGTTTAGCGTACGAAGGATCAATCATGGCTGCTGCCAGGGTCAGCATTGAAGGTTGAGAGGAGGACACCAGGCTTGCCTTCTAGAGATTGAAGGGCTGGCCTACAACGAGACCTATCCGACGCAGGACATCCCTGTCGTTCTTAAAGCCTATAGTAACGAATTTCACTCTTTTGTCCTTGAGGAAGTTCTTAAAATCATGGCACTCAACGTCAGCATGGCATATGTGGTAGACCAAGCCTTCTCTCGTCCTTTATCATGTACGCAAACCTGGATCACGGCAGGCTTCTTCCTCTCTTCGTCCTTTAGATCCTTCTCTCGTCCTAGGACTGTGGTGTACTCAACATCTAGCCCAGCGACCCACTCATCCGTTAAACTATTGAACATGCTTAGGAAGCGAGCAAGCCATGCTTTCACCGTCGCGGATCCACGTGTGTAGATGACGATGAACTGATCGCTGGTGATGGCTCTAACCTGGTACTCAGCGGCGACCATGGAGATTTGGGAGGCCATGGATTTTGGAGGAGGGTTAGGAGAAGTTGAACTGTTGTACCCCACAAAAACTGGGAGCGAACTAATGTGAAAGGACGGGACGACTGGGAGCGAACTGTTGTAAGGTAGTAGATGAAGGGGACGAGTAGGGCGTGCGAACGGCGTGGGGTTGCTGGCTTGCCCGGTGGATAAACGGCTGCAAGCCCCCAAAAAGTTCTCGAGAACTATGTGGGACCCACTAGATGTCATGTCTACTAGACCCATATCGTAGGCCTGACGATGTAGCTTCTGCCTGTTCGCACGCCATGTCGGCGCATGGATGTAACTTCACTTAATTCTGTCAACCGCGCGCCTCCCACGACCTTCGCCTCCCTCGCGCGGTCGGGCCCTTTGAGACTTCGACCGGCTATAAATGAGCAATTTTTTTTGCCTTCTCCGCATGCATGATACTCCCTCTGGTCCTTTTTACTCCCGTAAACCGTTTGCAAAGTGTTTGACCAAATTTATACTTTTTTTTGAACACCACCTTATATTAATTAACCAGCCACACCAGTACACTCATTCGATACAATATTCACCACACAGGTCGGCACGTTATTTACAAGAATACCATCTAATCTATTGTCAAAGCTATACTTAGCGATTAAGTGTGCCACCTTATTGGCGAGCGGCTAATCTTTGACAATTGAAGATTGTTGATCAACTTCGAGATGGTCAACACTTTCATCTTCGGTCATGCATAGCAGACCTGTCATAGTCCCGATGCAAGAGACGCTACCACAAAAGCGCAATCAGTCTCTAAAATTACAGGATTATGAAGAGAAATACCTATGTAGAGACTGGCAATGCAAGCCCTAAGCTCCGCTTCCTCCACGCTTTGACAGGCATCAATGAAATCCCACGACCAAATTTATACTAAAAATATCAATATCTACAATACTGATTATAATGAGTATAAGAACTACATTTTATAATGAGTGTAAAAATATTGATTTGAGATTGTGAATGTTGATACATTTTTCTATAAGTCTGGTGAAAGTAGAGGTACATTGACTTCAGACAAAACTTAAATGCACAATGCAGACTAGTTCCTCCGTCCAGGTGCGTGCATGTCCTATCTTGTCATCACAACAAGGTTAGCTATTAGAGTACCACTACCTCCCTTCTAGTTTAAAGGGCTCGATTCAAAAATTTCACCTACTCTTAGCAAGATAGTAGAGGCGGTGGAATAGTTTTTGAAGTCTGCAAAAGTATTCAATTAGTGCTGTCGTTCTTCACACAAAAATGTGTTTACCAATGCATGCATGAACACTAGTTACTCTAAACCCCTCTTTTCTTTAATTCTTTGCCACATCAGCATGTTTTCTAATATTCCCGTGTGCATGATACCAGCTAAGATAAGACCATTATGGCCAGCCTTAATCATCGCATGCAATAATTTAGTGCACCTTGAAATATGAACATGTGTCGGGTGTTTATGTTTTTAATGACTTGAGACTATACCTAGCCCGGCATGCAAGATGACTTATTATGCACCGTTCCCCATACCTGCAGGAAGCCCGTTCGTCTCCAAATCTTTTCCTCTCCATGTGTGGAAATAATATGCCTGCCAAACTCTCCTTCTCCCTCCGGCGGTCCCACCACTCCACCCCGTGTGAAAAAATCTACATGCATGACTCTCCTCCCCCCATGCTCGTCCAATCCGTTGTGACCAGCAATATTTCCACCCCTTCACTCCCCCGTAATTTACTCCAACAAATATGCCCACATAGTTGTTACTTAACTGCAGGTGCATTGGGTCACTGACATATGGGCCCAACAGGTGTTCAGCCCACATGTTAGTGATGCAACTGGACCTGCACTTAACTCAGTGCAGCTCAGTCCATATATTACATAGGTGTGCCATTGCTCGCTATAAATACCGCGCCTCCCATGACATTGCTATCTCCTCCCCCTCACGTTCACGTTCATAGCTATCTCCTCCCCCTCCCTCTCACGTCGACCACCATGGCATCGCCCCTCCCAAGCCCTAGGAGCCCCTCGCTGCACCGCGCGGACGGTCAGGCGTCGCCGTTCCGTTCCTCGCCACCACTAGTCGAGGAGGACGCGTCAGTGTTCCGCTCCTCGCCGCTACGCGACGCGTCGCCGTTCCGTTCATAGCCGCCACTAGTCGAGGAGGACGCGTCGGTGTTCTGCTCCTCGCCGCGATGCGACTCGTCGCCATTCCGTTCCTCGCCGCCACTAGTCGAGGAGGACGCGTCGGCGTTCCGCTCCTCGCCGCGACGCGTCAAGGTGGACGCGTCGGTGTTCCCAATCTCGCCAGCACGCGCGTCGGAGGACGCATCGGCTCCCCGCTACGAGGAGAACACCGCGCCGCCCGCCGAGCCCCCCAGCCTCGAGGAGCTTTGGAAAGAAATGGATGTCGCCTTGTGGGAGGCTTTGCCTCTAGTAGAGCGCGCCAAAATAGAGGCGGAGAAGAAGGCCGAGGAAGAGAAGAGCACCACGGAACAAGCTGCCTGGGAGGCCCGTGTCGCGTCCGAGAGAGTTAGGCAATTGGATCTCTGGCAGAAGGTTCGTGCGAGGGCCGTGAGGGTGGCGGAGGACACCCGTGCCGATGCCCTGAGTGCAGTCGGGCCCAAGCGCCTCATCTACGCTTGGCGGTACGACCGGGTGCATGCTTCCAGCGAGGCGGAGTACCTGTTGGCGCCGGATCACCACACTGGTGAGATCGCGCTCGCCCGCCGGCAAGCCGCCAATCAGCACCTCGTGAGTTGCGAGGCTGAGGAAGAGGCATTGTGTCGGCGCGCTGGGAAACAGTCGCGCACCAGGGCACTCGTGGCGCACCGCAAGCGCTCCTGCGAGCACCGTGGCTTTTAGGAGGAGTATAATTTTTATTTCGTAAGGCGATCTCATTAGTTTTGGGACGCAAATGATAAATCCCGAACGTTCAGGAATTTTTAGCGTCCTTAATTAAGTATGTAAAAGGGAAATTTTGGAAACCTTGTGTATTCGTACGCATTTTGCAAGTACGGGCATATAGCACAAACTTTACTATATACTATCGCATTACACGTCTCTCTCGATATATGCTTGCAGACTGTGCTACTCCCTCCGTCCAGGTCAATAAGTCATCTTTGGTTGTGCACCATGACCAAGGAGGGAAGACTTGTACACCTAGATGGAGGGAGTACTACTATTACTTATGTACGTGCAAATGCACGTTTTAACATTACGATGCGGTTCTTGTAAAAGTAGAAAAACAACACTAGTCAAGCTTGTGAAACGATTCAATGCAAAACAAATGCAAAAATTCTCGTTTGATTGTTTACTTTTAGCTTCCTTCTCTGTCGTTATTTCTCTGTCGTACTTTGTATGGAGTATCTCACTGGTTGGAAAGGCATGCAAATTCCCAAACCGCTTCCTACACCTGTCATCAATTTTTTGCCTAACAAGTTGTGCCGTGCAATTGGAATTCCAACTTGAGTACTACTACTAGTAGGAATACCAGGGGCCAGTTCTTTTAGGCTTCTAGATTAGTAATCCCATAACTACTACCTCCGTCCTGGTTTATTGGTCCCTATTGTAATCTGTGTCAAATTTTGGTCATAAATTTAACTAATGAAATGTTAGTGCATGTCACATGCACTACTCCATCCGTCCAGGTCAATAAGTCATCTTAGGCTGTGCACCGTGACCAAGGAGGAGGAGAAAATGAGAAACGTTAATGTTTAGTTGCTAAATCTTTGGTCAAAATTTAGCACAAATTACAAAGGTGAGGAATAAACCAGGACGGAGTAGTAGTTTGGAAGCCCAAATAAATGAGTGAGGCGCCTTATTGTTACTCTCCACGGTGACTAGTCTTGTGGGAAAAGCTGGGGAAGCCCCCAAAAGAACTGGCCCTAGGAGTAGTAGCTAGGGATCGAGTGTGCGAGATGAACTGGAGAAAGTAAATGCAGAGAGATGAAATGCAAAAAAAGCCTGAGGGATGTGATAGTTGCTTGTTCGTTTATTTTACCAGGCCACTTATTACTGGGACTGGTTGGGTTTTGTGACATGACGGCTTTACTGCCGCACCACGAGCAGGGTGAGAGGTGATACTCCCGTGTAGAGCTGCCCTCTACACTTGTACTACATCGATCGTGGTTTATTAGTCCCCCATTGAATTTGACTGAAGATTTAACTGACAAAATGTTAGTGCATGTCAACAAAAACTATATCGTTGGATTCGTATTTGAACATAGTTTTGAATGATATAATTTTAGGTGACATGCAGCAGTATTTATCATACTATATATAATGTTAGTTCAATTTTTGGTCGTACTAATCTATAGTAGTAAGGTGCCCGTATGTTGCAATCAAGAGTGAAATGCATTGATCGGGAGTTGTTTATTTTGACAAAGGATGTGGGGTCATCTCATGTGTAACGGTATCGATAGGTTTCTCGGATATTATCTCATCTCTAGAGATCACAAACCTCCAGGTGAAATAGATAAAAAGGTATCTTTTGCAAAGAAAAGCGTTCAACTGTTCAACCTGCATCCAAAACTTGTGAAGAAATAACACTTATTGTGCTTTGCAAGAAATGATCTTTAAGAATTAGTTTTTGAGTATTGATTGTTATACATGTTGGCTACAGATGACATGGCACTTTCTTATAGTCAACAGTTGGCTATACTATTAAGTAATATTAACCATGCCCTTATACACCTAGACGGAGGGATTAAATCAGGATGACTTGCAAGGGGGCAGAGGAGATGTAAGAAATGGTTCATCGTAAGTATTTCACCAGTACTGTAGTAAAAATTCATACATGGAAGATTCTAGACTAAACCATAAACAGATACACTTTTATTCATGCGCGATACTCCAATAGAGCAAGATCCTGCTTGGAAGTCTCCACATGCTTAGACAGCGGATTACATTGAGCGAAGACTAATGATCAACATTTAACTTGATAATGTGTATTTTTTTTAGAAGAATAGGGAGGCTCCTCCCCGGTTCCATTATCAAATGAAACCCAAAGTGTCTTACATCAGCTCACTGAGAGGAGCATTTCAAAGGAAGGACTGCGGCGAAAGCCACTCCAGTTTAACGACAAGCTTACATAATGAAAAGCGGCAAAGACACGGGCCATAAGCATGCACACACACACTTTTTCTAAGTGCACTTGATAATGCGTATGTCCAGGTGAACCTCCTTGGAGTCCTCGTACACCGCGTCGGCGGGTAAAGGATGGAACGGATGCCATGGGTTTTCCAAGTCCACATTGGCGGGATAGTCCCAGCTCCCCAGAGTCCAAGTCCGTCCGATGAGGCCGGTGTCGCCGCCCACGCGACCCGGAGGGGTAGTAACAGTGACCACGCACCCGCACATCTACCTCGTGTCAGTGTCAGCGTCAGCGGCGGCGGCCTGCGCGGGCCTCGCCGGTGCCCACGATCAAGAGGAAGACGCTGTCGTCCTCCTCCGAGACTAGCAGGCGGCGGTGATCCTCCAGCGACTCCGGCATAGTGAACCAGTAGCACGTTTCGTACTTGATGTTCTCCGCCAAGGGCCAGCAGTGACCGCTGCACGCATCCGTGAGGTGATGCACCATGTCCGCCGGCGAGCCACGAAACGGCATCGGGCACTCATAGCAGTGGACGAAGGGCTCCTTGGAGGCATCGACCAGGCCGTCCATGAAACGGGAGTGGCTGTAGGGGACGTTGCGCCAGTTGAATATATGAGCAAGTTACTATGAGATTTAATCCGAATAAGCACAAAATAAATCATGACGGCTATAATAGAGATGAAACTAATCATGTGGACTAGCATAGTAGTAGGATACAGAGTAAAAACATGAATTCTACCACGATTTCGAACAGGAAGGACAGAAACACATCCGGTGCAATGGGAGCAGCACCGTTGGCGTTGAGGCTGTACCGTTTACTCAAAGCCCTCAGGCCGGAGCTTTTTAAGCCAGCTCCTTGCTTGCTGATGCCGCCTGATCTTCAGAAACGGTGTGTCACGCAGCATATCGATCGTAGGGTGGCGAGCATCAACCCCCTTCACTGCGATCCGATCCCCGTCAGCCTCAGCTACATTAACGGTATGTACTGGGTCGGCATGAACACGTCTTGGATGGTGCTCGTCGACGGTCACGACAGCTGGATGCTCGTGGAGGTCTACATCCGCGATTGATCCCCTTCCTTCGATTAACACTGCCTTTGCTTTGGCACCGCGCCCGAATACTCGGAATCTTACAAGAGCCAACATGATACCAAGTTTGATTTGCTCAAGGTTGTAATCTGCCAAGTGCCCACAAGATCTGCGAATTATAAAGACTTCAGGCTAATTGCATTCTTCAACCGCGGTCTTGCCTATCTGACAGGTCACTGCGGTAAGTGGATTAATCTGCACGTCCATCGCAGGATCATACATCCTCCATGGTTCTCTGATGCCATTGAACACAAGGGCTTCATTTACGCTGTCGACTCCATCTATGGCTGGACGTATTGCTGGCCCACTCCAGTCATCGCTACAAACGGCTGTTACAGCAGTATGTTACTTTCCTATGATATCATGATGGCTTGCTTATATTATGTCAACATTTACTCAAAAATATTCATGCTCATAACATGCTGTTCTTAAGATTGACTAAATCAAGAGCCCTTTTTATTTGACTCAACTTGATATGATGTTGTAGGCCGATCGGTGTCCCTACCCTTCCTAATCCCGAGCCTTTCAAAGAAAAGCAGCATGTCGATTGCGGTGTGGTTCTGGCTCGATCGGAGGACGTGAAAGATTGATGATCGTTCGCACATACCGACGTGTTGTTTCGCGGAATGCAATCACAGATCCTTTGCAAGGTCTTTGAGCAGGATCCCAGCTTCTCTGGGCCTTCGTGATTTTTGACCGAGGGCTGGTAAGTAGCCTTGGTGCACGCTCTCGCTTGTCGACTGAATTATCCGATTAACGAGGAGATAACCGACGCAAGGATCATGATGGCAGCGCGGGTTCGTTCATCGAGCAAAACTGTGTGTGCACAGCGTACCATGCGTCTCTGCATGCACCATACCCTGATATGTCCGCCACGCCTACAGCCCAAAGTAGGAGAGAGGGTCGCAAGTATCGATTTTCGACCTCTTGGCCGGAGTTTCCCCGTCGAGCACCCATCCGGTTCAAGCCGTCGACCAATCTCCACAGCTTAATAAATCGTAACGTCTAACCGAGCCAGTTAGTTAGATGCGTACACTTGGTGTAGTAGGATCTTTATTTAGTTTGATGCATACACTTGTTCTTTTTGGTAGCCCTTTTGTAATGATGGCTGATGTTTGGTTTGGAAGAGAGCTGCGTCTTCACTCTTCCGCCTGCTTATCGCTTCATTGCACCCCCAGCCCTGGTTGCTGCTGCTGCTGTTTTCAATGTACAATCAGTAGTATTTTCGTCTGTTGGTTGAATAAATGTGTTGTTAGAACGACAAACACAATGTTTTGGAAGTCGTTGGACGGTTCGATCCTTTAGTGCCCCGTACCGTACGTAGCTCGTACTATTTTTTGTACGGAACACATTTTCCAATTGTTGATAATATGCAGCCCACTGATGAAGGCCCAATTGAGAAGCCCATAATTAACTGGAAGGGAGGCTCTCACATGAATCCGCCTGTACATGCTCATGGTCCCTAAACATAAATAAGTAAATAAATAAATAAAGCTAAATGCTCATGCACCAGTTCTTTGGGAAAATAGGTAGCCCAGTATTTCTTTTTGAAGAATACCCAAGCTAGGCCTATTTGTTTTATCTGAATTATCGGGCTGCAAATCTTTCAAGACGAGGAGGGATGCATTCCGTCCTGGCCAAAGAGTATGGTCAATGTCAGTTAAAAGTAATATCAAAAGGGGTTGAAAATTCCAAAAAAATTATAGCAAATGGGATATTAGTTTTTTTTGTTTTTGTTCTTCACTGATATCTTATACGTATTTCATTGGATTTAACATGACATAGTACTAATTTATTTTTAAATTATGGCTATTAATTTTTGTATTAAGAATATTTCGTTGCCCAGCAAAAATTTGTGAATTTTCAAAACTTCCCACATATTTAGTTAATTTTTTGACCCTGGTACTGGCCAGAAAATAGCCAGCAATTCTAAAAATGGGAAACGGGCTGCAATAAATTCCATATGAATTAGAAAATGAGTAAAAATTATAAAAATAATAGCAAATGGCTGACTTGTTTATGCAAGGCTTTGTCGGTGAACACACGATTCTAGCAGCAAGGATGTTGGATGTCCATCCAACGGCCGACGCGTCTTCTTCAATCTCGATCTTCCCGCCTAGCCGCGTAAACTAGCGCCAAGGGGACTGCTCGCCCTCCTCTTGTGGCCCATTGTGATGCCGCAGAGCTTCCCCGCCCACCCTACTCCCTCTGCTGGACTGGCCGCATGCAATCAACTACCTCCTTATTACGCGAAAAAAAATGATTCCTCCCACTGACATCTGGGGCGCACCGGTTGGGAGGCTGACCTGTGGTCCTACTACGTTGACGCGTACGCAGGGCTTGTCAACTTAGTCAACAAACGATTCTAGCAGCAATAACCGTTGGATTTGAATCGTACGGTCCTGCTGCTTCTTCAATCGCTGCTCTTCTTGCACCAGCCGCCCAAACCAGCGCTGGGGAGACCGCCTGCTCCTGCCTCCAGTGGCCGGCTGTGCTGCCGTTGAGGCCTCATCGCCCCCTACTACTCCCACCGCTAGCCAGGCCCTGCAGCGATGGCAGCCTCACACCGCAGCCGAACCAGTGAACCCTCGTACTCCTCTCCGCGTGGGCATCCACTGCTGCGTCTTCCCCGGCTCCGCGTCGTCCCCTTCCTAGGCCTCGCCGTCGTCCACCGCCTTGGTGCTCTTGGCGCGGCGTGGTCAATGTGGTCAACTACATTCCATCGGAAGAGTGCTGTACGTGGAGAGGCTGACAGCTGGGTCCACGGCCACAGCCAGTTTTTTTGTGATTTGCCAAGTAAGTCGCTTTGTCAGGCCTGTTGGGCTGCAAATCTTTCAAGACGAGGAGAGATTTCATTCGGCTGGCCGAGAAAATGGCCCATCAGTAATGAGAAATGGGCTGTACATTATTAAAACACATCAAACCGACAATTAGTTTCAAATATCTTTTTTTTCATTTCGAGATTTTAAATTACATTATTTTTATGCATGGAGAATTTGTTGGATTTTATATTGATATACATTTATTTTTAAAATCAGTTTGAATGTGAGTCGAAATTTTAGGATTAAAAACAGTTCGGACCGCACTGAAATATGCAAAATTTCGTATAATTTTTTAACCGTGGCAACAATATGGGCTGTAATGCTAACAAAAAGAATATGGGCTCCAAAAAAACCTTAAGAATTAGCAAATGGGCTGTAAATTATTAGAAATAATGGCAGATGGGTTGTATGTTGTTTTCCCCATATTTGAGGCTTTCCTATAAAAAAGGTTGACGCACAAGTAGTGACTGTTGGATGGCCATCCAACGGTCGTCGTGCTTCTTCAATCTCTGCTCTTCTTGCTCCAAATTACTCAAACAAGCATCGGCGGGACTGCTGCTCCTCCTCCCCATGAGCCGGGCTGTGCTACCGCGCAGGCCTCACCGCCCCATTGTACTCCCATCGCTGGCCTAGCCATCCCTCTACTCACCCACACCTGCTGTTATTCTCTGGCGACGGCAGACGAACCAGTAAACCCTCATACAGTCGTACTCCCCTCCCCGTGGGAAACAACTGCCGAGTCTTCCCTACCTCCGTTTCGTCCCCTTCCTAGGCCTCGCCGTGATCCACTGCCGTGGTGCTCTCAGTGCGGCGTGGTCAATGTGGTCAACGACCGACTTCCATTGGAAGAGTACTGTGCGCGGAGACGCTCACAGCTAGGTCCACGGCCGCAGCAAGGAAGTGCCTCCTTATTACGTGCAAAATAATTATTCCTCCACCTGACAGCAGGGACCCACCGGACGGGCCACCGTATTTCATGAAAAAAACGTTTCCCCCCTGACTGCTGGGACCCACCAGCTACACCTTCGCACGCAAGGAAGTGCGTCCGGGCAAAAAAACAAAGCGATTAAGCCCCACAGCTCTTTGGGACCCACCAGCTACATCTTCACACGCAAGAAAGCACGGCGGTCGGGACCCACCTGGTCAAGCGTCACGTAGCATTGTCATTCTGGTCGTGAACGATATGCGTACATCTTGGTCGTTGTAGAGCGCCGCATGTGTCGTAGTAGAGGCGCCGCACGTAGCATGTACACGCACGCATAACGCCGGGGTGCAAGAAAGAAAATACAGTCACGTATGTGTACATACGGGCGGGGTCTCGAACGCCTACTCGCACATACGTACGGCCAGGGCTCATGTACATGGTTGGGTCGGAACGGAGAAATAGCGTCGTCGTCGTGTTCATGGGGAGGCAACGGAGTGCGTCGTTCTCATGGGGAGGCAACGGAATGCGTCGTGTTCATCCGGAGGGAACGGAACGCGTGGGAGCCAACCGGCTGGGTCGGAACGGAATGCCTGGTCGTGTTCATCGGGAGGGCTTGGAAAGAACAGACGATGGAAATGAGGCCTGGCGTTCCGCACAACGGAGGAAACGGACCTCCTACGTTCGGACCAGGGTCCTGTTGATCGGGAGGGGTGTGGCGTACCACAAAACGGAGGAAACGGACCTCCTACGGTCGAAACGGGGGTCCTGTTGATCGGGAGGGGTGTGGCGTACCGCAAAACGGACCTCCTACGGTCGAAACGGGGGTCCTGTTGATCGGGACGGGTGTGGCATACCGCAAAAGCGGATTTAAACGGACCTCCTACGGTCGAAACGGGGTCCTGTTCATCGAGAGGGTGTGGCGTGCATAAAACAGGACTCCATGAGATCTGTTCATCTCCACCGGCGACCTCCTCCGGCCTCCACGGGCTACCGTCGACCTCCTCCAGCCTCCCCGGCTCCTGCTCATCCAGCATCCACCGCAAGACTACTCCACCGCTCTCGCTCAACCACCCCTCCACCGCTCATCTGTTCATCCAGCCCTCCACACCACGGGTCTGTTCAACCACCCTCCACGGGCACCCCTCCACCTCTCTTGCTCATCCAGCCCTCCACACAACGGGTCCTGTTCAACAACCCTCCACGGGCACCCTCCACCTTCTACTGCTCATCCAGCCCTCCACACCACGGGTCCTGTTCATCTAGAGGCAAACGCCACCGCTCACTGCTCATCCAACCCCCCCAACGCCACTTTGTTCATCCCAGGCAGCATCGATCGGCTTGATTAGCGGCGATAGCGAAGAATCGCCGATCGGGTTCGATTAACACCGTCGATCGATCGCTCGGGTTCGAATGTCGTAGCTCTGCAGTAGGTAATTGCTCGGGTTCAGTTAGAGCCCAACGCCTCGCTCGGGTTCAGTTAGAGCCAACGCCTCGCACACACACGCCTACGTGTATGAGAGAAACGCGCATCGCTCGTCCCCCGACCTCCCATCGTAACCGGCAACTCCCCGAAATTTTCCTCCCCCTCGCTTCTACCACGGTTTTTTCCGTCATGGACGGCCCAAAGAATGTCATGCAGCTGCGTCTCCAGCCCGCCCAGGACGAAAAGCCCATTTTCTGTCATGATTTTTTGTCATAGAAGTAGGAGCCCACCACATCTATGATGATACCGGGTTTTGTCACAATTATCGTCATAGAAGTGTCATATGTATGACAGAAAAAAAATTCGTTCGGCCCAAAATGTCACGGATGTGTCTTTTTTTTTGTAGTGAAGTCCAGAATCCAATGGATCTAAAGATATTGGGCAGAGCAATAGTTCGATTATCACTTCGTGACTCCTGAATATGCTGAGAAAAATGCTATAAAGCACCCGTGGGATGACATTCTCTACAAGAAACTGCAACCTCAAATGAAGCCTGAAGGCACTGCTAAAGGCTTCTATCCTTGCATGGTCAGAGGACCTCAGCCCGACGATGCCGACCCATCATCTCTTCCATGGTGTCGAGATGATGATCTGTTCAAGCGAAACTATATGTTTGCAAAGGAGTGTGCTGCGAAGAACAAGAAAGCATTCAGACTCAACTTCAACCCTAGTACGTGTGCTCAAGGCCTGATGGCACTCGTGAAGCCAATCCGAATGTCATTGGCCCCTTCAATGGCTTCGATGGGTTTCTCTCCCATATTGCAGCACAAAGGGCCACAGTTGATCAATGTTGGGGGTTGGGTGCGACATATGCCAAAGGATGGCTGATCATGGTGGGAGCGAGTAGAACGTCGCCGGTGCACGGAAGAGGGATGAGGCGTAGACACGAACGCCGGCGTACTTTACCCAGGTTTGGGGCTCTCCTAGGAGATAACACCCCTAGTCCTGCTCTACGGGGTCTCCGCATGATCACTAAGGCACTAGTGAGTACAATGGTGCTCCTCGAGCTGTATGCTAGAGGTAGGAGAAAGCAGGACTAGCTCTCTCCTCTCTCTATGAATGAGTCTAGTTCTAACAGGTTGGGAACCCTTTGCATGGGTGCCTTGGGGGGTTTATATAGGCCTACCCCCAGGGGTACAATGGTAATATGGCCGGGTGTTGGCCCCGGCTGTCAATGTCTCTGGTCGTCGGCTTCTCCGCCGCCGCTAGCCCGTCGCTGATGCAGTGCGGAGCCGACAGGCCGCCCGCCGCTTCTGGTCTGCTCAATGCTTGTTATCAGAGCCGTAAGGCTAGTGACGCCTACTTGGTCGGAGGGAGGGAGCGTGGCTACAGTCCCGTCGTCTGGTGGGAGATCACTGTAGCCACTCCGTGTCTCGTCTGGTTAATGGCGCATGGACACCGAGGGAGGAGCGGGCCGCCTGCTAGAAGCCGGCCTCCCTTGGGTCCGACTGGTCGAGCTCCGCCGCTCTCCGGTCTCTCGTTGCCCGGTAGGGCCCGCTGCCTACGGGCCATACCGACAGGCCGTCGTGGGAGCAGGGCTTCGCCTGACAATGGTGACGTCAGGGGTGGAGTGGCAACAGTGCCACGCCGTGCGAAGATCTCCGCCTGTACGGGGCACTGTGGCCTCACCGTGCCTTGGATGTGGGGGTGATGGGCTACATTATAGCCACATCCTGTCTTGTCTTCTTAATGGGGGTGCAGTCTTTGAGGGCATCGTGGGCCGCCTGCTAGGAGTTGGCCTCTCAGGAGTCCGCCTGTTAGGAGTCGGCCTGTCTTGGTGTCGTCTTCTGGTGCTTGGCCGCCTTCTGGCAGCCGGCCGCTTGAGCCAGCCGGCCCCTAGAAGGCGGCACTTCATTCTGGATACTTGAGGGGTGCAGCCGGCCCAATGTCTTGAAATGCTCAGGGGCTCGGGTTAGGCTACCCGTGGCCCATTACTCCGATAGTAGTCCCCGAAGCTGGTGAGGTGTCGCGGCTGTTTTCCCGAGAGGCCTCAGCAGCTTCCTTCTCCAAGTGTTCTTGCTGAATGCTTTGTCCGACTCCTGGCATGCCGCCGGCTGGGAGCCGGCCATGACCAGGCGGGCTCGTCTGATAATTTCAAAATGTCAAGGAGGGAACCTGGTGGAGTGCTTGCTAAGCCTCTAGGCCCGCCGCCCGCGGTAAGCACGCCACGCAGTGCCAGCCAGCCAGGCCATCCTGCCAGCCCACGCGCGCGATGGGACGTGATAGCAGGTTAAGCCCGCCACTACCGGGCCTCGGCGCGCGAGCGGATCCGCGGTGGCCGAGGCAGACGGTTGCGATTCCATGCGGAGTTACTGTGTGTAGTAACTCGCGCAATAATCGTGGGGTCGTGGGGGCGTGGGCGCAGTTAATCCCATGATCCCACGTCCCACCCCCTCGGCTTCGCAGCACAGGGGCTATAAGTAGGGGGAGGAGGGGGAGCGGCGGAGCATGCGCGCCCTCCTCTCCCTCTGCCATATTCGTCCTCCTCTTCTTCTTACTGCTGCCGCACCTCTTTGCTCCGTCGAGGCGCTGCGGCAGCTCATCGCCGTCGGCCCTCTCTATCCCGGAGCTTCTTGCCCCTCCGCGTCCATTGCCCCCACCGCCGCGCCACTTCTCCGTCGAGCTCGGCTTCCATGGCCCGCGAGCGGGGAGGGGATTGGGACGGTCGGTCGTAATCGACGACCACCTCGCCTTCCTCCGCGCCACACGGTAGCTGCCCGGCCCGGGCTTCGTCAAGGTGCGCGTGCCGCCGACGAAGGAGATCTCGCTGGTGCCACAAGGAGGCGAGCGGGTTATCTTCCGCTCGCACTTCCTTCGCGGCTTCGGCCTACCGGTGAGCGGGTTCCTCCGCTCCTTCCTTGAATTCTATCATCTCCAACCGCACCTTCTGACGCCCAACACTGTGACGTTGCTCTCCGCCTTCGTCACGATGTGTGAGGGCTACCTCGGCATCCTCCCCACCATCGAGCTGTGGTGAGAGTTCTGCTACATCTTGAGCCTGCGTTAGTTTTCCCCAAAGAGGAGAGGATGATGCAGCACAGTAGCGTAAGTATTTCCCTCAGTTTTTGAGAACCAAGGTATCAATCCAGTAGGAGGCCACGCACAAGTCCCTCGTACCTGCACAAAACGATAGCTACTTGCAACCAACGCGATTAGGGGTTGTCAATCCCTTCACGGTCACTTACGAGAGTGAGATCTGATAGAGATAATATTTTTGGTATTTTTGGTATATAGATGCAAAGTGAAAAGTAAAAAGCAAAGTAAAAACAAGGCAAGTATAAAGCTGATGGAGATTGATATGATGAGAATAGACCCGGGGGCCATAGGTTCCACTAGTGGCTTCTCTCAAGCGAATAAGTATTCTACGGTGGGTGAACAAATTACTGTTGAGCAATTGACATAATTGAGCATAGTTATGAGTATATCTAGGTATGATCATGTATATAGGCATCACGTCCGAGACAAGTAGATCAAAACGATTCTGCATCTACTACTATTACTCCACTCATCGACCGCTATCCAGCATGCATCTAGAGTATTAAGTTAAAAACAGAGTAACGCCTTAAGCAAGATGACATGATGTAGAGGAATAAATTCATGCAATATGATAAATACCCCATCTTGTTATCCTCGATGGAAACAATACAATACGTGCCTTGCAACCCTTTCTGTCACTGGGTAAGGACACCGCAAGATTGAACCCAAAGCCATGCACTTCTCCCATTGCAAGAACTGCCAATCTAGTTGGCCAAACCAAACGGAAAATACGAAGAGACTTGCAAAGATAACTCAATCATACATAAAAGAATTCAGAGAAGATTCAAATATTATTCATAGATAAGCTGGATCATAAACCCACAATTCATCGGTGTCAACAAACACACCGCAAAAAGAAGATTACATCGAATAGATCTCCACGAGAGAGGGGGAGAACATTGTATTGAGATCCAAAAAGAGAGAAGAAGCCATCTAGCTGCTAGCTATGGACCCGAAGGTCTGAAGTAAACTACTCACACTTCATCGGAGAGGCTATGGTGTTGATGTAGAAGCCCTCCATGGTGGATGCCCCCTTCGGCGGAGCTCCGGAACAGGCCCCAAGATGGGATCTCATGGATACAGGAAGTTGCGGCGGTGGAATTAGGTGTTTGGCTCCATATCTGATCGTTTGGGGGTACGTAGGTATATATAGAAGGAAGGAGTACGTCGGTGGAGCATTAGGGGGCCCACGAGGCAGAGAGGCGCGCCCTGGGGGGGCGCCCCCACCCTCGTGACCGCCTCCGATGTTCCTTGGCGTAGGGTCCAAGTCTCCTCGATCACGTTCGGTGAGAAAATCACATTTCCGAAGGTTCATTCCGTTTGGACTCCGTTTGATATTATGTTTCTTCGAAACACTGAAAAAGGCAAAAGACAGCAATTCTGGGTTGGGCCTCCGGTTAATAGGTTAGTCCCAAAAGTAATATAAAAGTGGAAAATAAAGCCCATTATAGTCCAAAACAATAGATAAAGTAGCATGGAGCAATCAAAAATTATAGATACGTTGGAGACGTATCAGGCATCCCCAAGCTTAATTCCTGCTCGTCTTCGAGTAGGTAAATGATAAAAAGAGAATTTTTGATGCAGAGTGATACTTTGGCATAATTTCAATGTAAATCTTCTTAATCATGGTATGAATATTCAGATCCGAAAGATTCAAGACAAAAGTTCATATTGACATAAAAATAATAATACTTCAAGTATACTAACTAAGCAATTATGTCTTCTCAAAATAACATGGCTAAAGAAAGTTATCCCTACAAAATCATATAGTCTGGCTATGCTCCATCTTCCCCACACAAAGTATTTAAATCATGCACAACCCCGATGACAAGCCAAGCAATTGTTTCATACTTTAACATTTTCAAAACTTTTTCAACCTTCACGCAATACATGAGCGTGAGCCATGGATATAGCACTATATGTGGAATAGAATGGTGGTTGTGGAGAAGACAAAAAAGAGGGAAGATAGTTTCACATCAACTAGGCGTATCAACGGGCTATGGAGATGCCCATCAATAGATATCAATGTGAGTGAGTAGGGATTGCCATGCAATGGATGCACTAGAGCTATAAGTATATGAAATCTCAACAAAAGAAACTAAGTGGGTGTGCATCCAACTTGCTTGCTCACGAAGACCTAGGGCATTTGAGGAAGCCCATCATTGGAATATACAAGCCAAGTTCTATAATGAAAAATTCCCACTAGTATATGAATGTGACAAAATGAGAGACTCTCTATCATGAAGATCATGGTGCTACTTTGAAGCACAAGTGTGGTAAAAGGATAGTAACATTGTCCCTTCTCTCTTTTTCTCTCATTTTTTTGGCCTTTTCTTTTTTTTATATGGCCTCTTTTTTTTTATTTTTTTATTGTCGTCCGGAGTATCATCCCGACTTGTGGGGGAATAATAGTCTCCATCATCCTTTCCTCACTTGGGACAATGCTCTAATAATTATGATCATCACACTTTTATTTTTCTTACAACTCAACGATTACAACTCGATACTTAGAACAAAATATGACTCTATATGTATGCCTCCGTCGGTGTACCGGGATATGCAATGATTCATGAGCGACATGTATGAAAGAATTATGAACGGTGGCTTTGCCACAAATACGATGTCAACTACATGATCATGCTAGCAATATGACAACGATGGAGTGTGTCATAATAAACGAAATGGTGGAAAGTTGCATGGAATATATCTCGGAATGGCTATGGAAATGCCATGATAGGTAGGTATGGTGGCTGTTTTGAGGAAGGTATATGGTGGGTGTATGATACCGGCGAAAGGTGCGCGGTATTAGAGAGGCTAGCAACGGTGGAAGGATGGAAAAAAGTGCGTATAATCCATGGACTCAACATTAGTCATAAAGAACTCATATACTTATTGCAAAAATGTAGAAGTTATCAAAGCAAAGTATTATACACATGATCCTAGGGGGATAGATTGGTAGGAAAAGACCATCGCTCGTCCCCGACCGCCACTCATAAGGAAGACAATCAATAAATAAATCATGCTCCGAGTTCATCACATAACGGTTCACCATACGTGCATGCTACGGGAATCACAAACTTCAACACAAGTATTCTTTAAATTCACAACTACTCAACTAGCATGACTCTAATATCACCATCTTCATATCTCAAAACAATTATCAAGCATCAAACTTATCTTAGTATTCAACGCACTCAAAAGAAAGTTTCACATATCTTGAATACCAAGTATGTTAAGATTAAGCAAATTACCATGCTATTAACGACTCTCAAAATAATCTAAGTTAAGCATGAGAGATCAAGTTTCTTTAAAAAAAAATCCACCACCGTGCTCTAAAAGATCTAAGTGAAGCACTAGAGCAAAAATTATCACGCTCAAAAGATATAAGTGAAGCACTATGAGCAAAACTATCAAGCTCAAAAGATATAAGTGAAGCACGCAGAGTATTCTATCAAATTCCAATTCATGTATGGCTCTCTCAAAAGGTGTGTACAGCAAGGATGATTGTGGTAAACTGACAAGCAAAGACACAAATAATACAAGACGCTCCAAGCAAAACACATATCATGTGGTGAATAAAAATATAGCTCCAAGTAAATTACCGATGGAAGTGGACGAAAGAGGGGATGACTTCCGGGGCATCCCCAAGCTTTGACTTTTCGGTGTCCTTGGATTATCTTGGGGGTGCCATGGGCATCGCCAAGCTTAGGCTCTTGCCACTCCTTGTTCCATAATCCATCAAAATAATTCACCCAAAACTTGAAAACTTCACAACACAAAACTCAATAGCAATCTCGTGAGCTCCGTTAGAGAAAGAAAACAAAAGACTACTTTAAGGTACTGTAATGAACTCATTCTTTATTTATATTGGTGTTAAACCTACTGTATTCCAACTTCTCTATGGATCATGAACTATTTTACTAGCCATAGATTCATCAAAATAAGCAAACAACACACGCAAAACAGAATCTGTCAAAAACAGAACAGTCTGTAGTAATCTGTAACTAACGCAAAATTCTGGAACTCAAAAAATTCTACCAAAATTAGAAGACACGGAAAATTTGTTTATTGATCAGCAGAAATTGGAATCAATATTGTATCACGTTCTGGTGATTTTTAACAATTTCGGCACTGAGCGCAAAGTTTCTGGAAATTACAGCAAGATCAAATAACTATCATCCAAGAAGATCCAATAGGTTTAACTTGGCACAAACACTAATTAAAAGATAAAACCACATCTAAACAGAGGCTAGATGGATTATTTATTCCTAAACAGAAGCAAAAACAAAAAAACTAAAAATAAAATTGGGTTGCCTCCCAACAAGCGCTATCGTTTAACGCCCTTAGCTAGGCATAAAAGCAAGGATAGATCTAGGTAGTGCCGTCTTTGGTATTCAGAGAGGAGGATCTCCTTTCTATGGCATTCATTCTTCTATTTAAGTTAAGCACATGGCCATTAATGGAAGAAGTATGATTAAGCACGTTACGGAAATTTTCCTCTAAACTAGACTTCATCTCTTTAATAATTTCATTTTGATAAAAGCACAAGAGAGTAGTTGATTCAACCTTGTCATTCATAGGGTGCCCAAATATAGTTTTTATTTTTTTCATAGGTATCTATAGCATCCCCTTCAAGAAAACCTTCTTCAAAGATGGAATCTAAAACTTGTTTGAAGGAAGCGGGCGGGCCGGCCAAGTAGCGCGTGATAGGGG
This sequence comes from Aegilops longissima, assembly GCA_021605205.1. Lineage (NCBI taxonomy): Eukaryota > Viridiplantae > Streptophyta > Magnoliopsida > Poales > Poaceae > Aegilops > Aegilops longissima. The sequence goes on from CM038677.1 coordinate 714,121,065, forward strand.
CTCTCAAGGTCCACCACCTCAAACCAGACGGGCTCTCGGCGAAAGTGATCTTTGCCTCTGAAGAGGACATCTATCTGGATCTTGCCGATTGGTGAGCAAGAATGGCCAGGAACTATGCCATGGAATACAGTCCGACTGGGCTGAAGCTGCTTCTGCTTGATTCCCAACTTCTCCATTGTGTCACGGTATAGGATGTTGATGCTGCTGCCGCCATCTATCAGGACTCGGGAGAAACGAGCAGCTCGCCTCTCCGTTGCGAAGGTGGCATCTAAGATCAGGGCATAATAACCAGGAGAGGGCATCACCTCCGGGTGGTCAGCTCTGCCCCAGTTGATAGGCTTCTCTGAACAATGCATGGACTCGGGGGTCTCTGATGCTACTGCATGTACTACTTGCTTCCGTTGCCGTTTGTTGTGCCTATTGTTGACCACGCTGGTGAACAAGATATAAGCTCCATGCTCTTTAGGATACTCATTGTATTGCACCGACCGGCCGAACTGCCGGCTGCTGGAGGAGGAGGCGGTGGGCCGGCTGGCGGAGGAGGCAGGAGTCCGTCACCCTTGGCGATCCTGGTGAGCCAATGGCATTTCCTAGTGGTGTGGTTGGATGGCTTCGCGCTGCTGTGAAACTTGCAGGGTGCATATAGAGTCTGCTCTTACGAGAAGGCGGGCAACTAGTTGGGCTTTCCGCCCTTCTGACGCTTGGGAGGAGCCTGCCCTTCCTGTTGTTGGTCTTCAACTGTTGCCACCTGTAGGCTTGTGGAAGCCGGCTGCGTGGCCTTGCGCTTGTTGTCATTCTGTTGCTGACGCCGACTGGTGTCACCAGCAGGGGTCCGAGGAGCTTGAGGAGCTACGTTGCCAGATGCGTCAACTTGAATCTCCACCTTCATGGAGGAGTCGGCTATGGCGTACTTGTCTGCTATGATCAGCAGTTCGTCGAGGGTCGCCGGCTCGTGGTAGAGAAGCTGGTGCTTGAGGAGGGTGCCTTCTCGGCACCTGACAGTGAAGTACTCGATGGCCTGCACCTCGTGCACGCCCTCGCAAGAGTTGCGAAGCTCGGCCCAATGCGTGAGGTAGTCGCGAGTCGATTCGTTGGGGCCTTGGACGCACAAGGAGAGCTGGCACGGCTTGGGCGGCCGCTTGTGCGTGCTGGTGAAGTTGCGAATGAAGGCTTCGGTGAAATCAACCCAGCTGTTGATGCTGCGGGGCTTCAGGCTATTCAGCCATGTCCGGGCTGTGCCCTGGAGCATGAGCGGAACTTACTTCACGGCGACTCGCTTGTTGTTGTATGCTATGCTGACGGCTGTGGAGTAGTCGACCAGCCCGTCTTCCGGCTTCACGGAGCCGGTGTACTTGGGCGTATCTCTTGGGAGCGTGAACCCTTTAGGGAAGGGCTCATCTCGGATGCGGGGGCCAAAACAAGGCGGACCCAACGTGTCTTCTTCTTCTAGCGCCAGGGATTGGTTGAGGCGGTCGATCCGGTGGTGGGCATCATTCTCTCCGACTCCTTCCCGGCGGCCAAGGCGGTCGCCAACTGTCGGGTGGTCAGCAGGCAGCGGGGAAGCGCGCCTCTCCCTGCAAGGGGGAGGGGGAGGCGGACAGTCGTCCCATCGTTCCACTACTCTTGGGTGGCTGTCTTGGTCGCGCTCGATGGTGATGCGAGTCCGGCTATGGCTGGCAGCCGGCTCCTTGTCTCTTCTATCGTAGACGCCACCAGTCGGCATCCGGGATATCGTGCCTTGATCTCGGTGAGGAGGCGGGTCGTCGTTTCGCCGGTTGGACGCTTCAGTGCGGCAGCCAGCCTCTTGCTGCTCAGCAGCCGCATCAATGAGCCGCTGGACGCGCTCCGTCATGAGGCGACACTCGTCACCCTCGAGCTTGTCCAGCTCGTCTGCTACTGCCTGGGCAGCTCGTATATTCTCCGCGGGCGTGGCGTAGACAAGGCGATCCGCCCCGAACATGCTGGCAATGGCCGCGCCGCGCAGCTGGACCATGCCGATGCGGCTAGGCCCACCAGGAGCCGGCGTGCCACCAACGGCGCGGTCCATCTCGCGCAGGTAAGCCTCTGAAAGGCGTCTCATGCTGGCTAGCTTCTTGGCGCTCTCGACGAGCTGGACGCGGCGTGCTTCCAGCGTCTTGGCATCGGTGTCTTCTGGGATGCGGCTAGTCAGGTCTTGCAACGCCGCCTCGAGCAGGTCCTGAGCACCGTCCCCGACCGAGCGCTCGCCATGGCTGATGACAAGCACCACTGTGACGGTGCTCCCGCCGCTGTGCTCGCGAGGAAGCGGCTCATCGTAGACCACCACGTTGGTGGGGAACGCGTCAAGCGACGCCGTGTCGAAGTCGACAAGCATCAGCTCAGTGGAGCCAACCGACTCCAAGTCCACAGCAGGCTCGCTGACGACGTGGAGCTGGTCGAGGAGGCTGACGAGGCGGCTCTCGGGGCCATCTGTGCCCGCATCATATGCGGGCTCGTCGGAGAGGCGAATCTTGCCAACAAGATCGGTGAGGCAGCTTGCCGCACAGGCGACCTCCGCGCCACGCAGCGCATCGGCGCAGACGTCGTCTGGCGTGCCGGGTTGGCTGCGCTCATGAGGAAGGAACAGGGTTCCATCGAGAGCAGGTCTCCGGACGACGGTGCACCTCGCCCCACGGTGGGCGCCAAATGTCGGGGGTTGGGTGCAAACTATGCCACCAAATGATGGCTTATCATGGTCGGAGCGAGTAGAACGTCGCCGGTGCCCGGAAGCGGGATGACGCGTAGACACGAACGCCGGCGTACTTTACCCAAGTTCGGGGCTCTCCTAGGAGATAATACCCCTAGTCCTGCTCTGCAGGGTCTCCACATGATCACTAAGGCACTAGTGAGTACAATGGTGCTCCTCGAGTTGTATTCTAGAGGTAGGAGAAAGCAGGACTAGCTCTCTCCTCTCTCTATGTATGAGTCTAGGTCTAACAGGTTGGGAACCCTTTGCATGGGTTCCCTGGGGGGTTTATATAGGCCTACCCCTAGGGGTACTATGGTAATCTCGCCGGGTGTTGGCCCCGGATGTCAGTGTCTCTGGTCGCCGGCTTCTCCGCCGGCCGCTGGGGCCCGCCGCCTGGTGGGCCCTGCCGACTTTTCTGGTGCGGAGCCGACAGGCCGCCCCGCCGCTATGGTCCAGTCGGTGGCTTGTTATCAGAGCCGTAAGGCTAGTGATGCCTGCTTGGTCGGGGGTGCACGGCAGTCCCGCCGTCTTGTGGGAGATCACTCTAGCCACTCCGTGTCTCGTCTGGTTAATGTCGCACGGACACCAAGGGAGGAGCGGGTCGCCTGCTAGAAGCCGTCCTCCCTTGGGTCTGACTGGTCGAGCTCCGCCGCTCTCCTGTCTCTCGCTGCCCGGTAGGGCCCGCCGCCTACAGGTCGTACCGACAGGCCATCGTGGGAGCAGGGCTCCGCCTGACAGGGGTGACGTCAGGGGTGAGTGGCAACAGTGCCACGCCGTGCGGAGATCTCCGCCTGTACGGGGCACTGTGGCCACGCCGTGCCTTGTATGTGGGGGGTGATGGGCTACACTATAGCCACATCCTGTCTTGTCTTCTTATTGGAGCGCAGACTTTGAGGGCATCGTGGGCCGCCTGCTAGGAGCCAGCCTCTCTGGAGGCCGCCTGCTAGGAGTCGGCCCATCTTGGTTCCGTCCTCTGGTGCTTGGCCGCCTTCGGCCACTTGAGCCAGCCGGCCACCAGAAGGCGGCGCTTCATTCTGGATACTTAAGGGGCGCAGCCGACCCAATGTCTTGAAATGCTTAGGGGCTCGGGTTAGGCTACCCGAGGCCCATTACTCAGACAATCAATCTGTTGAAGAAGCAGACTCTGAGGATGCTCCTGAGCCTCCGAAGCCCAAGAAGAGTAAATTTTCAAAGCCCTCTACTTCTCCCAAAGCTTCAAGAGTGAAGCCATTGAAAACTGCAACTCCTGAATCCAGTGTGCAGTCTGAAGATCAATCCCGCGTCTCCAAGAAGACCAAGAAACCCAAGAAGATTACTGGGCATGACCTCACTCCAGCTAGCATTCTGCGATATGAAGAGAATGTGATAGATCTGTCAAGTGATGAAGATCTTGCTGATGATGCACTGTAGATGCTCATCAAGAGCAAACATGACGCTGAGATCTTCAAAGATTCACCTCGATTTGATGCGGATACTCTCAATCACTTCATTGATGAATGGTTTGAAGATCCCACCATCAACATTGATGATCTGCAGCTGCCTGTTGACATAAGCATCACATTTCAGGGCTGCATTGCCAAGGAACTTACCATAGCTCAGAAGATTGTTGAGCTAAAAAACAAGATTGACTATGAGAAGGCTGCTACCTCTTGAGCATGCATTGGTTTTCCCTTGAAGAGGAAAGGGTGATGCAACAAAGTAGCGTAAGCATTTCCCTCAGTTTTTGAGAACCAAGGTATCAATCCAATAGGAGATAACACACAAGTCACCTAGTACCTTCACAAACAATCAAGAACCTTGCAACCAACGTGATAAAGGGGTTGTCAATCCCTTCACAGTCACTCGCAAAACTGAGATCTAATAAAGATAGTAAGATAAATATTTTTGGTATTTTTGTTGTATAGATTGGAAAATAAAGATTGCAAAATAGTAAACAAGATGTGATGTAAATAAAAGAGATGCAATATAATAAGAAAGAGACCCGGGGGCCATAGGTTTCACTAGTGGCTTCTCTCAAGATAGCATGTATTACGGTGGGTGAACAAATTACTGCTGAGCAATTGATAGAAAAGTGCATAATTATGAGAATATCTAGGCAATGATCATGAATATAGGCATCACGTCCGTGTCATGTAGACCGAAACGATTCTACATCTACTACTGTTACCCCACACATCGACCGCTATCTAGCATGCATCTAAAGTATTAAGTTCATAAGAACATAGTACACTACAAAAAAAGACACATCGGTGACATTTTGGGCCGAATGAAATTTTTTTCTGTCATACATATGACACTTCTATGACGATAATTGTGACAAAACCCGGTATCACCATAGATGTGGTGGGCTCCTACTTCTATGACAAAAAATCATGACAGAAAATGGGATTTTCGTCCTGGGCGGGCCGGAGACGCAGCTGCATGACATTCTTTGGGCTGTCCATGACGGAAAAAAACCGTGGTAGAAGCGAGGGGGAGGAAAATTTCGAGGAGTTCCGTGTTACGGTGGGAGGTCGGGGCGAAGCGATGATCTGCGTTCTCTCGTACACGCGGCGAGACGTTGGCTCTAATCAACCCGAGCGAGGCGTTGGGCTCTAATCAACCCGGCGATTGCAATGCAGGCTACGCGTTCATCGAACCCGAGCGATCGATCGATGGTTGTTAATCAACCCGATCGACCGATTCTTCGCTATCGCTACTAATCAAGCCGATCGATTGATTAACGGTGAGTGTTGCAGGAGGGATTTGGATGAATAAAGGAGCAAATGGCGTTGCCTCTGGATGAACAGGACCCTGTGGTGTGGAGGGCTGGATGAATAGTAGATGGTGGAGGGGTGCCCGTGGAGGGGTGGTTGAACAGTAGCCGGTGGAGTAGCGCGCGATGGAGGCTGGATGAACAGGAGCCCGTGGAGGCTGGAGGAGGTCGACGGTGGAGATGAACAGTATCCCATGGAGTCCCGTTTTGCGGTACGCCACACCCCTCCCGATGAAGAGGACCCCTGTTTCGACCGTGGCGGCCCAACACAAGTCCGTTTAAATCCGCTTTGCGGTACGCCACACCCCTCCCGATCAACAGGACCCCCGTTTTGACCATAGGAGGTCCGTTTCGTCCGTTTTGCGGTATGCCACACCCCTCCCGATCAACATGACCCCCGTTTCAACCGTAGGAGGTCCGTTTCCTCCATTTTGCTGTACGCCACACCCCTCCCGATCAACATGACCCCCATTTCGACCGTAGGAGGTCCGTTTCCTCCGTTTTGCGGTACGCCACACCCCTCCCGATCAACAGGACCCCGTTCCGAACATAGGAGGTCTATTTCCTCCGTTGTGCAGTACGCCAGGCCTCATTTCCATGGCCTGTTCCGTCCAAGCCGGTTGGCTCCCACGTGTTCCGTTACCTCCCGATGAACACGACGCATTTTGTTGCCTCCCGATGAACACAACGCATTCCGTTGCCTCCCCATGAACACGACGCATTCCGTTGCCTCCCGATGAACATGACACATTCCTTTGCCTCCCCATGAACACGACGATGACGCTGTTTCTCCGTTCCGACCCAGCCATGTAAACGAGCCCCTAGCCGTACATATGCGAGAGTAGGCGTTCGAGACCCTGCCCGTATGTACGTACATGGCCGTATTTTCTTTCTTGCACCTCGCCACAGACGCGTGCGTGTACATGCTACGTCGCGCCTCTACTACGACGCGTGCGGCGCCTCTACAACGACCAGATGCACGCATATCGCTTGCGACCAGAATGACAACGCTATGTACGCTTCGACCAGGTGGGTCCCGACTGTCAGGCACTTCCTTGCCTGCGAAGATGTAGCTGGTGGGTCCCAACAGTCAGGGGGGCGAATCATTTTTTTGCCCGGACGCACTTCCTTGCGTGTGAAGAGGTAGCTGGTGGGTCCCAGCAGTCAGGGGGAAATGTTTTTTCATGAAATACGGTGGCCCATCCGATGGGTCCCCACTGTCAAGTGGAGGAATAATTATTTTGCGCGTAATAAGGAGGCACTTCCTTGCTGCGGCCGTGGACCCAGCTGTTAGCCTCTCCACGTACAGTCCAGATCTGATGGAAGCCATTCCTTGACCATGTTGACCACACCGCGCCGAGAGCACCATGGCAGTGGACGACGGCGAGGCCTAGGAAGGGGACGACGCAGAGCCAGGGAAGACGCGGCAGTGGATGCCCACGCATAGAGGAGTACGAGGGTTCACTGGTTCGCTGCGGTGTGAGGCTGCCGTTGCCGCAGAATAACAAGGGGTGTGGGTAAGTAGAGGGATGTCCTGGCCAGCGGTGGGAGTAGTAGGGGGCGGTGAGGCCTCCGCCGCATCGCAGCCGACCACGGGAGGCAGGAGCACGAGACACGACCGGCGCTGGTTTGGGCGGCTGGAGCAAGAAGACCAGAGGTTGAAGAAGCACTACGACCGTTGGATGGACATCGTACGGTCACTGGAGCTAGAATCGTGCATATTGACTAAGTTGACAAATCCCTCCGTCCCCGTCAACTTAGTAGGCCCACAAGTCAGCCTGCCACTATACTGGGTCCTAGCTAACAGGGGGAGTATTCATTTTTTTGTGCATAATAAGGAGGCACTTCCTTGCGTGCGAAGATATAGCTGGTGGGTCCGAGCTGTCAGCGGAAGTAACATTTTTTTCGCAAAATACAGAGGCCCTTTCGATGGGTCCCTGATGTCAGGTGGAGGAATCATTATTTTGCGCGTAATAAGGAGGCATTTCCTTGCGTGCGGCCGTGGACCCAGCTGTTGGCCTCTCCACGTACTGTCCACTTCAGATGCATGTCGGTCGTTGACCACGTTGACCGGGCCGCGCTGAGAGCACCAGGGCGGTGGACAACGGCGAGGCCAAGGAAGGGAATGACACGGGGGCAGGGAAGACTCGGCAGTTGTTCCCACGCGGAGGGGAGTATGACTGTACGAGGATTTACTGGTTCGTCTGCCGTCGCCGGAGAATAACAAAGAAAAGGGTGAGTAGAGGGATGGCTAGGCCAGCGATGGGAGTACTGGGGGGCGGTGAGGCCACAAGGCAAAGACAGCCCGCCACGGGAGGTGGGAACAGCAGTCCACCGGTGCTTGTTTGAGCGGCCGGAGCAGGAAGAGCAGAGATTGAAGAAGCACGACGGCCATTGGATGGACATCCAATAGTCACTGCTTGTGCGTCAACCTTTTTTTAGGAAAGCCTCAAATCTGTGGAAAACAACATACATCCTATCTGCCATTATTTCTAATAATTTACAGCTCATTTGCTAATTCTTAAGGTTTTTTTGGAGCCCATATTCTTTTTGTTAGCATTACAGCCCATATTGTGGCCATGGTTAAAAAATTATACGAAATTTTGCATATTTCGGTGCGGTCCGAACTGTTTTTAATCCTGAAATTTCGAATCACATTCAAAATGATTTTAAAAATAAATATATATATCAATATAAAATCCAACAAATTCTGCATGCATAAAAATTAATGTAATTTAAAATCTCGAAATGAAAAAAAAAAGATATTTGAAACTAATTGCCGGTTTGATGTGTCTTAAAAACATACAGCCCATTTCTCATTACTGATAGGCCATTTTCTCGGCCAGCCGAATGAAGCTCTCCTTGTCTTGAAAGATTTGCAGCCCAACAGGCCTGACAAAGCGACTTACTTGGCAAATCAGAAAAAAACTAGGCTGTGGCCGTGGACCCAGCTGTCAGCCTCTCCACGTACAGTACTCTTCTGATGGAAGTCGGTTGTTGACCACATTGACCACGCCGTGTCGAGAGCACCAAGGCGGTGGACGACGGCGAGGCCTAGGAAGGGGACAACGCGGAGCCGGCGAAGACGCGACAGTGGATGCCCACGTGGAGAGGAGTACGAGGGTTCACTGGTTCGGCGGCGGCGTGAGGCTGCCGTCGCCGCAGAATAACAGGGGGTGTGGGTGAGTAGAGGGATACCCTAGGCCAGCGGTGGGAGTAGTAGGGGGCGGTGAGGCCTCCGCGGCATCACAGCCGACCACGAGAGGCAGGAGCACGTGGCACGACAGGCGCTGCTTTGGGCGGCTGGAGCAAGAAGACCAAAGGTTGAAGAAGCACTACGGCCGTTGGATGGACATCGTACGGTCACTGGAGCTAGAATCGTTCATATTGACTAAGTTGACGAAGTCCTTCGTCCTCGTCAACTTAGTAGGCCCACAAGTCAGCCTCCCACTATGGTGGGTCCCAGCTAGCAGGGGGTATTCATTTTTTGTGCGTAATAAGGAGGCACTTCCTTGCGTGCGAAGATATAGCTGGTGGGTCCGACCTGTCAGCGGGGGAACATTTTTTCGCGAAATACAGAAGCCCTTCCCACGTACAGTGCGTAATAAGGAGGAACTTTCCTTGCGTGCGACCATGGACCTCGTGGGTCCCAGCCGTCAGGATCTCCACGTACAGTCCTCTTCCGATGACTCTCGTATGTTGACCACGCCGCGCCGAGCGCACCGACGCGGTGGACGACGGCGAGGCCCTAGACTGGAACGACCCGGAGATGGGGAAGACGCGGCAGTGGAGTCGCATACGGAGAGGAGTGGGCAACTTGACTAGTTCGGGTCCGGGGTGGGCCTACACTCGGCAGAGAATAACAGGAGGTGCAGAGTGGAGGGATGGCCTGGCCGTCGGCGGGGTAGCGTTTCGCTGAGGAGCACAAAACAACGCCGCTGGATGCCGAAGGCTGGAGCAGGCGGTTCTAGCAGCGCTGGGGGAAGAAGACGAGAGATTGAAGAAGAATGCCGGCCGTTGGATGTAAATCCAAATCCTTCTTAGGCTTCGACCTACTGGCCCACATTTCAGCCAGTCCATTTATTTTTTTAGTCCATTTGGTGGGCTGGGTGAAACAATGATGTAGCATCTATGCAGCCCGTTTAAATCCCATTTGCATTTTTCTCAAAATCCGCGGACTTGCTGGGCTGGGTGAAAATATCATGTTGGGCTAGATAGAGAAATGTTATAAAAACATAAACACATGATTGCACGTCATTAAAATCTTTGCAAGCTTATGTACGCAATCACTAGGAGTTAACTTGGCAAGTTATATATAAACAATTATTATTGGAGTATTATTTTGTAAGAACTTTCAACTTACTTAAATAAAATATCATTTTAATTTGATGAGTTAATAGTACGTGGGTATTATTATTTTTAGGCTAGACGGGGTAGCTGAGTTGGTTCTAGGGAAAGTACTGGGAGAAAACTCAGTTTACATCGAAAAAGAAAGTGGGAGAAAATTCAGAGACCTGCTGGGTCCACTTGAGGAGAGGAATATGTTGGGAGGAAGGAGATTCAAAGCACGGCAGCCGAGTGAACTAGTTTTTTTTACGGACAAGTGAACTAGTTTACATACATAAGCAAATAGCCACTAAAAAAATCAATCAGGTTAATGGGTTCTTAAAAGAAATATTTCAGACAAAACAGATAATTACGACACATAGGCTAATGCATGAAACACTCAGATGATAAAGGTGCTTATAAATAGATAAAGTACAACATCTTGACCTTCCTGGAACGCTTGATCATGACGCTGCGGCTGTCCGTGTACTCGTCGGTTACGGGAAGCAGACACACCCTCATGTCCAAGATCTGCCTGTACATGTCGTAGCGTGCGTATGCGTCCTTGGCCGCGTAGGTTATGTAGGCTAGATTCATAGGAACCTCCCACGTGTTGAGGTCGTCTTCTTTCATGTTGGCATATCAGGGTTCGATGATGGTCTCAGCGAGGTCAACCACGGAGTCCTTCTCCTGCCCGTTGCTGATTATCTTGTATTGCTTCTGGATGTCGACAAGCTTGTTGGACCAGATGGCTGAATCGTCGCGTTCTTCCTTCTCTCCACCCTAGCGAAGGTGCAGTCGGCGCTGCCGATGAAACGGGCGAATGCTCCAGAACCTGGTGCAGCCTTAGGACTGAGGCGAGGCAGAGCTTCACCGAGTCTGTATCGTTGGTCTACATCACATTCAACTTGGTGCAGCCATAGGACTGAATGGCGAACTCAAAGGGGAACTCCTTGCTGAAGTCCATATCCAGCAGGCTCACACCTCGGATCGCCATTGGAGTCTCTTCGAGTGAACGAGTGTGTAGGCGGCAACAGCAGTTTGTTTTTCAGCTCTTGGGGAATTGGATTCAACAGTAAGCTAAGTGTGTACAGGCGACAATAGTTACTACCCCTCCCTTGTCCGCTGCACACCCGGCAGAAGATGCACCCTCGGCGCATTCAAACGCCTCCATTAAGAAACCTACTCCGGCCACACGTCGGTTCACGAGCGGGTCTGTATTGGTACTGTAATAACAGGAGTTAGTGGTCATTTTACTTAAATTTAATTAGCTTTAATAGAAATTTATACTTAAAACAAGAAATGCATTCGCTCGTTCTATCAGTGCCACAGGATCAACATGCACAACCATTAGAATTATTATTCTCAGGACGCACACGATCAACACATTTGTCACACTTTCAAAAAGATAATACTACCAAGTTTGAAATGTTTGTTATGGTTGTTGTCCTCTGCATCATCACGCCATGTTTCCCATCTTGCAAGATTCAGAACCAACAAATAAGATCCAAATAATAAGTACAACAAAGATGCCTACACATCTCATTGATTCCCAGCTTGCAAGATTCAGAACCAACAAATAAGATCCAAATAATAAGTACAACAAAGATGCCTACACATCTCATTGATTCCCAGCTAGTAAGATTCAGAACCAACAATTAAGATTCAAACAATAAGTACAACAAAGATGCCTACACATCTCATTGATTCCCAGCTTGCAAGATTCAGAACCAACCCATTAGAAACTTTTGATAAAGTGAATATCAGGATTAAATCCATCTTGGCTAGCCATGTCGTACAATCGAAGAACTTGGCGAATGGTCTTGACCATCACAACATCTGTAGTTGAGTATTCCTGTTTTCACAGCATGTTTGCACAGCACAAACAAGGAGACAGGAGAGCATGATTTCGCTTTAGTAGCGGCCTCCTTGAACCCAACCTCCAGCTCTACTTGGATGAGGTCTGCCTGGAGTTCCATGATTCAATTCATGCGCTTTTTTCTGTAGTTCATCTGAAATGAAGCAAAGATAGCATCATTCAGCTAGCAAGAAGTACTTGCTCTTGTGAGCTGGCAGGTTCTTCTTTAGTAGTTGCACTAAAATTGAGGAACTATAATTTTCTTATCCTTTTGTGCAGTTCCACTAAAATAAAGTGCCATTGTGGTGAAAGTGACGGCTCCATCTTACGAAGGCTAATGAAATGTTGCACGAGATTACCAGCAGAACTTGACGGAGATTTTGGAACTTCCAATCACCATTTTGTGCAGTTCCACCAAAATTGAGAGATGTTGCCCACGTGACATTTTAGTTGAACTGCACAAGATACTCATTCCAAAAAAAGTGTTTTGTGCAGTTCACCAAAAGGTCACAATAGCAACAAGGTGAAATGGATATCCTTATCTGCAAAAAATGATAGAAAGTAAACAGTTGCTGGTCAATAAGAATATACGAAACATATACAAAATGAAAAGAAGCATCTTAATTATGTTCATGGCAATCACGCAAGGACAAGAGAAATTTTAAAAGCGTCGGCAATGCTTCATGTTACCGTAAGCATTACGATCAACAATGAGATACCTCAAATATGGGATTACTTTAATGGTGGCATTGCTTGTTTACCAGACACAGTAAATCAACAACAGCTAAAGAGTTGGTTTAAGGGCATGTGACCGTGGGGACACCAGGACACTCAGCAGCGTAAAGGAGCAGCTTACTTATCATACTGGGGAAAACAGCAGGAGTGCCATTTGTAACACAGTTTAATTGCATCTTATCATTGGAGGCATTAGATTAACAATAACACTGGTTAGACATGTCCCTAGGGTAACAGTGTGATCGCTTCATTTTACATGCGCCCTTACGTTAACAACATCAAAAGGTTGGTATAAGGACATGAGACAGTGGACGCATCAGCACAATGTACCTACAAGGAGGCATAAAGTGGTGATGTCGAGCTTGTTCACGCTATGTGAGGGCAGCAAACCTAATCCTGGAGACCTTGTACTATGTGAGGGCAGCAAATCTAATCCGGGAGACCTTTTACTATGTGAGGGCAGCAAATCTAATCCTGGAGACCTTTTACTATGTGAGGGCAGCAAATCTAATCCTGAGACCTTTTACTATGTGAGGGCAGCAAATCTAATCTCGAGACCTTTTACTATGTGATGGCAGCAAATGTAATCCTAGACATACTCTGTTGACTTGTCCACCAGCCGCCACTTTCTATCATTTTTTCAACCAATAATAGATCTGTTCCTTATCCAGTTTGTACTGCGTTTTCCCATTATTTCCCTTTTCAACCAAGAGACCGGTTGGGTATCCGGTCTCTACTACTTTCACCATATTATTTCCTCTTTGAACCAAGTCCTAGATTCATGCTACAACTTTCCCCCCTTTCTTTGTTGTTTGAACAAAGCCCTAGATTCGAATGCATGAAGTAGTTTTACCTCTAATAATACTAAAAATTTAGGTGGCTTTGGAAGAGCTGATGGGAGTAGAAAAAGATGCACATGCAGACACATGGGGAGCTGGGGCAGTAGAGCAAGGCCGCTTTCGAAGAACTTATACCTGAGGGTCGCCGGGATGTCAGTGGCGACATGTCAGATCTGCGGACAATACGGCAGGGAGGAAGAAGGGTCGGAGGACCTCCTGAGCCGGCGCTGTGTCGGAGAGGACGGCACGGGCAGAGGTTCGGGCCCCTCCGGCAGCTGTGGGTTTCCTCCCTCGGCGACGATGACCGCGTGAACGATGCACCTTTTAGTCCTCTACACACACCGGCCGAAGGGATCCGGCTGGATCTGTGACCAGCGGTGAGCAGAGAGAAAATGTTGCTACCGCTATCTTGTTTATATCTGGAGAGGATGAGAGAATGAAGAGAGCAACCCTATTAAAGCAAGCGCTCAGGCCCCTGCGTCCATATATAGTGGAGTGATTATCTTTTTTCTCTCCACAACAAGCGTTTCAATTTGTGTACGTGGCATTAAACAAAAGAAACTCTCTATTTAAGGTTCACTTGTGCTCCCCGCCCCTCCATTCATTGAACAACCCCACGGATGAATAAACATACAGTAAGTACTGTATTTATATAGAACGATCAAGCTCGAACTATTTTCGCGTAGTTAAAAGTTGAGGGCGGGGCTTTTCCCGGGTAGTACGCGCGGCAGTTTTCGGGTAGGCGGTTTGAGAGAGAGGCGAGGAGAGTGAGCGAGTGGGGCTGTGCGGTTTGACGGTGCATTACTGCTGAAAAGACTTGTGATATGACCACTCACTATAGTCATGAATTACTGGCGCTCCGACCAGGGTGATGCCCCCCTTCCGTTCCGCGCTCTAATCTGGTGCATGACACATCGACCCGGATGCTGGCTCTCCCACATGTCGGAGTAGTAAGAAGGAGAAAAGAATGATGCGGTATATACTAGTACTATACTACTCCCTCTGTTCCTAAATATAAAAGTCTTTGGAGAGATTTCACTATGGACCACATACGGAGAAAAATGAGTGAATTACACATAAAATGCATCTATATACATCCGTATGTGGTCCACAGTGAAATATCTACGAAGACTTATATTTAGGAATGGAGGGAGTACTACTCAGGTCAGAGGAGTGCGAACCACGGCAGCCCAGTGAACCAGCAGTGCGAACCACGGTAGCCCAGTGAACGAGCAGTAGAAAACAATGTGGTGATATGGCCATAAAAAACAATGTGCTACGGTCCACACTGTAGCTATAGTAACACTCCTCTTTGTTTGGATCCTTGAGTTAGAGCTAGTTTGAGCTAGTTTGCTCTAACCTAGCTAAAAAAACAAGCCCGGTGGAGAGGTTCTAATTGGGTTAGTTATCCTCGGGCCCACTAAAAGAGAACTAAAAAAATCTCACCTGCCCGCACTGAGATCGCTCCCCTCTCGCACGACTCCTCTCTATTCCCCATAGGGCCGCCCGCCCAAGCGCCTCGCCTCCTCTCTCCTCCGGCCGCCCTCTCCTTCCGCCTCCGCCGCCCCTACTCGGCCGCCTCTCCTCCGGCCTTGAAGGTCGCCCGCTCCCCTTTCACTCACCATTTTCTCCCTCTATCGTGCTTGTGGCAAGCATCTACCAGGGGAGGTCGCGAGAGGGTGAGTTTGTTCGTTCATTCACTGCCTCACGACCATATCATTGATCTTGCTTGCTCTAGCGCTAATTCTGATTTGGAAAAGTAGATCCTGATCAAACTTGCTATAGATTTGTGGTGCACGATGGAATTGTTTGATGCTGCTTGAGGAGGTAATAAATCTTTCTAGAGGCCCAAAGATTCAGGTCACCTTTCTAGGTATTTCAATTTCAGGCTTGCATTATTTGTAGAGGCCCAAAGATTCAGTTCACCTTTCTAGGTATTTCAATTTCAGGCTTGAATTATTTCTAGAGGCCCAAAGATTCAGTTCACCTTTCTAGGTATTTCAGTTTCAGGCTTGCATTATTTCCAGAGGCCCAAAGATTCAGTTCACCTTTCTAGGTATTTCAGTTTCAGGCTTGCATTATTTCTAGAGGCCCAAAGATTCAGTTCACCTTTCTAGGTATTTCAGTTTCAGGCTTGCATTATTTCTAGAGGCCCAAATATTCAGTTCACCTTTCTAGGTATTTTAGTTTCAGGCTTGCATTATTTCTAGAGGCCCAAAGATTCAGTTCACCTTTCTAGGTATCTCAGTTTCAGGCTTGCATTATTTCTAGAGGCCCAAAGATTCAGTTCACCTTTCTAGGTATTTTAGTTACAGGCTTGCATTATTTATAGAGGCCGAAAGATTAAGTTACCAGTCAGCGGCAAGCAGCCCTGCTACCCATGCCGGTGTCGACCTCGGTGCGTGAGGGGCTTGGGCTCTACAGAGCCTTCCTATAGAGCAACGATGGCGAGCTCCTCCCTCGGTGCGTGAGGGGCTCTGGGCTCTACAGAGCCTTCCTATAGAGCGACGATGGCGAGCTCCTCCCTCGGTGCGTGAGGGGCTCTGGGCTCCCTCCCTATCGTGAATGACTTCCGTGAGGAGTTAGCTCATTCTTTGTTTCATGAAGTGTTTTTTATTTTGTGAAGCTTGATTGACGACTTGTATGTTTAAGTGGGACAAGTAAGATGCTCGTGCATTGCACGGGACACCAAGTCGCCGGCAGCGGCCATCACACCAGATTGTTCCATGGCCTTCTGGATGTGGTGGTGAAGAGATAAGGCTGATTGGGAGAGACAATGAGTTGTTTGTAAATATGAAAACAAGTGTGGGCATCTTTTTGCAAAACTGCAGCAGTTTGCTTTGTATGCGTCAGATCTAAATCCGACGGCTATTGATGAAAGATGGCAGGCACACCATCATCACCAACTCAGGTTTTTATATGAGTAGAGAATATCTCATTTGTATGGACAAAGTAAAAATTATCATGTTTTGCATGCTTGATTTGTATAGATGGTTCGTTTATGTCAATTGTGAGCGGGAGGAGGCCACAGAAGAGCCGGCCACACCAAGAGGGTCTTGGATCCAAGGGACTTATTTTAGTTTGACTAAAAATAGGGTCCAAAGTAGTCAAATGATTGAGATAGAGCATTTATTGTCAATCTAACCCTGCCATCCATACACCTCTTTGGTTTAGAGTTAGTTCAGGGTTAGAATCTAACTCCAACCTCTAACTGAGTTAGATTTCTCCTCATCTCAGTTCATCGCCATCATACTTTCCCCATTCCTGTGTTTTCAGTATCCTGCGAATCAAAGAGGCCCTTTTTTGCAGGAAAAATCAAAGAGGCCCTTAGACTGGTTTAGGTCCGGTCATTTTTTATAAGCGTGTTATGTCCAAAATTTAATGAACGTGCTCCGGTTTCCACGAAAATAATCCGGTTTCATGTAGTAATTCATTCATTTATTTATTCTTCTGCGAGGGGTTTGCATGTAATTCGTGAGGTCTGAAATGTAAAGTACCCCGACATATGCTCCGAGTCGTGCATGCACTATGACCCAGATGCTCTATGTCCCACATGTTGGCGAATGGGAGCACGTGGAAATAGCCTAGGAGTACCTATAGGAGGATAAATGTGTGAAAAAATATGTACTGTGAAGCGTAGCCGCGGTTCGAAAAGGAGACCTAAAGTGATGACAGCTATAGGTCGCACACACCCAACTAGTGGTACTAGATATACGACTAATTTTTCCCTCAAAAAAAAGAGGCACGAGTGCTCAGTACTCCTATTCTATAAACACGAGTCCCATCTGACAACAGCGTCCGTGCTACAGCTAGCTCTCCTCCCTCGTTTCTCTCTTCTAATTCTAAACTCGGCCGACGCCCGGTGGGCGGGGTGGGTTTGCTCAACTGCAGCCCCACCTCATAGTGAAAGCGTTATAACTGGAATAAAGATGCCATATACTCCCTCCGTTCATAAATATAAGCCTTTTTAGATACTAGTTCAAATGGAATACAACATACAGATGTATGTAGACATAGTTTAGAGTGTAGATTCAATCATTTTGCTCCGTATGTAGAAGTCACTTGCTGGAATCTTTAGAAAGACTTATATTTGGGAACGGAGGGAGTACCATACTAATAAAACATTAAGGCCATGAGGCGATGCAGTGCTGGTTACAGGAGGCAAGAAGAAGAGATGCATCCATCGAAGACGTCCACCTCCTCGACTCAGGGCACCGGCCCACCGAACGACGCCTAAGTAGCAGCGACTTTCGTGGCCAGGTCGACGTGCTTCTGAACAATGGCGTCCAAAGATTCCAGCCGCTGGAAGAAGGCCAATGTCTTTCTGTCCTCGCTTGCCTTGTTGTGGCCTATGTAGACGATTTCCTCGTAGACGTGGATGTGCAGGTCGACGGTTTCTTGCATGGCGAGGCGCTGCGCGGCGAGTGCGGCCTCGAGGTGCACATTCTTCGTCGCGACCTCTGGCACCTGCAGCGCCACGAGGGCTTGAAAGAGTTCGTCACCATGTAGGCCGATGAGGGTGGCAGGCAATGAGGAGCTTGGGCGCGCGGGCTGGAGCAGTACGGCAAGGTCGTCCGCGCGCTTCTTGACGACGGTGAACTTGCGGATGGAGTTGGCCATCATGTCGTCCATGCGAGAGGCGAAGCCGGTGTCGGCGAGGGCTACGATGCTGCGATGGGCCCGCCAAAGACTGGAAACACTGCGGTCGCGGGGGCGCAGGCGGGCGCTTTGGATGATTTGGCACAGCCGATCGCCGCTCGCGTCCATCGCCGTCCATAGGTGCTTGTGCTTCGGTCACTTGGTCTTGGATTGGAGTGAGCAAGTTGCGCAGAGACTTGGGAGTGGATGGATTGGAGTGGTGGGCGCCTTTATTATATGAGAGTCCAAACTCTATTGCATTCACATCGTACTGGCTCTATTCTGCTTCTCCAATTAATTCCCTCTGCATGTAATTGAGGATGCATCATTGACCGTTCAACGTCTCGGGAACCGCTACCCTCTTTCTCCTTGGCATTCAAGCACCTATGGACCCGTCGACGACGAGGTGCCTATGGTGACTTCGTAAATTTCAAGATGATAGTGTCGTGCGTGTGTGCGTTCATAGGGGTGAGTGTATGCGCATGTATATGAGCGCTTGCGTCTGTACTGTGTCAAAAACCGTAAATGCGTGTCAAAAAGAGACTAGTCAGTATACTCAATATTGTGCACCTCGGAGAGGAAAACGATATAACTAGTACGTATTTATTTACGGTGCAGATTCACTCATTTTGCTCCATATGTACTCCGTCTCGGTGTAGTCTAGTCACTTGTTGAAATCTCTAGAAGGGCAAATACTCCTTTCTGGTTTACAGGGCTATACTAGCAAGTAGTTGTACGTACTAGTACGATAGTGGGCTCACATAGCAATTTTTCCTCATGCAAGAGCCTGGCTATATGCGTGCTCCAATGTTCGCGAATCGCAACGCTCGGTTTGCACTTGGCTCTTCGCCTCTTGAGAAGACGAACAATGATGTTACTACTACGCTTCTACAAAGGTCGAATCCATCGCTGCATGTCCATCCACCGCGAAAGGGATGGGTAGCTTGTTGTAGAAGTGCTACTAAGAAAAAGCCTGTCCTCGCTTATGCGAGCAACAGCATGGGGGCGAGGGAGAAGGCGTAGTAAAATCAAGCTTCTCCTCATTGTACGAGTTGACGCGACAGATCATAGCACTGGCCCCACATGCTTGCCTCTAAACTTGGCTGAAAGACACGCAGTGTACAATATATTTGCTGCAACCTCTAACATTTACCCACCACAAATTAAAATATATGTGGCCATATGCATCGTTCTGATGCAGAGGCCGGGGAGTCCCCCCTTAAAAAAAACAAATTAAAATATATCTTCCTGTCTTGACCAGATGAGCGTGCAAACTACAATCACCAGGGTGATAGGTAGGGCCAGAAGACTATTTTATTTTATTTTTAAAAACTTCGAGACGACCACATAGCATGGAGCCGACCCCAACGATTTTAAGCTTACAGGCACGGTACACGCTTTCCTAGACTACTCTACACATGAAACTGCCACACGAGTGTTCGGGCTGCGCTTGGCTCTTCGCCTCTTCGGGAAGTCGAACAATGATGGAGTACTACTGCACTGGAGGAGTACTACAGTATGCTTCTGGCCATCTGACAACGATTGAACTGCTGCATGTCCACCGCGTGCGGGAGGGAGAGCGTGTAGCGAAAGCTTCTCCTAGTCTTGCCAGCCACCACGCTCATGGGTGAGGGAGGGACGCTCCTGCCTTTGCGTGTATGACAGGTAGGCCCGACAGGTGTGTGGCCAACTTGTCATACAGCCAAAGGCAGGTGCAGTTAAGTCCACGAGGGAGAGGATAATCGAACTTCTCCTTGATGTACGAGTTGATGCGACACATCAAAGCACTGCACTCGATATACTCCCTCCTTTCCGGTTTATAAGGCTCAATTCAAAAATCTCACCAACCAAGGTATTAGATGGTGAGTGGTGGAATATTTTTTGTAGTTTGCAAAAAGCACCCAATTAGTGGTCTTGTTTTTCTCAAAAAAGTATGTTTATCAATGCATTAATTGCAATGCATGCATGCATAAATTCCATGCATTGGTCAATTTTCTCTTAATACTTGCATGCAATGATTTAATGCACCTTGGAGTCTGAACATGTGATGGGGAACAACCAAATTGAGCCTTATAAAATGGAAAAACTGAAATTTTCAGATAAGCCCTATAAACCGGAAAGGAGGGAGTATTTCAATAATTAGCGTTTACCGATGCATTAATTACAACGCATGCATGCATGCCATGACTCTTCTTTTGATACTTGCATGTGTTGATTTAATGCACCTTGAAGTAGTACTATAAAATATGTGACGGTAAAGCTTTGTAATACCCCGGCCCAAGTCGAGAGATGGTTGTGCACGAGGAGGGTGAGATCATGCAGACCGAACAGGACCCGACGATGGAGCTCTCTAAGGTCTCGATGGACCTCACCGTGCTCCACTGCCCCTTGTGCCTCCTCCCCTTGACGCCTCCAGTGTATGAGGTTCGAATACACCTCGTCCGTTCGGCTGATTAAGCAAGGTGCAGGTTTCTTGATTGATGTGTTGTTTGATTGATTTCTGCAGTGCAAGGGAGGGCACCTGGCCTGCGCGGACTGCCACGTCGAGCGCCTCGGGAACCAGCGGCAGTGTCAGAAGTGCGAGCGCGGCGGCGGCTTCGACGTGCGGAACACGGCGGTGGACTCCGTCCTTTCGTCGGTGAGGGTGGAGTGCCCGCACGAAGGCTGTGGGCTCTACGTTACTTACCACAAGCTCGCCGATAACCAGAGCGTGTGTCCGCTCGCGCCTCGCAAATGCCCGTGCCCGTCTGCTCACGGCTCTGAAGGCCGCCACCGGCGCTCTACCACCACATCAGCACCGCGCATCCCATGCCCGTGCACAGGATCCAGTACGGCAAGGTGCTCCAGCTGCAAGTGCCACTGTCGGAGCCACGGCTCTTGCTGTTCGCGAAGGAGGACCGCCGCACGTTTTTCTTGGTCGACCGCGTGCTCGACATCGGCACGCCTATCGCCGTGTCAGTCGTCTGCATCAGAGTAGGGGCATCCCCACTGCCGCACTACTTGGCCAAGCTGTGGGCGAACGGCCCGCCGGGGGAGCCCAAAGGCACGACCGACGCCGTCAAGGTGGAAATGGAGGTGACAAGCAGCAAGGATCCCGGCGACGTCGACGTGCAGGAGCTGACCTTCTTGACAGTGCCGCCCAAGCTGCTGGCCGGGGCTAAGTTTGTGTCCCTCCACATTCAGATTGACAAGCTCACGTCCTAAATGTTTCTACAGTGCCTTATGTTTATCTTAGTAATATGCTAATATAGGGATTACCTTGGTCTACTTTAGCTTAAGAAATGGTGGGTTTTGGTGGCTATGCAGCAATTACTTCGACATCAGAGCTGTAATTTCCAACAGTCGAACGAATATTTTCTGTCTGTTGGACATAAAGTTCCTTTGGGTAAGAAGTACTACTTGTCATCAACATGGATAAAAGGAGATGTATGTAGACATATTTTAGTTCTAGATACGTCCCTTTTTATCCATTTTGATGACAAGCACTCGCTCCGTTCCACAATACATGTCTTCCATTTGTCAAAATATAGATGTATCTAGACATGTTTTAGTATATAGGTACATCCATGATAGAGCCAATCGGATGGTTGAGAACACTACAATTAAGTAGCTACAGATGCGTGTGTGACTCCCGGATGCAGAGGCCGGGATCATCATCCTCCTTTTCGAGAAAAAACAGACGCGTGTGAGAGAGAAGTGCGTCGTGCACCTCTTCTCTTCTTGTATAACGTACTACTAAACTCAGAGTACAAGTTTTTGTGGGTGGCACGATGGTGCATGCGAGAAGTCCCGAGAGATAGGTTTAATGTGTTTGAAAAAAGGAGTAGCCTAGAGCTCGCCACGCGGCTATTCCTGTCGAACGCCCCATTAACCGTAAGATATGTATACTGACGGTGCCGCTTATTGCACGCATACAGCAGTACTCCTCCTTTCCGGTTTATAGGGCTTAATTCAAAAATCTCATCAACCAAGATGGTGAGTGGTGGAATATTTTTTGTAGTTTGCAAAAGCACCTAATTAATGCTCTTGTTTTTCTCAAAAAATTATGTTTATCAATGCATTAATTGCAGTGCATGCATGCATAAAGTAGCTTGCGTCTCGTCACATTCTAAATTACTCCATGCTATATTGAATTGCAAACCTGTTCACACCGATCACAACCTAAACGGTTTCCCACTTAGGAGTGTATTAGTACCACACTATATTGAATCCCAAACCTGTTTACATCGATCACAACCTAAACGGTTTCCCACTTAGGAGAGTATTAGTACTCGGTTATAAATACTAGTATGCCAAGATGACTGCACATTCCTCCTCAACTCCTCATCCACAAAAACAAACAAGTCATTCAGCATCCTTCCCTTGCGTCTGCCATGGCCAGCGTGAGTTTTGGGTCGAGAGATTGCCACCAGGGAGAGGCGAGCATGGAAGCGGAAGCACGAGAGATGTCCCGCCTCGCTGCGAGAGCAGCCGACATGTCCCGCCACGTGGAAGTAGCAGCACAGAGGTCCCATCGTGCCGCTGAAGTAGCACGGAGGTCCCGCCGCGCCATCGCTGCAGCAGACTGGTCCGGCTGCGCCGCGGAAGCAGCAGAGATGTCCCGCCGCGCCACGAATGCAGCAGAGATGTCCCGCCGCGCCGCGGCGGCCTGGGAAAATTTCTCGTGGGTAGGCGACGACTGTTACAGGCGCATGCATGCGATCGTCCATAGCCAAATCGATCAGATCTCCGGCTGGGCGAGGTTGCAGGACGACGTGAAAGCCTCGTATGAACAGGCTACCGGCGTCATCCGACAACTAAGGGAGGGCAATGAGAGGCTTCGGGCCGAGTGCGACCTGCTGAGGGAGAAGATTGTCCGAAGTGCAGACCAGCAGGAGGAGACCAGTGCCTTGTTGAAGAGGACCGGCGTCATCGTCAAGAAACTTATGGACGAGAATGACATGCTCCGCAACGAGCGCCAAAGGCTGGTGGAGGAATCCATGGATGTTCTCAAGCAGCGTCTTGAGGACACGAAAGAGCTCATCGCCGCTCGCCGCAGTGACTAGTTCCCGCGTACTGCAGCAACGCATCAAGAAAGTAGAGATCAGCAAGCCAGATCCTTGTCTTCCTTCTTCTTTTGCCCTTGTGTATTTCGGGCGAAGCCGCATGTGGCTTTTTTAGTTATCTTTCTAATTATGCATGACAATTAATCGTCCTTATCTTTCTATGGAAGATCAATGTTGCAAGGCTGGAATGAAGGAAACTCTTCTTTGTGGCGACCACAGGCGTTCTTTGTTCTTCTAGTTCTTCTGGGCTTCCTTAAGTTTCCTGGTTTCTTTTGATGTAATAATCGGTTTAGGATGTGGATTGTGTCGTCGGTTGTGAAATGTTGGGTTCTAGCGCGGATGTTTGGTCTTTGTTGGCCTCTTGGGATGTTGCGATTTCAATCTGGTAGCTTTTAGTCCTTCGTGTTAGGCTGGAGTTGTGCTGAACTTCTTGTGAATTGTGGTGGTTTTCAGTAATGAAAATCGGAAGGGGCAAGCCCTTCGTTGATCAATTTTTTTAATCATCCTTATATATTCATCAGTCTTGCTCTTAGGTCCGTCGGATCTTACATCAAGATCCGTGCTTTCAGATTTTCTTTTTCCTCTCTTAAATCTCAGTCGAGTGAGACATAGCCACGCCATTAAAAAGAGGCTCGGGCGCCATTAATGGAGACCTTGGGAGAGAGGTGGATAGCAGATGGAGGTCAAAGGGCTCTCCTCCCGATAAGCACACGCAGGGATCTGATCGCACGCCTCTCGTACTCAAATAGCTACCCTGCACGGCGCCTCCTATCTAATAAAAAATGGGGACGCGTGGCGGCACGTAAATGATACTAGTAAGTAGAACGCCCACGGTTTCAATAATACTTGTGTTTCCGATTGTAACGTGACAGCACTTGTTCCAAAATGACTTTGTTGATTGTTAATGTGTGCGCCTTCGCAAATCGGACTGCAAATTTACCACAGCATGTTGGTGCCATGTCATGGCACCAAGCCAAGTTTCATTATTTTCATGCGTGTTTTGGATTTACAGGAATTAAAAAACTAAGTTTCTCAATGTTTCCAACCCAGCCACGACGCCCAGAATTTTGAATTTCATTCCCATTTCTTGCATGGAACCTAGAAATTTACCCGAGGACACACATGTGATTTTTCAACCAACTTTGGTGCACAGAAACATGTGCTTGTATTTCAAATTTGAATTATGCACACAAAGGTGACACGTTCCCTCCCAGAACCACGAGCCTTCTTGAGAGAAGCTCCGATTTGCATGAAGCTTATACCAAAATTTGTTCCTATTTGGACAAAAATTTTACCACGGCATGGTACTACCATGACATGACACCATGCCAATTTTCATGATTTTAAAACCAAGTTTCTCAATGTTCTCGACCGAGCCACGATGCCTAGATGTTTGAATCTTATTCTCATTTTTTGCACGGGACCTACTCCCTCCTTCCATCTATATAGGGCCTAATGTGTTTTTCAAGACAACCTTTGACTATTGACAAGATTAATAGCACATGAGATGTATACTATGAAAATTATATTATTGGAAGCTCCTTTGACATACAAATTTGAAGGTATGCTTTGTGTAAGTTGCATGTCATATATTATTGCTCTAACGTTTGGTCAAAGTTAGCCTCGAAAACGCATTAGGACCTATATAGATGGAAGGAGGAGTATAAATTCACCGAGGACACAAATGTGATTTTTCAACCAACTTTGGTGCACGGAGCATGTGCTTGTAGTTCAAATTTGAATTATGCACATTAAATGACCAAAACTCAATTAATGTGTAAATAAGGCCAAACGGCGGAATAATTCCAAAATTTAACAGGCACTCATGTAGTTCTATGTTGCTTTTGTAAATAAACTCAAGGGGATAACGATATCGTTTCACACTCAAAGGTGGCACGTTCCTCTCGTAACCACGAGCCTTCTTGAGAGAAGCTTCGGTTTGCAAGAAGCTTATACCAAAATATGTTCCTATTCGGCCACTTTTTTACCACAACATGGTAATACCATGACATGACATCCATGCCAAGTTTCATGATTTTCAGACGTGTTTTGGATTTACAAGAATTTTAAAACTAAGTTTCTGAATGTTCTCGGACGAGCCACGATGCCCAGATGTTTAATTTTATTCTCATTTCTTGCATGGGACCTAGAAATTCACCCGAGGACACAAATGTGATTTTTCAACCAACTTTGGTGCACGAGAGCATGTGCTTGTAGTTCAAATTTGACTTATGCACATTAAATGAACATAAACTCAATTAATGTATAAAAAACGACAAACGAACCCGGAATAATTCCAAAATTTAACAGGGCACTAATGTAGTTCTATGTTGCCTTTGTTAAGAAACTCAAGGGGGGCAGCGTTTATCGTTTCACACTCAAAGGTGGCACGTTCCCTCTTAGAACCACGAGCTTCCAAATTGGCCCAATTTTTTACCACAACATGTTAGTGCCATGACATGACACCATGCCAAGTTTGATGATTTCCAGCTGAGTTTTGGATTTACGTGAATTTAAAATCTAAGTTTCTCGATGTTCTCGGCAGAGTCATGACGCCCAGATGTTTGAATTTCATTCTCATTTCTTCCATGGGACCTAGAAATTCAACCAAGGACACACATGTGATTTTTCAACCCACTTTGGTGCACCGGAGCATGTGCATGCAATTCATATTTAGATTATGCACAATTAAAGTCCAGAAACTCAATTAATGTATAAAAAGGCCAAATGAACCCGAAATAATTCCAAAATTTAACAGGGCACTCATATAGTTCTATGTTGCCTCTGTAAATAAAATCAGGGGGGACGCAGCGTATATTGTTTCGCACAAAAAGGTGACACATTCCCTCTCAGGACCATGAGGCTTGTTGAGAGAATCTCCGGTTTTGCAAGAGGCTTATACCAAAACTTGTCCCAATTCAGCCAAAAATTATACGTATGAAAACAGGGTTTAGATTATCCCGAACATCTAGCTACCTAGACCAATAATGTACTATGATTTGAATTCAACATAAAATGGATACAAATATTTGAATTGGAGAGCGTATGGTACATGTAGTTCATAGTGAAATATGATTACTGCTATATGCATGTCTTTTTGTTATCAAGATAATATTTAAATTATTGTATAACTTGACAACAATCGTATTAAAATAAGGAACATTGATTCAAATTTAGTCCATATGGTAGACAACAATATATATTTTCACATGGTGAAGTAAAATGTTCATATATGACGGAAGATCAAAATGTACGACTACATCAATTATAAACCGCAAGGTCACCTAATGATATATTCGAATTCAACATAACGTTGATTCAAAAATTGAAATTCGAGATCATCACATCTGTAATCATATAAAAAGGGACATTACTCTTTCTTTGGTGGGAATTGATTTGTTTTTTGTTGTTGTTGAGGGAAGTGTGAATCGATTTGGTACTGTGCAGGGTAATCTTGTTCTCCCGATTTTTTGTACATTTTTCTTGTAGTTTTTTCAATGGCATCTATAGCAATATAGTAAAAGGGGACATGACTCTCTTGTGTCTTGTATGAATTGTTTTTTTACACGTTAAGTTTGTTCTGCCGAACAAGGAATCCACACCTTGTTATCCCGAAATTTTCAAGCTCGAGTATCTTTTGTCTCACCTTTTTTGAAACTCCTGCTTCTTCAACCCGCGCCGCGCCTTGTTATCTCGAAATTTGGACGCGCACGAGAACTCCCTCCTCATCCGAAATCGCTCCCGCATCCCAGACACGGAAATCCCCCTTCTACCCCTCAGCCGGAAATGAAGCTCCACGTCGCGGTGGGGGTACGCTGGTAACTTACCCTACATTTCGGACAAGCGTGTCCCTAAGCTTGGCTCCCCCCTCCCCCTTCGGCCCCCCATTCGTACACCGAGGCCGCCAAAACCCGCGAAACCCCCACGCTCCTCCGTCGGCCTCCTGACCACCGCCCAACCGGAGACTCTTCCCCGACTACGTTGTCCACCGCAACAGCTCACCGTCCCTCATCCACCGCACCGGATGAGGATCCGTTGTCGCTCTCGTCGTCCCGTCGGATCATCCGCCCCGTCCTCCACCTCCAAGGAGCTGCCCCGACGTTCGCCTCGTCTATCGCGCCACCTCAATCCCCACAGCGCCGTCTTGACCTGCCCCACCGGAACCGCAGCACCCTCACCAATTCCTCCGATGAAGCCGAGGCCAACTCGGCGCCACCAAGGAGGTTCTGCACTCACCGCTGCATTTTATCTTTTATTCGATCTCACGGGGCTGCCGGTGCTCGATACCGAGCAGACATGGCGTCTCCATCGACGGCGCCGTCGCCGGCCACATCATCCACGGCGTCTCTCCCCCATGTCGTTGCTTCCTCGGCGGCGACTTCCACAACGGCACTAGCTGCAGCTGCTCCGGCTCTCGCTCGCGTTGCGGCTCTGTTCTTGCTGTTGGTCGCGCTGCTGCACTCCTCCTGCTTTTGTTCGTGCTGCTGCTCTGCTCTTGCTCTCGCTTGCGCTACTGCTGCTGCTGCACGACCTCCGGCAGCTACAAGAGTTGCTTCTTTAGCACTCGCTCGCGGTGCTACTGTATGACTTGCTCTCTTCTAGTGCGTTCCCTGCTCGAGCGTCTGCTGATTTAGATCACTGCTTCTCTGCTACTAGTGCTGGAACACCCTAAACATCTATTGCAATGCTCTGTTACTAGTTCAATCAGTTTCGACAGTAGAATTCAGTTTCGACTGTGAAGTTCATTTTCTTCAGTTAAGTTCAGAGTGAATAGTACTTACAGCATCTGTCGAAGCAGCCGTGGCATGGCTGATGCGTTTTACATCTAGCACTTTTTGGTGATGTATTTTACATCATCTATTGCAGATGATATTAGGGTCCCACTTCAGATTAAGGTTGTTTGTCTTGTCATGCGTCAGCCTCGTCGCCGTACACCTTAGCGGAGCTGCTCCAACGACGGAACCATCCATCACAGCGGAGCAGTACCCTCGGCGCCATTTCCAGAGGCCTCGGATCTTCTTCCCCGCCTCCGATAGTCACACCAGAATCATCTCCATCCTCCACGTCCAACCCAATGATGCTGAGGTCCACAAGGCTATGCCAAAGAGGTTGTACACTCATCGCGTCACTTTGTTTCTCCATTCCTCTGTTCTTCCAATTCATGTGAGCCAAACACCCAGGTTGACTGAAATCCTATGTTTCCAAATGCTCTGTTTTGCACTTGCATTCCTATCCTATTCCTGTGTTTTTCATGTCCCTGTGTTTATAGAATCCTCCAATTCTAAGGAGCCCTTATAGATTTACTTCATTTTCAGATTGGCGTAAAAGAAAACTCTGTGTCTTATGTCCTGCTCCTGCCGTGCCGTCATCCACCCCACATGAGGTGCACCATCGACAGAAGCGTTCACTGCAGCAGAGATCCCCCCATGCAGACTTTCTTTCACCGCCTCAGATCATCTTCCCCGTTGCCAGCACCCACGCCAACTGCATTACCATCATCGACTGAGCAGATGAACCTGAGGACTACACAGTTCGGAAGAGAGGTCGCATCTTTCGTGTTTGCTTACGTTATACATCGGTTATTATTACCTGCTACTTTATCGTTCAATCTTGAGTTTTGAATTGCCCATGGGTCTCATATCGAGCCAGCAATGAATAGTATTTGTCTACTATCTGGTTCATCTGGGGTCTTCTATGTGGTTCATGTTGGGTGGGCAGCAAACAATAGATGATCCATTGTCTATCTTTTTAAACTGAAGCAATAATTTACCTGCTATCATTAGTTTTGGATCCATCCACTCGTTTGCTACCATCAGTCTTGATTTTTGCATGCACCCCTTAGGCCTTACAAAATCTAACTAATTTTTTTATTATGCATGTCAGATATTGTACACAATCATACTGAACATGTAGATAAAAAGAGAAGACCGTTATGTCTTGAATATAATGTCATGCAGAGGCTGCTCCATGGTGGGCGAAGTGCCCCCCTCTCCTGCATTTCAGATTGTATTCCAGAGGAAGATAACTGCTCGATGGAGATTCAGAAGGAGCCGACCACGCCTGTTTACCACCTGAGGTGTTTTCTCTAACCTGGCATGCTGATGTTGGTCATATCATGCATATGGCGCCTTGCATTGCTTACATTATACATCTTATATGTCATTAGCTTAGTTTAAATTTGCTTTGTGTGAATGCCACCTGTTTGGTTTCTATATCATACTCCCACCATTCCTAAATATGTGTCTTTTTAGAGATTTCAACAAGTGACTACATACGGAACAAAATGAGTGAATCTACACTCTAAAATATGTCTATATACATCTGTATTTGGTAGTCCATTTGAAATCTCTAAAAAGACAAATATTTAGGAACGGAGGGAGTATATGGGAATTATGCAATGCCATATTCTTTAGCCAGGCATCATATACGTGAATCATGCAATGCCATCCTGTTTAGCCACTCATCGTATATGTGAATTGTATCGTGCCATATTTTTTTCCATAATGTTTTCCATTTGTCAACAATGTTTATACATTCATCTACTCTTCCGGTGCATCAGCCATTTGAGTCGGTCATGGGAAAATCTGGAGTGAAAACAAGGTCTTCTGAGCAGTCAGTGCTACCTGTCGATGCAGATTTCTTGCTGGTTACAGATAGCTCCTCAGAGGAGGATTCAAAGAGGGATGACCAGTCGCATCCCCCCCCCGGTGCATGCTCTAACTTGGCTGGGTTATATTGCTCATATCATGCATATGGTGTCTTACATTGCCATGCCATCTGCTTAAATTAGACATGTTGTGTGTGAATGCCTCCTATTTGCTTTCTATATCAGATATGTGAATTATGCAATGCCATGTTTTTCAGCCAGTTATCATATATGTGAATTATGCACCGCCATGGAGCCAAGCATCATATATGTGAATTATCTCATGCCATCTTTTTTTTCATTACGTATTCCATTTGTCGACAATCTGTGTATATTTAACTACTCTTCATGTGTATCAGCCATTTGAGCCGGTTATGGAAAAAACTGGAGTGAAAACAAGGTCTTCAGAGCAAGCAATGGTACCTGTAGAAGCATATATCTCGATGGTTACTGAGGAGCTCCTTAGAGGAGGATTCGAGATGATGACCAGTCCTATATCCCACCTGAGGTGTATGCTCTAAGTTGCAATGTTTATATTTCTCATATGATGCATATGGTGTCTTGCATTGCTTAGTTTAGACATCATATGCACAATATTGAATTCTATCTGCTTAGTTTAGAGATCATACATGCGAGTGCCAGCTGCTTATTATATGAATCAATTATGTCAATTATATCATGCCATCCTGTATACTTAGACAACATGTATGTGAATTATTTCATCCCAACCTATTTTAGAAAGACATCATATAGTTTTGTCATGTCATCCTGTTTAGGTACTCATCATATGTTGAATTATGCCATTATATCCTGTTAAGTTATCCATCATATATCTGAAACTGTGTCATGCTATCCTGTTTAGTTAGGCATCATATATGTGAAATTGTGTCATGCTGTCCTGTTTGGTTAGACAACATATATGTGAATTTCCACATCTGTCTATCATACAATGTCTATACGTTTAATTTCTTTTATTGTTTATCCGCCATTTGAATTGGAGGGGGTGATGGCAGTATCTAAGGGAGCAAAAACCCGTTCCTCACAAAAGACAGTGCTACCCGTCGATGCAGATAGAACCATGGTTGTACTGGCCCACAAACAAGCCCCACCACACATAATCGAGACTCTTCCAGATTGCACACTTACACCGTTGGGCAGAGAACCAGCTACAACCCATCTAACCGCAACCCCAGCGGATAGTAACCCACTTATAGTTGACAAAGAACCATGTCCACCACAGTACCCCACAAGAGCAGTTTGTAAAGCTCTGCGATGCCCAAAGCACGAAGACCACCACAGCTAACCCAAATTCCACGTTTAAAGCGGAAGAGCAACTGTTCTCGTGTCGATTCGTAGCTATGGTCCATACTCCTTTGTTTGTTGCATCACTGTATTTACTCATACCAACTACTTTCAAATTTGAAGGATCCAATTGAAACTCCAATGGTGCAACAGGTATGTTTTAAACCTATTTCTTTAACTGGATTACTGTTCTAACTTCTTGCTCTATGTTGATTTGAGTTTAGGTTGTATAAACAGTTATGTTCTCATGTGATGCACATTACAGGTGCTGCCAATGCTGTGTAGTTTCTCACACTTATATTCTGTCTATGCTGTTGTGTCTTAAAAATATATGAGTTGAACTGTGTCTCTATCTTGATTAGGGAACATAAACTAGAATGATATGGACAATACAAAGGACCATAGTACATAGATATATGTTTGTTTCATGATGTTATCCTATCCACCTTACTCTTGAACCAGTTTACCAAAATGAGTTTCAGATACTACAAGCTAAACTTGTGATGTGTCTGCTTGTTTCTCTTGTAGTATGCAAATAGAATATTGGAGAAGAGCACCCCACTATGCAATGGTAGAGAAAGTAATGCAGATAAGGTTCAAGATAGTGAGACAACCCTGTTGGTCTCCAAGAAAGGTAATAAAAACGATCTTGTAGACAGTGAGAAAACCCCACAGTCCTGCGTTGATGTAGTGTTCGATTCTTGGCGAGCATCACTGGCACAAGCTCTTCGAACTCGCTGCCTGAATCACTTCGGCTTCTTCAGTCTCAGCTACAAGATGAAAGGCATCAGTGAGCTGTGCTGCGGAAAGAAGCCGAAGGACTGAGGAAGTCCCTGCAGAATTCAGATGCGTACTTTCTTGTGCAACAGCAAGCGCTGGAGGATTTAAGCGCCAAACAAGAGAAAGTTAATAAGCTTGCTAAGCATCTTGCCAGCATTATGGGTACCCAGGATATTGTTTCTTGAACTCTTCTGAAGTGGTTTCAGTTCTGGACTTGTTTTGCTGCGGCGTTTATATGCTTCTTTGTTCCCTATATTTGCACTGGTGGCGAACTTTTATGCCCAGTGGATGTAATATGTGTAATAGCCGTGATAGCCTAGCATAAGTTGCTTGCTTATTTATTTCCTTGTTGTCTTGTTTATTTGTTTGCTTGTAGTCAGTGCAGTTCTTTTTCCGCAGTTTGCTAGTGGCTGAAATAACCTATTTTTTAAAACTAGGCCACAATAACCATGGGTTAATATTTACTGTAGTGACCTTTGGGCCTCCTACGGGCCAGAAAAGCGATGGGTCTTCTACGAGCCGTAAAGCGATGAGCCTTCTACAGGTCGTAGAAACAACGGGCCTTCTACGGGCCGTAGAAACAATGGCCTTCTACGGGCCGTATCATCAATGGGCCTTCTACGGGCCGTAGAAACAATGGGCCTTCTACGGGCAGTATCATCAATGGGCCTTATACGGGCAGTATGATCGATTGGCAAACATGGGCCAATAACGAGGTCGCATTATGGCGTAAGCGGGCTAGAGTTGGAATCGTCCGTTCATGGGCCGACCATAACGGGCCATCATTAATAGGCCATATTTGATGACGCTATGAAAATTAGCCCAACGACAATGGACCACAAGCGGGCCGATCAGTAACCATGGGCTGAATTTGGCCCTGGCGCGTAAAATGACAATAACGGGTCGTAAGTAAACAAATGCTGGAAATGAGCCCAAGAATAAATGGGCTCTGAGAAGGTCGAAAGATAACATGGGCTGGAAACGGCCCAACTGAATAATGGGCCCTTAATGGGTATAAAGTGATACACTGTTCATTACGGGCCAGTTTCACCACGAGCCGTTAATGGGTGTAAAGTGATACACTGTTCATTGCGGGCCAGTTTCACCACGGGCCGTTAATAGGCCAAGAGTTACATAGGGCCTCATATGGGCCGAAAGACGTGATGGGCCATACATGGGCCAGAAGTGAAAACGGGCTGGAATCATATTGGATGGCCCAGATGACGCTATTGAGCCTAATTCGGATAGGGCGTAACGGGCCTTGGGTTAGCGGGCTGTAAATGGGCTATATGTGAACATGCCGTTAACAGGCTTTCCATGGGCCGGCCCGCCACCTTTTGACCAAGTCAAACGGGCCAGCCTTTTCACAGGAATGGGCCTCTGTTGGGCCGTGCCACGTGTCGACGTATCATAGGCGCCTTCAGTCCAATGAGTGGATGACATCTGTCCCAACGATGAGCCGACACGTGTTTCCTCCAGCCAATGATGATTTTACATGTGGAAAATCCCCATTGGTCGGGGCTGTTAACGGGTTATCGGATCCAAAACCTGGCCCGATAGCTTAACGGCGTTCGTTACGGTGGATGCCACGTGTCGGTCACCCTTGATGAAAGCACTTCGTGACGCGATTTATCGTCATGGAAGTGGACACTTCGTGATGATAATTTTGGTAATGTCATGGAACACTTCTCTGACAAAGACAGTATGACTATCTTGATTCTATCATAAAATCGTCATGGATGTACATGCATGACAAAAAACGCGACCTACTGTGACAAACACGTATCATCACGGAAGTGTATTTTTTTGTAGTGGTAACGCATTAAGCAAGATGACATGATGTAGAGGGATAAACTCAAGCAATATGATTTAAACCCCATCTTTTTATCCTCGATAGCAACAATACAATACGTGCCATCATGCCCCTACTGTCACTGGGAAAGGACACCGCAAGATTGAATCCAAAGCTAAGAAGTTCTCCCATTGCAAGAAAGATCAATTTAGTAGGCCACACTAATTCGAAGAGACTTGCAAAGATATCAAATCATGCATATAAGAATTCAGAGAAGAACCAAATATTATTCATAGATAATCTTGATCATAAATCCACAATTCATCTGATCTCGGCAAACACACCGCAGAAGAGTATTACATTGGATAGATCTCCAAGAACATCGAGGAGAACTTTGTATTTAGAACCAAAGAGAGAGAAGAAGCCATCTAGCTAATAACTATGGACCCGAAGGTCTGTGTTTAACTACTCACACATCATCGGAGAGGCTATGGTGTTGATGTAGAAGCCATCCGTGATCGACTCCCCTTCCGGCAGAGCGCTAGAAAAGGCCCCAAGATGGGATCGCACGGGTACAGAAGGTTGCGACGATGGAAAAGTGGTTTCGTGGCTCTCCCTGGTGTTTTTAGGGTATAAGGGTATATATAGGCGAAAGAAGTACGTCGGTGGAGCTCCGTGGGGCCCAGGAGGGTGGGGGCGCGCCTACCCCCCTAGGCACCCCCTCCTGCCTCGTGGCCACCTCGCGGAGTTCCAAACTTCAACTCCAAGTCTTCTGGATTGCTTTCGTTCCAAGAAAGATCATCGCGTAGGTTTCATTTCGTTTGGATTCCGTTTGGTATTCCTTTTCTGCAAAACACTGAAATAGGCGAAAAAACAGAAACTGGCACTGGGCCTTTGGTTAATAGGTTAGTTCCAAAATAATATAAAAGAGCATATTAAAGCCCATTAAACATCCAAATTAGATAATATAATAGCATGGATCAATCAAAATTATAGATACGTTGGAGACGTATCAAGCATTCCCAAGCTTAATTCCTGCTCATCCTCGAGTAGGTAAATGATAAAAACAGATTTTTTGATATCGAATGCTACCTAACATAATTTTCAATGTAATTTTCTTTATTGTGGCATGAATGTTCAGATCCGAAAGATTCAAGACAAAAGTTTAATGTTGACATAAAAATAATAATACTTCAAGCATACTAACAAAGTAATCATGTCTTCTCAAAATAACATGGCCAAAGAAAGTTCATCCCTACAAAATCAAATAGTTTGGCTATGCTCCATCTTCGTCACACAAAATGCTCAAATCATGCACAACCCCGATGACAAGCCAAGCAATTGTTTCATACTTTAGTATTCTCAAACTTTTTCAACTTTCACGCAATACATGAGTGTGAGCCATGGACATAGCACTATAGGTGGAAGAGAATGGTGGTTGTGGAGAAAACAAAAAAGAGGAAGATGGTCTCACATCAACTAGGCATATTAACGGGATATGTAGATGCCCATCAATGGATATCAATGTGAGTGAGTAGGGATTGCCATGCAACGGATGCACTAGAGCTATAAATATATGAAAGATCAACAAAAGAAACTAAGTGGGTGTGCATCCAACTTGCTTGCTCATGAAGACCTAGGGCATTTGAGGAAGCCCATCGTTGGAATATACAAGCCAAGTTCTATAATGAAAAATTCCCACTAGTATGAAAGTGACAAAATAGGAGACTCTCTATCATGAAGATCATGGTGCTACTTTGAAGCAAAAGTGTGGAAAAAGGATAGTAACATTGTCCCTTCTCTCTTTTTATCTCAATTTTTTGTTGGGCTTCTTTGGCCTCTTTTTTGGGGCTTCTTTGGCCTCTTCTTTTTTATTTCCTCACATGGGACAATGCTCTAATAATGATGATCATCACACTTTTATTTATTTACAACTCAAGAATTACAAATCGATACTTAGAACAAAATATGACTCTATATGAATGCCTCCGGAGGTGTACCGGGATTGAATCAAGAGTGACATGTATGAAAAATTATGAATGGTGGCCTTGCCACAAATACGATGTAGCGACCCGACCTCAGATGCTCAAGTCTCTGTGTTCCAGTGTCATCCTGTATCAGTAATGCTGACACACACAGTACTCGAAGGATTTATAACGGAGTAGCAATCACACACTTATTATATCGAATGTCTCAAAAGAGAACTTATTACAATAATATGGCTTAAGGTCATCTAATGCGATAACAGCGGAAGGCTGGGAAGATAAAGTGAGTCCATCAACTCCAACGGCATAGCTGAGCTGCACGGCAACGACCTAACGAACCTTACTCCTCGTTTGAAAAGTCTGCAACATAATACGTTGCAGCCCGAGAACGGGTCAGCACATGGAATATGCTGGCAATATAACACAATAGAGCAGGAACCGAATAATGCTATCACTACATGCATATTTGGCTGGTGGAAAGCTATATGGTTATAGTTTTGCGAAAAGCCAATTTTCCCTACAACAAAGGAATATATTTTTATTTAACTATCATGGTGGTTGAAACATTGAGAAGGTATAACCCCAACTCAATCCCAATTAAAATAGTTAACAACCCAACAATATTATTTAAGAGTGATGAGATACATGTCATAACTCAAGTACTAGATACTCAAAATTTTCCATAACCGGGGACACGGCTAACCATGATTAGATTGTACACTCTGCAGAGGTTTGCGCACTTTTCCCCACAAGACTCGATCACCTCCGTTGATTTCTCGCACTACATGGTGTTTGAGAAACGGATGACCGAGACATAGTCTTTCAGAAACATTAACTCTCTACTCCGGGTAGACCATACCAAACCTATAAAACCCACTACCGCTGATCTACCTCTTCAAGAGCTTCACGTAACCTACTCAACTATGCTAGAGCCCATAGTAGCTTGTGGCTGCACACGAAGTTTCTAGCATGAATAATCTCATTCCTTTGAGCACAGGTGGCGGTCCATAGGAAGATCACACGGGTACCCGGGATTTCCAAAATAAAGCATAACAACCTGGGTTCCCCAGTGCCTCAATCCATCCAGATGTGTATTAAAGTTGCCACCTTAAATTAAACCATTAATTAACAATCTCACATCTGTCATGGATTCACTCAAACCCAAACCACGTCTACGAGCATAGCATAGCAATATAAGCAACATGTAGAAGTAACTCCCAAGGGTTTGATAGTAACAGGGCAATAGGTTCTACCTCAACTACTACTTCCCAACCCACAAGTTAATGACAGCCTAACCATGCAATTTTTGAGGATAGGAACTAATGCATAAAAACTGGGTATGAAAAGAGTATGATCAAAGTGTTACTTGCCTTGCTGACGATCCACGAATCCTAGAGACTCGTAGTAACACGCTTCGCACTCCGGGAATTCTATCGCAAGCAAACAATAACATACATAAGCAACAAGCAAGATGCACAAGAAAAACTCAACTAAAAGAGATTGACCAGAAAGTTCAACTTAAGAACTCTGGTTCGCAAAAAGAATCAAACCAAACGGAACAACGAAACTCGAACGGTGAAAGAAACAAGATCCATTTGCTAATCTGAACTAGGGTCAAAATTTTCAGTATCAAGATCTTGTTTAAGTTGTTTAAGCGGAAAGAGGGTCTCGAGACAAAGATCTGGGCGCTTGAATCGCCTGATTCCGACTAGCGAGCGAAAAGATAAACATAAACTAAGATCGGATCAGAAATCACGATCAGAAAAATCACGGAATAAATCAGAGAAAAAGAAAACTGACGAATAGACTAACGAACGAGCGTTCGTTAGCTGTAACTAACGGGCGAGAACCGTTCGTTAAAACGAACGTACGGACGAACGTCCGCTAACTAGAAGAACTGGCGAACAAAAAAAAATGGATCTAGGGTTTCTAAAAAAACCAAACGGTTTAAAAAAAACCGGCGGCTCGGATCCGACGGATACCTCCGGCGAGGCAACTCCGACGAGGCGGCTGCGGGCAGGGCGGCGGCTCATGGGGCGGCGGGGGCTTGGTGGCGGCGGCGAGGCTCGGCAGCAGCGGCGGCGGCGGCGGCGGCTTCTGGCGCGGCGGCGGCTCGAGCGGCGGTGGCGGTTGGTGGTGGTGGTGGTGGTTTGGGGCGGTGGGGTGGCGGCTTATAAGGAGGGGAGGGGGCTGCGTTTTGGAGGAGGGGGCAAGGCGTGGCGGAGGCGGAGTCCCGGCCGGACTCCTCGTCCGAGTCGGCGGCGGCGGGGAGTTGGGCCGGCCCGGCTGCGTTTCGGCCGAGTCGGTGCCCGAAGTTTTTTTTAAATAATTCCGCTGACAGAAAATAAATCCTATAAAATAAAATAAAAATCTAAAAATGCCAAAACAAATTTTCACCGTAATGAAATACTTAGAACGAGCTGAACATTTTCTTGGCCCTAAAATGCAATTTTGAAAACATGCAATTTTCCTAATGCAAATAAAATCCAAATAA
Organism: Aegilops longissima; assembly: GCA_021605205.1. Classification (NCBI taxonomy): domain Eukaryota; kingdom Viridiplantae; phylum Streptophyta; class Magnoliopsida; order Poales; family Poaceae; genus Aegilops; species Aegilops longissima. Next base: position 714,158,967 of record CM038677.1, read on the forward strand.
ACTAAAATAAAAATCCAACAAATGATTTTAACATTTTTCCTCCAATATTTCAATTGTTTTGAGGAAGTCATATTATCTCCTCTCATTTATTTTATTATCAAATATTTTTTCGGAGAGAAGAATAATTAAAATCAAATATCCTTGTTTCAATATTCGATAAAAATCAAATATGAAACCCGGAAAATCCCCAACTCCCTCCGAGGGTCCTTGAGTTGCTTAAGATTTTGAGGATTGCGGAACGAAGATGCAATAAAATATGCTATGCAAGAATGACCTATGTATAACATTCCAAATTGAAAATTTGGGATGTTACAAACCTACCCCCCTTAAGATGAATCTCGTCCTCGAGATTCGGGTTGGCTAGAAAATAGGTGCCGGTCGTCCTTGCGAATATCATCCTCTCGTTCCCAGGTGGCTTCCTCGGTGTGGTGGCTCCATTGAACTTTGCAAAACTTGATAACCTTGCTGCGAGTGACTCGGCTGGCAAAGTCAAGAATCTTTACTGGCTTCTCCTCATAAGTCAAATTACTGTCCAACTAAATCGGCTCCAGGGGTACTGTATCTCCTAATGGTATATCGGCCATCTCAGCATGACACTTCTTCAACTGTGAGACGTGGAACACATCGTGAACTCCTGACAATCCTTCAGGTAACTCCAGCTTGTAGGCAACTTCTCCCATCCGTTCCAAAACACGGTACAGTCCTATGAATCTTGGAGCTAATTTTCCCTTAACTCCAAAATGTTTCACTCCTCGCAAGGGCGATACTCGTAGATATGCTCTATCTCCAATTTGAAAGGTTACCTCCTTGCGTTTTGTGTCTGCATAACTCTTCTTCCTGGACTGAGCAATCTTCAATCTGTCACGGATCAGTTTAACCTTCTCCTCCGACTCTTTGATCAAATCTGGTCCATACAACTGACGGTTCCTACCTCATCCCACATCAGGGGTGTTCTACATCTGCGTCCATACAGAGATTCGAACGGTGCCATCTTCAAACTGGCCTGGTAGCTATTGTTGTATTAGAACTCTGCGTAAGGCAAATTGTCATCCCAACTAGATCCATAATCTAGCGCACAGGCTCTCAACATGTCCTCCAGAATCTGGTTGACTCTCTCTGTCTGTCCATCTATCTGCGGGTGAAATGATGTACTGAACTCCAATCTCGTACCCAGGGTCTGGTGTAACTGATGCCAAAACTTTGAAGTAAACTGTGTTCCTCTATCTGATACGATGGTCCTCGGAACTCCATGCAAACATACGATCCTGGACATATATATCTTGGCCAACTTTGCACTTGTATAAGTTGTTTTCACTGGGATGAAGTGAGCCACTTTGGTCAAGCGATCCACTACTACCCATATTGAGTCATATCCTGCTTTGGTCCTGGGCAATCCGGTGATAAAGTCCATGCCAAGTTTATCCCACTTCCATTCGGGTATCGGCATAGGCTGTAACAGTCCTGCTGGCTTCTGATGCTCTGCCATCACTCTCTGACATACATCACATACAGCTACATACTCGGCAATATCCTTCTTCATACCAGTCCACCATAAACGTTCTTTCAAATCCAAATACATCTTGGTGTTTCCGGGGTGTATCGAGTATGGCGAGTCATGAGCCTCCTGAAGTATTAACTTCCTGATCTCTGGGTTATTAGGCACAGAAACTCGATCCTCAAACCATAAGGTATCATGCTCATCCTCGCGAAAACCTTTGGCCATTCCTTTGCTCATCTTCTCCTTTATCTCAGCAATCTCTTTGTCTTCCTTCTGAGCTTCTCGAATCTTGTCCAACAATGTAGACTAAACTTCCATTGTTGCAATGAAACCTCTTGGAACAATCTCCAACGAAGTTCCAGGATATCTTCAACTAACTCCTTTGGCAATCCCTTACTTTCAAGGATATTAGCGTAACTCTTCCGGCTCAAAGCGTCTGCTACGACATTGTCCTTTCCTGGATGATAGTGTAGCTTCATATCGTAATCCTTTATAAGTTCCAAACATCTCCTCTGTCTAAGGTTCAACTCCTTCTGTGTGAAAATGTACTTCAAACTCTTATGATCCGTGTACACATCACAACGGTTTCCAATAAGATAATGTCTCCAAGTCTTCAATGCATGCACTACATTGCTAGATCCAAATCATCGTGGCATAGTTCAACTCATGGGGCTTCAGTTGTTGTGAGGCATACTGAAACAACCTTTCCGTCTGCATAAGCACACATCCAAGTCCCAAGCGTGAGGCGTCACAATACACTTGAAACTCCTTATGTATATCGGGAAATGTTAGCACTGGGGCTATAGTCAAACGTTTCTTCAACTCCTGAAAAGTTGCCTCGCAATCCTCTGTCCATTTAAACTTAGTATCCTTCTTTAGCAATTCAGTCATTGGCTTAGCAATCTTGGAAAAATTCTCAATGAATCTCTGATAATATCCTGCGAGTCCAAGGAAACTGCGGATCTCGCCAACTGAAGTGGGTGCCAACCATTCGGTGGTGGCCGAACCTTCTTGGGATCTCTTGCTATACCCTCTCCGATATAACATGCCCAAGAAATCCAACTTCCTTCAACCAAAACTCACACTTGCTGAATTTGGCGTATAACTGGTGTTCCCGAGTTTCTCGAGAACTAAGCATAAGTGCTCCTTGTGCTCCTCTTCGTTCTTGAGTATACCATAATATCATCAATAAACACCACAACAAACTTGTCCAAATACTCCATGAACACCTTGTTCATCATACTCATGAAATAGGCAGGGGCGTTAGTCAGTCCAAACGACATGACCGTATACTCGTATAATCCATACCGCGTGGTGAACGCTGTCTTTGGTATATCCTTCTCTCGGATCTTCAACTGATGGTATCCCGATCATAGATCAATCTTCGAAAACACCTTAGCTCCTTGCAACTGATCAAACAGATCATTGATCATCGGTAGTGGGTACTTGTTCTTTATCGTTACTTCATTCAAGGCTCGGTAATCAACAACCATCCTTAGGGATTTATCGTTCTTCTCGACCAAAAGTACTGGAGCTCCCCAAGGTGATGAACTCCTTCGAATGTAACCTTTCTCCAACAACTCCTTGATCTATTTCTTAATTTCCTCCAGATCATTTGCGGGCATCCGATAAGGTCTCTTGGATATTGGCCCTGTACCTGGCAATAGCTCTATCAAAAACTCGATGTCTGGATCCGGTGGCATGCCTGGTAACTCCTCTGGGAAAACATCCGGGTAATCCTTTACTACCGGTACTTCCTCCTGAACAACTCCCGTGAGGGCATTCACTTGGCTCCTCCTAGGCACATGCCTAGATACATACTTAATCATTTTTCCCTCCTTGGTGGTAAGATAAATTGACTTGCTAGCACAGTCAATGCTTCCTCCATACTTTGACATCCAGTCCATACCTAATATCACATCCAATCCTTGCGACTCCAAGATAATTAGGTCAGACGGAAAAACATGTGTGCCAATGGTTAGGGGTATCTGGTTGCACCATCGGCTAGCCATGTACCCTGCTCGAGCGAGCTCACTAAAGAGGGTCCTAAGGGTTTGGGTTGGTAGCTTAAACTTATCCACAAACCCCTTGATATGTATGAATGCGATGCACCAGTATCGAAAAGAACAAGAGCGGTAAATGACTTAACCAAAAAACTTACCTATCACCGCGTCCGGCTGCTCTTCAACTTCCTCCACGTTAATGTGGTTCACTTGTCCTTTGTTGAATGGATTGGGCTTCTTCCCAGCGCTCCCATTTCCGTTTCCATTCCTTCCTTCAGGGCAATCATTGGCATAGTGCCATGTCTTCCCGCACTTAAAGCAAGTAACTTGACTTAGGTCCCTTTTGGCGGGTGTAGCTGGGTTGGAGCGGATCTGATTGTTATTAACTCCGTTCCCATTTCCATTCCTAGCACCATTGTGGTTATGCGATCCTCCTCCAGTGTGGTGGTGACCTTCATGATTATGAACAAGTCCTCCCGAATTTGGGCTTATGCGGGGCTTCTGTTGAGCTCCTGAATTATACTTCCCTTGTCCATACTTCCTCTTACGGCTCTCAATTTGATGATGCTTTCCTTCAATCATAAGGGCCTTGTCTACCAACTCCTGGTAGTTGTTGAAAGTTGCCACCATCAACTGCATGCTCATCTCATCATTCAGCCCTTCTGAGGGAGTCCTGGACTAGGGGGTGTCCGGATAGCCGAACTATCATCATTGGCCGGACTCCGAGACCATGAAGATACAAGATTGAAGACTTCGTCCCGTGTCCGGATGGGACTTTCCTTGGCGTGGAAGGCAAGCTTGGCGATACATATATGTAGATCTCCTACCATTGTAACCGACTCTGTGTAACCCTAACCTATCCGGTGTCTATATAAACCGGAGGGTTTTAGTCCGTAGGACGAACAACAATCATACCATAGGCTAGCTTCTAGGGTTTATCCTCCTTGATCTCGTGGTAGATCTACTCTTGTACTACCCATATCATCAATATTAATCAAGCAGGGTAGGGTATTACCTCCATCGAGAGGGCCCAACCTGGTAAAAACATCGTGTCCCTTGTCTCCTGTTACCATCCGCCTAGACGCACGATTCTGGACCCCTACCCGAGATCCGCTGGTTTTGACACGACATTGGTGCTTTCATTGAGAGTTCCTGCGTGTGCGTCACCGATAGGCCCGATGGCTCATTCGATCATCAACAACGACGCGGTCCAGGGTGAGACTTTTCTCCCGGACAGATCTTCGTATTCGGCGGCTTTGCATCTGCGGGCCAATTAAGCAGCCATCCGGAGCAGATCGAAAGCTCGCCCTGGCCATCAGGTCAGATTTGGAAGTTTAAACTACACAGCCGACATCCGCGGAGACTTGTTCTTCGACGGATTCGAGCCGCAATAAGCGCGCGCCTTTGTCTCGATGGGCACGATCTAGCTCTGCCGCGAGCGGTGTCTGGAGGCCGCACCGGTGCCCGCTCGACCCTTAATCCGGGCGGATTCCCGATCGAGGGCGAGTGGTTGGACACCCTCGGGGCTACGATCTCAGCGGCGATTGAGCCGAACTCCTTCCCTGTCCTTTGCGAAGACCGTGACTCCAAGGTGCCGGACTCCTCTCCGGACTCCGGACCTTCCGCGCCCCTACCAATCGAATCCGATTGGGCGCCGGTCATGGAGTTCACTGCCGCGGACATCTTTGAGCACTCGCCCTTTGGCGACATCCTGAATTCACTAAAGTCTCTCTCTTTATCCGGAGAGCCCTGGTCGGACTATGGTCAGGAAGGTTGGGATGCGGACGACGAAGAAATTCAACGCCCACCCACCACCCACTTTGTAGCCACTGTCGATGATTTAACCGACATGCTCGACTTCGACTCCGAAGACATCGACGGTATGGACGACTATGCTGGAGACGACCAAGACCCAGCGCCTACAGGGCAGTGGAAGGCCACCTCGTCATATGACATATACATGGTGGACATCCCAAAAGATGGGAACGATGATGGAACGGTGGAGGATGACCCCTCCAAGAAACAGCCCAAGCGCCGGCGTCGTGGCGCGCTCTAAATCCGCCACAAAGAAAGCGGTGATTCCGCACGGAGGCAATAACACCCGGACGGTGCCGATGACAACCCCCCTCCAGCGGGACTCGGCGCGGGAGGAGGAGAAGCAAGTCCGCACGACAGTGCGGCAGAAAGAGATGTCGAGGACGATAATTATGCGCCTCCCTCCGAAGATGAGGCAAGCCTCGACGACGACAAATTTGTCGTGCCTAAGGATCCCGCCGAACAGGAGCGTTTCAAACGCAGGCTTATAGCCACGGCAAGCAGCCTCAAGAAAAAGCAGCAACAACTTAGAGCTGACCAAGACCTGCTAGCTGATAGATGGACTGAAGTCCTTGCAGCCGAAGAGTATGAACTCGAACGCCCCTCCAAAAGCTACCCCAAACGCAGGCCGTTGCCTCGATCAGAGGAGGAAGCACCCAAGTCACCAGCGTACGACATGGCAGACCGGCCACCCCGTGGCTGCGATAGAGAGGCCTCTAGACCCTCTGTTCAAGCCGTACCCCGACGCCGTTCAAGAAGTACCAAGGCACGGGAAAATGCGCCGGACTTGCGAGATATATTCGAGGATAAGACAAAACATACAAGATCGATCTACGGATCGCGTGGGCGCCCCACGACACGTGATGATAACCATCACGCCGGATACAGAAACTCCGGCCGGGCCGAACACAACAGACAAAGCTCATTTGAGCCGCGTCGTGATATAGCCCAATATAGAGGCGCCGCACACCCACTATGCTTCACAGATGAAGTAATGGATCATCAAATCCCTGAGGGCTTTAAACCCGTAAACATCGAATCATACGATGGTACCACAGATCCTGCGGTCTAGATCGAGGACTATCTCCTCCATATCCACATGGCCTGCGGTGATGATCTACACGCCATCAAATACCTCCCCCTCAAGCTTAAAGGACCAGCTCGGCATTGGCTCAACAGCTTGCCAGCAGAATCAATTGTGTGTTGGGAGGACCTGGAAGCCGCATTCGTTGATAACTTCCAGGGCACATATGTGCGACCACCAGACGCCGATGACCTTAGCCATATAATTCAGCAGCCAGAAGAATCGGCGAGACAATTCTGGACGCGGTTCCTAACAAAGAAAAATCAAATCGTTGACTGTCCGGATGCAGAGGCCCTTGCAGCCTTCAAACATAACATCTGCGACGAGTAGCATGCCCGGCACCTAGGACAGGAAAAGCCGAAATCCATGGCAGCCCTCACAACACTCATGACCCGCTTTTGTGCGGGAGAGGACAGCTGGCTAGCTCGTAGCAACAACTTGACCAAAAACCCTGGTAGTTCGGATACCAAGGATAACAAGAACAAGCGCCGCATTAACAGCGACAATGCTGAAGATACGGTAGTCAATGCCGGATTCAGAGGCTATAAACCCGGTCAGCGGAAGAAGCCATTCAAAAGAAATACCCAGGGCCCGTCCAACTTGGACCGAATACTCGATCGCTTGTGCCAAATACATGGCACCCCCAAAAAACCAGCCAATCAAACCAACAGGGATTGTTGGGTGTTCAAGAAAGCAGGGAAGCTAAGTGCCGAACTCAATGACAAGGGGCTGCACAGCGATGACGAGGAAGAGCCCCTGCCGCCGAACAATAGAGGACAGAAGGTTTCCCCCACAAGTGCGGACGGTGAACATGATATCGCAACCCATATACCCAAAGGGAGCGGAAGCGTGCGCTAAGGGGCGATATGCGACGGAGCCATCGCCCAAGTTCAACCCATGGTCTTCCCGCCCGATCACCTTTGATCGAAGGACCACCCACTAGCATCCGTCCACGGCGGTTTCGCGCATTGGTTCTTGACCCAATTATTGACGGATTTCACCTCACTAGAGTCCCGATGGACGGCGGCAGCAGCCTGAACCTGCTTTATCGGGATACGGTCGCAAAATGGGCATAGACCCTCAAGGATTAAACCTACAAAGACGACCTTTAAAGGCGTCATACCTGGTGTAGAGGCCAATTATGCGGGCTCGCCACACTCGAAGTGGTCTTGGATCCCGGATAACTTCCGGCGAAGAGTTAATCTTGACATAGTCCCGTTCGCGATGGCTATCACGCCTTTGCTCGAACGAACCACATTTGCAAAGTTCAATCGGTGCCGCACTACGCATACCTCAAGCTCAAGATGCCAGGCCCTCGAGGAGTAATCACGGTCAATGGAAACACCGAACGCTCTCTCCGAACGGAGGAGCACACGGCGGCCCTCGCGACGGAGGTACAAAGAAGCCTCTCACAACAACTCTCGAGTCCGGCCACTAAATGTCCGGACATTGTCAAGCGCGCCCGGAGTAACCTACAACAAGACCGACTGGCACGATTCAAGCACGCGTAGCAATCCGGCCCCAACCCCAGCCCTCGTGAAATTGCGAAGCCAGTATTACGCGTACATAACTACGCTCTGGAGATACCATGGGCATAAGGGGAGAGGCACGACCACAGCACGCCAAGAATGCGGCTCGACCGCACCAGGGGCTCCCGATTGTGTCATTCTTTTTCTTTTTTCTTTTTTCGTACTTTCAGGACTCCGTTTTCCAGAAGTCCTGTCCGGCACTAGAATAGTCGAACTCGCGATGCAACAGCCAGGGAAGCAGAAAGCTACGTCGAGTGTTCAGGTGGTCTCTACTACGAGCATTATACCTGTTTTACATACCACCCCGCAGCTTACACCTGCGGGGGACATGTTCAATAGTCCCATCCCTTGCTTATCGCACAATTTGTATCGTTCTTCTTTTATTTGCAGTTTCTTTTTAAACAAATACATAGCTCTTGCCTATTATTACATTTTTTATCTATATATATGTTCATTTCATGACATGTTGCACCCGTACACTTTGGTACGGCCAATACACTAGGAGCTTAAGTACCCCAAAATTTATGGTGTGATAAGTCCGAACACTTTCAAAAGTGTGGCACCCCGAACTTATAGCATTATATGAATCGGCTCCGAATCATGTCTTGGGTCAATAGTTGGGTTTGCCCGGCTCCCGTGTTTTGGTACCTTATGTTCCGTTATATCGGCTAAGGTAGCACCGGGAGAACCACTGCGATTGTGCCCCGGTTGAGCTGGGTTGAGCACCTCGGTGGAAAGCTAAACTGACCGTCATGATAGGGCGAGAGCCGGTCGCTGTTCGAGAGGTTTTTTCGGGTCCCTAAAGACATATGCCGCTTAGAGCGAGGAACCGGAATTGTCCGGCCAAGGCGTGGATAGCGCCCCGAACTCGGTCTTCCGAATACTAGGGGCTTCGCCGAAATTTAAAATTATAGAATTCTATGGCTAAGTGAGAGTGTTCAAGCATTATAAGTGCGGTTGCCTTGTTCGTTGCGTTGAGCGCCTCCCTCGATGGACCCAAGAATGGGACAAGATCGCTCAAGTTTATCCCGAACACCCCAGCACTCATGGCATGGGGGCTGAAGCCAACGACTTGCCATCTCTCAAATTTGATAAACGGCCACACAGAAGGTAATATTTTAAATTAACAAGCGTTGCTTAGCGCATATGAACAAGTTTTCAGCGTCTGAGGATAACAAATGCGAGTCTATTCAAAATTACATCTTTGGAGCACTCATCCACTATCTGGCGGGCACCCTTCAGAGGCCCTCATAGTACATTTCGGCGTCGATGCTCCTTGCCCTTCGGTGGCCCGTCCGTCACAGGCTTCTCCGCATCCAGCTTGCCCCAGTGCACTTTGGCACGGGCAAGGGCCCGACGGGCACCTTTAATGTAGACGGAGCGCTTGATGACTTCAATCCGTGGACAGGCGTCCACCAGCCGCCGCACTAGACCAAAGTAGCTCCCAGGCATGGCTTCCAATGGCCACAGCCGAACTATGAGGCCCTTCATGGCCTGTTTGGCAACCTTGTGGAGCTCAACCAGCTGCTTCAGCTGGTCGCTTAGGGGCACCGGATCTCCGGCCTCAGCATACTAAGACCAGAACACCTTTTTCGTCGAGCTCCCCTCCTTGGCGCGGTAGAACGCGGCAGCATCAGACACACTACGGGGCAGATCTGTGAATGCTCCTGGAGAGCTCCGAATCCGGGTAAGTAATAGGTAATTCACTTTTACATGCTTGCTTTGCATAAAGAATGCCTTACCCACTGCTATCTTCTTTATTGACTCAATTTCTTGGAGGGCTTTTTGGGCCTCGGCCTTAGCAGCTTTGGCACTCTCAAGAGCCGAGGCAAGCTCGGACTCTTGGGTCTTCGAGTCACGCTCCAAACCCTCGTGTTTTTCACGAGCACTGGAGCTCTTGCCGCACCTCCGCCAGCTGCGCCTCCCCCTTCTCTCGCTCGGTGCGCTCCACGGCCGCTTTGCTTTCGGCCACGGACACCGCTTCCTTCAGAGTCGCCACCTCGTTCGTGGCCCCTGCAGTACCCATGTTATTCCTGTTATTTTTTGCAACCAAAACCTTTCTATAAGGTATTTCTTTAATAAGGTATTACTTACATTCCTTGTCCTCGAGCTGCTTCTTGGAAAAGCCAAGCTTGTTCTCGGACCGCTCGAGGCTCTGCTTTAATGCATCGACCTTCGCAGTCAGTGCGGCAGAGGCCAGCAGCGCAGCCTGCATTCCCATATTGACATACTTATGTTAGACTCCTGCGTATATCTTTTTAGATCCTTAGTCCGGCTTTTCTTTCCGAACACCGAACTAAGCATCAGGGGCTACTGTCTATGCGGTAATATTTTTACATATTCTAAACTTACCTCAAAGCCCGTTAGAAGGCTGGTACAGGCTTTGGTCAGCCCGCTCTTGGCGGACTGAACTGTCCGGATCACCGCACTCATAACAGTGTGGTGCTCCTCCTTGATGGAGGCGCTGTTAAGCGCCTCCAGTAAGTTATCCGGTGCCTCCGGTTGGACGGAGGACATCGGTGTCTTACCCTTCTTACGAAGGGGCCGCTTGCTGGACTTCGGAGCCGCTGAAGGTTCCGTTATGGAGTCCGGACAAGGGTCGAGCTTAGAGCCCGAGGGTCTCGCCCCACGCGCTTGAGTCCGGAGGTCGCCTTGCGGCGCCTCCTGCGCCACCTCCTCTTGACCAGGCCCCCCTTGGGGCCCCACCTCGACGTCGTCCGCAGCGTGAGGCGAGGAGGCGGCCGGAAGTGAAGTACTCTCCATTTTCGATGAACTCAGGGACCCGCTCGTCGAAGCGGCGAGCTTGCCCTTGGGCGGGTTGCATGATTTTTCGGCATTAGAGAATACTATGCAATGATAAAAAAGCCATGGGTATCCGGACACTTACAATCTCGCCAGGGCTTGGCCTTGTTGGCCCTCCTCCTCGTCGTTGTCGGCGTTGGTGGAGAAGTCCGGAGGAAGGTCCTTCCTTCTTAGACCCTCCGGCCTCCCGGTTAGGCGGCCTTCCTTTTCCTCTCCTCCCCATTGAGATTTTCCTCCTCCTCGTCCTCGGGAGAAGATTACGCTTCCGAATCTGACAAGACTGGCGTCCGGAGCTCCTTGAGTTCCGTGGCCTCCTTCTTGGCCTTCTTCTCCGCACCACATGGGGTACCAGAGCCAGCAGCCCGTCAATCGGGCGTCCGCTGGTCTTCCGCAAAGGAGCCGGACAGTTAATCTGTCCGGGCGTCTTCACCAGATCTGTCAAAGATTAGGGAGTTTTAGATCCCACATAGAGTCAATCTATGAAAAAGAGTCCCGTAAAGGTAAATAACTTACCTCGCCGGCTTAACGCTGCGAGCTGTATCCGCGATCTTTGTTAGCGGATGCGGGGGCTTCGGCGCCCTTGAACAGCACCTTCCAGGCATCTTCATACGTAGTGTCGAAGAGCCGGCTCAAGGTTCGGTGCTGTGCCGGATCAAACTCCCACAAACTAAAGGCCCGTTGCTGGCATGGGAGAATCCGGCGGATGAGCATGACCTGGACTACGTGGACAAGCTTGAGCTTCTTGTCCACCAAGTTTCGGACACAGGTTTGGAGTCCGGTCAGCTCTTCCAAATCACCCCACTTCAGGCCCGTCTCTTTCCATGATGTGAGCCGTGTGGGGAAGCCAGATCTGAATTCGGGGGCCGCCGCCCATTTGGAGTCGCGCGGCTCGGTGATGTAGAACCACCCCGATTGCCACCCCTTTATTGTCTCCACGAAGGAGCCCTCGAGCCAAAGGACATTGGGCATCCTTCCCACCATAGCGCCTCCGTACTCCGCCTGTCGGCCGCCCACTATCTTCGGCTTGACGCTAAAGGTCTTCAACCATAAACCGAAGTGGGGTTGGATGCAGAGGAAGGCCTCGCAAACGACGATAAACTTGAGATATTGAGGATGAAGTTTGGGGCCAGATCGTGGAAATCCAGGCCATAGTAGAATATGAGCCCCCGGACAAATGGGTGAAGTGGAAAACCTAGTCCGCGGAGGAAGTGGGTGAGGAACACCACCCTCTCATGGGGCCTGGGGGTGGGGATGAGTTGCCCCTCGTCGGGTAGCCGACATGCGATGTCGTTGGACAAGTATCCGGCCTCCCGTAGTCTTGTGATGTGCCCCTCCGTGACGGAGGAGGCCATCCACCTGCCTCCCGCTCCGGACATAGTTGGAGATGGTCGAGGCGGGGTGTGCGGACTTGGGCGCTGGAGCTCGAGTCTTGTGAAATGGATGAGCAAAGGAGGAAGAAGGCGTGGGTGAAAAGGTGGATCCTTATCCCTTATATGGACGGACGAAGCTATCGTCCCCGCCACTGGTAAAACTCGCTTATCTCCCAAGCGCCGTAATCAAGGGCGCGGATGGGTTACTACGTCGTATTGATGAGAATCCCGAAATAAGGGGCACGATCTATGCTTTGATAAGGCGTGCGGAAATTGCCTCGCTAAACGCTGCTGAGGTGGAGCGGTAAAAACGATTCATATAAAGGCCTGGCCGTGGTGTGATGTCACGCCACGGAATACGTCAGCAGATCTGTGCAAAAATTATTCTCTCTACGGTGGTATGTGGAACTTGTTTTGCGAGCGGACACTATCCTGGTGTTCAAAACCTTCTATGAAGTATTCAAGAGGAACCCGCCTTCAATGCGAAGACAATATGCGCGCCGGACTCGTCGTCATTGAAGCCTGGTTCAGGGACTCTTGAGGAGTCTTGGACTAGGGGTGTCCGGATAGCGAACTATCATCTTTGGCGGACTCCAAGACCATGAAGATACAAGATTGAAGACTTCGTCCCGTGTCCGGATGGGACTTTCCTTGGCGTGGAAGGCAAGCTTGGCGATCTGAGATATGTAGATCTCCTACCATTGTAACCGACTCTGTGTAACCCTAACCTATCCGGTGTCTATATAAACCGAAGGGTTTTAGTCCGTAGGACGAACAACAATCATACCATAGGCTAGCTTCTAGGGTTTAGCCTCTACGATCTCGTGGTAGATCTACTCTTGTACTACCCATATCATCAATATTAATCAAGCAGGAGTAGGGTATTACCTCCATCGAGAGGGCCCGAACCTGGGTAAAAACATCGTGCCCCTTGTCTCCTGTTACCATCCGCCTAGACACACAGTTCGGGACCCCGTACCCGAGATCCGCCGGTTTTGACACCGACACCTTCCATAAACTTCTCCTACTTCGCGGCATTTGTGGCCACATCATCAGGGGCATAGCGTGATAACTTGCTAAAATCATCCACGTACTGAGCTACAGTACGGTTCCCCTGGCGTAAGTTGCGAAACTCGCGCTTCTTCATCTGCATGGCTCCAGTTGAAACATGGGCCGTGTGAAAAGCTTGCTGAAACTGGTCCCAAGTGACATTGGCTGTAGGAAAAGTAGCCATGTAATTCTCCCACCATGCGGCTGCTGGTCCATCCAATTGATGTGCGGCAAAGCGCACCTTCTCAGCATCTGTGCATCCTGGGGTGGTTAATTCCTTTCCAATACAGCGTAGCCAATCATTAGCAACTATTGGCTCGGTGCTACTGGAAAACACCGGCGGCTGTAACCTCAGGAAACAGGCTAAATTGTCCACTGGCGGCGGGTTATTGTTGTTGTTGTTGCCCTGGTTCTGAACTAGCAATTGCATCAATGTTGGGGAACGTAGTAATTTCAAAAATTTTCCTACGATCACGCAAGATCATGGTGATGCATAGCAACGAGATGAGAGAGTTGTCTACGTACCCTCGTAGACCAGCAGCGAAGCGTTGGCGCAGCGTGAGGAAGTAGTCGTACTTCTTCCCGATCCAACCGATCCAAGTACCGAGCGTCGGCACCTCCGAGTTCTGCACACGTTCAGCTCGATGGCGTCCCTCGAACTCCGATCCAGCCGAGTGTTGAGGAGAGTTTCACGTCGACCTGACGGCGTGGTAGCGATGATGATGTTCCACCGGCGCGAGGCTTCGCCTAAGCTCCGCAGCGGTATATTCGAGGTGTAGTTTGGTGGAAGGGGCACCGCTGCACGGCTAAGGAACGATCTCAATGATCAACTTGTGTGTCATGGGGTGCCCCTGCCCTGTATATAAAGGAGGGAAGGGAGGGCTGGCCGGCCAGAGAGAGGCGCACCAGGGTTTCCTACTCCTACTAGGGTAGGATTCCCCCAATCCTAGTCCAACTAGGTTTTCCCAAGTGGGAAGAGAGGAGAGAGGCGCCTTCTCCTAGTCCTAATAGGACTAGGGAAGGGGGAAGGTGCGACCAGCACTATGGCCCCTTTTCTCTTTCCCACTAAGGCCCATCATGGCCCATTGACCCCCGGGGTTCCGGTAACCCCGGTACTCAGTAAAATTCCCAATTTCACCCGGAGTGATTCCGAGTCAAACATAGGCTTCCAATATATCAATCTTTATGTCTCGACCATTTGAGACTCCTCGTCATGTCCGTGATCTCATCCGGGACTCGAACAACCTTCGTACATCAATATCATATAAACTCATAATAAGCATCCATCGAAGCGTTAAGCGTGCGGACCCTACGGGTTCGAGAACTATGTAGACATGACCGAGACACCTCTCGGTCAATAACCAATAGCGGGACCTGGATGCCCATATTGGCTCCTACATATTCTACGAAGATCTTTATCGGTCGACCGCATAACAACATCGTTGTTCCCTTTGTCATCGGTATGTTACTTGCCCGAGATTCGATCGTCGGTATCCAATACCTAGTTCAATCTAGATTCTTGGCAAGTCTCTTTTCTCGTTCCGTAATACATCATCTCACAACTAACACATTTAGTTGCAATGCTTGCAAGGCTTATGTGATGTGCATTACCGAGAGGGCCCAGAGATACCTCTCCGACAATCGGAGTGACAAATCCTAATCTCGAAATATGCCAACCCAACATGTACCTTCGAGACACCTGTAATGTACCTTTATAATCACCCGATTCGTTGTGACGTTTGGTAGCACCAAAGTGTTCCTCGGGCAAGCGGAGTTGCATAATCTCATAGTCATAGGAACATGTATAAGTCATGAAGAAAAGCACTAGCAACAAACTATACGATCAGGTGCTATGCTAATGGAATGGGTCATGTCAATCAGATCATTCAACCAATGATGTGATCCCGTTAATCAAATAACAACTCCTTGTTCATGGTTAGGAAACATAACCATCTTTGATTAACGAGCTAGTCAAGTAGAGGCATACTAGTGACACTCTGTAGGTTTATGTATTCACACATGTATTATGTTTCCGGTTAATACAATTCTAGCATGAATAATAAACATTTATCATGATATAAGGAAATAAATAATAACATTATTATTGCCTCTAGGGCATATTTCCTTGATCTCCCACTTGCACTAGAGTCAATAATCTAGATTACACAAATGATTCTAACACCCATGGAGTCTTGGTGCTGATCATGTTTTGCTCGTGGAAGAGGCTTAGTCAGCGGTCTGCAACATTCAGATCCGTATGTATCTTGCATATCTCTATGTCTCCCACCGGACCAAATCCGGATGGAGTTGAAGCGTCTTTTGATGTGCTTGGTTCTCTTGTGAAATCTGGATTCTTTGCCAAGGCAATTGCACCATATTGTCACAAAAGATTTTCATTGGACCCGATACACTAGGTACAACACCTAGATCGGTTATGAACTCCTTCATCCAGACTCCTTCATTAGCTGCTTCGAAGCAGCTATGTACTCAACTTCACATGTAGATCCATAGCGGCGCTTTGTTTGGAACTGCACCAACCGACAGCTCCACCGTTTAATGTAAATCGTATCCGGTTTGCGATTTAGAATCGTCCGGATCAGTGTCAAAGCTTGCGTCGGCGTAACCGTTCTGACGAGCTCTTTGTCACCGCCATAAATGAGAAACATATCCTTAGTTCTTCTCAAGTACTTAAGGATGTTCTTGACCGCTGTCCGATGATCCACTCTGGATTACTTTGGTACCTGCCTGCTAAACTTACAAACAAGGCACACATCAGGTCTGGTACACAGCATTGCATACATGATAGAGCCTATGGCTGAAGCATAGGAACATCTTTCATTTTCTCTCTATCTTCTGCGGTGGTCGGGCATTGAGTCTTACTCAACTTCACACCTTGTAATACCGGCAAGAACCCTTTCTTTGCTCGATCCATTTGAACTTTTCAAAACTTTATCAAGGTATGTGCTTTGTGAAAGTCCTATTAAGCGTCTTGATCTATCTCTATAGATCTTAATGCCCAATATGTAAGCAGCTTCACGAGGTCTTTCATCGAAAAACTCTTATTCAAGTATCCCTTTATGCTATCCAGAATTTCTATATCATTTCCGATCAATAATATGTCATCCACATATAATATCGTAAATGCTCTGAGCTCCCACTCACTTTCTTGTAAATACAGGCTTCTCCAAAAGTCTGTATAAAACCAAATGCTTTGATCACACTATCAAAACGTTTATTCCAACTCCGAGAGGCTTGCACCAGTCCATAAATGGATCGCTGGAGCTTGCACACTTTGTTAGCTCCTTTGGATCGACAAAACCTTCTGGTTGCATCATATACAACTCTTCTTCCGTAAATCCATTCAGAATGCAGTTTTAACATCCATTTGCCAAATTTCATAATCATAAAATGCGGCAATTGCTAACATGATTCGGACGGACTTAAGCATCGCTTCGGGTGAGAAGGTCTCATCGTAGTCAATCCCTTGAACTTGTCGAAAACCTTTTGCAACAAGTCGAGCTTTATAGACGATAACATTACCATCAGCGTCGGTCTTCTTCTTGAAGATCCATTTATTCTCAATTGCTTGCCGATCATCGGGCAAGTCAACCAAAGTCCACACTTTGTTCTCATACATGGATCCCATCTCAGATTTCATGGCCTCAAGCCATTTTGTGGAATCTGGGCTCACCATCGCTTCTTCATAGTTCGTAGGTTCATCATGTTCCAATAACATGACTTCCAAAATAGGATTACCGTACCACTCAGTGCGGATCTTGCTCTGGTTGATCTCTGAAGTTCTGTAGAAACTTGATCTGAAGTTTCATGATCATCATCATTAGCTTCCTCCTATTTGGTGTAGGTGTCACGAAACTGTTTTACGTGATGTACTATTTCTCAATAAGGGAGTAGATACAGATTATCTCATCAAGTTCTACTTTCCTCCCACTCACTTCTTTCGTGAGAAACTCTTTCTCCAAAAAGTTTCCAATTTAGCAACAAAATCTTGCCTTCGGATCTGTGATAGAAGGTGTACCCAACTGTCTCCTTTGGGTATCCTATGAAGACACATTTCTCCGATTTGGGTTCGAGCTTATCAGGTTGAAGTTTTTTCACATAAGCATCGCAGCCCCAAACTTTCAAAACGACAACTTTGGTTTCTTGCCAAACCACAGTTCATAAGGCGTCGTCTCAGCAGGATTTAGATGGTGCCCTATTTAAAGTGAATGTAGCCGTCTCTAAAGCATAACCCCAAAACGATAGCGGTAAATCAGTAAGAGACATCATAGATCGCACCATATCTAATAAAGTACGATTCTGACGTTCGGACACACCATTACGTTGTGGTGTTCCGGTGGCGTAAGTTGCGAAACTATTCGCATTGTTTCAAATGTAGGCCAAACTCAGTAACTCAAATATTCTCCTCCACGATCAGATCGTAGAAACTTTATTTTCTTGTTACGATGATTTTCCACTTCACTCTGAAATTCTTTGAACTTTTCAAATGTTTCAGACTTGTGTTTCATTAAGTAGATATACCCATATCTGCTCAAATCATCTGTGAAGGTGAGAAAATAACGATATCCGCCACGAGCCTCAACATTCATTGGACCACATACATCGGTATGTATGATTTCCAATAAATCTGTTGCTCTCTCCATAGTTCCGAGAACGGTGTTTTAGTCATCTTGCCCATAAGGCACGGTTCGCAAGTGCCAAGTGATTCATAATCAAGTGACTCCAAAAGTCCATCAATATGGAGTTTCTTCATGCGCTTTACACCGATATGACCTAAACGGCATTGCCACAAATAAGTTGCACCATCATTATCAACTCTGCATCTTTTGGTTTCAACATTATGAATATGTGTATCACTACTATCAAGATTAAGTAAAACAAACCATTCTTCAATGGTGCATGACCATAAAAGATATTATTCATATAAATAGAACAACCATTATTCTCTGATTTAAATGAATAACCGTCTCGCATCAAACAAGATCCAGATATAATGTTCATGCTCAACGCTGGTACTAAATAACAATTATTTAGGTCTAATACTAATCCGAAGGTAGATGTAGAGGTAGCGTGCCATTGCGATCACATCGACTTTGGAACCATTTCCCACGCGCATTGTCACCTCGTCCTTAGCCAATCTTCGCAATCCGTAGCCCTGTTTGAGTTGCAAATATTAGCAATGAACCAGTATCAAATACCAGTGCTCTGCGAGTATTAGTAAGGTACACATCAATAACATGTATATCACATATACCTTTGTTAACCTTGCCATCCTTCTTATCCGCCAAATACTTGGGGCAGTTCCGCTTCGGTGACCAGCCTGCTTGCAATAGAAGCACTCGGTTTCAGGCTTAGGACCAGACTTGGGTTTCTTCTCTTGATCAGCAACTTGCTTGCCGCTCTTTTGAAGTTTCCTTTTCTTTCCTTTGCCCTTTTCTTGAAACTAGTGGTTTTGTTAACCATCAACACTTGATGCTCCTTTTGATTTCTACCTCCATGACTTTCAAAGATCGCGAAGAGCTCGGGCATTGTTTTGGTCATCCCTTGCATATTATAGTTCATCACGAAGCTCTTGTAGCTTGGTGGCGATGATTGGAGAATTCATCAATGACGCAATCATCCGGAAGATTAACTCCCGTTGAATCAAGTGATTGTTATATCCGGACATTACGAGTATATGCTCACCGACGAAACGTTCTCCTCCATCTTACAGCTATAGAACTTATTGGAGACTTCATATCTCTCAATCCGGTCATTCGCTTGGAATATTAACTTCAACTCTGGAACATCTCATATGCTCCATGGTGTTCAAAACGACGTTGAAGTCCCGGTTCTAAGCCGTAAAGCATGGCACACTGAACTATAGAGTAGTCATCAGCTTTGCTTTGCGGACGTTCACAACTTCGGCGCAGCCCTTGCACCAGGCCTGGCACCTAACGGTGCTTCGGGACGTAATTCTTCCGTGCAGCAATAAGGATAATCCTCAAATTACGGACCCAGTCCGTGTAATTGCTACCATCATCTTTCAACTTTGCTTTCTCAAGGAACGCATTAAAATTCAACGGAACAACAGCACGAGCCATCTATCTACACATCATAGACAAGCAAGATACTATCGGTACTAAGTTCATGATAAATTTAAGTTCAATTAATCATATTACTTAAGAACTCCCACTTAGAAAAATATCCTCCAATTCTCTAAGTGATTGCGTGATCCATATCAACTACACCATGACCGATCATCACGTGTGATGGAGTAGTTTCAATGGTGAACATCAATATGTTGATCATATCTACTATATGATTCACGCTCGACCTTCGGTCTCCGTGTTCGAGGTCATATCTTATATGCATAGCTCGTCAAGTATAACCTGAGTATTCTGCGTGTGCAACTGTTTTGCACCGTTGTATTTGAGCGTAGAGCCTATCACACCCGATCATCACGTGGTGTCTCAAACGAAGAACTTTCATAGCGGTGCATACTCGGGAGAACACTTCTTGATAATTTAGTAAGGGATCATCTTATAATGCTACCGTCAATCAAAGCAAAATAAGATGCATAAAGGATTAACATCACATGCAATCAATATAAGTGATATGATATGGCCATCATCATCTTGTGCTTGTGATCTCCATCTCGAAGCACCGTCATGATCACCATCGTCACCGGCGCGACACCTTGATCTCCATCGTAGCATCGTTGTCGTCTCGCCAATCTTATGCTTCTCGACTATCGCTACCGCTTAGTGATAAAGTAAAGCATTACAGGCGATTGCATTTCATACAATAAGCGACAACCATATGGCTCCTGCCAGATTGCCGATAACTTCGTTACAAAACATGATCATCTCATACAATAAAATTCAGCATCATGTCTTGACCATATCACATCACAACATGCCCTGCAAAAACAAGTTAGGCGTCCTCTACTTTGTTGTTGCAAATTTTACGTGGCTGCTACGGGCTGAGCAAGAACCGTTCTTACCTCGCATCAAAACCACAGCGATACTTCGTCAAATAGACTCCGTTTTAACCTTCTCAAGGACCGGCGTAGCCACACTCGATTCAACTAAAGTGAGAGAGACAGACACCGCCGGTCACCTTTAAGCAACGAGTGCTCGGGCGGTGAAACCAGTCTCGCGTAAGCGTCTGGCGTAATGTCGGTCCGGGCCGCTTCATCTCACAATACCGCTGAACCAAAGTATGACATGCTGGTAGGCAGTATGACTTGTATCGTCCACAACTCACTTGTGTTCTACTCGTGCACATGACATCAACGCATAAAACCAGGCTCTGATACCACTGTTGGGGAACGTAGTAATTTCAAAAATTTTCCTACGATCACGCAAGATCATGGTGATGCATAGCAACGAGATGAGAGAGTTGTCTCGTACCCTCGTGAGACCAGCAGCGGAAGCGTTGACGCAACGTAGAGGAAGTAGTCGTACTTCTTCCCGATCCAACCGATCCAAGTACCGAGCGTCGGCACCTCCGAGTTCTGCACACGTTCAGCTCGATGGCGTCCCTCGAACTCCGATCCAGCCGAGTGTTGAGGAGAGTTTCGTCGACCGACGGCGTGGTGGCGATGATGATGTTCCACCGGCGCAAGGCTTCGCCTAAGCTCCGCAACGGTATATTCGAGGTGTAGTTTGGTGGAAGGGGCACCGCACACGGCTAAGGCGATCTCAATGATCAACTTGTGTGTCATGGGGTGCCCCTGCCCCAGATATAAAGGAGGGAAGGGAGGGCTGGCTGGCCGCCAGAGAGGAGGCGCCAGGGTTTCCTACTCCTACTAGGGTAGGATTCCCCCAATCCTAGTCCAACTAGGTTTTCCCAAGTGGGAAGAGAGGGAGAGGCGCCCTTCTCCTAGTCCTAATAGGACTAGGGAAGGGGAAGGTGCGACCAGCACTATGGCCCCTTTTCTCTTCCCACTAAGGCCCATCATGGCCCATTGACCCCCGGGGTTCCGTAACCCTCGGTACTCGGTAAAATTCCCAATTTCACCCGGAGTGATTCCGAGTCAAACATAGGCTTCCAATATATCAATCTTTATGTCTCGACCATTTGAGACTCCTCGTCATGTCCGTGATCTCATCCGGACTCGAACAACCTTCGTACATCAATATCATATAAACTCATAATAACATCGCCATCGAAGCGTTAAGCGTGCGGACCCTACGGGTTCGAGAACTATGTAGACATGACCGAGACACCTCTCGGTCAATAACCAATAGCGGACCTGGATGCCCATATTGGCTCCTACATATTCTCGAAGATCTTTATCGGTCGACCGCATAACAACATCGTTGTTCCTTTGTCATCGGTATGTTACTTGCCCGAGATTCGATCGTCGGTATCCAATACCTAGTTCAATCTCGTTCTTGGCAAGTCTCTTTTCTCGTTCCATAATACATCATCTCACAACTAACACATTTAGTTGCAATGCTTGCAAGGCTTATGTGATGTGCATTACCGAGAGGGCCAGAGATACCTCTCCGACAATCGGAGTGACAAATCCTAATCTCGAAATATGCCAACCCAACATGTACCTTCGAGACACCTGTAATGTACCTTTATAATCACCCGATTCGTTGTGGCGTTTGGTAGCACCCAAAGTGTTCCTCGGGCAAGCGGGAGTTGCATAATCTCATAGTCATAGGAACATGTATAAGTCATGAATAAAAGCACTAGCAACAAACTATACGATCAGGTGCTATGCTAATGGAATGGGTCATGTCAATCAGATCATTCAACCAATGATGTGATCCCGTTAATCAAATAACAACTCCTTGTTCATGGTTAGGAAACATAACCATCTTTGATTAACGAGCTAGTCAAGTAGAGGCATACTAGTGACACTCTGTAGGTTTATGTATTCACACATGTATTATGTTTCCGGTTAATACAATTCTAGCATGAATAATAAACATTTATCATGATATAAGGAAATAAATAATAACATTATTATTGCCTCTAGGGCATATTTCCTTCAATCAAGGCATTCCGCTGCTGGATCAACTGGGTGAGCTCCGGTGGGAAAGCAAAACCGGTGTCACGTCTCGGAGGCATCTGATGGGTTTAGATGGAAGAGATTAGAATAGAAAAAGGTCTAATGAGAAAACACTACCCATATGCACATGAGGCAAACTCAAACATTTCACTCAATCAATCAAGCAAGGGCATACAACGGTCCAGGACTATCACAAAAGTGCTCAACTACTATTAAATACATGGGGGAGATACTACTAATATATGGTGGTCATCTAGAAATTTTGATCGGTGGAAGACTCCATGATGTCTGCTCCAGCTTCGTCTTCGTAGTCATCATCACTTGGATCGGAATCGGTGTCGTCGATGATGATGTAGTTGTCCGAGCAAGTGGGGTCATTGTCTTCTTCTTCCGGTGCTGGTCCTCCCATGAATACTTCGATCTTCTTAACTAGGTCATCGTTCTTCTCTAGTGGTGTCTTGATTTCCTCCTCATATCCGTCGCGTGTAAACTTGAGTTCTTCCTCCAGCTCAATGATCCTGGTCTTTGCCTTCTTCAACTCCATCATGTCTGCGCACATCTGGTTCTCCTGACGTCGAATGTGCTGGTTTAGCTCCTGGATGAAAGCTGCAATTGATCTATCCTACTTGGTGCTGATTACTTCCCATTGCTCGTCTCGGCGCCCACATATTTGATAGATGGTGTCCTTAAGCTCCCTCGTGTAGACTTCTCCAATGCGTCCCATGGTAATGTGGGCTGCCATGCTCTTGCCTAGACTCCAGGTGGGTGCTTCAAAAGAAAATTCTATGGGTTTAGAAGTTGGCGAGAACGTCCTTCCTGGAACTTGTACTTGAATCATCCAACGCTCCTCTTGTGGTAAGGAGGCGTTGTACGTCCCGGTGAAGCTTGGTATTCCAGTGTTCAAGTACCTAGTGACTTCCTTCAAGTGGCGTCCAAAAGGTGTGTCTTCATCCGGTTGTGCAAACTTGTTCTTCATCTCCGTCATCCTAAAGAGTGGGAAAATGGAGAGGAGTCAGAAATGAGTAGAGAAGAGTGACCTATGGTTTATCTTAGTGGTCGTCTCTTACACTCAACGTGTGCTCTGATACCATCTTGTAGCGACCCGACCTCAGATGGTCAAGTCTCTGTGTTCGAAGTCATCCACGGATCGATGTCTTGACGCATACGATACTCGAAGGATTTATAACAGAGTAGCAATCACACACTTATTACATCGTATGTCTCAAAAGAGAACTTATTACAATAATATGGCTTAAGGCCATATAATGCGATAACAGCGAAAGGCTTGGAAGATATAGTGAGTCCATCAACTCCAACGGCATAGCTGAGCTGCACGGCAACGACCTAACGAACCTTACTCCTCATCTGAAAAGTCTGCAACATAATACGTTGCAGCCGAGAACAATTCAGCACATGGAATATCTTGGCAATATAACACAATAGAGCAGGAACAGAATAATGCTATCACTACATGCATATTTGGCTGGTGGAAAGGTCTATGGTTATAGTTTTGCGAAAAGCCAATTTTTTCCTACAACAAAGGAATATATTTTTATTTAACTATCATGGTGGTTGAAACATTGAGAAGGTATAACCCCAACTAAATCCCAATTAAAGTAGTTAACAACCCAACAATATTATTTAAGAGTGATGAGATACATGTGATAACTCAAGTACTAGATACTCAAAATTGTCCATAACAGGGGACACGGCTAACCATGATTAGATTGTACACTCTGCAGAGGTTTGCGCACTTTTCCCCACAAGACTCGGTCACCTCCGTTGATTTATCGCACTACATGGTGTTTGAGAAACGGATGACCGAGACATAGTCTTTCAGAAACATTAACTCTCTACTCTGGGTAGACCATACCAAACCTACAAAACCCACTACCTGCTGATCTACCTCTTCAAGAGCTTCACGTAACCTACTCAACTATGCTAGAGCCCATAGTAGCTTGTGGCTGCACACGGAAGTTTCTAGCATGAATAATCTCAGTTCCCTTTGAGCCTGGGTGGCGGTCCATAGGAAGATCACACGGGTACCCCGGGATTTCCAAAAATAAAACAAACATCACTGATTTCCCCAGGTGCCTCAATCCACCCAGATGTGTATTAAAGTTGCCACCTTAAATTAAACCATTAATTAACAATCTCACATATGTCATGGATTCACTCAAACCGAAACCACGTCTACGAGCATAGCATAGCAATATAAGCAACACGTAGAAGTAACTCCCAAGGGTTTGATAGTAACAGGGCAATATGTTCTACCTCAACTACCACTTCACAACCCACAGGTTAATGACATCCTAACCATGCAATTTTTGAGGATAGGAACTAATGCATAAAAACTGGGTATGAAAAGAGTATGATCAAAGTGTTACTTGCCTTGCTGACGATCCGCGAATCCTAGAGACTCGTAGTAACACGCTTCGCACTCCGGGAATTCTATCGCAAGCAAACAATAACATACATAAGCAACAAGCAAGAAAAATGCCAAAACAAATAATTCCGCCGACAGAAAATAAATCCTATAAAATAAAAAAATCTAAAAATGCCAAAACAAATTTTCACCGTCTAAATGAAATATTTAGAACGAGATGAACATTTTCTTGGCCTTAAAATGCAATTTTGAAAACGTGCAATTTTTCTAATGCAAATAAAATCCAAATAAACTCAAATAAAAATCCAACAAATGATTTTAACATTTTTCCTCCAATATTTCAATTGTTTTGAAGAAGTCATATTATCTCCTCTCATTTATTTTATTATGAAATATTTTTTCGGAGAGAAAAATAATTAAAATCAAAGATCCTCGTTTCAATATTCGATAATAATCAAATATGAAACCCGGAAAATCCCCAACTCTCTCCGAGGGTCCTTGAGTTGCTTAGGATTTCGAGGATTGCGGAACGAAGATGCAATAAAATATGCTATGCAAGAATGACCTATGTATAACATTCCAAATTGAAAATTTGGGATGTTACATACGATGTCAACTACGTGATCATGCAAGGCAATATGATAATGATGAAGCGTGTCATAATAAACGGAACGGTGGAAAGTTGCATGGAAATATACTTACGCTGGGGGCTGTGCTGGGGGCTGCTCTGTTGAAGAGTTGCCGGATCCGGCAAGGGAGTCTCAGACGTGCCTCCTGTCGCCACAGGGGAATCGTCTTCGACAACGACCACGGAGTCTTGGCCCTTTTCGACGCCCTCTAAGCCAGCGTCCTGAAGAAGGAAAGAGCTCAGAATGAGGCAAGTCAGATACAAGACGAAGCAGTAAATTGAAGAATTACAAGTAGCAGCGACAAGAACTTACTCTTCCTCTTCTTCCTCGGAGCTGAGAGCGGAGAAGTCAAATTCCGCTCCAGAGCGACGAGCTGGAGGAGTAGGCTCCCTCGGGCGTTTGGCGGGGACCGTGGCTCCAGAAGGCCCCGCACCTATGGGACCGGGTCCCTTGTGGTTCGGAGGGGGGCGGAGATTGCACGAAGAGCGGATTGAAGCGATGCACACGAGCAGATTTACCCAGCTTCGGAGCTCTCCGGAGAGATAATACTCCTACTGCTGCTTGGTTGATTCTATTGTGTTCTTGCTAGGGAGCAATGAGGGCTACAAAACCTAGCTCGAGTGTGTGTGTCTATCGAATGGGTCGAATGAACTGAACCGGAGCCGAACCGAACCCTTTCTATGTTGCACTTGGGCCTCCTTTTATAGGTACAAAGGGGTCACCACAGGTGGCAAGTAGACTAGGGTAAAATAGTAAAAACATTGGTTGGTACACCGCTTTGTACAGTGTACAGTGATCTGTACCTAACTCTGACGGCAAGGGACAAAACCCATAAATGTCCGTCCTTCTCGCTTGAACAGTGCAACAGGGACCGTCAAGTACGCCTCCGTTTGCCACGATGGTAGCTTGTCAGCGCCGCTTATCGCCGCTCCCCGCTGGCTGCACAGCCCATCGACACGCGCGTGCAGGAAAGCCCCATGGCGACACGTTGGCGGATGAGCTGGAGCGGAGATGAAGAGAGTCACTTGCAGCGGCGGCGCCTTGCCGGCAAGGTTCTTGTCGCTTCGGGGAGCTTGTCGCTCACCAAGCCTTCCCGCAAGCTCCTCTTGCCGGGTCTTGTTTCCTTTGTGCCCTGAGTGGCCTTCCCGGTAAGCTCCTCTTGTCGGGGCCTTGACTACTTTGTTCTTTAGTGGCTCCAAAGGAGCCGCTGAGGATCTTAGCGGTCACCAGGCCAGCCACTGCTGCTGAGTCTTTGCGACTGTCCGTGCACGAGTTCGGGATACTAGGGTACCCCTACTCTAGTACACCGACAAATATATCTCGGAATGGCTATGGAATTGCCATAATAGATAGGTATGGTGACTGTTTTGAGGAAGGTAAATGGTGGGTTTATGGTACCGGTGAAACTTGCGTGGTACTAGAGAGGCTAGCAATGGTGGAAGGGTGAGAGTGCGTATAATCCATGGACTCAACATTGGTCATAAAGAACTCACGTACTTATTGCAAAAATCTAAAAGTCATCATAACCAAGCACTACGCGCATGCTCCTAGGGGATATATTGGTAGGAAAAGACCATCGCTCGTCCCCGACCGCCACTCATAAGGAGGACAATCTAAGAAACACCTCATGCTTCAAATTTGTTACACAACGGGTTACCTTACGTGCTTGCTACGGGACTTGCAAACCTCAACACAAGTATTTCTCAAATTCACAATTACTCAACTAGCATGAATCTAAAATCACCATCTTCATATCTCAAAACAATCATCAAGAATCAAACTTCTCATAGTATTCAATGCACTTTATACGAAAGTTTTTATTATACCCATCTTAGATGCCTATCATAATAGGACTAATTTTATAGCCAAAGCAAATGACCATGCTGTTCTAAAATACTCTCAAAATAATATAAGTGAAGTATGAGAGATCAATAATTTCTATAAAATAAAACCACCACCGTGCTCTAAAAATATAAAAGTGACGCACTAGAGCAAAATTATCTAGCTCAAAAGATATAAGTGAAGCACATAGAGTATTATAATAAATTCGGATTCATGCGTGTCTCTCCCAAAAGGTGTGTACAGCAAGGTTGATTGTGTTAAACTAAAAAGAAAAGACTCAAATCATACAAGATGCTCCAAGCAAAACACATATCATGTGGTTAATAAAAATATAGCCTCAAGTAAAGTTACCGATAAGCGAAGATGAAAGAGGGGATGCCTTCCGGGGCATCCCCAAGCTTAGGCTTTTGGTTTTCCTTGAATTTTACCTTGGGGTGCCTTGGGAATACCCAAGGTTAGGCTCTTGCCACTCCTTATTCCAAAATCCTTCAAATCATTTACCCAAAACTTGAAAACTTCACAACACAAAACTTAACAGAAAATCTCATGAGCTCCGTTAGTATAAGAAAACAAACCACCACTTTAAGGCACTGTAATGAACTCATTATTTATTTATATTGATGTTAAATGTACTGTATTCCAACTTCTCTATGGTTCATACTCCCCCATACTACTCATAGATTCATTAAAATAAGCAAATAACACAGAAAAACAGAATCTGTCAAAATAGAACAGTCTGTAGCAATCTGATTCATACGAATACTTCTGTAACTCCACAAATTCTGAAATAAATTGGTGGACGTGAGGAATTTTTCTATTAATCATATGCAAAAAGAATCAACCTAAAATCACTCTCCAGTAAAAAATGAAAGCTAATCTCGTGAGTGCAAAAGTTTCTGGTTTTTACAGCAAGATCGCAAAGACTTCACCCATGTCTTCCCAAAGGTTCTACTTGGCACAAACACTAACTAAAACATAAAAACACATCTAAACAGAGGCTATATGATTTATTTATTACTAAACAGGAACAAAAAGAAAGAAAACAAAAATAAAATTGGGTTTCCTCCCAACAAGCGCTATCGTTTAACGCCCCTAGCTAGGCATAAGGATAGATCTAAGTATTGTCATCTTTGGTATGCTCCATAAGTGTCTCTCATAATTGATTCATAAGTCAATTTAATTTTATTTCTAGGAAAGTGCTCCATGCCTTTCCTTAACGGAAATTGGAATCTATTATTTCCTTCTTTCATGTCAATAATTGCACCAATCGTTTTAAGTAAAGGTCTACCAAGAATAATAGGACATGTAGGGTTGCAATCTATATCAAGAACAATGAAATCTATGGGCACATAATTCCAATTTGCAACAATAAGAACATCATTAATCCTTCTCATAGGTTTCTTAATGGTGGAATCTGCAAGATGAAAATTTAAAGAACAATCATCAAATTCACGGAAACCTAACACACCACGCAAAGTTTTTGGAATCGTGGAAACACTAGCACCCAAATCACACAAAACATAGCATTCATAATCTTTAATCTTAATTTTAATAGAAGGTTCCCACTCATCATAAAGTTTTCTAGGGACAGAAACTTCTAGCTTAAGCTTTTCTTCATAGGATTGCATTAAAGCATCAACGATATGTTTAGTGAAAGCTTTATTTTGATTATAAGCATGAGGAGAATTCAACACAGATTGCAATAAGGAAATACAATCTATAAAAAAGCAATTAAAATAATTAAATTCCCTGAAATCCAAAATAGTGGGTTGATACGTCTCCAACGTATCTATAATTTTTGATTGCTCCATGCTACTTTATCTACTGTTTTAGGCAATATTGGGCTTTATTATCCACTTTTATATTATTTTTGGGACTAACCTATTAACCGGAGGCCCAGCCCAGATTTGCTGGTTTTATGCCTATTTCAGTGTTTCGAGGAAAAGGAATACCAGACGGAGTCAAAACGGAACGAAATCAACTGGAGAAGTTATTTTTGGAAGGAAACCCACCTGATGGACTTGGACCCCACGTCAGAAGATACAGGTGGTGCTCACAAGGGTGGGGGGCGCGCCCACCCCCCTGGGCGCGCCCCCTGCCTCGTGGGCTCCCCGTAGCTCCACTGACGTTCTCCTTTCACCCATATACCATCGTACCCTAAAACTTCCAGAACAGAAGATAGATCGGGAGTTCCGCCGCGCAAGCCTCGAGCCACGAAAACCAATCGGGACCCCTTTCCGGTACCACGGAGGGGGGATCCATCTCCGTGGCCATCTTCATCATCCCGGCGCTATCCATGACGAGGAGGGAGTAGTTCACCCTCGGGGCTGAGGGTATGTACCAGTAGCTATGTGTTTGATCTCTCTCTCTCGTGTTCCCTCTATGGCACAATCTTGATGTATCCCGAGCTTTGCTATTGTAGTTGGATATTATGATGTTTCTCCCCCTCTACTCTCTTGTGATGAATTGAGTTTCCCCTTTGAAGTTATCTTATCGGATTGAGTCTTTTATGAGAACACTTGATGTATGTCTTGGTGATCAACTTGCGGGTTTCGTGACATTGGGGACCTATGCATAGGGGTTGGCACACGTTCTTGACTCTCCGGTAGAAACTTTGGGGCACTCTTTGAAGTACTTTTATGTTGGTTGGATGAATATGAGATTGTGTGATGCATATCGTATAATCATGCCCACGGATACTTGAGGTGACAATGGAGTATCTAGGTGACATTAGGGTTTTGGTTGATTTGTGTCTTAAGGTGTTATTCTAGTACGAACTCTTTTGTAGATTGATCCGAAAGAATAGCTTTGAGGTGGTTTCGTACCCTACCATAATCTCTACGTTTTTTCTCCGCTATTAGTGGCTTCGGAGTGACTCTTTGTTGCATGTTGAGGGATTGTTATATGATCTATCTATGTTATTATAGTTGAGAGAACTTACACTAGTGAAAGTATGAACCCTAGGCCTTGTTTCCTATCATTGCAATATCGTATACGCTCACGTTTATCACTTGTTACCTTGCTGTTTTTATATTTTCAGATTACAAAAACTTATATCTACCATCCATATTGCACTTGCATCACCATCTCTTCGCCGAACTAGTGCACCTATACAATTTGCTATTGTATTGGGTGTGTTGGGGACACAAGAGACTTTTTGTTATTTGGTTGCAGGGTTGTTTGAGAGAGACCATCTTCCTCGTACGCCTCTCGTGGATTGATAAACCTTAGGTCATCCACTTGAGGGAAATTTGCTATTGTCCTACAAACCTGTGCACTTGCAGGCCCAACAACGTCTACAAGAAGAAGGTTGTGTAGTAGACATCAAGCTCTTTTCTGGCGCCGTTGCCGGGGAGGCTAGGTAGTGAAGGTATATCTTTAGATCTTGCAATCGAATATTTTTGTTTCTTGTTTTAGCAGTAGTCTAGTTTATAAAAGAAAACTACAAAAAAATGGAGTTAAGTTTGTCTCATACGCTTCGTCTTTTTAATATCTTTCGTGAGTATGATGGAAAGGAAAATTGTGCCAAAGTGCTATAAGAAGAATTACATAGAATGCTTGGCATGAAATATGTGAATGATGAGCATGATTGCAATGTTGTTAGTATGAATTCCTTGAATATCCATGATGCTAATGATATGCAAAGCCACAAGCTTGGGGAAGCTATGTTTGATGAAGATGATATTTTTTGTCCCCCAAGCTTTGATGAGCAAATTTACTATGATGAAAGCATGCCTCCTATCTATGATGATTATTGTGATGACACGTATGCAATAAAGAATAATGATAACCATGAAACTTGTCATATTGATTTTAATTTTCAATCACGTGATAGCTATTTTGTTGAGTTTGCTCCCACTACTATTCATGAGAAGAATTTTGCTTATGTGGAGAGTAGTAAAATTTCTATGCTTGTAGATCATGAAAAGAATGCTTTAGGTTCTGGTTATATTGTTGAATTCATTCATGATGCTACTGAAAATTATTATGAGAGAGGATCATATGCTTCTACATATTGCAATAATGTCAAGTTTCCTCTCTATGTGCTTAAAATCTTGAAGTTATGCTTGTTTTACCTTCCTATGCAAGTTGATTATTGTTCCCATAAGTTGTTTGCTCACAAAATCCCTATGCATAGGAAGTGGGTTAGACTTAAATGTGCTAGTCATATTCTTCATGATGCTCTCTTTATGTTTCAATCCTTATCTTTTATGTGAGCATCATTGAAATCATAATGCCTAGCTAGGGGCATTAAACGGTAGCGCTTGTTGGGAGGCAACCCAATTTTATTTTAGTTTCTTGTTTTTTGGTTATGTTTAGGAATAAATAATCCATCTAGTTTCTGGTTAGATGTGGTTTTGTGTTTTAATTAGTGTTTGTGCCAAGTAGAACCTTTGGGAAGACTTGGGTGAAGTCTTTATGATCATGCTGTAAAAAACAGAAACTTTAGCGCTCACGAGATTAGCTATAACTTTTTACTGGAGAGTTATATTTAGTTGATTATTTTTTCAAATGATTACTAGACAAATTCATCAGGTCCACCAATTTATTTTAGAATTTTTGGAGTTCCAGAAGTTTGCGTTAGTTACAGATTACTACAGACTGTTCTGTTTTTGACAGATTCTGTTTTCATTGTGTTGTTTGCTTACATTGATGACTCTATGGCTAGTAAAATAGTTTATAAACCATAGAGAAGTTGGAATAAAGTAATTTTAACACCAATATAAATAAAGAATGAGTTCATTACAGTACCTTGAAGTGGTGTTCTGTTTTCTTTCGCTAACGGAGCTCACGAGTTTTCTGTTAAGTTTTGTGTTGTGAAGTTTTCAAGTTTTGGGTAAAGATTCTATGGACTACGGAATAAGGAGTGGCAAGATCCTAAGCTTGGGGATGACCAAGGCACCCCAGGGTAATATTTAAGGACAACCAAGAGCCTAAGCTTGGGGATGCCCCGGAAGGCATCCCCTCTTTCGTCTTCGTTCATCGGTAACTTTACTTGGAGCTATATTTTTATTCACCACATGATATGTGTTTTGCTTGGAGCGTCATGTCATTTTGTTTTGTTTTGCTTTCTTTTAGTTACATTAGTGCTTTTCATCTTTAGTTTCAATAAAAAAAGTCAAGGATAGCCTTTTCCATGCTTATTTTGCTAGTATACATGTTGCTGTTTGAAAACAGAAAGTTTACCGCTGTTGCAAAAATTCCCTAGAAAAGTCAGAGAATGATATAATGATGAAACCTTTTGCATGATGAGATCTGATAAATTTATTACAGTGGGAATTTTATTTCATAATTTTTGGAGTTAGTGAAGTATTGATACTCTTGCATTCTTCACAGACTGTACTGTTTTGGCAGATTGCTGTTATGTTTGCATTGTTTGCATATGTATGCTTGTTTAATGATTCTATTTGAGGATAGGAGTATTAAATATGCAGAATCATTTAGTATGAAATGTTGAATAAGAATGTTAGTGATTTGTTACAATAAAAATTATAAGGTTTTGCATTGGTTTATACTAACCTATCTCACGAGTTCTTGTTGAGTTTGTTGTGAATGAAGCTTTTGAGAAAAAGAGAAACCATGATATGAGAGGAATTAAGGAGACACAAAAGTTCAATCTTGGGGATGCCCAAGGCACCCCAAGATAATATTTCAAGAAGTCTCAATAATCTAAGCTTGGGGATGCCCTGGTAGGCATCCCACCTTTCTTCTTCAACAACTATCGGTTAGTATCGGTTGAGCCAAAGTTTTTGCTTCTTCACATGAGTTGTGCTATCCTTGCAATGTAGTTTTATTTAGCTTTGCTTGATGTTTGAATAAGATACCAAGATATGAAATTATTAAATGGGAGAGTCTTCACATAGTTGTATAATTATTCGACTACTCATTGATCTTCACTTATATCTTTGAGAGTAGTTTGTTTTTGCTCTAGTGCTTCACTTATATCTTTTAGAGCACAATGGTGGTTTTATTTTGAAGAAATAGATGATCTCTCATGCTTTACTTAGATTATTTTTAGAGTCTTAAATAGCATGGTAATGTGCTTAATCATACTATGCTAAGCATACAAGATTTGTAAGAATTCTTATGAGTGTGTTGAATACTAAGAAAAGTTTGATGCTTGATAATTGTTTTGAGATATGGAGGTGATAATATCAAAGTCATGCTAGTTGGGTGATTATGAATTCAAAGAATGCTTGTGTTGAAGTTAGCAAGTCCCGTAGCATGCACGTATGGTTAAATTTGTGTAACAAATTTGAAACATGAAGTGTACCTGGCTTGTGCATCCTTATGCGTGGCGGTCGGGGACGGCGATGGTATTTTCCTACCAATCTATCCCCTAGGAGCATCGCGTAGTACTTGATTTTGATGACTTCTAAATTTTTGCAATAAGTATATGAGTTCTTTTGACTAATGTTGAGTCCATGGATTATCGCACTTTTACCTTTCCGCCTTTGCTAGCCTCTTGATGCCGTGCAATGCCCTTTCTCACCTTGAGAGTCGGTGCAAACTTCGCGGTGCATCAAACCCGTGATACGATCGCTCTATCACACATAAACCTCCTTATATCTTCCTCAAAATAGCCACCATACCTACCTATTATGGCATTTCCATAGCCATTCCGAGATATATTGCCATGGAACTTTCCACCGTTCTGTTCATCATCATCATGACATACATTACTTTTGTCATATTGCCATTGCATGATCATGTAGTTTACATCGTATTTGTGGAAAAGCCACCATGCATTATTTTTCATACATGTCACTCTTGATTCATTGCACCATCCCGGTACACCGCCGGAGGCATTCATATAGAGTCATGTCTTGTTCTAGTTTTCGAGTTGTAATCCTTATGTTGTAATCAATAGAAGTGTGATGATCATCATTATTAGAGCATTGCCCAAACAAAAAAAAGGAGAAAGGCCAAAAAAAGAAAGGCCCAAAAAAAGGAGAAAGGCCAAAAAAAAGAAAGGCCCAAAAAAAAGAAGAGAAAAGGGCAATGCTACTATCTCTTTTTCCACACTTGTGCTTCAAAGTAGCACCTTGTTCTTCATGTAGTGAGTCTCATATATTGTGCTTCAAAGTAGCACCATGTTTTTAATATAGTGAGTCTCATAAGTTGTCTTTTTCATACTAGTGGGAATTTTTCATTATAGAACTTGGCTTGTATATTCCTACGATGGGCTTCCTCAAATGCCCTAGGTCTTCATGAGCAAGCAAGTTGGATGCACACCCACTAGTTTTCTATTGTTGAGCATTCATAGCTCTAGTGCATCCGTTGCATGGCAATCCCTACTCCTCATGTTGACATCAATTGATGGGCATCTCCATAGCCCGTTGATTATCCTCGTCAATGCACTAGTAGAAAAAGGGGCTAATCTGAGACACATTAGTGCCAGTTTGATTTTGAGCCGGCACTAATGTGTCCATTAGTGCCGGTTCCAACAGCTAGCCGGCCGCTCTCATTAGTACCAGTTCGTGGCAAACCTTTAGCACCGGTTCGTGCCACGAACCGGTACTAAAGAGAGTGGTGGCAGGATGTTGTCGATCTGGGGCCTGTCTCACACTGTAGTACGGTTCGTGGCACGAACCGGTACTAAAGGTCGACGTACATAAACCCTTCGTCCACCCGATCTCGCTCTGTTCTTCCCCTTTCCCCTCTCCTCCTCTGTTCTTCCCCTCTCTTCCTCGAGCTCATCACACATTTTTCCCAAAATTTGTCAAGATTTGAAGGCCCCCATCCATTCAAATGATCACAAAGGTTAGCAACTTTGTCCTTTCATATCTCATTGCTAGATTAGCTCTTGCAATGCTTTATATAGTGATTAATTTGTGAGTTTAGTAATTTGGAAGGAATTATATGTGCTAGTATTTGATCTATATGCAATTTGAGGTCAAAAATAACACTTAGTTTGCATATGTAGGTGTGGTTTACTTAGTGCCTTCTAAATCTCCGTCGTAACCACCGTCGATCGCCTGCACCGTCCCGTCGCCGGCAGCACCTTGTGGTGAGGCTCTTGTTCATGAATGTTTTACATTACCAAATTGATGTTTGCGTGATTTGGATATATAGTTACTCGTATAATTATCTTACTCATACGTTGTTTGTTATACGTAGGGCCATGGTTTTGATATCCGTCCCCGTCGGCCCTCGTCCTTGTTATGATTCAGATGTGGTATATTCTCTTTTAAAACTAGTTGTTGCATTTCGTGTTTATGACAAATTATGCCCATCAAGTTGACATAGATATTTTTATCTAGGAGGTATGTGAACTGGATTTCCAACTGACCCTATTGTCGAGAGGTTCAATTTATTTGAAAGAGAAAACGAGTATTTGAAAGAAAAATTGAAAAGAATAGAGGGGGAGAAGATGGAATTGGAGTTGCATGTTGCTGATGTCGTCGATGATCACAAGATCAAAATGGAGAAAATGAGGTTGAAGATTAGAAAGATTAGAAAATATGCCATTGATAGTGTGGCTTGGTATCATTATGTTGTTGGATAAATTGTTACCTTAGTTGCGATCTTGATCGCATTTGTTATTGCATTTAAATTCTTTAGCTAGAGAGTTATTTGTATGTTGCATTTAATTAAGTGATGTATATGAACTTTATGTATGAACTTGTATTAATTTGGTCTATTTGGTGTTGTGTAATGAAGATGACCTGACAATGGATGTATGATGACCGATGCTCTCCCGAGTTCATTAATGGCATGCATACTTTTCTGCTTGTCGCTGAGGCAAACAAGCAGGCGGATGGTTTTATGCCTTGTCCATGTGTTGGCTATAAGAATGGTCACAATTACTCTACGTCAAGAATCATTCACGTCCACCTATTTGAGTCCGGTTTCATGCCCCACTATAATGATTGGACCAAGCACGGAGGAAGAGGGGTTATGATGGAAGACAATGAAGAAGAAGAGGACGACGACGGCTATCCTGGCCATGGGTTCCCTGAATATGATGATACAACAATGGGGGAAGAAGCTGAGCCGGCAATGCGGGAAGAAGCTGAAGAAGAGGCATCAGATGAGCCCGCTGATGATCTAGGTCGGGCCATTGCCGATGCAAAGAGAAACTGCAAGTGATCAGGGAGGACGAAGTTGCAGCGCATGTTAGAGGATCACAAGAAATTGTTGTACCAATTGCGAAGTTGACAAAAAAGTTGGGCACCACACTTGAATTGCTGCAATGGAAGGTAGAGAATGGTGTATTTGACAAGGGATTTGGAAAGTTCTTGGTAATGATAAAGAATATGCTTCCAAAGGACAACGAATTGCCCGAGAGTACGTATGAAGCAAAGAAGGCTGTCGCCCTCTAGGGTTAGAGGTGCGAGAAGATACATGCATGCCCTAATGATTGCATCCTCTACCGTGGTGAGTACGAGGATTTGAGCGCTTGCCGGTATGCGGTGCATTGCGTTATAAGATCGATCGCGATGACCCCGGTGATGTCGAGGAAAGCACCCGGAAGAAGATTCCTGCCAAGGTGATGTGGTATGCTCCTATAATACCATGGTTGAAACGTTTGTTCCAAAACAAAGAGCATCTGAAAAAGCGATCGCGTGGCACGCAGAAGACCGTAAGAAAGACGGAAAGTTGAGAGTACCTGCGACGGTTCGCGGTGGAGAAAAATTGAGAGGAAATCTTGGGAGGAGTTTGCGGTGACCCAAGGAACGTATGGTTTGGTCTAAGCACGATGGCATTAATCCTTTTGGGGAGCAGAGCAGCAACCATAGCACGTGGCCTGAGACTCTATGTTTGTATAACTTTCCTCCTTGGTTGTGCATGAAGCGGAAGTTCATTATGATGCCAGTGCTCATCCAAGGCCCTGAGCAACCCGGCAACGACATTGATGTGTACCTAAGGCCATTAGTTGAAGAACTATTACAGCTGTGGAATGGAACAAGTGTACGTGCGTGGGATGAGCACATACAGGAAGAATTTGACCTAAAGGCGTTGCTGTTCGTGACCATCAATGATTGGCCTGCTCTCAGTAACCTTTTAGGACAGACAAACAAGGGATACCGCGAATGCACACACTGTTTGGATGATACCGACAGTATATATTTGGATAGTTGTAGGAAGAATGTGTACCTGGGACATCGTCGATTTCTTCCGACAAGGCATCCCGTAAGAAAGAAAGGCAAGCATTTCAAAGGTGAGGCAGATCACCGGACGAAGCCTCGCTACCGTACTGGTGCTGATGTACATGATATGGTCAAGGATTTGAAGGTAATCTTTGGAAAGGGTCCTGGCGGACAACCTGTTCCGAAGGACACTGACGGACGCGCACCCATGTGGAAGAAGAAATCTATATTTTGGGACCTGCCATATTGGAAAGACCTAGAGGTCCGCTCCGCAATCGACGTGATGCGTGTGACGAAGAATCTTTGCGTGACCCTGCTTGGCTTTTTGGGCGTGTATGGGAAGACAAAAGATACACGAGAGGCACGGAGGACCAGCAACATATGCACGGAAAAGACGGCATACGTCGAGGTCGAGCCAGCTACGCTCTTACCAAATAAGAGAAGGAAATCTTCTTGAATGCCTGCTCAAAGATGAAGGTACCATCGGCTTCTCGCCGAATATAAAGGGAATAATAAATATGGCGGAGAAAAGTTCCGAACCTAAAGTCTCATGACTGCCACGTGATTATGGTGCAACTCCTTCCGGTTGCATTGAGG
Source organism: Aegilops longissima (assembly GCA_021605205.1). Taxonomy (NCBI): domain Eukaryota; kingdom Viridiplantae; phylum Streptophyta; class Magnoliopsida; order Poales; family Poaceae; genus Aegilops; species Aegilops longissima. The sequence continues at coordinate 714,196,694 of CM038677.1, forward strand.
GGGCTTCTACCGGAAAACGTTCGATTAGCCATTGTGAAGCTATGTGCATTCCACAATGCAATCTCTCAGAAGGTAATCGATCCAAAAATCATACCAAGGTTACAGAATGATTTGGTGCAATGTCTTATCAGTTTCGAGTTGGTGTTCCCATCCTTCTTCAACATCATGACGCACGTCCTAGTTCACCTTTGTGAAGAGATTAACGTTTTGGGTCCTGTATTTCTACACAATATGTTCCCCTTTGAGAGGTTCATGGGAGTCTTGAAGAAATATGTTCATAACCATGCTAGGCCAGAAGGAAGCATCTCGAAGGGCCATGAAAATGAGGAGGTCATTGAGTTTTGTATTGACTTTATTCCTGACCTTAGGTCGATTGGTGTTCCTGAATCGTGGCATAAGGGCAGACTGGAAAGAAAAGGCATGCTAGGAGGGCATCAAATAATATGTATGGACGGGCATTCTCTCACTGAAGCACACTACACAGTTCTACAGAATTCCGCCTTGGTGGCTCCGTATATGGAGGAACACAAGAATTTTCTACACTCAAACACCGGAGAAGTCGGCGATTGGATTACACGCGAACAAGCGAGGACTTTCGCCATTGGTTGCGAAAACGTGCCCTGAATGATGGCGATATTCAAGATGACATGTACTCGTTGTCCCGCTTACCATCTTGAATATAATGAATTTCAAAGGGTACGGATAAATGGGAATACATTTTACGATCGCCCAAGATAAGAAGAGCACCAACCAAAACAGTGGTGTCCGCTTTGATGCAACAACCAACACGGAAAGGAAACATATTATGGTTACATAGTGGACATATGGGAACTTAACTATGGAGGTGATTTGAAGGTCCCTTTGTTTCGTGCAAATGGGTCAATATGACACGAGGCGGGTAACGGAAGACCCGCAGACGGAATGACAACAAGGATCTCAACAATCTTGCGTGTCTGATTTAATCATTTGTCCTAGCCAATGATGTGGCGCAGGTTTTTATGTGAAAGACATGTCTACCAGGCCGAGAAAAAGAAAAGATAAGGAAGCGAATGGATCATACGAAGAGCCAAAGCGCCACATAGTTCTTCGGGAAAAGAAACATCGTGGGAGTGGATGACAAGACAGACATGTCGGAAGATTATGAAAAGTTTGATGAAATTCCTCCATTCACGGTGAATATTGACCCGAGCATCCAGTTAAATGATGAAGATTTTCCATGGCTACGGCGAAAGGGACACACGCTTGAAGAAAAGTTTCACACCCAAAGATCTGGGATGTGATCGTCTTCACTATCATCACTTTCTTCATGTTTCACACCTGGAGGGAATCTCTGTAATAGTTAGGGTAGTTATGTGTTTTGGCATTTGAAACGCGAAGAAATTTTATGTGCAAACAAAAGTAGAGAGGGTTACGGCAAAAACTGGATGCACTTCGTGTACAAAATGGACAATCTCTTTCGAAGTATCAGGGTTTCCGACGAAAACTCAACTGTTACAAAGGCATTTCATTTTTTAAATAACCTAAGCATTACCAAATTGAACATAATGATAAAACACACTAATATTAAATATAAGAAAAAAGAATCACTGAAAAATCTTTTTTCAAAGTTAAGTTATTCACAAACTAGTGATTCACACAAATTTCAAATAATTCAAAATTTAAACTATTCAAATTTGAAAACTACCGGCACTAACAGAAAGTTTGTAATTTTTTGTACCTAAAGCAAAAATATTCACAAATAAACTCTAAATACAGAAAAAAAAAACAACTCAAAAATAAATAAAACAAAAATAAATAAAGCGAAAAAAATAAAGAAAATAAAAAAGCCCGCCTACTGGGCCAAAGCGGCCTGCATACGATTAGGAACCCAACCTTTTGTTGGGCCAGGATGCAGGCCCGCAAAGGCCCAGTAGGCCCACTAGGCAGAAGAGAACATGTAGGCCCAGTAGGCCTGCTTAGGAGAGGAGCTCGAGAGAGCTACCGCACTGGGGCTTATAAACCAGTGCGGTAGCCCCTCGGCTAGCGAGGTGGGACTATACTTGCCGCACCGCACTGCGCCAGCGCACCACCTTTAGTACCGGGTCGTTGTACTAAAGGGTGGGTCTTTAGTACCGGCTGGGGCCACGACCCGGTACTAAAGGGTGAGTGCTTCCCGTCGCTTCTGCTGGCCAAAACAGACCTTTAGTACCGGTTGGTGGCTCCAACCGGTAGTAAAGGTACATCCTATATATAGAACACTTGAAAAAATTTCAGTTTCCCTCTGTTTCCTTCCTCCGTCGCGCCGCCCTGCCCCGATCGACGCCGTCCCCGTTGACGTTGCCGCCCCCGTCCCTCGTTGCGGACCCCGGCCGTGCCCGCCCCTCATCGCCGCCCCCGTCGATGTCGCCGCCTGATCGTCCCGTCCCGTCGTCCCCCGTCCCGTCGCCAGCCTCGCCGCCCGTCATCTCCGCCCGCCCGTCGTCGCCGCCCCGTCACCTCGCCCCGTCCCCTCGCCCCGTCGTCGCCTCGCCGGTGAGCTCACCCCGGCCGCATGTCTAGTTGTCCACACACACACTACACACACACACACACTACACACACACACTACACACACACGCCATTTTTTATAGAAATGTTAGCAATTTTTCTGTTTTTTAGTAATATAAATATTAGAATTGTTAATTATATAGAAATGTTATAAATGTTTTCTATTTTTTAGTTATAGAAATATTTAGGGCTAGAATTCGAGCCAAGTCGAGCCAGCTCGGCTCGACTCGCTAGAGCTCGTTTCGTTAATGAGCTAGCTCGACTCGACTCGTTACTATCACGAGCTCAAACCCAAGATTGGCTCGACTCGTATAACTCGCGAGCTGGCTCGTTTAGCTTGTTAAGCTCTTTTAAGATATAAACATAAAGCCCTCAAATAGGATAAAAATGATTATTTATATAGTAAACATATATATCACTAAACAATTGTAATTTTCTTGTAATGCGTGAGTCTCCTAGGAGGCTAGGCCTTCAACTGCTCGGCCTTGGGTTGTGCGCCTGGAACGTAGGTTGTTTAGTGGCTGATCTTTCTTTGTATTGGGAGTGGTTGATCTATTGTATCGAGCCTAACGAGTTACACGAGTACTCGTGAGATTGGCTCGTTTAACTTGGTCTATAAACGATCTTAAACTAAATCTCGGCTCGACTCGTTATTCTTCTAGTGCGAGTCGATTCGAGCTGAGTCACGAGCTACTTGTTTAGCTCGCGAGCTTCGAGCTTTTTTTCCAGCCCTAGAAATATTTATAGAAATGTTAGCATTTTTTTGTTTTTTAGTAATATAAAAATTAGAATTGTTAGTTATATAGAAATGTTATAAATGTTTTCTATTTTTTAGTTATAGAAATATCAGCAATTTTTCTGTTTTTAGTTATATAAATATTAGAATTGTTAGTTATATAGAAATGTTATAAATGTTTTCTGTTTTTAGTTATAGAAATATTTATAGAAATGTTAGCAATTTTTTGTTTTTAGTTATATAAATAGTTTTTATGGACTATAGTATTTGTTAAATTTTATAATTAGTTTTAGTTAGATGAATTAGATTAATGTCAAATTCTTAGAATTTGCATATATATATATATATATATATATATATATATATATATATATATATATATATATATATATATATATAGAATTTTAGTTATCACAATCAAATCATTTAAAAATGTTACTTTTTATGGCATATAGTATTTGTTCTCGACGATATGCCCGCCCCGCATCCTCGCCGTCGACCCGTTCATGACGACGTCCTGCTGAGAGGACCCATGTCCGGACTGGCTCACTGGCTGGCACCGGAGGTGCTACTCGAGGCGCGCCGCAGGTGAGAACCCGACCTCGGGTCCCGTCGTCGACCCTGATCTTCTTTGGTGGCGTTCGCGTGGGCCACATTTGGTGCAGAGGCAGCCCGGCCCGCCCGGAGGTGGTGCGTCGCCGTGTCGTGGAGGAAGATGAGCACGTCCATCGCTACATGGCTGCTATGGACTACGTCAGTTCTCCACTCTTGGCGGGTTCTTTGGGCGATGACCGGAGATATGATCTGTGATGGTTCCTTCTCTTTGGGTGTGCACCGCCAGCGCCAGGAACCGCGAGTGGCGTCCTAGATTCTTCTGTAGTACTCAATCTTTATTAGGTACCTAGCCAGTGATGTATTCGATATATAATATTTGAGACGATGTATTCAAGATTATATATATTAAGACGATTATGTATTCGAGATTATATATATTAAGACGATGTATTCGAGATTCAGTTTTTCCTTATTGATTGCATCCATGCATTGTAATTTGAATGCTAATTAAATTTTTTATATTTCTTCGTATTAGTTAAGTAAAAGCTATGTCGGACAATACCGCGAGAGAGAGAAGAGGAATTGTTCGACATCATACGCAGCCCTCACAGGCTAGATGATCTGAATGAAGCAGATGACGGCTCCCAATATCTGAACAATACCGGAGAGGGTGATGAAAAGATATTTGATCTAGACGACCGAGCTGATGAAGTCATGAACTATGATTATGATTATGATGACACAGACAATGTTTGTGATGACACAGACAATGCTGATCTTCAAATAACAAAGACTACCGGCGAGGTATATTTATATAAGCTGGCATCATGGTGATCATCACATGTTTTTTTATTGAAGATATATTAACGAATCAATCATTCTTCTTTCAGCCCTCTGGATTGAGCAAATCTGCTTCTACAGACAGCAGGACAAAGCGAGGCCCAGGCAGATTGTTGAAGGATGGTGTAAAGTACAACATCGAATCCATCAAACCTAGTGGTGAACCCCTCACGCCTAAGAACATTGCGAACAAGTGGACTCGTCGGTCGGGAGTTCTTGTGAAGGACAAACTCCCGATCTCCATTCAAGAATGGAAAGAGCCAAAGACTAAACGTCCAGGTGTTACTTGGGTCGACGGCAAAGCCAAAGAAGCCCTTTGGAAATCTCTGATGGAACATTTCACCCTACCAGATCATTTCACTAAAGCAGATGTGGACAAAGCTCTTAAGATGGCAATTGCATTCAACACCCACAAGAAAACTGTATGGGCCAACTACCTCGCTAATGAAAGGAAGACTCCAGAATTCACGGGAACACTGGAGAAGCAAAGAGAGCACTGGGGCGATTTCGTGACCTTCAAGGATTCAGAATTAGCTAAGGAACGGTCGATGAAAAACAAGTCAAATGCCGCAAAAAAGACGTAGTTCCATAGGCTGGGTCCAGGTGGCTACGCGGTGGGATTGCCTAAGTGGGATAAGTCTGAGCAAGAGAAGGAGGATGCAGGGTCACACGGTTACTAGGAACTGGCCCCAGTGCGTAACTTGGTTCTATGCGCATGGGGTGCGTTGAACCGAAGACAGCGCGAAGTTTCACGGAAGGCAAGTCTAAAAGGAGCCGAACAAAAAGTAATTGGCCTTAATAGAAGAAGCTCGAAAGGGGTGTTCACGCCCAACAGAGAGAACGACGAGCTTCTGCATACAGGAAATCCTGAACACCCGGAAGAACATGAGGCAAGGCGTTATTCCTGGTATGAGGGCTTTTCAGAATGGAGCGAGGACTACAGGACCCGTGCAAGAAGGAAGATGGAGGAGGAGAAGAAAAGGAAGCTGGAGGAGGAGCAGAGGAAGCAGGACGTAGAATGCCTTCAAGGCCTAGAAGCAAGGCACGCGGACCTGGCACTCAAATTCCAGCAGCAGCAGCAGCAGCAGATCGACTCACTTAGCCAGGAAAGGGGGTCTCAGCAGCGGCAGCAGCAAGCGGATGATCGTCCAGCATTGGATAGCATCATCCCATCCATGCCGAGAAGCAGCGTTGGTTCTGCCCCGGGCGACACACTGCTGGATACATACCCTGTGGATGACATCATAGAGAACACTAACTGTGAGCTACACTCCAAAATGAAGAACATATCCATGAAGGTGGCGGACGTCGTTGCTTTTCCAGTTACCCCCGAAGAAACCTTCCATTGCATCCCGATTCAAGAGGGCTATGCTCGTGTCATGGTTGATGAAGTGGTGGACCCATATTCGGGGCTACAGCTTGACTTTCCTGGAGATGAAGACGAGCGCACACTGGGAGAGGCCATACATCGTATCATCCTATGGAGAAAGGATTGCATCATCTTTCGAAGTCCACCGACACCGCGTCGTCTGCCGACTCCGCCACCGAGTCAGCAGACTCCCGCTCCTCCAAGTCCATGAACGCGTGAGCCGACTCCTCCTCGAAGTCCGCCACCTCCTCCAAGTCCCCGAACGCGTGAGCTGACTCCTCCGGTTTCAAGTACGGCACAGCGTCATGCCACTTCTCCAGTTTCAAGTCCGGCACCGTGTCAGGCCACACCTCCTGCTTCAAGTCCGGCACATCGTCAGGCCACTTCTCCTGGTCCAACTCAGCCACGTCAGCCGTCTCCGCCGTCTCAGCAATCACAGAAGAGACATGCTGCAGCTATGGTGCGTAGCGGTACAAGTCGAGGTAGTTCAGGAAGTACAGGTGGAGACAAGCAATGTAAATATGGTCCAAGCCTCGCTCCGCTTCCTCAGAGGCCTTACGACATGACTAAGGAGCAAAACGCAGCCATAGTGCAGGCCCAAGTGGACGCCCATTTTGGACCGAAACCGGCATCGCCGCCAAAGGAGAAAGTTCCTGAGAAAGTAATTGACCACTTCATTAAAATGGCTAGAGAACCAGCTCCCAAGCCTGTTGACTCGGACTATGAGAGCCAAATCAGGAAACTACATCGAGAACGGCTAAAGAAGGAAGTGAGCTCGAGCTCGAGCCAACAAGCAGCGGGCAAAAAATGCGGGAAAACCGTTCCCCAGCTGGGAGAACAGACGCCGCAATTGATCTCCCCGCTTGTTGTGCCAACAACAACACATGAGAGGAGGCCGCGCGCCCAATATTATTGTGGGCAAACCGTTAAAGTTCTCCAGCTAGGCGATGTGGTAATAACGGAGGAGCATATAATGCAGGCTGAAATGCTCAAGATCTCTGTTGGACAACTCCTCGAAATTGAGCCCATGTCTCCGCTTAGAGAGGAGGAAATAAAATGGAAATATGACCGGGGCAAACCTTTGGTCCACCCAGACAAGGTCAAGAACCTCCCAACGAGAATGTATGAATTGCATCAATGGTACATGAACATTACCAAGATTTCCAATCGAGAGTCCCTCATGGTGAATGTCAAGAAGGAGCATTACTACTATGAGAAAGCTCTGTGCGTTGATTATTCAGAACTATATCAGTTATACAATCAAGACGCACTCGACAAATCTCTCGTCAGTTGCTATTGTTTGTAAGTGATTTCTTTCTGTAATTTTGATCAATCATTACATGTAATTATCCTCACTATATATTCTTTTCGTGGTATTATATACGAATGAAGATGTATGAAATGAAAAATCTGGGCGCTATGGCATTGGGTTCATTGACCCAAATACCATTAATGAGTACACATGGAATCTTGCAACTTCTAAAGTAGGTGTAGAGGAAAGCATGCTAGAGTTCTTGAAGTGCCTCAATACCAATGAAGATATACTACTTCCTTACAACTTCACGTGAGTTAATACAAATTCTGTTTTTGCTTACTAGCTAGCTAGATGTTAATAACTAAGTGTATACGGTTTACGATATATAGTTGATTAATTTTATGCACATGCCTACTTAATTAAGACATGCAAACGTATGCGCATGCAGTTTCCACTGGATCTTGCTAGTCATTAAAGTTAACAAAGCAACATTCGAAGTACTCGACTCGCTACTTAAAGAAGATAAAGACTACACCATCATGAAGGGGATAGTCAACAGGTAATTTCAATCATTATTAACTATATCTCGGCCTATTATTAGTTCGTCATTTCTTGATATGAACTATTTAATAACCCCTTTATTGATTTTCTTTGCCGGTGGGCAGGGCTTGGGCAAAGTTCATCAAGGTGACTCAAGGCAAATGGCCAAAAAAGTTGTTTTGGCATCGACCAAGGGTAAATAATTAAGTAGTAGTAGCTCGCTAGCCATCTCTTTAATTCTTGTTTCAATACCATTAATTAATTATCATGCTTGATTAATCATTATCTGATTCAATTCCATTCTCGTAAAGGCCCTGAAGCAGGCGCCGGGGAATGATCTTTGTGCATTCTACGTTTGCGAGAACATTCGCATGATGGCGTCCGAAAGGAGCAGATCTCAAAGACAAGAATGGGTACGTTGTCAGAACTCTATTCACACCATTATCGATATATTGTAACACAACTAATACACATGCATATTGATCTCCTTCTTAATAGTTCAGAGAGGTGCGGGATAAGCTCCTACCCGAGGAGCGCATACTAGCACTTCAAGAGGAAATAGCCGGATTTTTGCTCGACCAGGTCATAGATCCCAAAGGAGAATACTATTACTCGCTACCGCCCCCATGAACCACTTGTCATACATGTAGGAGAAATTGTATATGTATATACATGTGTATGTGTGAATAGTTAATGGTGTTGGCTGTGAGACATTCGATGATATATATTATATATATATGCGGTTCTACGTACGAGAAAATCTATTTATATATATGCATAACGTGTACAATTTGTAGTATCGTGAAATACCAGCAAACAAAAAAGAATTAAATGGAAAATAAAGCCAAATTGAAAACACAAAATTAAAGCAAAAATTAAAAAAAAACACCCAAACATTTAGTACCGGTTGGTGTTACCAACTGGTACTAAAGACCTACGATGCACACGGCACTGGCTCGTGCCACGTGTTCAAGATTTTTAGCGCCCGGTTCGTGACGAAACCGGTACTAAAGGGGGACCTTTAGTCCCCACTCTTTAGTGCCGTTGGAGAACCGGCACTAAAAACTCGTTCTGAAACCGGCACTAAAGGCCGGTTCTGCACTAGTGATGTGAGACTTTCTCATTTTTTTGTCTTCTCCACACAATCCCCATCATCATATTCTATTCCACCCATAGTGCTATATCCATGGCTCACGGTCATGTATTGCATGAAGGTTGAAAAGGTTAGAGATTATTTAAGTATGAAACAATTGCTTGGCTTGTCATCGGGGGAATAGAAGTTGGGAACATTTTTGTGTGACGAAAATGAAGCATAGCCTAACTATATGACTTTGTAGGGATGAACTTTTTTTTGCCATGTTATTTTGAGAAGACATGATTGCTTTGATTAGTATGCTTGAAGTATTATTATTTTTATGTCAATATGAACTTTTGTCTTGAATCTTTTGGATCTGAATATTCATATCACAAGTAAGAAGAATTACATTGAAATTATGCCAACTAGCATTCCACATCAAAAATAATCTTTTTTATCTACTCGAGGACGAGCAAGAATTAAGCTTGGGGATGCTTGATACGTCTCCAACGTATCTATAATTTTTGATTGCTCCATGCTACTTTATCTACTGTTTTAGGAAATATTGGGCTTTATTATCCACTTTTATATTATTTTGGGACTAACCTATTAACCGGAGGCCCAGCCCATTTGTTGTTTTATGCCTATTTCAAGTGTTTCGAGGAAAAGGAATATCGACGGAGTCAAGGCGGAACGAAATCAACTGGAGAAGTTATTTTTGGAAGGAAACCCACCAGATGGACTTGGACTCCATGTCAGAAGATACGGGAGGTGCTCACGAGGGTGGGGGGCGCGCCCACCCCCCTGGGCGCGCCCCCTGCCTTGTGGGCCCCCCGTAGCTCCACCGACGTTCTCCTTTCACCCATATATACGGTCGTACCCTAAAACTTCCAGAACAGAAGATAGATCGGGAGTTCCGCCGCCGCAAGCCTCCAGAGCCACGAAAAACCAATCGGGACCCCTTTCCGGTACCCTGTCGGAGGGGGGATCCATCTCCGGTGGCCATCTTCATCATCCCGGCGCTATCCATGACGAGGAGGGAGTAGTTCACCCTCGGGGATGAGGGTATGTACCAGTAGCTATGTGTTTCATCTCTGTCTCTCTCTCTCGTGTTCTCTCTCGTGTTCCTTCTATGCATGATCTTGATGTATCCCGAGCTTTGCTATTGTAGTTGGATCTTATGATGTTTCTCCCCCTCTACTCTCTTGTGATGAATTGAGTTTCCCCTTTGAAGTTATCTTATCGGATTGAGTCTTTTATGAGAACACTTGATGTATGTCTTGGTGATCAACTTGCGGGTTTTGTGACATTGGGGACCTATGCATAGGGGTTGGCACACGTTCTTGACTCTCCGGTAGAAACTTTGGGGCACTCTTTGAAGTACTTTTATGTTGGTTGGATGAATCTGAGATTGTGTGATGCATATCGTACAATCATGCCCATGGATACTTGAGGTGACAATGGAGTATCTAGGTGACATTAGGGTTTTGGTTGATTTGTGTCTTAAGGTGTTATTCTAGTACGAACTCTTTTGTAGATTGATCCGAAAGAATAGCTTTGAGGTGGTTTCGTACCCTACCATAATCTCTACGTTTGTTCTCCGCTTTTAGTGGCTTCGGAGTGACTCTTTTTTGCATGTTGAGGGATTGCTATATGATCTATCTATGTTATTATTGTTGAGAGAACTTACACTAATGAAAGTATGAACCCTAGGCCTTGTTTCCTATCATTGCAATACCGTTTACGCTCACGTTTATCACTTGTTACCTTGCTGTTTTTATATTTTCAGATTACAAAAACTTATATCTACCATCCATATTGCACTTGTATCACCATCTCTTCGCCGAACTAGTGCACCTATACAATTTGCTATTGTATTGGGTGTGTTGGGGACACAAGAGACTTTTTGGTATTTGGTTGCAGGGTTGTTTGAGAGAGACCATCTTCCTCCTACGCCTCTCGCGGATAGATAAACCTTAGGTCATCCACTTGAGGGAAATTTGCTACTGTCCTACAAACCTGTGCACTTGCAGGCCCAACAACGTCTACAAGAAGAAGGTTGTGTAGTAGACATCATGGGTTCATTGCTATGTAAAGTTTTGACCTCTTCAATCCCACTTTTATTAATTTTAGCATCAAGATCTAAAAACTCTGAATCATTGGGACGCCTTTTAACTAAAGTTGACTCATCTCCAGTCCCATCTTTATCAAGATTCATATTGGAAAACAAAGATTGAATAGGAGTCACATCAATCACTTTTAGATCTTCATCTTTATTATCCTCTAAATCTTCCGGTTTAGCGGCCATCTTATTAACTAAGGTGGCTTGCTTATCCGATATTTTCCCTACTAAATTTTCAAGACGAGCAAACTGAGATTTCAAACCATGAAATTCCTTAGACATATCATCGAGCTCTTTATTCATGTACTCCATAAAACCTTTTTGTTCTTTAAACTCGTTTCTGAAGAAATTATTATGCTCAAATTGCAAAGACATAAAGCTTCTAACGTTGTTTTCAATTTCTTCCAACCTTCTAAGGTGAGGATCAACGCTATTTGGCAAAGCTATCAGAGCAAACAGGCACACAACCACCCAAAACACAAGAAGCAAGCGAAAAGAGACGAACGAAAAAGGGCGAAGAAAAGGCAAAGGTTTTCAAAAATCGTTTTAGAAGTGGAGGAGAGGAAAACGAGAGTCGAATGGCAAATAATGTAATGCGAGGGAGAAGAGTTTATGATGGGTACTTCGTATGTCTTGACTTGAGCAAAGATCTCCCCAGCAACGGCGCCAGAAATCCTTCTTGCTACCTCTTGAGCATGCGTTGGGTTTCCCTTGAAGAGGAAAGGGTGATGCAGCAAAGTAGCGTAAGTATTTCCCTCAGTTTTTGAGAACCAAGGTATCAATCTAGTAGGAGATAACACACAAGTCACCTAGTACCTCCACAAACAATCAAGAACCTTGCAACCAACGCGATAAAGGGGTTGTCAATCCCTTCACGGTCACTCACAAAAGTGAGATCTAATAAAGATAGTAAGAAAAATATTTCTGGTATTTTTGTTGTATAGATTGGAAAATAAAGATTGCAAAATAGTAAACGAGATGTGATGTAAATAAAAGAGATGCAGTATAATAAGAAAGAGACCCCGGGGCCATAGGTTTCACTAGTGGATTCTCTCAAGATAGCATGTATTACGGTGGGTGAACAAATTACTACCGAGCAATTGATAGAATAGCGCATAATTATGAGAAAATCTAGGCAATGATGAAGAATATAGGCATCACTTCCGTGTCAAGTAGACCGAAATGATTCAGCATCTACTACTATTACTCCAAACATCGACCGCTATCTAGCATGAATCTAGAGTATTAAGTTCATAAGAACAGAGTAACACATTAAGCAAGATGACAAAATGTAGAGGGATAAACTCAAGCAATATGATGTAAACCCCATATTTTTATCCTCGATGGCAACAATACAATACGTGCCTTGCTGCCCCTACTGTCACCGGGAAAGGACACCGCAAGATTGAACCCAAAGCTAAGCACGTCTCCCATTGCAAGAAAGATCAATCTAGTTGGCCAAACTAAACAGATAATTCGAAGAGACTTGCAAAGATATCAAATCATGCATATAAGAATTCAGAGAAGAACCAAATATTATGCATAGATAATTTTGATCATAAATCCACAATTCATCGGATCTCGGCAAACACACCGCAAAAGAGTATTACATTGAATAGATCTCCAAGAACATCGAGGAGAACTTTGTATTGAGAACCAAAGAGAGAGAAGAAGCCATCTAGCTAATAACTATGGACCCAAAGGTCTGTGGTAAACTACTCATGCATCATCAAAGAGGCTTTGGTGTTGATGTAGAAGCCCTCCGTGATCGATTCCCCCTCTGGCAGAGCGCCGGAAAAAGCCCCAAGATGGGATCTCACTGGTATAGAAGGTTGCGGTGGTGGAAAAGTGGTTTCGTGTCTCCCCCTGATGTTTTTAGGGTATAAGGGTATATATGCGAAAGAAGTACGTCGGAGGAGCTCCATGGGGCCCACGAGGGTGGGGGCGCGCCCTCCTGCCTCGTGGCCGCCTCGCGGAGATCCAGACTTCAACTCCAAGTCTTCTGGAATGCTTTCGTTCCAAGAAAGATCATCGTGAAGGTTTCATTCTGTTTGGTATTGTTTTTCTGCAAAACACTGAAATAGGCAAAAAAACAGAAACTGGCACTAGGCCTTTGGTTAATAGGTTAGTCCCAAAAAATAATATAAAATAGCATATTAAAGCCCATTAAACATCCAAAACAGATAATATAATAGCATGGAACAATCAAAAATTATAGATACGTTGGAGACGTATCAAAGGCCTAGTTCAAGAAGCATATGGCCAAGCTCAGCGTTGCTGGTGTACAAAAGTTCAAACAAATGATGACTGGCCTCAAGGCTCAGTTCAACAAGAAGCGTGAGGAAGCTAAAGGCTCCCATGACCGCATGAAGTAGTACGCTGAGAAGTGCGTCCAAGATCACCATGAGGCTGAGAAGAGAAAGGCACTTGGGCGTCCAGGCATTGACCCCAAGCTTGCTGCCAAGAAAAAGAAGAAGTCTGCTGAAGCTGAACCTGAAGCTCCAAGGCAAGTCTTCCCTGCCAGTATGACTGGCTTGAAGCCAAAGGTCCCATCAGAAGCTTCTGAGCAGAAAAAGACAAGGCAAGCTGAGGATGATGCCAGGAAGAGGAAGCACCATGACACCTCTGATGCTGCTCCTTCTCAGAAGAAGATGAAGACAAAGTCTTCATGAAAAGAGCGTGTTGCTGCCCAAGAGTCGCTGAATGTTGAACCCATTTCTGTTGCACTTGCTGCCTCCACCAATCGCGAGTGCCGCCTCGTTGTCCATGAGCCTGCTCCCACAGAGGCTCCCGAGTTTGAAGAGATTCCAGCTGCCGACTCCACCACAGTTGAAGACATTGGTCATGAAGAGCATGTTGAAGATGATGAAGTCCTTCCTCAGCTCGAGCCCAAATCGGTATCATCGCCTGCTCCTACGAGCAGTGAACTTATAAGCATTGGCGGTCCCACGACGCCAATTGCTCAAGACGAATTTTGGGAAGAGCAACACCCAAACACCCCCCTGCATGAAGTGATTCCACGCACTCCACCAGCTCATGTCACCACTCTGGTGCTTGAGACCCAAGAAGCAACAACCGAAGACATGGAGCAGACCACTCCTTCACCAAAGGCGCCGCGCTCTTTTCAAAGGTTCGTATAGGCCCTAGGCCCCAGGTCTCCATGTCGACTATTCCTGAAGAGGATGTGCAACACACCAGCTCAGTAGCACGTCAAGTGTTCCCTGAAGCCATACCTTCCGAGTCTTCTCATGAATCTGAAGCCAAAGCGGCTGAAGACTTTCCGGCTGCATCAGCCTATGAAGAAAGAGAAGAAGAACAAGAAGTCATTCCCTGCCAGTGATCCTGTTGTGCAAGAAGAAAATGTGATTGTGCGGACCCCCTGTTCATGAAGCTATGGAATTTGAAGCCAATGAGGCTGCCACCACCATCACTATTGAAGCCAATGACATTGTCATGGCTGAAGACAATTTGGAGCCCAAAGTCAATGCTGCCCCTGAAGATAATGTGCAGCCAACCACTTCTGATGCAGCCGTTCCTCCGCTAGTGCCTCACACTATGGAACACGCTTACAATCGTGGTGGTGAGCTTGCCACTGTTAGGGGGGCCATTCTGATTCCACCCACTACTCCAGGTCCACAATATGACTATCACGTGGAGTAAAGGCCTCAAACGTAGAAGCCGAAGCCCAGATTGCCAAGGCTTCCCAGTGCTACAACTACCCAGGGCTCCTTCAATGTATTAAGCTTCAGAGAGCACAATACTTTCTTTAACAGTGACAAGAACCCCTACAAGAAGCCAAAGATCACCTCATATAGGTTCTGGAGCCATCAACAACAAAGCTATTATTCCTACATACTGTACAATCAAGACATGATTTTTCCTCATAACCGTCTTGATTGCGATGCCATTGTTGGGCTGCCATGCCTTGAAGAGGCTCTTGACTGCTTCAGAGATGTTGGGCTGCTCCAGTTTGTGACTGATAAGGAGCATTGGAATGAAGAGCTTCTGCTACAGTTCTATGCTACACTTCACATCAGAGGCTACAACAGGGATCCGAAGACTTGGATCCTTGAGTGGATGACAAGCGATGTCCATCATGAAGCCAAAGCTCAGGACATCATCGAGCTTACTTCCCTCCCCACTCCTGGTGAGTTGTTTGAACCAGGTTGTCAGCTATATCAGAATGAACTATAGGGCATCTTTCAGAAGCTAGAGCGCAATATGAGCCAGATGCTCAATATGATGAAGTCATTGCCCATTGATGCTGAATATTCCAAGGAATTCTTTGTCAAAGATCTCGAGTACATGCCTCGCACCATCTATCATATTCTGAGGCGTACTCTATGGCCTATGATATTCTCCAAATGCAAAGCTTGAAGGTGCAATGAAGACATTGGTCTTCTACATTCTCAATAGCATCCGGTTCAACACGCAAGATTTCTTCATCAGACAGTTGGCGGCTTCAGGAATTGATCTGTTTGGCCTCAAACTTTATGCACCATGGGTCATGCGCTTGATAAGGCTTAGCTCAACAATCAACTAACAACCATTAGGACACAATCATGTTGTTTTCTTGCCTGATGTCGATATGTCTCATGAAGCCACATACCCTGTGCCTGATAAGGAGCAAGTACGTGAAGACAATGCTACTTTTCAAAGCTTCACACAACACGTTGATGGAGTTCATGTGCCTAATCCTCCGGCTCCTGATGGTCATCTGGTTGGACAGCTACGCCTGCCCCGTCGTGCAAACACTGATGCGACTGCCAGCACTATTTCTCAAAGGCCACAGAAGCATCCTTGTGTCCTCAACGACAGGGAGCTTCTTGTATCACTTCATCATAAGCAGGATAGGCATCACGACTGGCTGAAGCGCCAGATGTAGAGTCTTCTTGTTGATGTCAATCGATTCGCAATCTGGCCACCGAGAATTTGTAGGGAAACGTAGCAGAAAACAAAAAATTCCGACTTACGCACCAGCCCATGACCACTATGGAGACTGCATACAAGGTTTGATCTTTTTCATTACAGACTCGTAGCGCAGCGGGAAGTAGACTCGATGACGATCAGCGGTGCAGATCCCCGCAGCTAGGATTTATAACCTCCCAACCGTGAGGATGTATACCCTCATCTGCCCCTCGGAAAGCCCCCCGGGAGGTGGTCGGACAGTCCCCCGGGCGTGTCGCGGACAGCCCTTCGGGAGGACCTTCGAAACTCGGACGGTCACTCGGACAGCCCTTCGGGAGGACCTTTGAAACTCGGAAATTCACACGGACAGCCCTTCGGGAGGCACTCCCGAACTAAGAACGAAACTACGATCTCTCTACAGAGTTGCACACATACAGTGTCATCAATCCGGCAGGGCTTCGCCGTCCAGAACTAGTTCCTGCCGGAACCCAGACAGCCTTTCGGCTCTACAAAATTATTTCGCTGGGAGGGAGAGAGAAGCCAGATCATGCAATTGTATGTGAGAAAGAGTGTGTCTTTAGGCAGCCCCCTCCACCCCTATTTATAGGCCAAGCCCAAGGGTGGCTTCTCCAAGAAGCCAAGGGGATAATACCAAAAGGCCAACAAGGTGGCTTCTCCAAGAAACCACTTTTACTATTCATGACGACATTTTTCATCGTTCGTTCGAACTGAAAATATTTATGTGGGCTCAGAACATTTCCAGTACCCACTAAAATAATTTTCAGCGCATTCCGAAACAATTTTGGTTTAGTGCTTTTCATCTGTGAAAAGCAAACAAGAATGCGTTTTCAGTATTCATGAAGACAATTTTTCGCGTCCATTAAATCCGAAAATATTTCTGTGGATCTTAGAATAATTCCAGTACCCACTAAAATGATTTTGGATTTGTTCTGAAACAATTTCAGATTAGTGAATTTCATCTGCAAAAAACAACCAAAGCGGTATCGATAGCTCTGAAACATTTTCGGTTTTTATCCCCAAAAATTCCCAGAAGTTTCCAGAATAATTCTGGCACCCTCCAAGAATTATCAGGCGTGTCCCGAAACCAATTTGACTTAATGGTATATCTCGAAACAACTTTTCGGTTCTACGAAACTATTTCGCTATTCTCTCTCCAGAACTCTTCTATTGTCTCCGAAACTTTTTCGGCAAATTTCTCTCAGACTCCCTGTCTAGTATTCAGCAGATAGATGACCCTTAAGTGTGTGACCCTATAGGTTCGGTGAAGCATAGACATGACCGGAACACTTTCCAATCAATGATCAACATCGGAGCTATGGACACCCATATTGACCCCTATACCCACACGAAAGAATATTCGAGTGAACCTCCAGTTGCCGTGTGTTATTCCTGTTGCTTCGTGATATTTTACAAATACCCGAGGTGAGACATGTTGGCATCCCCATGGATCAACAACTTGTCCACTATGCTAGTTACCTCGTTACTAGTATTGTTCTCTTTTCTCGTTCCCGTGTTCCGGCATCCCCGTGATCGAATCACAAAGTGTCTGGCCAGACGATGATGGATACCGTAACACCGAGAGGGCCCAGAGATATCTCTCCATCGTTGGAGGAGCAAATCCCAATCTTGAGCTATCAAGTTACTTGACATACTTTTCCATGAACTCGCAAGCCGCCGTAATAGCCACCCATTTACGGATGACGTTTAACAAACCCCAAAGTTCATGAAGCAAGCATGAAGAAACTCGATACTCTCATGGTCTAAGGAATCATGCAAACGTTAACCATCTCTGTGTTATGTACCATTAACTTGTGACGAATGAATCTCATAGCATAACATAAATCCAGGTCGATTCAACACAAATGTTCTCTTAACATTGTGCCCTCAAAGTTGCTGGCATAAACATGCCCATGATCAGGAAAACAGAACCATCATGCAACACTTGAGCTAGTCTTAGAGGCCATACTAAGAATACTTCTTACCGTTTATTATTCCACGCGTGCATATGAGTCTTCCTCCGAGCCTCGTGTTATTGCAGCCTCGAGAACCATAGCAGTTATAGCATGGAACATAAACATAATTATGAACTTGGAGATAAATAATATCATTTATTATTGCCTCTATGGCATTTCTCCTACAGACTCCCACTTGCACTAGAGTCAATAATCTAGTTAATGCTAATGCAGTTTACACCTATGGTATACTTGATGAGGACATCAATACAATTGTTACACCCACAGCCCCTACTGCTATACATACTGGACCAATTACTAGAGCTCGTGCACGCCAACTAAATTACCAGGTACTTTCGTTTCTTGGTAATGATTCTAATGTTCATGAGAATATGATGCTGCCTAAATTGGATACATTTGTTTTGCTTACAAATGAAGGGCCTAGCTTGGAGAAGGATGAACATTGGAGAAAGAACAAGCATGGAGATGATGGCATGCGCAAGGGGAACAAGAACGGAGTTACAAGTGATGATTTCAGGAATTTGAAGCCGCCATAATGGGTGCATGAAGCCTTGGACGAAATATACAAGATGACACTTCATAAATTTCATCCCGAGGCTATTCTAGGTGCTGCGTCACCTTATTATTGGGCCAGGCCCATGTAATTTCGAAGTACATAAGTATAGGCTATTTTTAGAGTCTGTATGTGTGGGGAAACAAGAGATAGGGTTGATTTCGGACCCCTCCACCAAGGGCCACGAAATTCCCCCCTCTTCCTCCATATATATAGCCCTCAGGGCATCGTTTAGACTTTAGGTTTTGTTTAGATTAAAAGTTCGCCATAGCTGCAACTTCGCATACTTCGTTTGTGTTCAACGACCAGACAAAGGCGTCACAGAACCCCACCTTGATCAATAAAGCTTTCATCTTATATTCGCAATATCCAGATTGCAATCTCAGTTTCTTGCTTGTTCTTCGTTTGCTCGCAGGAAACAGACCCTCGTGGTCAGGTTGATCGTGCTCCGGCGTGGTCAATAACCTCTCGGAGTTGGTTTAGCGATTGCTAAGGCGCGACGTCCTCGCACGTTCGTAGTCGGACCGTCAAAGTCGACTTCCACCAAAGGGATATCCATCATCTCATCGAAAGACAGGACACCTTTACCTCTATCAAGTGGTATCAGATTTCCAGGTTGCTCGGTGAGATTTTACAGTTTTTCGTAGTTTATATTGAGTCTGTTCTTCATACCTATAGTCCACGAAAAAGCCAAAAAAAAATTAGGGTTAGTTCATCCCATCCGAAACAATCTGAGCCTTTGCATAATCTTTTCTGTATTTGCTTTGTTGAATTTGCGGTTCCATCATCGTGTCAAGTTGCTGGTCTTAGCGTCTAGTCCTTTAGAGTTTCGAGTTCTGTTCACAGGTTGTCACGTCGTCACTGCCATATATCACCATCGCATCATCATCGTCGCTGCTGCCATATACCACCACCACATATTCACTGCCAATCCGAGTCCACCTGCAACATATATCCGCCACCAGTCCGAGTTCCACCAGATTCATCTCCGCCACCAGTCCGAGTTCCACCAGTTTCATCTCCGCCACCAGTCCTATTCCGAGTCCAGTATTTTGTTACTCTGTTTTGGATTTCCAGATCACGCAATACTCCGAGTCGTGACAGAGAAGGACTCCCCAACTTCCGTGCTACCCGCAGTAGAGAAATAGTTCCAAACTAAAAAAACTAACTTTGGAAAATTCTGGCTAGGCAGTTTTTAGACCATTTGTAGACTTTTTCGAAAAAAAATTGTTGCGGAGCAAAAAAAAGAGGAAAAAAATGCAAAAAAAGGAAAAAAAGAGAAAAAAAATTAAGAGTGTGCTCCTCCCTTGTTTACGTGCCGCGCCGTGATTTTGTTGGTGTTCTAGGCTCGCGTCTCTAGCACAGTCTAGCCTAGGACCAGCACAGTATCGTCGTTGAGCGTTTATTGAACTTTCCATCTCTGAATTGATTATTGCTGACACTTTTTGCTACCATATTATAAGCCTTCCCAGCTCCACATACATCTACGTCGTGCGTTTGACTCTCCCTGGTAATCACTCTATCCAAGCTTTGAGAGTTTTGACTACAACGGTTGCCAATCACCGCCTGCTGCTGGGTAAGAACATGTAAGAATTTGAGATTTGCTTGACGGATTTGTGACACCCACTGTCGGTGTCAAAACCGGCGGATCTCCGGTAGGGGGTCCCGAACTGTGCGTCTAGGCGGATGGTAACAGGAGATAAGGGACACGATGTTTTTACCCAGGTTTAGGCCCTCTCGATGGAGGTAATACCCTACTCCTGCTTGATTAATATTGATGATATGGGTAGTACAAGAGTAGATCTACCACGAGATCGTAGAGGCTAAACCCTAGAAGCTAGCCTATGGTATGATTGTTGTTAGATCCTCACGGACTAAAACGCTCCGGTTTATATAGACACCGGATAGGTTAGGGTTACAGAGTCGAGTTACAATGGTAGGAGATCTACATATCCGTATCGCCAAGCTTGCCTTCCACGCCAAGGAAAGTCCCATCCGGACACGGGACGAAGTCTTCAATCTTGTATCATCATAGTCCAGGAGTCCGGCCAACGGTGATAGTTCGGCTATCCGGACACCCCCTAATCCGGGACTCCTCAGTAGCCCCCGAACTAGGCTTCAATGACGATGAGAGCGAAAAGCCAGGGTTGATTGTCTTCGGCATTGCGAGGCGGGTTCTTCTCCAAATTCCATATACTTGTCGAATAGTGTCCGGCTTCTGATAAATGCTGCGTTCCTTGGCTTCTACGCCCAATAATGACCATCTTCCACGTGTTTGAATGAATGCGAAAAGCCAGGGTATTTTTACACTTACTCCCCTAGCTGCGCAAATGAGCCGCCTATAAAAGGGGCGAGGATCTAGATCTGAGTCACATCATCCCCCCTCCGCGAGCTTTCATCGGAGCGCTTCTGACCAAAACCCATTCCATCATGGACAGTCGACGCGGCTCCTCCTCTCGCGCTCCCATCCCTCAGCCTCGAAATTGGGAGAGATGCTCAGTCCCGCATAGCGAGCTAGTTATACTCCAAACCAAGGGATTTCTTCCCCCGGCCTTCATGGTTCCGGTTCGAGCTGGACTCGCCACCTACAAGGGCGGAAAGCAAGCAGAGAGTGTCCCCAATCCCTCCAAAGGAGAGCGGGTATGCTTCGTCTCTTATCTAGTAAGAGGACTCGGATTTCAATCCATCCGTTTCTCAAGGGCTCTTGGAGTTCTCGGCCTCCGGTTGCACCATCTTCGCCTGCCTCCATTTTGCACATCGCGGGGCTTCGTGGCCCTTTGCGAACTGTTCTTGGGCATTGCGGCTCATTTTGCGCTGTGGAAGAGATTATTCTGCCTAGTACCCCGTTCTCATGAGGGGTCAATATATCAAGTGGGCGGAGCGAACTATGGCGCATCGCTGGGACGGATATCTATCCGGGACCCGGCGTCAAAGACTGGCCTTGGAATGGTTTTACATGGAGGATGTCCGCTGCTGGACCCTGTTCGGATCGGCCTTCGGAGTTTAGCAATGCTCCTCTGAAGAAGCGCCTAAGCTGGCGCCCTTGAGCCCCTGAGAGGGAAAATGACCGGGGCGTCCTTTGCTTGATGAGCGAATAAGATTATTGGCTCATGCGGATTGACCATGATTGGAGTCATGGCAATCTGCATTATGAGGGGAGTGCAGCCGCTCCAATATAGGGGCCACCCCATGTGGGACTTCAACGGGGAGGACGATGCCACCCGCCATGGCCGCAAAGGGCCGGGATCGGTCACCGAACTGGTGAAGACCTTGTCTGCTATGTATAAAGGGGAGGAGGAGGATTACCTCCGCGTTAATCCACTGAGCGAGTTTTCTTCGAATAATCCTCGAAGTTGGGTAAGCAAACTTCTTTGTGGCCTGTCCGATCCATGTTCCCGTGGTTAAATATCTCATTTCATGGTTTTTGCGCAGGAACTGCGCCGGACTGTGGAGAAGATACACAGCCCACCCCCACAACCCGAGGATCCGGAACGGTCCCTCGATCTGGCCTCCGAAGAGGATCCGGATATAAAGGTGGAGTTGATCGACGGGGTGTTCCACCAACTTAGCATCGACAATGCTTTGGTTGCCATTACGGCCGATTACCCCGGAATACTTCTAGCCTCACAGGTAACTGAGACCGAGGTCCCAATACTCTGATAACGACCCATCCGTTCTAATTTCTTGATCACCGTATATCAATGGTTGTCGGTGTCAAAACCGGCAGATCTCGGGTAGGGGGTCCCGAACTGTGCGTCTAGGCGGATGGTAACAGGAGACAAGGGACACGATGTTTACCCAGGTTCGGGCCCTCTTGTTGGAGGTAAAACTCTACATCCTGCTTGATTGATATTGATATGGTGGATGTTTACAAGAGTGGATCTACCACGAGATCAAGGAGGCTAAACCCTAGAAGCTAGCGTATGGTATGATTGTAAGGGTTGTTGTGATTGTTGTCCTACGGACTAAAGCCATCCGGTTTATATAGACGCCGGAGAGGGCTAGGGTTACATAGAGTCGGTTACAATGGTAGGAGATCTACATATCCGTATCGCCAAGCTTGCCTTCCACGCCAAGGAAAGTCCCATCCGGACACGGGGTGAAGTCTTCAATCTTGTATCTTCATAGTCTTGGAGTCCGGTTGACGATGATAGTCCGGCAAATGATAGTTCGGCTGATGATGGTAGTCCGGCTATCCGGACACCCCCTAATCCAGGACTCCCTCAGTAGCCCCTGAACCAGGCTTCAATGACGATAAGTCCGGCGTATATATTGCTTGGCATTGCAAGGCGGGTTCCTCCTCCAAATGATAGAAGATTGTGAATACCAGGATAGTGTCCGGCTCTGCAAAATAAATTCCACACTCCTCCGTAGAGAGAACAATAATATATACACAAGTTCAATCTGCTGACAATTTCCGTGGCATGACATCACACCACTACCAAGCCATTACTCGAATTGTTTTTTTTCTTTACCACCTCAGCGCATTTAGCGAAGCGGTTTCCTTGGCACGTCTTGTCGAAGCAGAGATCGTGTTTCCCCTTAATCCGGGATTCTCATCAATACGGGCGTGGGTAACCCAACCGCGCCCGTTAACACGCCCTCTATCGAGGACGAGTCCCAAACGGTCACGGAGATGGCTCTTGGTATCCTCCCTCTTTATAATGGGACAAAGGCTCGTTTATTTTTCTTCAATCTTCCATCGAATCCTCTCTACGCTCCAAGTTCCAGCAACTAGAGCTCCAGATTCGAGCGCTTTGGACCTTCAATGATGTCCGGCTCCGACCTCCAAGGCCGGTGGATGCCCTCCTCCGTCACGGAGGAGGACGTGCTAAAGCTGCGGGAGGCCAAGTACCTATCTTACGAGATTTCACACAGGTTGCCTGCCGAAGGGCAGGCCATCCCCACCCCTGAGCCCGGCGAGTATGTCGTCTTCGTATCCCACCTCCGTCGGGGTTTAGGCTTCCCGATGGATCCTTTTGTGAGAGGGCTCACGTTTTACTATGGGTTGGAATTCCACGACTTGGCTCCGGAGTCCATCCTCCATATATCCGCATTTATTGTCATCTGCGAAGCCTTCCTCTGCGTCACCCCGCACTTCGGCCTATGGCTGAAGACTTTCAATGTGGCGCTGAAGATGATCGAGGCGTCAAGCGGAGTGTGGCGGGCGGACCATAAGTAGGAGGGCCGATGCCCGTGGCCCGCCGCTCCTTCAAGAGGAGCTCAGCTGTGGCAGCAAGAGTGGTTCAACATTACCGTTCGAGGGGCGCGGACAAAGCCGCCGCCCTATTCCGCCGGGACCTCCACGACGATTGATGTCGTGGGTCAACCAAGGAGCTCAACTAGGGGCCGTCAAAGGGCGTGCCCCTCGCAGGGCGGATTCGAGATCTCTTAACGAGGGAGATCGATATGGTGGTGGTGATGCATGTTATGCTAATTAGGCGTCTCCTGCCCTGCAAACGTCGTCCTCTCCGGCTATGGGAGTTCAATCCGGAGGGCCCACAGATTCTTCAACACTTCATGGGTATGACACCCTGGAGATGTATAGCTTATTCTTGGATCGCAAGAGGTGCGTCCGAATTGACCGAGATCTTGGACTAAGCTGCAATCGCCGGATACTCAAGTAAGTAGTTCCAAGTCCGGACATACCGTTTGTTTGCCTTTCGATGATCCGCATTATGACCGATCTCCTTCTACACAGGAGTGGATAGCGGAAGCAAAATTATCTGATGTCCGGCCCCCCTCCGAGACCGCGCGGATCTGTGCTGGTCCGGATGCTTGAGTTGCGCCGGAGGAATGCGAAGGGAAAGCAGGAAATCTACTGCCTCGCCTAAGGAGGCTCTGAGCGAGGGGATCGAGAATCCCTCCTACCAAGGGGAGAGAGGACTGCCTCCGAGGACCGGGGAAAAAAGCCCCTAAGCGGGGAAGAAATCTTCGCGGAGGGTCCTCGTCCGGGAGGCCCGGCCGCACAATCTCCTTAATGAGCCAGCCCTCCAACGAGCCGTAAGTAGAAAGAAAGGGTTTTATAATAAGGGACATCCCTATTTGTGCTTCTGAGGATAACTAAAGTTTTTACCTTGTAGTTCGGATCTCCGTCCTTCGTAGATGAGCTCGTCTTCGGGGGACCTTCGTCCGGAGATGATAGAGAGCGAGACGCCCCCGTCTGGGGCGCCGTTGGATAGGGCGGACGAGCCTGAAGTGTAAATCACGGAGGAGCCCCGGTGTGGCAAAGCCGGATAGTTCGGCGCCAACTGGTGCACGGCTGAAGGATCTGCTTGAGAAGGCGTCTATCTCAGAAGATCAGCACACATTGATGAGCATGGTGATTGAAAGGATTTCGTCCGCCGAAGGCGGGTTGCATGATGCCGTCAGGAGTTTACTGGCGGGGTTTGAGGTACGTAAAAATGACACACCTTTTAACAGTTTTGCATATAGAATGCGCCCTGTATAGATAGTAGCCCCTGAGACTCGGTAGGTTGTCGATATCGACGCGCGTCGAGGATCAAATCGCAGAGTTTAAATTCCCGTCATGCCGATGCAAGTGGCGGGTCGTCCGAGGCCAGCGGACTGATGGAGTTGCTGAACTAAGCGGCAACTTGATGTGGCGGATGAAGACATCGTGCTGATCAACGAGGCGACTTGATGAGTCGCAAGGTAAATGTTATCGCGGTCACGTGGTAAGGGGCGAGCCGACTCCTTACAATATGTCGTGAAATGCAGATAGTGCCGCTGCCGTGGAGAGTCTTCGGCGAACTTGCTCAAGCCAAGGAGCAGGCGAGAAGGAGTAATGTGGCAGCCTCGAAGCGGCCGAGGAGTTAGCGGCGAAAGGGCCGCTGCTGCCGAGCAGGGAAGAGATAGCGAAATGGCTGTGAAGTTAAAAGAGGCTACCGACCGCAATGAGGCTCTTGGGGAGGAGCGCCTAGCGGGGCAGGAAGACCTGCAGAAGGTCACCGCCGAAGCCAAGAATGCCCGTTCTGCAATGCGAGCTATGAAGGAAGAGCTGCGCCAGGCCGGGGAGATTGTAGCTGGCAAGCCTTTTCTGCTGCGCCGAAGGTTCACGGATTCAAAATATGCTCAGCTGGGCCAACTGTGGTGTCCGGAGGACCCTTATATGGACTTAGCAGCGAGTGCGGCGGATGCCGTTTTGCATTTTCGAAGCCAGAAGGATCACCAGACGGAAGAGCTGTTTTGGTCTCAATTCCATAGTCCGGGCGTTCACTTCCGACCGATCGCTTGGCTGAGTGGGCTGAGCTAAATAGGTTGTCCGGGCTTGCAATGGCGGATATAGTGACCCATATCCGGCGGATAGGCCCTGACGAAGAGTTACTTTGGCTTATTGCAGCAATTTCTTGGGGCGGTGCCGCATATCAAAGCGATGAAGCGGTCGGCCTGCATAGAGGTGCGCGGATGGCGCTTCGCCGTGTGAAGACAGATTGGACAGAGATGGATGCCACCGCTGTTGCGACCCGGGTTCGGATAATAACCGGCTACCCGCCGAGCACTATTTTGGCGAAGTGCTGCACGGTGCTCGTGTAATAGAGTCGCGATGCTTTCGAAAACTGTTACGTTCGAATGAGCGTTTATATGATGTAAAACGATTTTTATGATGTAGCGCCTTTTATACTTGTGCGTTCAAGTAATAGAATATCTCCTTTGCGGCCGTTCATGTATACGTATGTATAACCTGAAAGATGGCAGTCGACGGCTTCAGCCCCCACGCACAAGGTGCGCGGGTGTTCGCAAAAAATAGCGCGTTTTCACACTTAATCCGGCGTCTCGGTCCTGTAAAGGAGGTGGTAGCGTAGCAAGCGAGGCAACCGGACTATAATGCTTTATCACTTTCACTTAGCCATGGAGTTCGAGGTGGGGCTACGACATAG
The DNA here is from genome assembly GCA_021605205.1 of Aegilops longissima. Taxonomy (NCBI): domain Eukaryota; kingdom Viridiplantae; phylum Streptophyta; class Magnoliopsida; order Poales; family Poaceae; genus Aegilops; species Aegilops longissima. The sequence goes on from CM038677.1 coordinate 714,223,047, forward strand.
CCCCTGGGGCACCGTGCTCTCGAATTGGGCGCGTATGTGCTGGCGGAAACGGCCCTTCGTCAAGCGGAGGAATCCTAAACATTCCCAAGGTCGATCGAGTGGTTGACTAGTCTCTCGCTGTATCATGACAGTCAGTTTTCGGCTTTCTCTCTTGAGGTGCTCGCCCAGCCGAACGGGGCACAATCGCGATAGTTCTCCACAGGCGCGTTAGCCGATGATCTGAGCGTAAGGCAGCAAAACATAGGAGCCGGGCAAACCCAACATTTGACCACGAGACATGATTCGAGCTGATGCATATAAGGCCTAACTCGAGGCGCCAACACTCCGAAGATGTTCGGTCTTTATAATAGCGGGCAGAACAAAGCCCTAAGCCCCTTGTGTCGAGTGCACGGCAGGTTCTTACGCGGCCGATGCCAAAACGCCATCTCCACTCTGGTTATCTTGAAAAACCAGGGGATTATAGCAACAAGAGACAGAAGAAAGGTTTACGTAGGGTCTTAGTCGAAAAGAGTCCTTACAGCGGGTCCCTCTGCGTCTGCGCTGTGCCTCTGTTGTGCCGTATCACGGGCGGGTGTGCATGCTGTTCATCTGTAAAAAGAGAGGAACTTGGTTGGAAAAGAAATCGTGCGAGAAAGTGCATAAAAATTAAAATATAGATTAAGAAAGCTTAGCGATGCTAGCTCATTATGGCTTATATCGCAAACCCTTGTGAAGGGGTGTGCGGCTAGGTAACCCTAAGCTTATTTATTCGGACTCGTCCAGCCGTGTCCGGGTCTCGAATGACTTGATGATGAAGCGATGCCACGTGGACCGGGCATTTTAAGCGTAAGAGGCGCGAATGTGGTATTGTATTGAAGCGGACGAGGGCTTCCCGTCTAGTGGTGCTTTATAGCTGGCTTAAGGGCCTAGCGCCACTCCTTTGAAGGAAGTGCGGCTATGCGGTGTAATAGGGTCTATCCCCACTTGCGGATTGTGTCCGGATATAGCAGGTTTATGTCCTGCCGCCGTCCATCAACACTGCGTTAATTGCAGTCCGTCTATTATGGGATCCGATATCAAGGCAGTCTATCCTGCGCTCCGGATATACAGGCTAATCCGGATGGTCGAAAGTGATTGGTTTTGACATCCAACCTTGGTCCTTTGGGGTGGATCGTTCGACACTTGTCATGGCGAGTGCTGTGTTGGCTTTCCGTGTTATCACGTGAAGCAAGTTTACTGTTTTGACTTCTCGAGGAAAGTCTTTTGACTTCGGTGCTTTCTGCTGGTGGGGCTCGTCATCGTCCTCGCTTGGCGTTTGAGCCCTTGTGTCCGGCGTTAAGTCTGCGGACTATTTGAAAACCCAACAATTTCGGTTGGTATGGTTTGCGAGCCTTCCGGGTCTTGTGGATTTGACATATCCGATCTAAAATTTTGTTTAAATTTGATAGCTCGTCTCTGTTGTCCTTAAGAGGCCGTGTTTTATTATGCGGCGCGAGCTTTGAATCCGGCGTTGACCGCTGTGCCTTGTGTGCTTTTTCTTTATTCCGCGCTGATCTTTCCTGCGCGTGACTTTCCGTTCCATCTCGATCTCGGATGTACTCGGTCGCTAGTGCTGCATCTTGCTAGCCACTGTCTTCTCTAGCGCAAAGCGCGTCATGAGGCTTGTTAGCGGCCATTGTTCTTGGCTTCTCTTGGCGAGGTGTCATGCAGCCATTCGTCTCGGATGTTGTGTTTAAAAGCTGCTAAGGCTTCAGCGTCCGGACAGTCGACTATTTGGTTCTTTTGGTAAGGAACCTGTTCCAGAATTTCTTGCGACTCTCCGGGCTGTTGGGTTATATGACTCGGATCGTCGACATCCGGAGGACATAAGTCCCTTGAAAATTTGCTCTAAACGCGTCCTCAAGCTCTTCCCAACTTCCAACAGTGTTTTCTGGGAGGCTTTTGAGCCAATGCCGAGCTGGCCCTTTGAGCTTGAGGGGTAGGTATTTTATGGCGTGGAGATCATCTCCTCTAGCCATGTGAGTGATAAAATGCACTATCCAAATTAAGCTAATCCTGTGTCCAAGTTCAAACCCCACATAGCCATGTGTAGTATGTAGTCTTCTATCCAGACTCCGGGGTCTGTTGTGCCATCGTATGCCTCTATGTTTATGGGTTTAAACCCTGCTGGAAATTCATGATCCAGCACCTCATCGGTGAAACATAGCGGGTGTGCGGCGCCCCTGTATTTGGGTGTGCCGCTGTCTTCGAACACTTGTCGTGGTGTGTTACTTCCTGGGGTCCTCTTTTTTGGCCTGTAGATGGACCTAGTTGGGACGTCCGTTTTACCAGGATTATAATTCGGCTTGTGTGCGGCCCCGTTTGTCTCTTTGGGCCTGTCATCTGGCTATCTATCCGGCCAGGCAGCCTCTTTATTTTTTTGACTGTGAAGGCTCGATGGCTTCCTCGTCAAATTCTGGCAGCAACTTGCGCTTCGGGTAGCTCTTAGTTTGATGGCCATTGCCATATTTGTCTGCGGTCTTGAATACTTTGCTCCACTTCATTCGGCGTGTCTTCGCTGTTTTGAGCTTCGTTTCGCCTTCTTCAAACTTCTTGCGGTGGCGGCGAGTTTTTTGTGTATGTTCTTATGCTCTGGTGTTGTGGCCGGACTGTTGATTGCTCCGTGAAGGGGTTGATTATCCGGCTCGTCCTGTTCGTCGTCTGCTGGCTTGCCCTGCTTTATCGCTGGGTCGTAAGGAAGGCTGCTTTGATCGAGGCGGGACTTAGGGCGGCGTCTACGTCGCCGTTTTGGTTCTTTATCGGCGAGATTATCCTCTGCCGCGTCCCGTTGTTCCTCGTTATCGCTTCCCTTGGGTGTCCACCATGTATATGTCGTATGACGGTGGTCTTCGGTGTCTGTAGGCACTGGTTCTTGGAAGTCTCGGCATCGTCGTCCATACCGTCGATGTCTTTGGAGTCGTAGTCGAGTATGTCGGTTAAATCGTCGGCGGTGGCTCTGAAGTGGGTGGTGGGTGGGATCTGAATTTCTTTGTCATCCGCGTCCCAACCGTCCGGCGTGGTTCGGCCAGGGCTCTCGAATAACAAGAGATGCTTCAATGAATTTATGATATCGCCAAAGGCGAGTGCTGAAAGATGTCCGCGGTGGTGAATTCCATGATCGGCGTGTCGCATTCGACCGGGCGGGCGCAGGAGGTTCGGTCCGCAGGAGTCCGGCACCTCGAGTCATAGGCTTTACGTGGGACAAGGTAAGTGTTGGCTCCATCCCGTAGAGATTGCGGCTCCCGGCGGTGTCCAGCCATCCGTCCTCGATTGACGATCGGCTCCGGACTATGAGTCGGAGCGGGCCCGTCGCGGGCTCCAAGGTCTTGTCCGTGGCGAGTTAGGTCATGCCCATCGTGACAGCGCAGCACGCTTCGGCTGTGGGTCAGATCCATCGAGGATCAAGTCCCGCGGATATCGGCCGTGAAGTTTAGGCTTCAAACCTAACTGACGGCCAGGGCGTAACTTCGATCTGCTCTAGATGGCGAGTGAGTTGGCCCGCAGATCTTGGCCGCCGAATCTGAAGATCTGTCCAGGAGAAAGGTCTCACCCAAGACTGCGTCGTTGTTGATTGAAGGGCCATCAAGCCTATCGGTGGCGACACGGAGGAACTCTCAATGAAAGCACCAATGTCGGTGTCAAAACCGGCGGATCTCGGTAGGGGTCCCGAATGTGCGTCTAGGCGGATGGTAACAGGAGACAAGGGACACGATGTTTACCTGTGTTGGGGCCCTCTTGATGGAGGTAAAACCCTACGTCCTGCTTGATTGATATTGATATTGTGGATGTTTACAAGAGTGGATCTACCACGAGATCAAGGAGGCTAAACCCTAGAAGCTAGCCTATGGTATGATTGTAAGGGTTGTTGTGATTGTTGTCCTACGGACTAAAGCCATCCGGTTTATATAGACACCGGAGAGGGCTAGGGTTACATAGAGTCGGTTACAATGGTAGGAGATCTACATATCCGTATCGCCAAGCTTGCCTTCCACGCCAAGGAAAGTCCCATCCGGACACGGGGTGAAGTCTTCAATCTTGTATCTTCATAGTCTTGGAGTCCGGTTGACGATGATAGTCCGGCAAATGATAGTTCGGCTGATGATGGTAGTCCGGCTATCCGGAAACCCCCTAATCCAGGACTCCCTCAATGGTGTTTCGCAGGGGTACCTTCGAGGCAGGAAACCGAGCCCGCGGCGGCAGGCCAACAAGGGGCAGTACGGCCCCGCAGGCTAAAAAGAAGTGCAGTCCAGATCGAAACTCCGCCGCGACGGTATAACGTGTCACCATATTCCCAGGATTGATTCCGGAGAGTTGTACTAACGTTGGTGCTCCTTTCAGGAAAAAGAGCGCTCGCCGGACTGAGTCCGGAGAGGTTGCCAATCGAACCTCCGCCGGCCAGGCTTCAAAGCCGGGTCCGGAAGCGGAGGCAAGCACGAGGCGTGCGTCGGATGCTCCTCCGACAGAGGATGCCGACAGATTGTCCGCCACCAACTCCGAGGTGGAGAGCGCCATGAATCACAGGCACCACCGGACAGTTCTTCATGACGCATGTTTCTCCCAAGAGGCCTTGAATGCCTTCAATTCGGGAGATGCGCACCTCCGTGCCGCTCAAGATGGTCTAGCCAGAGCCACGGAGCAGTATGTAAAGGACATACGGGTAAGTAAATTTGACAGTTATATATGCCAGTAGCCCCCGAGACTTAAAATGGTTAGAATAACTGATTTAAGGATCATTTGTTATGTAGGATCTTACAAAAAAGAATACCCGACTGTCCCAGGAGCTTGAAGAATGCAAGGCCCAACTTGAGGCCGCACTAGCCGCTACAGGGGGAGCCACAGAGACCCCCTCTGGTAATATATGCTTCAAAAGATAAATAGGTTATGAAGTGCGGCGTGTGTGTAAGTCTGACAATAATATTGCAGATGGCACCAGACTAGATCCGGACAAGCAACAGCTCCTGCGCCAGCTAAAGGCCGGCGAGAGCGTGCTTACGAGGGTGCGGCAGGAGAAAGATAACCTCCAAGATGCCAACACCCAACTGGGTGAGGAACTAAAGGATGTTCGTGCCCAGTTGTCTGACTCCGTAAAGGAGAATCGACGGCTTCGTCGCGGCATTTTTAGTAAGTGCTTGAGCGAACTTTGAAAAGAGTTCGGCGGGGAAGGCGACTAACATAAACATGTATGTAGGTTTGCTCACAGGTCGTCCTGAAGAGGAGATGCCCAGTTCTTGGGTGATCTTCTTCCCGAACTGCGTCGGCTACGAAACGAGTTCGGCAGGTGATGAAAGGCGTCGGCCAGGCCTTGTGGCCATCTATCTCCCTGCCCGAAGGCATTGGAGAGCTGGCAGAGCGGCTTCAAGGAGCACGGCGGCGCTTCCGACTATGGAAGATATCGGCCTGCCGTCAGGGCGCCAGGGAGGCCTGGGCCATGGTGAAGACGCGGTACACGAAGGCTGACCCAAACCACATGGCCGAGGTCGGACCTATGGGGCCTGATGGGAAGGAGATCCTTGTAAGCTTAGTGTACGGCCAAGTAGAATTGGCCGCCAAGTATTCCCAGCAAGATTGTAAATTAGATAGCCTATTAGATGGCATTGAGGAGGAATACAATGAGTCGATTTGACTATGTAATTAAATATGACATGAAAAATGTCTTCTAGCCGGATTGTAGATTGTTTGTCATAACGGACCTTTTCGCTTCGACCTCAGGACCCGATAGTCCGGAGTGTGTCCGAATACCCTCGTGGTTATATAAGAACCGGGGTATGCATGGAGACAAGGCGTAGGGGTCATTATTGCTGTATCAGACAAGTGCCCAACTAGTTATGTTATATTACATGGATAGTAAGAAACATCTTCCAAGGACAATAGTTCCGTTAAGGGTTCCTTTCACTGGGATGCATGCCCTAAAGTGCATGTCAAAACTGCTAAGAAAGCAGAAAATCATCTGGGGGCAGATGGATAAATAGTTAAAAATCGTCTTTCAGTTCACCGACCGAATATTCCCTTAAGAACGCTAGCTTTCGGCTTCACCCAGTCTGAGGTACACATCCGGCTGACCCGGCAGTAACAATCGCAGAGGTGCTCCCTTTACCACCTAGCCGAACAATCAGGAACATAGGGGTAAGCATAGGAGCCAGGCAACCCAGCTTGGCCAAAACTTAAGTCATATCGATGCATATAATGGTGAATAAAAGGTACATGCGGAAGTTTGACACATGTGTTGGGCATGACGCCCGTATAAATAAGCTTCTGTTAAAGAAGCCCCCAGGTATAATGAGCGCGGACAGCGTGTCAAATATGTGCGAACAAAGCACGAACAAGCCTCTAAATGCTTTAAAAAGAAAGGGGAGGAAGGAGAGAAATAAAAGATAGCAAAAATAGAAAATGTGGACGGAGGAAGGAGACGAACTTGGAGTGCGGCGCTTAGGCGTAGAATCTTCATAGACGGGCTGCGTTCCATGGGTTCGGCTCGAGTCGGTTAACCGATGCGTTTCGCAGACGGTATGCTCCACCGGTCAGGACCTGGTCGATGATGAAGGGACCTTCCCATTTGGGCTTGAGTTTGTCCTTTTTCTTGTCCGGCAGGCGTAGAACTAGTTCGCCAACGTTGTAAGCTTTGGCCCGTGCTTCCTGCTTTGATATCTTGAGCCTGCTGTTGATAGAATGCGGAGCGAGCTTTTGCCATGTCGCGCTCCTCCTCAATGCATCAAACTGTCCTGCCGATCGAGCTCGGCTTCACTTTCTTCATACATGCGCACGCGAGGTGAGTCATGAATTATGTCGCAGGGCAAGACTGCCTCTGCGCCGTACACCACGAAAAATGGTGTGAATCCGGTAGTACGATTCAGCGTGGTCCGCAACCCCAGTCTGGTCGAGCTCCTCAACCCGGTCGTGTTAGATTCCTTTAGGGACCGCACTAGTCGTGTTTAATGCCGCTCATGATTAGACCATTTGCTCGTTCGACTTGACCGTTGGTTTGAGGTGATAGGCGAGGCGTGTCGAGCTTGATGCCCATGGTTTTGCACCATAATTTAACCTCATCGGCCGTGAAGTTGGTGCCGTTATCGGTGATGATCTTGTGGGGGCGCCATAACGGTGCACTACCCTGATATGAAGTCTATCACCGGTCCGGATTCGGCCGTTTTAACAAGCTTGGCCTCTATCCATTTGGTGAATTTATCCACCATGACCAATAGGTATTTTTGCTTGTGGGTTCCTCCCTTAAGGGGTCCAACCATGTCAAGCCCCGGACATGACGGCCAGTGATGGGTATAGTTTTGAGGGCGATGGGTGGCATGTGGCTTTGTTAGCAAAAGCTGGCAACCGACGCATCGTTGGACTAAATCCTGTGCATCTGCCCGGGCCGTCGACCAATAAAATCATGTATGGAAGGCCTTGCCTACAAGGGCCCGGGCTGCGGCGTGGTGCCCACCCAGTCCGGCATGAATTTCAGCCAGGAGATTTCGCCCTTCCTCTTCGGAGATACACCTTTGAAGGACTCCTGTTGTGCTTTTCTTATAAAGCTCTCCCTCATGGACTTTATAGGCTTTAGATCGCCGCACTATGTAGCGAGCCTCATTTTGGTCTTCGGGGAGTTCTTGCCTAGTTAGGTAGGCTAGGAATGGTTCCGTCCATGGGGCGATGACCGCCATTATTTCTTGGGCGGAGGGTGTTATCTCGGTGGCAGAGCCTCCGATTGTGTCAAAGTGTTCGGCGTCAGGCAGTGCGGTTGGGACCGGATTGTTATTTCCGGACTCCCCTTCCCATAGTACGGATGGCCGGAACAGCCGTTCCAGGAAGATGTTGGGCGGGACGGCATCGCGTTTTGCACCGATGCATGCCAATATGTCCGCCGCTGGTTGTTATCCGGGCTATATGATGAAATTGAGCCCTTGAACCGTCTTGACATTTTAGGACCGCATTGCGGTATGCTGCCATTTTCGGATCTTTGGCATCAAAGTCTCCGTTTATTTGAGATATCGTGAGGTTGAATCGCGCACCTCTAGGCGTTTAATGCCCATGGAGACGCCATCCGGAGGCGTGCGAAGGGCCTCGTATTCGCTGCGTTGTTGGAGTTCGTATACATTATCTCAAGGGCGTATTGGACTGTGTCCCGGTTGGGGACGTCAGGAAGACGCCAGCCCCCAGGCCGGCCAACATTTTGGAGCCGTCAAAGTGCATGATCCAATTGGAGTATGCGCCGTACTATTTAGGGAGTTCGGCTTCGGTCCAATCGGCCACGAAGTCGGCCAAAACCTGCGACTTGATAGCTCGTCATGGCTTATAGGTTATGTCGAATGGAAGGAACTCTATGGCCCATTTAGCAATCCGGCCCGTCGCGTCGCGGTTGTTTATAATGTCATTAAGAGGTACTTCAGAGGCTACCGTTATCGAACACTCTTGAAAGTAGTGTCGCAGCTTCCGGGATGCCATGAACACCGCGTATGCTATCTTTTGATAATGTGGGTACCGGGACTTGCATGGAGTGAGGACAGTGGACACATAATAAACCGGTCTTTGAAGAGGGAACCGGTGTCCGTCCGTTTCTCGTTCGACAACGAGCACCGCGCTGACAACTTGATGTGTTGCGGTGATATATAATAGCATTGGTTCGCCCATGTTGGGCGCGGACAGGACCAGATTTGTTGCCAATATGGCTTTTATCTCTTCGAGTCCGGCCGTGGCGGCATCCGTCCACTCGAAGTGTTGGGTGCGGCGGAGGAGGCGGTAAAGGGGTAACGCCTTTTCTCCCAAACGGGAAATAAAGCGGCTTAGAGCCGCTACGCATCCAGTCAATTTTTGTATTTTTTTTAGGTCTTTTGGAATATCCAATTGTGACATAGCTCGGATCTTGGCTGGGTTTGCTTCAATTCCTCTACCGGACACAATAAAGCCCAAGAGCTTTCCGGCTGGAACGCCGAAGACACATTTTTCTGGATTGAGCTTGATGTCATATTTTTGAAGATTGTCAAATGTGAGCCTCAAGTCGTCTACTAGAGTTTCGACATGCTTGGTTTTGACGACCACGTCATCTACATATGCTTCCACAGTTTTGCCGATCTGGTTTGCCAGACATGTCCGAATCATGCGCTAATATGTTGCGCGGCGTTTTGAGCCGAAGGGCATTGTGTTGAAGCAGAATGGGCCGTATGGAGTGATGAATGCCGTTGCAGCTTGGTCTGGCTCCGCCATCTTGATTTGGTGGTAGCTGGAGTACGCGTCGAGGAAGCACAATGAGTCGTGTCCTGCTGTAGCATCGATAATTTGATCAATGCGAGGGAGGGGGAAGGGATCCTTTGGGCAAGCCTTATTAAGGTCTTTGAAATCAACACATTGGCGCCAGGATTTGTCCTTCTTTGGTACCATCACCAGGTTTGCTAGCCAGTCCGGATGTTTAAAATCTCTAATGAATCCGGCTTCCAGAAGTTTGGCTAGCTCCTCTCCCATGGCCTGTCTCTTGGGTTCGGAAAAGCGCCGAAGAGCTTGTTTGACTGGCTTGAATCCTTTTAGGATATTTAGGCTGTGCTCGGCCAGCCGACGTGGGATTCCTGGCATATCTGAAGGGTGCCAGCAAAAATGTCGAGTTTTCTCGTAGAAATTCTCGTGGTCTGGCGTCTACATCGGGTTTAATTATGCCCCAATGGAGGCCGTCTTTGCGTGGTCCGTTGGGTGGACTTGGAATTTGACTATTTCGTCCGCTGGTTTAAAAGATGTGGACTTGGATCTTTTATCAAGTATCACATCGTCCCTGTTCACCGTGGAGCGCATCGCAGTGAGTTCCTCGGCCGCTAGGGCTTCGGATAGTGCCTCGAGGGCTAGTGCGGCTGTCTTGTTTTCAGCGCGGAGTGCTATGTTCGGATCACTAGCGAGAGTGATGATTCCGTTGGGTCCGGGTATTTTAAGCTTCATCTACCCATAGTGGGGTATAGCTTGAAAAATTGTGAATGCCTCTCGCCCTAATAAAGCATGATATCCGCTGCTGAACGGGGCCACTTGAAATGTGACCTCCTCGGACCTGTAATTGTCCGTGAGGCGAACACTACGTCGATGTGATTTTTCCTGCAGCATGCTTCCCACCGGGATTATTCCTCTAAAGGTTGTGCTGCTTCGCTCAATGCGGTTCCAGTCTATTTCCATTTTTCGGAGGGTTTCCTCATAGATGAGGTTTAGTCCGCTGCTGCCATCCATGAGTACCTTAGTAAGGCGAAAGCCGTCCACTATTGGACTAAGGACCAATGCGGCTGGTGCTCGGGCTGTTCGGAATTTGGGTTCATCACTGGCATTAAAGGTAATAGCCGTGTCACTCCATGGATTTATTGTTGCTACTTGGTAGACTTCGGCAAGGTTGCGGAGTGTTCGTTTCCGCATATTATTTGATGCGAAAGTCTCGAAGACTGTTAACACCGTACTGGTATTGCTGGGCTGGGATTCTGAATCTAGAAGCTCTTCGCCACTTTTGGCCACCTGCCGTAATATCCAACATGCTCGAAGGCTATGAGTTGGAGTGGCGCCCTCTGTGCTATGAATTTTGCAGGGCCCGTTTAGCCAACCCTCCAGTACGGTTCCGTACCCTTTAGGGGTTTTTGGTTTTTTGGTGTTTGACCCAAGTGCTTGGTGATGATGCACCCTTTTATTTCGGACTAGGGATGTATTCGGGGCCGGATTATCCCAAAATTTACTTTCAGTTTTCCAAGCACTCTCCATCGCACAGTACTTTTGTACTATGGTCACCAAGTCAGCAAAGCGTGTAATTTCGCGACGACTTATGGCGTTTAGGATTCCCTTGTCCGTGCAGTTATTACAGAAAAGTGTGATTGCGTCCTCCTCTCGTCAGTCCTTTATTCTGTCCATAACCAGGAGGAATCTGGCCCAGTAATGATTGTTTCAGCGGGCTCTTGCCGAATTCGGGATAGATCGCTAATGTTTGGGTGGGCGGGTGGAACAAGATCCGGAACCCCGTCCAATTTAGGACTCGGGGCGAAAGTTTCGAACTTCGGAAGTTTGGATTTTGAATGCTATCCAATGAATCCAACCCGCGCCGACTTTAAGTTCAGGGCTTGATCGACATCCGTCCCTCTCGGAATCCGGCATGGAGGATCGGGAATCCGGACGTAGCTAGTCCTTAAGATAGAAGAAGAATCGCCGCATTGCTCCTCTATCACAGCAACATGATGGGTAGCCTGGGGAGAGTTGATCTCTCTTAGATCGGTTTTAGGCCCGATCCGGTCGTAGTATGTGGCGACTCCCAGGGCGGCGATGTGATCCAAGAGCTCGTTTACAGAGGAGAGCTCGATCGGATCTAACTGTTCGGCAAGTTCCGAATTAACGTGGAGATTGGTTTCGATGACTCGAGAAGTCATCGTCGGCGCGGCGGCCGAACTGACGGTCATGAGAAAACCACCTAGCCGAAGAGTCTGACCAGTGGCCAAGGCTTCTTTGGCGATAGTATCGTCTTTAAAGATGAGATGAGGCATCCTTCCTAATGGCGACGGCACAGAGGAACTCTCAATGAAAGCACCAATGTCGGTGTCAAAACCGGCGGATCTCGGGTAGGGGGTCCCGAACTGTGCGTCTAGGCGGATGGTAACAGGAGACAAGGGACACGATGTTTTTACCCAGGTTCAGGCCTTCTCGATGGAGGTAATACCCTACTCCTGCTTGATTAATATTGATGATATGGGTAGTACAAGAGTAGATCTACCACGAGATCGTAGAGGCTAAACCCTAGAAGCTAGCCTATGGTATGATTGTTGTTCGTCCTACGGACTAAAACCCTCCGGTTTATATAGACACCGGATAAATTAGGGTTACACAGAGTCGGTTACAATGGTAGGAGATCTACATATCCGTATCGCCAAGCTTGCCTTCCACGCCAAGGAAAGTCCCATCCGGACACGGGACGAAGTATTCAATCTTGTATCTTCATAGTACAGGAGTCCGGCCAACGGTGATAGTTCGGCTATCCGGACACCCCCTAATCCGGGACTCCCTTACCCACCACCACCTCTTGTTAGTAGTGTCTGTAGGATCATATTCTTGTGTGTTTCTATTGCTGCTACCCATGCCAAGATCACAAGCCGACGAGACTAACTGGCAGAACATGACGAATAAGGATTTGCATTCGGCCAAACTGTTGGTGCTGCTGTTGATACTTCTGTGGCTCCTGCTGTTGATGCGGAGGAGGATGATTATGTGGGAGATTACAAGGATGAGGTTGATCAAAATCAGAACTACGTGCAACCACCTGCACCACAACCACCAGGTCGTCCACATGCAAATAATCACAATGGTAGGGCTCTCCCTCAGGTACGAGATCATGACCATCTTCCTAAACTAAAACTGAATATTCCACCATTTGAGGGTAGATATGTTCCTGATATATATCTTACTTGGGAGTTAGAAACTGAACAACGATTTACATGTCTACAATATCCCGAGGAGAGACGGGTTGCCGCTGCTGTTTGTGTTTTCACTAGTTTTGCATGTTTATGGTGGTCTGAACATTGTAGATTATATCCTATGCCAACTACTTGGGCTGCTTTGAAAACTGCTATGCGTACTCGTTGGGTTCCATCATATTATCAACATGTTTTGCTTCAAAAATTGCAGCGCTTAAGACAAGGGAAAATTTTTGTAGAAGAATATTATCAGGAATTACAAACTGGCATGATTAGATGTGGTATTGTTCAGGAGAATGAAGCTATGCTTGCATGTTTTCTGGGTGGATTAAATAGAGAGTTTCAAACCATTCTAGACTATAAGGAGTATACTAATATCACTCGTTTATTCCATCTTGCTTGTAAAGCTGAACGTGAAGTGCATGATCGACAAGCATTGGCGCGAACTAACTTTTCTGCAGGCCGACCTTCATCATGGACACCGTGTGCATCTTCTACTTCAACTGCACCAGCACCTCCATCAGGTGCCACCTCCAGCTGTGATACAAGAAAACTTGCACAACCACCATTATCTGCCAAGAGCGCACCTGCCGGGCCTGCACAGAGTTCTTCTTCTTCCATGGCATCAACAGGGCACACAAGTGATATTATTTGTCGCCGTTGTAAGGGAAGAGGTCATTATGCGAGAGAATGCAAATCTCAGCGTGTGATGATTGCTACCGAGGATGGTGGGTATGAGTCCGCTAGTGACTATGATGAGGAGACTTTGGCTCTTATTACACGTGAAGAACATGGTGGAGATGATTCTGATCATGAGACGCAATACATGGCTCCTGAAGACGCTGACAGGTATGAACGTTTAGTTGCTCAACGTGTTTTGAGTGTGTAGGTCACACAAGCTGAGCAAAATCAGAGGCACAATTTGTTCCATACCAAGGGAGTTGTGAAGGAACGTTCTGTGCGCGTCATCATAGACGAAGGGAGCTGCAACAACTTGGCTAGCATGGAGATGGTGGAGAAGCTTTCTCTCACCACAAGACCACATCCACATCCTTACTACATCCAATGGTTCAACAACAGTGGCAAGGTTAAGGTAACACGTACTGTTCGTGTGCATTTTAGTATCTCTACATATGCTGATTATGTTGATTGTGATGTGGTACCTATGCAAGCATGTTCCTTATTACTTGGTAGACCATGGCAATTTGATAAAAATTCTGTACACCATGGTAGAAACAATCAGTATACTCTTGTTCATAAGGATAAAAATATTACTTTGCTTCCTATGACTCCTGATTCTATTTTGAAAGATGATATTAATAGAGCTAATAAAGCAAAAAGGAGAAGAATAAGAGTGAAAATCAGATTGTGGCGAAAGAATTTGAGCAACAAATGAAGCCTAATAATAAACCATCTAGTGTTGCTTCTGAAATTAAATTGAAAAGTGCATGTTTATTTGCCACCAAATCTGATATTGATGAGCTAGATTTCAGCAAATCTGTTTGCTATGCTTTCGTGTGCAAAGAGGCATTATTTTCATTCGAGGACGTGCCTTCCTCTTTGCCTCCTGCTGTCACTAACATTTTGCAGGAGTTCGCTGACGTCTTTCCACAAGACGTGCCACCGGGATTACCGCCTATTCGAGGGATTGAGCATCAGATTGACTTAATTCCCAGTGCTTCACTGCCAAACCGTGCGCCATACCGTACCAATCCAGGAGAGACGAAGGAGATTATGTGTCAAGTACAAGAGCTTCTCGACAAAGGTTACATACGCGAATCCCTTAGTCCTTGTGCTGTTCCTATTATTCTAGTGCCGAAAAAGGATGGTACATCACGTATGTGTGTTGATTGTAGAGGCATTAATAATATTACGATTCGTTATCGTCATCCTATTCCTAGGCTAGATGATATGCTTGATGAATTGAGTGGCTCTACAATATTCTCCAAAGTTGATTTGTGTAGTGGATACCATCAAATTCGTATGAAATTGGGAGATGAATGGAAAACAGCATTTAAAACTAAGTTTGGATTATATGAGTGGTTAGTCATGCCTTTTGGGTTAACTAATGCACCTAGTACTTTCATGAGATTAATGAACGAAGTTTTACGTGCTTTCATTGGACGATTTGTGGTAGTTTACTTTGATGACATATTGATTTATAGCAGATCTGTGGAAGAACATTTGGAACATTTACGTGTTGTTGTTATTGCTCTACGTGATGCACGTTTGTTTGGTAACCTTGGGAAGTGCACCTTTTGCACCGACCGAGTATCTTTTCTTGGATATGTTGTTACTCCACAGGGAATTGAAGTTGATAAAGCCAAGATTGACGCTATTGAGAGTTGGCCACAGCCTAAAACGGTCACACAAGTGAGGAGTTTTCTTGGCCTCGCTGGATTCTATAGGCGTTTTGTGAGAGATTTCAGCACCATTGCTGCACCTCTCAATGAGCTTACAAAGAAAGATGTGCCTTTTCTTTGGGGTACCGCACAGGAAGAAGCCTTCACGGTATTGAAAGATAAGTTGACACATGCTCCTTTACTCCAATTTCCTGATTTTAATAAGACTTTTGAGCTTGAATGTGATGCTAGTGGAATTGGATTAGGAGGTGTGTTATTACAAGATGGCAAACCTGTTGCATATTTTTCTGAAAAATTGAGTGGGCCTAGTCTGAATTATTCTACTTATGATAAAGAATTATATGCTCTTGTTCGGACTTTAGAAACATGGCAACATTATTTATGGCCCAAAGAATTTGTTATACATTCTGATCATGAATCTTTGAAACATATTAAAAGTCAAGCTAAACTGAATCGTAGACATGCTAAATGGGTTGAATTCATTGAGACTTTCCCTTATGTCATTAAACACAAGAAGGGAAAAGAAAATGTTATTGCTGATGCATTGTCTCGTCGCTATACTATGCTTTCACAACTTGACTTCAAAATATTTGGTTTGGAGACCATCAAAGATCAATATGTGCATGACGCTTATTTTAAAGATGTAATGCAGAATTGTAAAGAAGGAAGAATGTGGAACAAGTTAAATGTTAACGATGGATTTGTGTTTCGTGCTAACAAGCTATGCATTCCAGCTAGCTCTGTTAGTCTTTTGTTGTTGCAGGAGGCGCATGGAGGAGGATTAATGGGACACTTTGGCGTGAAGAAGGCGGAGGGCGTACTTGCTACACATTTCTTTTGGCCAAAGATGAGACGGGATGTTGAGCGTTTTATTGCTCGCTGCACTACATGTCAAAAAGCTAAGTCACGACTCAATCCTCATGGTTTATATATGCCTTTGCCTGTACCTAGTGTCCCTTGGGAGGATATATCTATGGACTTTGTTTTAGGTTTACCTCGAACAAAGAAGGGGAGGGATAGCATATTTGTTGTCGTAGATAGATTCTCGAAAATGGCACACTTTATACCATGTCATAAAAGCGATGATGCTGTTAATGTTGATGATTTGTTCTTTCGTGAAATTATTCGCTTGCATGGTGTGCCAAATACTATTGTTTCAGATCGTGATACAAAATTTCTTAGCCACTTTTGGAGATGTTTATGGGCTAAGTTGGGGACTAAACTGCTTTTTAGTACTACTTGTCACCCCCAAACTGATGGACAAACTGAAGTAGTCACTAGAACATTGTCTACTATGCTTAGAGTTGTTTTGAAGAATAATAAGAAAATGTGGGAGGAATGCTTGCCTCATATTGAATTTGCTTATAATCGCTCATTGCATTCTACTACTAAGATGCGCCCTTTTGAAGTTGTGTATGGTTTCCTACCTCGTGCACCTATTGATTTGTTGCCTCTTCCATCTTCGGAGAAGGTTAATTTTGATGCTAAACAACGTGCTAAATTGATTTTAAAAATGCATGAGTTAACTAAGGAAAACATTGAGCGTATGAATGCTAAATATAAACTTGCTGGAGATAAGGGTAGAAAACATGTTGTGTTTGCACCTGGAGATCTTGTTTGGTTACATTTGCGTAAGGATAGATTTCCCGATTTGCGCAAATCAAAGCTAATGCCACGTGTTGATGGTCCCTTCAAGGTGTTGGAGAAAATAAATGATAATGCATATAAACTTGAGCTGCCTGCAGATTTTGGGGTTAGTCCCACTTTTAACATTGCAGATTTGAAGCCTTATTTGGGTGAGGAAGATGAACTTCCGTCGAGGACGACTTCATTTCAAGAAGGGGAGGATGATGAGGACATCAATACAATTGTTACACCCACAACCCCTGCTGCCATACATACTGGACCAATTACTAGAGCTCGCGCACGCCAACTAAATTACCAGGTACTTTCGTTTCTTGGTAATGATTCTAATGTTCATGAGAATATGGTGCTGCCTAAATTAGATACATTTGTTTTGCTTACAAATGAAGGGCCTAGCTTGGAGAAGGATGAACATTGGAGAAAGAACAAGCATGGAGATTATGACATGCGCAAGGGGAACAAGAACGGAGTTACAACTGATGATTTCAGGAATTTGAAGCCACCATAATGGGTGCATGAAGCCTTGTACGAAATATACAAGATGCCACTTCATAAATTTCGTCCCGAGGCTATTCTAGGTGCTGCGTCATCTTATTATTGGGCCAGGCCCATGTAACTTCAAAACACATAAGTATAGGCTATTTTTAGAGTCCGTATGTGTGGGGAAACAAGAGATAGGGTTGATTTCGGACCCCTCCACCAAGGGCCACGAAATTCCCCCCTCTTCCTCCATATATACAGCCCTTAGGGCATCGATTAGACTTTGGGTTTTGTTTAGATTAAAAGTTCGCCATAGCTGCAACTTCACGTAATTCGTTTATGTTCAACGACCAGACAAAGGCATCACAGAACCCCACCTTGATCAATAAAGCTTTCATCTTATATTCGCAATATCCAGATTGCAATCTTAGTTTCTTGCTTGTTCTTCGTTTGCTCGCAGGGAACAGACCCTCGTGGTCAGGTTGATCATGCTCCGGCGTGGTCAATAACCTCTCGGAGTTGGTTTAGCGATTGCTAAGGCGCGACGTCCTCGCACGTTCGTAGTCGGATTATCAAAGTCGACTTCCACCAAAGCGATATCCATCATCTCATCGAAAGACGGGACACCTTTGCCTCTATTAATATTGGTGTAAAAAATGCTTGGCATGTGGTATAGCCTGATGTCCATCGGATCTGACAACTTCAGCTCCATGTGTATCTCTGCCTATCCTCGCATTTTCACACTTTCACAAAATTCATATTTTGTGCGGACTTGGCTTTGTATATATTTGAATCATTGGTCGAAACCTGATTCCTCAGACTAAGTTATGGAGCAACTACCTGAAATAGTGTCCCATTGACCAAAGTCTTCTTGGAACCATACTAAGTTCATGAATGAATTATATGATTCAACATCTTTGTCTTTGTCGCTTCTAAAGCAGCAACATACTTCGCCTCTGTTATAGAATTCGCCACAGTAACTTGTTTGGAACAATTTCCAACTAACTGCACCACCATATTGTGTGTTACACAAAAACCTCAATTTAAATCGAAAATCGCATGGAGAAATGATGAAGATTGTATCGATGTAACCTTTTACAACGAACTCTTCAGGATCTCTACTTGCGAGAAAACATGTCATCAGTTCTACTTTAGTACTCAATGATCCTTTTTCACTGTTGTCCCATGATCAGTACTTTTGATCACTTTGGTATCTATACTCGCAACATCTTGGGAGTGTTGGACATATCTAGTTGTTTTACATACCATGGAATACATGATTAATCCAAACACAGGAGTGTGTGGAATCTCCATCATGTATTTTTCTCATCAGTGTTTCGGGACACTGATTCTTGCGAAAACTCTTTCCATGTGACTTAGGCAAGAATCACTCCTTGTCGTTCTTAGTGCTAAATGGTTTTAGCATCTTGTCAATATGTATTTTTGCTCAGCCCTATTAGGTAAATCTATCTCCATAGATCATTATGCCTAATATCAAGGCTATTTAGCCCAAGCACTTCATCGAAAAACTATTTTCAAATGAAGTCCTAATTCATGTCAAGCAATTTATTTCCAATTAACAATGTGTCAAGCACACAAGGTTTTCAGAAACATTATTATGCTCCCACTTACTTTCTTGAAACCACAAGCATCTTCGTTACCCATTGATGAAGTCAAACCCCTTTTGCCATTCCATCAAAAATGAAGGTTCCAACTCCATTTTGCTCTCTTCTATCCATTACTAAAACTCTGAAGCTAGCATACTTACTAGCATCCTTTGGACCGACAAAATACTTTGGATTGTATCACATACAAGTCCTAGGTTGTATTTCCATTTCATGGAAATTCTTTTGTCATCCATGTTTCATATCTCATGTTTTGAAATATGTATTAATTGCTAGTTTAACCCGTACCGACTTTAAGCATTGTTACGGTGAGACAATCTCATTGTATTCAACTCCTTGAACTTGTTATTGCAACAAGTCGAGCTTAATGGATAAAACATTTTTATCCGTATCAGTTTATAGTCCCATTACAATCTGTTAGGCTCTAGGTCTTTCAGAGGGTTTATCAAGATTACAATCTTGAATCATTTATGGAAACTATCTCAGATTATATTGGCATTTAACCAATTCCGGATTCAGGGCCCATCAACGCTTCCTTCTGTATCATAGGTATACTGTTGTCTAACAACAATATCTCGTTTGCGCACCTGAGAGGTTTGCATGAGCTTTGCCTACATTGTTCAGCTGCAAGTTAAACCGAAGTCCATACATCTCATGTAGAGGCTTCCGTATCAGTCGCAGTAGGAAACTCTGGAATCACTTCCAAGGTTCCTTTACATTGACCTGATGACTAAGATACTTGTTATCTCATCGAGTTGCACTGTCCTCCCACTTACCCTTTTGCAAGAACTATTCTCTTTAAAAGCATACCGTTTTGTGGCAAAAATCCTTTGCCTCGGTATAGTGGTGGGGGAATACCTAGTGACTCGAGATAACTTACAAAGTAGCACTTGTGTGATATGGAATAGGTTTGTAACCTTTTACACAAGCCCCATATTCCAAATGTTAAGAAAGGATATAACATGGTTGGGCGTACCATACCATGCGTCATTTCAACAGACCTGATGGAGCTCTTTTCAGTGGAAAATACGCAGTCTCTAAAGCATTACTCTTTAAAAGTGATAATGGCAAATTTATTTATGTCATCTTTGATCTTACCATGTCATAAATAGTTTGACTACATCTTCACAAACATTCTACTCATAGTGGTGTTCCGGGATGTGTAAGTTATGAAACTCTTTTCACAACTCATCAGACATTCGCTAAACTTGTAACTCAGATATTCCTTTCTTCAATCAAATTGTAGAAACATAATTTCCTTGTTACAATAACTTCTACTTCATTTTTTAAAACCTTTCAAATGATTTCAAAAGATCCAGACTTACGTCTCATCAAGCAAATATCCATATATCTACTTGACTCATTTCTGAAGATATATAAATCCACTACTTGCAACAACATTTATTGAACTACACACATCAAAATGAATGATCACCAATAAGTTTGTTGCTCGTTCCTTATGGCCTGTGAACGGTATTTTAGTCACTTCACTTTTCGGAGGAAAGTTGCAAGTGTCAGATGATTCAAAATCAAATGTAGCAACCTGGCCCAAATGGATCAAGTCTCTGTGCTTAAGTGTCATCCCTGGATCGGTATGCTGACACACACACTACTTGAGGATTTATAACAGAGGTAAATCACATGTATAAAGTAACATAAATACTATTACCTCAATCCAAAATAGCGGAAGTAACAAGGTTGCGGATTCCCATCAACACCAACGGCAAAGTTGAGTGTAGAAATCGTAACCCTAACGTATCACTTACTCGTCGTAAGATAATCCTGCAACATGAGACGTTGTAGCCACAAAGGGTCAGTACATTGAATGTACTGGCAAATTCACACCATAGAGCAATGCTGAAATAATGGCTATCTCTACATGCATATCTGGCTGGTGGAGGCTCTATGGTTACAATGTTTTTGCGAAAAGCCAATTTTTCCCTACTGCAAAGGAATAAATTTATTTAACTATCATGGTGGTTGTTAAACATTGAGAATGGTTGACAGCATTCTCAATCCCAATTAAAAGTAATCATTAACAACCCAACAAATTATTTAAGTAACATGATGAGATCAACAGGATAATCCAAGAACTAGATACTCAAGACGTCCATAACCGGGGACACGGCTAATCATGATTAGTTTGTACACTCTGCAGAGGTTTGTGCACTTTTCCCACAAGACTCGATCTCCTCCGATTGATTTCTTGCACTACATGGTGTTTGAGAAACGGACGACCGAGACATAGTCTTTCAGAAGCGCTAGCACCTTACGAATGGGTAGACCGTACCAACCTACAACCCCTACATCAGCTAGTCTACCACTGTAAGAGTTCGCACGACTTAATCAACTATGCTAGAGCCCATAGTAGCATGTGGCTGCACACGGAAGTTTCTAGCATGAATAATCTTATGATCCCTTTGAGCACAGGTGGTGGTCCATAAAAAAGCAGGCAAATCCTGGTCTACCAGTGCCTAGATAGGCAAATCCTGGAATAGCCAGGTACCTCAATCCACCCAGATGTGTATTTAAGTTGCCACCTTAGATAAACCATTAATTAACAATCTCACATCTGTCATGGATATTCACTCAAACCCAATCCACGTCTACGAGCATAGCTTGGCATAAATAAGCAAACGTAGAAGTAACTCCCAAGGGTTTGATAATAAATCAGGTAATAGGTACTACCTAAAACTACTTCCCAAAACCCACAATTTAATTAGATCCTAACCATGCAATGTTTGAGGATTGATCTAATGCAATAAAACTGGGTATGAAAAGTATATGATCAAAGTGTGAACTTGCCTGCAATGTTGACGAAGATGGTTTGCACTCAAAACTCTTGATAGTTCTACTCGTCACACTCCGGTCAATCTATCGTGAGCAAACAATAGTAACCACACATAAGCAATCACTCAAAAGATCGGAAAGAACGAAGAAAACAATTCGGAAAACATCATAACCAAGCAAATAACTCTTGCAACATAAAACAATTTCTAACAGTACCAAAATTATGTGAATTTGGCCTTATTAGAAAGTTTAGGTCAAGAGCTTCGATTTGCAAAAAGAATCAACTAAATCGGAGTTCTAAAACTCAAGTTACGATCAAACGAAGTTTGAATACAAATCTGCTCTAATTCAAATTTTAAAATTTTCAAAAACATGTTTTAGTTGGATTACTGGATAGAGGAGATCGTAACAAAAAAGTGGGCGTTGGTTTCATTGCATTTGGACTAACGAGTAAAAAGTTGTGAGTGTTTGAAATCCAGGGGCTAATTTGTAAATAAAATATTCACAGACGGGTCCTTGGCCGAAAATTAAAAAGAAAAAGGAAAAACTCTACAGAACGAACGTTCGTTACAGAGCCTAATCCGGCGAACTCGTTCACTACAGAATCCTAACTAATAAACGTCCATAAAATAAATCTAACAAAAAAACGATCTAGACCTAACTTAACCGAAAAAGAACCGAATTAAAACCGAACTAGGGTTTTACCGGTTGGGGCGGTTTTCCGTCGGAAAACCGGCGGCGGAACTCCGGCGGCTTCCCGCGGCGTCGGGCGTCGGCGAGGAACGGGGCGGCGGCTCTGAGCGTCGGTGGTGACGGCGGAGTAACGGGGAAGGGGCGGCGCGTCGAGGCGGGAAGGATGGCGGCGTCGGCGGTCCACGGCGAAGGGGCGGAGCGGGTGGCGGCGGCTCCGGTGAGATGTGGCGGCGGCTCCGGTGAGTCGCGATAGGAGAGGAGGAGAGAGAGGGCTGGGGCGGCGCCCTTTATAGGAGGAGGGCGCAAGGCGTGGAGGAGGGGGCAAGGTGGACCTTGGTCCGGGCGGGGCGGCGGCCATGTCGGTGGCGCGTCTGCGGCGGAGTCCCGCCCGGGAGGGCGGGCGCGCTGGCGTCGGGCTGGGCCGTGGCTGGCAGGTTAGCTGGGCAGCCCGATTCGACGGAAAGGTTTTTTACATTTTCAGACGAAAAAATAAACAAATACTTATAAAATAAAAATACAACCTAGGCATATAATATATCAAAATTTTCAGAAAAAGATTTCCTACATTACGAACATTTTGTAATATCAAATAGAATCCACACAAATTCAAATAAAGCAAAGAGTGCTTCTGCTCTAGTAAAATCTAGTAAAAATCATTTTAAAAATACCAAATTGATTTCAAATTTATTTATCTCCAATTTTCGATGTAGGGAATCATGTTACCCTATTTTCCATGTATTTTATTTTGGAGAAAATAATTTGAATAAAACTCAAATAACTCCAAATTGAAAATAAATTCAAAAGAACTTTGAATTTAATTCTTTGAAACTCCCAACTCATATTTCATATGTTTTGAAGAAGTCATTTTATCTTAAGCTCGTGAAAATCATTGAGTTGCATAAAGTTTCAGAATTGGAAATATTTTCCAAATGAAATTCAAATATTTTCAACACCCTTGTCATTTAAATAAATGGAAGAAGTCATGTCATCTTCTCTCCAGGGTTTTGTGGTGAAAAGAATTTGAATTCACGGAGATCATGAAAGAAAAATGAAAGTTTGGGAAAGTCCTTTTATTCCCTCTCATTTAACTTTCAAAAGTTTCGAATTCACTCACTCAATCACACAACAATCAAACAAACAATCAAATCTATATATTTATTATAACATTCCAAAATTTAGAATTTTGGGATGTTACAAACCTACCACCCTTAAAATGAATCTCGTCCTCGAGATTCGGAGAGGCTAGCAAGAAATAGGTTAGGTTTGGGGTCTTCTCAAAATCCATCGATCATCACAGGGGGAGTCTGGGATGCTACCACCCTTAGAAGCATGGTTACTATTCCACCAAAATTCAGATACTCCATCCTTATTGTTGACAGGGCCGGTCTTCTCAGATCTCGGGAAAATTCCTTCTCTCGGCTCTTCCGGTAGTGGCATAACTTTTCCTCAATACTTCTTTCCTTTCATCTTGGTAAGGTTATTCCAAGACTGGGTCTTCTTAGCTGACGGGTCTGACGCCAATTCTAATCAGCTATCGATATCTCATGGTGGTCAACAATTTATGGTTTGTCCTGCAGGAAATGGGTCTGGTTGAACTTCACCGTATAACCTACAGTTGGCAACAACTGCCGTGTACAAGGGAAAAATACCTATACCATTCTAAGGTTTAAACACGGTTTTGATCGTCGTCTCTCTACTATAGGTAAGTCACTCAGATTTACCATCCCGTATAGCAAGGCGAATAATAAGAGTAAGTCGGTATGGTGATCAATCCATCCCGCACCAAATCATTACCTTGTATATGGTTTAGCGAATCTCGCATTCTAACACTCGGTCATCCTCACAAGCATTGCAGAATTTCTCTTGTCGATGAACTAAGTTCGGAAAAATCCATTGATTCTGCAAGCCAACAAACATCTATCGTTTCATCACAACTCTCAGGTTTGCGTTACTCCTATAAGATCGTCTATCGATAAAATCATAACTTCTTCCAGGGTTTTTTCCTTCAGCAAGAGTGTGCTTGCTTCTTGGCAGGTCCTGGGGCCTGTGGGTTATGGCCCATCTCATCACTTGTAAACCTTGAACTCATCCTCTGGGCAACTGATCATTATTCCAATTTCCAACTTCCTAGTATTCTTAAATCCATCCAATTGTACTGTCTTCCTTCCTTCTATTGGCACCAAACTAAGACGTGATCACTTAGACTCATCATGGAATTTCCATTGATCCATATTTCCAACATCATACCTCCTTTATATCCAATAGTAATTCATCTCTTCATCCTCGTGGGATGTCCCACATACCGAGATAAAAACTTATATTTATGAAGTCCATACTCCACTTCGTGGAACATCATTATCCTTTCCAGGGTCAAGCGTCCTTACAGGGGAATATTTGGCCATCTCTGCATGGCACTTCTTCAACTGGGAAACGTGAAACACGTCATGAACTCCTGACAGTCCTTCGGGTGACTCCAACTTGTAGGCCACTTCTCTCATATGTTCCAAAACTCGGTATGGTCCTACAAATCTCGGGGCTAACCTTCCCTTAACTCCAAATAGTTTAACTCCTCGCAGAGGGGACACACGAAGACATGCTCTGTCTCCAATTTCATAGACTTCCTCCTTGCATTTTGAGTCTGCATAACTCTTACTGCTGGATGAGCTACCTTGATCTATCTCAATCCACTTAACATTCTCTTGACTCCTTGATCACATTTGGTCCAAACAACCGACGGTCTCCAACTTCATCCTACATCAGCGGTGTCCGCTCCTTCTCCCATACAAAGCTTAAAAAGGGGCCATCTTCAAACTGGTTGGGTAACTGTTGTTGTATGAGAACTCCGCGTAAGGTAGATTATCATCACTACTAGATCCATAATCTAGCGCACATGCTCTCAACATGTCCTCCAGAATCTGATTGACTCTCTCGATATATCCATCTGTCTGCGGATGAAAGGTTGTACTGAACTCTAGCCTAGTACCCAAAGTCTGGTGCAGCTGATTCCAAAACTTTGAGGTAAACTGTGTTCCTCTATCTGATGCTATGGTCCTCGGAACTCCATGCAAACATACGATCCTGGTCAAATATATCTTGGCCAACTTCTCACTTGTATAGGTGGTTTTCACTGGGATAAAGTGAGCCACTTTGGTCAAGCGAATCAACTACTAACCAGATAGAGTCATGTCCCATTCGGGTTCTGGGAAATCCGGTAATGAAATCCTTGCCAAGCTTTTCCCACTTCCATTCGGGTATCGGCATAGGCTGTTGTAATCCTGCTGGACTCTGATGCTCTATTTTTTTTACTCTCTCTAGCATACATCACCTACGACTACATACTCCGCAGTATCCTTCTTAATACCAGTGCACCAGAAACACTCCTTCAAATCCAAATACATCTTGGTGTTTCCAGGGCGAATCGAGTATGGTGAGTCATGAGCCTCCTGAAGTATTAACTTCCTGATCTCTGCATTATTGGGTACATGTACACTATCCTCAAACCATAAGGTGTCATGCTCATCCTTACGAAAACCTTTGGCCTTTCCTTTGCTCATCCTCTCTTTTACCTCAGCAATCTCTTTGTCGTCCTTCTGAGCTTCACGGATCTTTCCCAACAATGTAGACTGAACTTCCATTGCTGCAACAAAACCTTTGGGAACAATCTCCAACCGAAGTTCCCTGAGATCCTCGGCTAACTCCTTTGGTAATCCTCTACTTATGAGGGTATTTGTCCTTATTTTATTTATGGTTGTGTCCTATTTCTCCACAAAGCTTGCATGCACTTTTTCCATATCATTTCCATAAGGCTTCAACTTCTGGGACACAAGCCAAGACTTTAGCAGAGTCAACTTAAATTCTTCCCAAGTGGTTACTCTTTGACATCCATTGATGGTTCGGTACATCCTCCACCAAGTAGTGGCACCTCTTTCAAAGCACTCAAGAGCATGCTGGTCATATCCCTTCCGGCTATAGGGTTATTCTCCATGTGATCCTCCATGTTCTGAATCCATAGGTCCGTCTCCAAATGACTCATCGATCCAGAAAATATAAGCTTATCTCCATTCATCCTCTATTGGGTCCAGGGTTTGGGGTGGGATAAGAGAGATCGAGAGGGATGCACACAGTACAAACAAAAATTTTGAAAAGACATTTTTTTTGTGGCTGTCGGAAAAACATCAAACAAATGACAACTCACAAATGTCGCATCTAACATAGGTATATAACAGGGGTTTGGTCTTCTAAAGATCAATAAATCTTCAAGGTCATCAAACTCTTCAAGCTTGGTCATGTCTCCGATGGCTCCTTCTGATCATACTTGTCCTTCTCAAGTTCTTTTGCCAAATCATCTCTGTTGACGCGAAGTCTCTCATGACATCCTTTAATATTTCTGGAGTTGCGTTCCAAACTTCTGGGTTTCAACATCCTTGGCATGAACCATGGTCCTACTGTCTTTCAGTTCCTGACGAATCTCCGTTATCTCGAGGTTTTGCTCCTCCAGCTTGGCTACTTCAGCTTCTGGGTCCTGAGTTTCTTCACGAAATACTTCTTTGTCGAATATAGCTTCCTGCAAGTCCATCTTAAAATCCTTGATGTAATGCTCTAGATCCCGATGTTACATCAGCTAAGGTTAAAACTTCACCTCTTGCTGATGGGTGCTCCATCAGCCTTCTACCATCCAATCCTTCCATGCATATGCATGCTTAACTCAGTACGGTGACAATAGCATAAGCGGGCGATAACATCATGGGTAGCGTCTTTCTGTTCTTGTCATTTCCATGAGCTATCATTCCATAGTTGATATCTCCTGCCTTAGGGTTTTCCTGACAAAAATTTGAGTTTCTAACTCTCCATGTTCCGGTCTTACTCCAATACACCTTGATCTTGGGTATTGATAACTTCCATAGTCTGTCAAATTCCATAAGCGTAACCTTCCTAGGTCATAAAAATCTTGGAATTCTTCAGAGCCTTCAAAATCTCCTAGTCTTCGGAGTCTTCAACAGTTGTAGTTTCCATTTACACGGTAAAATCCTCTTCATTCCAAATGGTCTTAGTTGTCCGATATCTTGTCTCCTTGGAGTGGTCTCATCGGTCAAATCTTCGAGTGGTCAAAAGGGAAAATGGGTATGGTCTCACTAAAAGGGAATATTTGAATAAGCTCAGAAGAGAAGAGAGGTAAAAGATATTTTTGAAAATGAAGTTGTAGAGAAAAATCTTTCCTATGGGCTTGTCAGTTTCTAGGGTCACGTCCTACAGTCAATATTTGCTTTGATACCATCTTGTAGCGACCTGACCCGAATGGATCAAGTCTCTGTGCTTAAGTGTCATCCCTGGATCGGTATGTTGACACACACAGTACTCGAGGATTTATAACAGAGGTACATCACATGTATAAAGTAACGTAAATACTATTACCTCAATCCAAAATAGCGGAAGTAACAAGGTTGTGGATTCCCATCAACACCAACGGCAAAGTTGAGTGTAGAAATCATAACCCTAACGTATCACTTACTCGTCGTAAGATAATCCTGCAACATGAAACGTTGCAGCCACAGAGGGTCAGTACATTGAATGTACTGGCAAATTCACACCATAGAGCAATGCTGAAATAATGGCTATCTCTACATGCATATCTGGCTGGTGGAGGCTCTATGGTTACAATGTTTTTGCGAAAAGCCAATTTTTCCCTACTGCAAAGGAATAAATTTATTTAACTATCATGGTGGTTGTTAAACATTGAGAATGGTTGACAGCATTCTCAATCCCAATTAAAAGTAATCATTAACAACCCAACAAATTATTTAAGTAACGTGATGAGATCAACAGGATAATCCAAGAACTAGATACTCAAGACGTCCATAACCAGGGACACGGCTAATCATGATTAGTTTGTACACTCTGCAGAGGTTTGTGCACTTTTCCCACAAGACTCGATCTCCTCCGATTGATTTCTCGCACTACATGGTGTTTGAGAAACGGACGACCGAGACATAGTCTTTCAGAAGCGCTAGCACCTTACGAATGGGTAGACCGTACCAACCTACAACCCCTACATCAGCTAGTCTACCACTTTAAGAGTTCGCATGACTTAATCAAGTATGTTAGAGCCCATAGTAGCATGTGGCTGCACACGGAAGTTTCTAGCATGAATAATCTTATGATCCCTTTGAGCCTGGGTGGCGGTCCATAAAAAAACAGGCAAATCCTGGTCTACCCAGGTGCCTAGATAGGCAAATTCTGGAATAGCCAGGTACCTCAATCCACCCAGATGTGTATTTAAGTTGCCACCTTAGATAAACCATTAATTAACAATCTCACATCTGTCATGGATATTCACTCAAACCCAATCCACGTCTACGAGCATAGCATGGCATAAATAAGCATACGTAGAACTAACTCCCAAGGGTTTGATAATAAATCAGGTAATAGGTACTACCTCAAACTACTTCCCAAAACCCACAATTTAATTAGATCCTAACCATGCAATGTTTGAGGATTGATCTAATGCAATAAAACTGAGTATGAAAAGTATATGATCAAAGTGTGAACTTGCCTGCAATGTTGACGAAGATGGTTCGCACTCAAAACTCTTGTTAGTTCTACTTGTCACACTCCGGTCAATCTATCGTAAGCAAGCAATAGTAACCACACATAAGCAATAACTCAAAAGATCGGAAAGAACGAAGAAAACAATTCGAAAAACATCAAAACCAAGCAAATAACTCTTGCAACATAAAACAATTTCTAACAGTACCAAAATTATGTGAATTTTGCCTTATCAGAAAGTTTAGGTCAAGAGCTTCGATTAGCAAAAAGAATCAACTAAATCGGAGTTTTAAAACTCAAGTTACGATCAAATGAAGTTTGAATACAAATCTGCTCTAATTCAAATTTTAAAATTTTCAAAAACATGTTTTAGTTGGATTACTGGATAGAGGAGATCGTAACGAAAAAGTGGGCGTTGGTTTCGTTGGATTTGGACTAACGAGTAAAAAGTTGTGAGTGTTTGAAATCCAGGGGCTAATCTGTAAATAAAATATTCATAGACGGGTCCTTGGACGAAAATTAAAAAGAAAAAGGAAAAACTCTACAGAACGAACGTTCGTTACAGAGCCTAATCCGGCGAACTTGTTCACTACAGAATCCTAACTAATAAACGTCCATAAAATAAATCTATTAAAAAAAATGATCTAGACCTAACTTAACCGAAAAAGAACCGAATTAAAACCGAACTAGGGTTTTACCGGTTGGGGCGGTTTTCCGTCGGAAAACTGGCGGCGGAACTCCGGCGGCTTCCTGCGGCGTCGGGCGTCGGCGAGGAACGGGGCGGCGGCTCTGAGCGTCGGCGGCGACGGCAGAGTAACGGGGAAGGGGCGGCGCGTCGAGTCGGGGAGGATGGCAGCGTCAGCGGCGGTCCACGGCGAAGGGACGGCGGGCGGCGGCGGCTCCGGTGAGATGTGGCGGCTCCGGTGAGTCGCGGCAGAGAGGAGGAGAGAGGGGCTGGGCGGCGCCTTTATAGGAGGGGGAGGGCGCAAAGGCGTGGAGGAGGGGGCAAGATGGGCCTTGAGTCCGGGCGGGGAGCAGCGGCCATGTCGGCGGCGGACTGCGGGCGGCGGAGTCCCTGCACGGGAGGGCGGGCGCGCAGGCGTCGGGCTGGGCCTTGGCCTGACCGGTTGGCTGGGCCGGCCCAGTTCGGCAGAAAGGTCTTTTTTTTAAAACATTTTCCAAACGAAAAAAAATAAACAAATACTTATAAAATAAAAATACAACCTAGGCATATAATATATCAAAATTTTCAGAAAAAGATTTCCTACATTGTGAACATTTTTGTAATATCAAATAAAATCCACAAAATTTCAAATAAAGCAAAGAGTGCTTCTGCTGTAGTAAAATCCAGTAAAAATCATTTTTAAAAATACCAAATTGATTTCAAATTTATTTATCACCAATTATCTGATGTAGGGAATCTTGTTACCCTATTTTCCATATATTTTATTTTTGGAGAAAAATAATTTGAATAAAACTCAAATAACTCCAAATTGAAAATAAATTCAAAAGAACTTTGAATTTAATTCTTTGAAACTCCCAACTCATATTTCATATGTTTTGAAGAAGTCATTTTATCTTCGCTCGTGAAAATCATTGAGTTGCATAAAGTTTCAGAATTGGAAATATTTTCCAAATGAAATTCAAATATTTTCAACACCCCTTGTCATTTAAATAAATGGAAGAAGTCATGTCATCTTCTCTCCAGGGTTTTGTGGTGAAAAGAATTTGAATTCACGGAGATCATTAAAGAAAAAAATGAAAGTTTGGGAAAGTCCTTTTATTCCCTCTCATTTAACTTTCAAAAGCTTCGAATTCACTCACTCAATCACACAACAATCAAACAAACAATCAAATCTATCTATTTATTATAACATTCCAAAATTTAGAATTTTGGGATGTTACATCAAATGACTTCAAAATCCATCATAATGTTCCATGCGGGTTTCTCCAATGTGACCAAACGCAGTGCCACACATGTGTGGTATTCTCATAGTCTTGCGACATTTAGCGTCAGTGTTATGGATGTATCATTTTACCATCAATATTTATAACATACATCCCATCTTGGATGGAAGCATGGCCCTTCATGTTATTCATAATACTGAACAACAATTGTTCTTTTATGAACAATCCTTTTGCAATAAACATTATGCAATGGGCTAGAGTGTAAGAAACTCTAAATGAATTATGAAAGTAAACACAGAGGTAATATATTAATATCATTATTCATAACATACATCTCATTCATAATGAAAGTATGGCCCTTAATGTTTATTCATAATACTGAACATCAAAAGTTCTCTTATGAACAACCTTCTTGCAAGATACCTTATGCAAAGGGCTAGAGTGTGAGAAACTCTTAAAATGAATTATGAAAGAAAATACATAGGTAATACACCAATGGAAGGTATAGTAACTTTTACTATGTTCCCAGCACATATTAAAACCTCATTCCTGGCTAGTCTTTTTAGGCCATAGTAGTTCTTACATTGATTCGCAACAGAATGCAATCGAGCGGGTATCTTTGTGATTAACTCACAGTACCCAAGAATTAGTGATTAACACGTTTAACCATAATTCGCAAGAACTATATCTTTGACCAACCTTCTATACATCTAAAACTAGTATGACATTCATACATGAGCTGGATATTCCAGTCATCTTTCTTTCCGCCTTCATACTTCTAACAGTTTAACTTTCAGTATTTTTCCTACTCTCAGAAGAAGCACCCAACTTAAGAGTGGCGTTAGCCCCGGACTTCCTAGGCGTGTAAGTCATACTAACACCCTTTGGACACTTCCTTTCTCTTTAAGTTGTTGTTTTATTCACCTTCATATCATATGACAGGCGTTCTTCTGGATCCCTCTCTTATCCGTCTAATGCATAGTAAACACTGCTTTGGATATTTCATATCTTTCAGCCTTTGTTTGTATCTGAAAATTAATTTTTAGTTCCATGAATATCACATAACTATCCCAAACTTTCGAAGTTCGGGTTTCATGGAAGCAAACATATTGCACTTGACCGTAACAGAATTCTAGCTTTTGGATCGAAGGACGAGAGTCTCATCATCCATAGCATTTAGCGGGAGTATAGGAAAGCATGCGATATGCCAAAATCCTTCTCGGCACACTTGAGGACAATCCTCACATTACGTTACCAAATGTAAAGTTTTAACCAGATATTTAACAACTATTCAATTTTAACAGGGAAGCTAGAAACGCGAGCCATTATTCTACAACTATTTTGCAAGAAATACTTAGACAGTGTTCATAGTTAATTGCACTGAGAATTAAACATGTTAATTCAACAGTGCGCTCCCACTCAAATAAATATCTCTCAAAATTGAATATGAGTGATACAAGACCCACATTTCGATTCGACGCCATTGATGTGGACATCACTGATGACGATAATTTCAATTGGTAGGCAAACTTGCCGATCACATCTCCATGTGACTCTTGTTCATCTTTCGATGGGTGTGTTCCGAGCTCAGGACGATCCTGCCTGAACATCAAAGACAACCAAGTGATCTTGCTGCGAGGTCTGACCTCACCCACCTCATTCCTCTCGTTTCGTTCGTACCCATGTGGACATGGCGCACCCTGAAAAGATACGAATTACAGGCGGTGCTACACTTGGGTGAACACTAACTACTTTGATATTTTGAAGTGAGAGATCACCCTCATAAAAAGCGCCTACCGCGCAATCAAGAAGGGTGCATCAAGAGGGATAAACATCTCAAGAAATTCATAATAGCATGATATGGTATAGCCCCTTCTGACGGAGAAGTCTTTCACTACTGCAATCTGGCACTTTGCCATCTGCCATGGCAGATGGCAAAGGCATGGTCGGCGGATGGCAAAGGCTTTGCCATCTGCCGCAGATGGCAAGCAGTTAAATCGAAACCTCGCGGTAAAGGCTTCTTTGCCATCTGCTGGCTGATGGCAAGAGCTCAGGGCTTTGCCATCTATTGGCGGATGGCAAAGCCTCTTAACGGGTTAGCCCGTTAGAAGGCTAACGGCATACTTTGCCATCTGCCGCCAGATGGCAAAGGCTCTGACTCTTGCCATCTGTTTGTCGGATGGCAAAGAGCCCAAATAAACCGAGCCAAATGTTACATGTAGATGACACGTGGCCTCTTTGCCATCTGCCAGCAGATGGCAAAGTGACTATATTGCCCCGTTTAATTTTGTTTTTCTTATATCAATTCATTTTCATAGAAATCAAACACAAATATATTTATATGACCAATATAGCATATTCAACACATATTACCAATAGTCATGAACACATATGTATCCAACACATGTTACCAATAGTTGCAAGTTTCATCCGTACATATACATAGTTTCATCAATATTACATAGTTTCATCCATAGGTAGCAAGTTTCACAAGGTCAAAACAAAAACAAGAAAACATACTTCTTGGACCGTGAGCAGTACATGGCTCTACCTATCAAAACAAGAAAACATACCTATCAAAACAAGAAAACATACTTCATGGACCCTGAAAACAACGGACACGGTTCTTCCACTTGAAATCAACACCATGGCTCACAGGCGAGATCTTGGCGAGAATAATCAGATAAACTATACAAGGAGTTGTTTGATTCCACAACAAGGATCAAAACATGCACAACCATGTCTTATGTTGCAACCGAACAACACATACTACAGCCATCAAAACCAGCAGATTGACAGTTAGAGTCAATCCCACCATCTCATTACTCCTTCCTTCCCTTGAGAAAAACAAAATTCTTTACAAATATAATAGCCAGCACATGGAATATATTTGCTGTGCTCTAAGCATCTCAACTCAGCGTCAGTAGTGATGGCACAACACACATACCTTGGTTTTTACGTGCTCTTTCTCCTTGACATCCTTGTTATACTTGTCTTTGTGGAAGTCCATGATCTTGCAAGCAGGATGGTCCTATTTCCGATGGACCTGCATGGGCGGCGACAAGATAACCATGAGAAATGGAAATGCTGACAGTCGCGCACAAACAATTGAAGAAGAATCTCAAGAAAATGCTAAAACTTGGGCTCAAACAATTGAAGAAGGAAATGCAGCACTACCTCAACCAGTGCAAGCCCATCCGGATACAACTTTATGCCCTCGGTACAACATGATGACTTGCAAAGTTGAAACATGATATGTGAAAGCCTATGATCTTGCAAATCAACAATATAACATGTTTGTTAACGCACAACAAGGAAGCTTCAGTTCAAAATTATATGATGTCGCACACTTTCAAGCGTGGCTCTGTTCTAAGCATTCCAACTCAGCTTGGTTGTGGTGTGACGACAAATTTACCCAAGCAGGATGATTTTATCACATACCTTGTTCTTTTAGGCGATCTTTCTCCATGGCATCCTTGGTATACTTGTCTTTGTGAAAGCCTATGATCTTGGAAATAGGAGGGCCTGATTTCCCAAGGACCTGCACATGCGGCAACGAGAAAACCATGAAAAACAGAAATTCCGACAGTTGTGCAAAAGCAATTGAAAAAGAATCTCAAGAAAATGACAACACTTGGGCACAAACAATTGAAGAAGAAGGAAATGCAGTGGTACCTCAACTAGGTTCAATCCCATCCTGGGAGCCATCCGAAGAGCATCCTGGGCACTACATCATGCCCTGCAAAAAATAAGAAGCATGCCATGTTCAAGATCTGAATGTTGAACCGAGCAGGTTCAGTTTGTGCAATCCGTGTCAAACTCCTAGTAGATGCATTGATAGTTGTACATTTGATATATGGTTAATTTAAAGCGATCGCCATCACCAAAAAACAAATATTTTAGGCGAGTTAAGCAGTGCAAATCACAGGTGGACACATGAATCGTGCGAGATGTGATCCTACCACTTCACTTGTCCAAACTTAAGATGATGACTACACACAAACACACACACGCACGCATATGCTTGGTCGTTGCCAAGTGACCAAGCAAGTTCAGGTTTCATTTTTTTTCTTGATAAATCTCCTCCTAAAAGAAAACAGCATGCCAACTAATTTACTTGGTACATGCAATGCTTGAATAGAAATAGCCCACCGGTGAAACTAAATGAGGGAGAGGAAAATTGGGTGGTTTGAGTCGCAAACTACACAACCTTAGGAACCATGAGCTGCACATCATTTAGCAAATGAGTTGAGGCTAGTGTATTGTGCCATGGATTGCAATTTGCAGAAATTGGACTAGAGCGGAGGAGTGGTAAGAAGGAGAGAAGAGTAGGGGCAGTTACCTTGTGCGGTGCCCGTGGTGGTCGAGCTCAATGTGCAGTCCTCATCCTCCCTCGCATCGTGGTCATCCCGTCCATAGAGGTGCCTTCCTGCTGCAAGGAATTGAAGAACGCAAAATCAGTCACACCGGGCGAGAGAGGACACATACACACAAGCATAAAAGCAGTGAATAGCCAGTTGTTCTCTGGATCGATGGCCATGAAACAGAGCAGAGAGCAGCATGGTGTGGTAGAGCAAGGAGAGGAGCTGCGGTATGTAGCTCATACATTGAGGTCTGTGTGTGTTCTCCCATCTCTCACACTATGATCTGGTGATGCAAGAATAATAAAAAATCTCAAGAAAAACAACACACCACATGATGATCTTGCAAACATAGTTGTCTACATGAATGGAATACTCACAGCACTCAACATGCTGTTATCTTCTTGCTATGACCATTACGCCCGCTAATCGGCTGCAAGCCTGCAGCTACTGCGATGCTGCAATTTACATATGCGTAAATGTTTACATTGTAAAACAGCAAAAACAGAGAAGAGGATATATCCGAATCTTTAAATGTGAAGATTTAGCGCCTCTCAATATAGATAGCGCCTACATCTATAAGCTTCAAGAAAACAAACTAGGTATCCAAATTAGACTGCATGACATTTTGAGCCATAATTATGGAAAAATCAGAAGTTTATTATCGAACAATGATGCAATTCTGAATTTGCAAGGAAGGATATAAAATTCCACGTAAAATGCAATAACGGGTTCACCAGCCAGCCATACAAAATTAACCACTCAGTATGTCAGAAATTGATGAATGGGATTAGATGATTCAAAGACCAAAGTGGGGGGATCATGGCTGCACTTGCTCACCGCTGCCTCGTTTGCTCCATCGTTGGCTCGTACACTTCTATGTTACGCCACGAGTCACTCTGCTTCTTCTCGGATCGAGGATGGGCAGCTCACCTCCCGAGCTGCTGACCGCCCGTGCTCCACCTAGTCTCGGCGTGGCACGGCGAATGACTACCACCATGCGAAGGCGTCAGGCGCACGGTCATCCTTCTCCGCCACCTACGATGCAGCTGTGTCCGCCACCCTCAGTGAAGCCCTGCTCCAGCCGCAATGGCACCGCCCGTGATCCCTTCCTCCTCCACAACCAAGGCGCTGACCATGCTCCCCACCAATCCTCGGTCGAGGCAGCCAGATCCAGCCGGACGGGCCAGGCGTCCCGATCGGGCAAGGATGCGCATGGTGGCACCTAGATCCAGGCGTGTGGTGGCGCCCACGACCTGTCCTCCCTCACTCTGTCTCAATCGGCGTGGATGGGGAAGCGGATGCGGCGTGGTGGTGGGTAATGGAGCAGCAGCCACAGGCGGGGCTGTGTGGATCTTGATGATGTGGGAAGCGGCGGTGTTCACGGCGATGAGTCGGCGGCTGGGCGGCTTCATCGGATGCAAGAAGTCGTGGAAGCGGCTGATTGTGGGGTCCCTTGGGAGAGAAGAGAAGAGGAGAGGAGAGGAGAGGAGGGCTGGGCGGCGGCCGTGGCGGGCAGCAGAGGGAAGAGGAGGCCATGGCCATGGCGGGCTCGTCTGCCTGCTGCTGCTAGGTCGCCGTGGCTAGGGTTTCGCGCCATGGGAGAGAAGGAGAGGAGGTCGGCGTGGATGGGGAAAGGAGGCCGCCCGGGCCGGGCGAGGCCGAGTGGCTGAAGCGAGGAGATCGGCGCGGAGTTGGGCTCCGTTGGTTGGGAGACGAGCGGGGAAGGAATTGGTGATTGGATTGGATTAGCTCGTGTTGTTGGTTGGTGGGAGCTCTTGGGCTGTTCTGGCGCCATTATCCATTGGGCCCCACCAGTTCTTTGCCATCCGCCAACAGATGGAAAAGATTCTTGCCATCTGTTGGCGGATGGCAAAGAGGTGGGTTGACAGCCGTTACAAAGATTGGACCCTACCCACCTCTTTGCCATCTGCTGGCGAGATGGCAAATTATTTGCCATCCACTAGCGGATGGCAAAGAATTGGCTGATAGCAACCATGTTCTTTGCCGTCTGTCAGTTCTTTGCCATCTGTTTTTTATAAGCAGATGGCAAAGACGTTCTTTGCCATCAGCTGGTAGATGGCAAAGAGCTGGCTGATGGCAAATTCCCAGTTATCAGTAGTGTTTCATTTCTTCGTCTTCGGCATTCGCGTCGGTGTTCACCTTCGCAAAGATTGCCACTACCTTGTCGATGCACCAGATAATATTGCTATCTCTATAGCTAATAAAATAAGTGCATTACTTAAGGTTGACACGCAGGTCATTAAAGTGACAATCATATGGCTCCAGCCATCATGCCGAATCATGACACGCAGGTCGTGTTAATCAAATTACATCATATAGTAATCTCATACATAATCGAATTAGTATGAGCACTGCTATACCACATCACATGCACATCCTGCAAAAGCAAGTTAGACGCCTCTAATCGGTTTATGCAAAAGTTTATTTTACGTAGCTTCTAAGGTTTTGACTTAAACCGCAGCGACCAACGTTCATCATCAAGTATGATAGTTCATGTCGCTAGATTAACTTTTCGGGGTGTATGAAGCACGATCTAATAAAATCTCGAACCCCATACTAAACTTCGTCATATGCATGACCCCCATGCAGATCATATCTGCATTGCCCTTTTGTCTGCGAAATTTCATCTTCCTTTCTAACTATGGTGGATTTAAACAAACTGTTAGCACTTCGTTGATCAATCAGGATCGCGGATTGCTAGAACATTGAGAATCCACCATGCTATTTTGAAGATCAGAAATATGCAAATTCCAGGGAAGTAACAAGAACATCAGGTAACATATTTCATCTGCTACCCGCACAAATAATTTTTAGTAATAGAACTCATCTGTTACCTAATTATATTGTGCAACACCCATACATCTCTATGTATTCTAGATCGCAACCTGCATCTACGCATAGTGCGGCTCATGATGCCACTGTAGGGAAACGTAGCAGAAAACAAAAAATTTCCAACTTACGCACCATCCCAGGACCACTATGGAGACTGCATACAAGGTTTGATCTTTTTCGATACCGACTCATAGCGCAGCGGGAAGTAGAGTCGGTGACGATCGGCGGTGCAGATCCATGCAGCTAGGATTTACAACCACCCAACCACGAGGATGTATACCCTCATCTGCCCCTCGGACAGCCCCCCGGGAGGTGGTCAGACAGTCCCCCGGACGGTGTCGCGGACAGCCCTTCGGGAGGACCTTTGAAACTCGGACAGTCACTCGGACAGCCCTTCGGGAGGACCTTTGATACTCGGACATTCACACGGACAGCCCTTCGGGAGGCACTCTTGAACTAAGACCGAAACTACGATCTCTCTACAGAGTTGCACACATACGGTGTCATCTATCCAACAGGGCTTCGCCGTCGAAACTAGTTCTCTTTGGAACACGTACAACCTTCAGTTCTCTGAAACTATTTCATTGGGGAGAGAGAAGCCAGATCATGCATGGAACTTGTATGTGAGAAAGAGTGTGTCTTTAGGCAGCCCCCTCCACTCCAATTTATAGGCCAAGCCCAAGGGTGGCTTCTACAAGAAGCCAAGGGGATAATACCAAAAGGCCCTCAAGGTGGCTTCTCCAAGAAGCCAAGCAAAAAGCACTTTCACTATTCATGACGACATTTTTCAGCGTCCGTTCGAACTGAAAATATTTACGTGGGCTCACAACATTTCCAGTACCCACTAAAATAATTTTCAACGCGTTCCGAAACAATTTCGGTTTAGTGATTTTCATTTGCGAAAAGCAAACAAGAATGTGTTTTCACTATTCATGAAGACAATTTTTCGCGTCCATTAAATCCAAAAATATTTCTGTGGGTCTTAGAATAATTCCAGTACCCACTAAAATGATTTTGGACTCGTTCTGAAACAATTTCAGATTAGTCAATTTCATCTGCGAAAAACAACCAAAGCGGTACCGGCAGCTCTGAAACATTTTCAGTTTTTATCCCGAAAAATTCCCACAAGTTTCCAGAATAATTCTAGCACCCTGCAAGAATTATCAGGCGTGTCCCAAAACCAATTTGACTTCATGGTATATCTCGAAACAACTTTTCGGTTTTACGAAACTATTTCGCTATTCTCTCTCCAGAACTCTTCTATTGTCTCCGAAACTTTTTCGGCAAATTTCTCTCAGACTCCCTGTCTAGTATTCAGCAGATAGATGACCCTTAAGTGTGTGACCCTATAGGTTTGGTGAAGCATAGACATGACCAGAACTCTTTCCGATCAATGATCAACATCGGAGTCATGGACACCCATATTGACCCTTATACCCACACGAATGAATATTCGAGTGAACCTCCATTTGCCGTGTGTTATTCCTGTTCCTTCGTGATATGTTACAAATACCCTGGCATCCCCGTGGATCAACAACTTGTCCACTATGCCAATTACCTCGTTACTGGTATTGTTTTCTTTTCTCGTTCCCGTGTTTCGGCATCCCCGTGATCGAATCAGGCCAGACGATTATGGATACCGTAACACCGAGAGGGCCCAGAGATATCTCTCCATCATCGAAGGAGCAAATCCCAATCTTGAGCTATCAAGTTACATGACATACTTTTCCATGAACCCGTAAGCCGCCGTAATAGCCACCCATTTATGAATGACGTTTAACAAACCCAAAAGTTCATGAAGCAAGCATGAAGAAACTCGATACTCTCATGATCTAAGGAATCATGCAAACATCAATCATCTCTGTGTTATGTACCATTAACTTGTGACGATTGAATCTCATAGCGTAACATCAATTTGGGTCGATTCAACACAAATGTTCTCTTAACATTGTGCCCTCAAAGTTGCTGGCATGAACATGCCCATGATCAGGAAAACAGAACCATCGTGCAACACTTGAGCTAGTATTAGAGGCTAGACTAAGAATACTTCTTACCATTTGTTATTCCGCACGTGCATATGAGTCTTCCTCCGAGCCTCGTGTTATTGCAGACTCGAGAACCATAGCAGTGATAGCATGGAAAATAAACATAATTATGAACTTGGAGATAAATAAGATCATTTATTATTGCCTCTAGGGAATATATCCTACAGAATTCATTCATTGCGCTTGAAGCCTATCTAAGGTCCTAGAAGAGCCTCACACTGCTCTGTTCTGAAGACGATCTTCGCGATGATGGCTTTATCGAAGAATTCAAGTTTGTTTCTAGGCCTCCACAATCTGCTAGTTGGCGTCCAACTCCTTCCATTGAAGATTCAGAGTACTCATCTTCGGCTGCAACTGTTGTTGCGAGAGTCATAGATGAAGAGGACGACGCCACTTCTCCAGCGATGGTTTCACTGCACCATGATTCTGCACCAGGCCCGTCTGCACCGCCCAACACCACCATCGACCCTGCTGCTCCAACATCTTCATCACCTGACAGTGAGTAGACACTCTATGTATTCAAACCTTTTTGGCCCTAACTGACAAAAGGGGGAGAAGCATATGAGTTGATAGTCATCAAGCGGGTCCATATGGGGTGGTTGCTTAATTTTGGCTAAGTTCTTACAACTCTCGTTTTGAAACTATTTGGCTCTTGAGTTGTAACACTTAAACTTGATGGTCGTCTGCTACTTTTCCTGCTATTTTGTCATGCGATGATAATTTCCGCATAAAGTCATTCTACAGACGCCCATTTCTCATTATGAATTTCATTATCTTCATTATACTTATGTATGCATGATGAATTGTCTTCATGTGTTGAAGAGGATCTCCACAAAGTAAAACATGCCATGTGCATTTGCATTCAAAAGAAAAATACTTATATGCACATCTTCAGGGGGAGCCTTTTACAACCTATGAAGACAATGCCTATGATCTTTAACTGTCACATACTTTTACCCCCGTTGAAAACTTCAACCTGTTTGCCATCAGTCACTAAAAAGGGGGAGATTGTAAGTGCATCTCGTGCCACCCCTAGTTGGTTTTGGAGTATTGACGACAAACTTGGCTGAGGGACTAACGTGTTTGTGAGAATTGCAGGATAACACAGGTAGTAGTCCCTCATTGATTCGATTTACCTACCAAAGATGACCCCTAAAAATGTATGAAGACAATGGTGGTTCGTGAAGACATTCACAATGAAGATAATGACGTGTGAAGACATTCAGTTGAAGACTATGGAGTGCGAAGACATAGTTGTTTTGTAGTTTCCTTTTCTTCATTATTGATTCATAAGAACCACCGTACTGTTAAGTGGGGTCCAAGTTAACAAACTCAAATGACTGAAGTGATGCTCAACCAAAATCCTATGTCTTCGAGTAAAGACAATGAGAGCAAATCTTATCCAGAGTTGGACGAGTCAGCTTTGCTTGTAGCCCAAACCAAGGTGCCGCGTGTGTTTGAAATCCGACCGTTGGACACATGTCGGTTCCTTAGTGACCCAGGGTCATTTCGGACATATCATGTCTAGTTGCCTCCAGGCTATAAATAGCCCACCCCATACACCATAATTTGAAGGCTGCTCAGAGTTACTGGACGGCTTTTTTCGTTTGAGAGCAACCCACCTTCAAAGCCTTTGAGAGAGAGAGAGAGAGATCCTTGAGAAGACAAAGCCCAAAACACCCAGAGCCAAAGAGTGTTAGGCATC
Organism: Aegilops longissima; assembly: GCA_021605205.1. Lineage (NCBI taxonomy): Eukaryota > Viridiplantae > Streptophyta > Magnoliopsida > Poales > Poaceae > Aegilops > Aegilops longissima. The sequence continues at coordinate 714,264,479 of CM038677.1, forward strand.
ACTGAAGTCTTTTTGTCCGCTTGACCTGAAGACTTAGTACACTTGAGGACTGTGCATCCTCCAGCCGGTTAGGCGTCGCGTTCTGAGCATCCAAGAGTCATTGTGGATTGCCGGTGAATGAAGTCTGTGAAGGTTTGGAAGTCTACCTTGAATACTTACTAGAGTGATTGGGCGAGGACTGGGTGTCCTTAGCTCAAGGGGAATAAGGTGAAGACACGGTCTTCTTAGTTCAATCTCAGCCTCCCTAACCAGACGTACAGTTGTCACAGCAACTGGAACTGGTCTACCAAATCCTTGACTTCACCAAGCAACTGGTTCTACCTCCTTCTTTCTTTACATTTTGATTTGTCTTCGTGAAGTCATTGCTTGCTTGCCTGATCTGATCGATTTCACCGTGTGAAGACTATTACCTGTTTGGCTTCATACTATCTTCCATTCTGATCCAATCTACCTAGCTGCTATTTGTCTTCGTACTTTCACTGTACTGCTTACTTGACTATGGCATGTCTTGTGTAATTTATCTTCTGTTGCATATCAATAGGTTCATTTCACCTATTTGTCTTCAAAGACCTCATGTTTTGAAGACTTTCATAAAATCGCCTATTCACCCCCTCTAGTCGATAACTAGAACTTTCACCAATGCCTAATAAAAATGAAAGATCATATATGTCTCTACTTATTTTGTTCCCTGTAGTAATCAATCATCTAATAAGAGAAATCAAGCTATACATTGAAAATATGAAGCCACATGATCAAGTCCAAGCAACTGGAGGCGTGCATCCATCTCCACAGGAAAAAATGGCGATTGGTACGAGCACGCTTGTACCACCCACTACCAGCTCTGTGGGGTGAGCACAGGCCAACTTCATAAAGGGCTCAAGACCCCATTCGCAACAGAGAGTAGATAGAAAGGAGAATCACCAACCATCGCCATTCACATCTACATCTCGATCTCCATATCCATAGCATCCATCCCCATAGCCATAGCCATAACTTCTAATCAAGATACATCACACATGATGACATTATAATCGAGACAATCCCCAATCATTTGTCTTCAAGTGCTTTATACAATGTTTTCCATATGTGATCGTTTTTCTATAAGCGAGTAGTCCACTCAGGTTAAGGGGAGACGCGTAGCCTTGCAGCCCCATGTATTTGTGCACAAGATTGTCGGTAGAACTCTAAGAAAACGTATTATTCGTGTGTATTGCAATAGGTTTCTCCCTTATCTCTTTCTCGTTCTAAAGCCCCGTAGGTACCTGTTGTCCCAATGCTCGATCAAGGAGGAGGTCAAGTGCAGTGGTGAGTGGAAGACTATGCCGAACGTTGATGATAGTCGGAAGTGATTCCCAAGGGAGATAAGAGGTGCACTCATTAAACGCCCAATTCGTTGGTCTGTAGGAAATTTTTATAATCGAGGTAACCCCACGGGACGGTAAGGACCTTGGTTGGACACTAGAATTGCAATGCGGCTACATGTAGCGACCAGACCCGAATGGATCAAGTCTACGTGCTCGTGTCATCCTGGATCGATAATCTTGACACCACACAACTTGAAGGATTTATAGCGAGTAGCAATCACACACTTATTACATCGTAGTCCACAAGGAACTTATTACAATAATATGGCTTAAGGCCATCTAATAATAACAGCGAAGGCTTGGAAGATAAGCGAGTCCATCAACTCCAACGGCATCACCGAGTATAGAACCACGACCTAACACCTTACTGTCGTTCGAAAAGTCATAGCGTGAAAAGTTGCAGCCAAAACGGTCAAGACATGGAATATCTTGGCAATGTAACACATAAAGAGCAATGAAGGAATAAGCCTATACTACATGCATATTTGGCTGGTGGTAAGGCTCTCGGTTACATTTTGCATAAAGCTGATTTTCCCTACATCAAAAGGAATAATTTTATTTAACTATCATGGTGGTTGTTAAACATTGAGAATGGTTGACAGATCCTCAATCCCAATTAAAAGGTACTCATCAAAACCCAATAACTTTTATTAGAAGTAACATGTTGAGATTCACATGATATTCAAATACGGATACTCAATTTGTCCATAACCGGGACACGGCTAATCATGATTAGTTTATACACTCTGCAGAGGTTTATGCACTTTTCCCCACAAGACTCGATCGCCTCCGCTTAGTTCTCGCACTCTGGGGTGTTTGAGAAGCGGATGACCGAGACATAGTCTTTCGAAGCGCTAGCACCTTACATGTGGGTAGACCGTACCAACCTACATCCCCTACATCAGCTAGCCTACCCGTAAGAGTTCGCACAACTTAGTCAACTACGCCAGAGCCCATAATTGGCTTGTGGCTGCACACGGAAGTTTCCAGTTTGAATAATCTTATGATCCCTTAGAGCACGGGTGGCGGTCCAAGAAATCAGTAAGTCTGATAGAAACCAGGTGCCTCAATCCACCCAGATGTGTGTTTAGGTTGCCACCTTAGATAAACCATTAATTAACAATCTCACATCTGTCATGGATATTCACTCACCCAATCCACGTCTACTAGCATAGCATGGCATAACAAGCAAACGCGTAGAAGTAACTCCCAAGGTTTCATAAGTAACAGTAATAGGTACTACCTCAATCTACTTCCCAATCCCACAATTTAATTAGATCCTAAACATGCAAGTGTTTGAGGTTGATCTAATGCATAAAAACTGGGTAGTAGAAAAGATATGATCAAGTGTTACTTGCCTTGCGATGATCCATGAGACCTAGGGATTGAAGTAACAAGCGGCGCCTCGGGTGATCTAACGCAGACAAACAACAAGCATACAATAAGTACTCATCTAATGCACGGGAAATCTCGAATAAAAGCTCTAACGAGAGAGTTCAACTTAAGAACCCTGGTTGCAAAAGAAAAGAATCGAATCAAATAAAGCATCGAAAGTCGAAACTCGAGAGAGAATGACTCGGTTTAGCAATCTGAAACTAGGTCAAAATTTTACAGTAGCAAAACTCTGTGTAAGTAGGTTAGTCGAACGGCGGTTTAAGAATGAAACTCCAGCGCTTGAATCACCTGATTCCGATAAGCGAGCAAGAAATAAAACAGATTTGAAAATTGGATCGAAATCGAATCGGAAAAATAACGGATTAAATCCGATTAAAAGAAAATGACGAACGGATTAAATAACGGACGTTCGTTAACAGAACTAATCCAACGAACACGTTCATTGAAACGAGCGGTTCGGTGAGCGTTCGTTAATTAAGAAAACCGAAAAAACAAAACCATCTAGGGTTTTTTTAAAAACCGAACTCATAAAAAAACCGGATCGGTTTTTAGGGAAAACGGATCGGAGCGGAGCGGGCGGCGGCTACCTCGGCGGGCTTCGCCGGCGAGGTCCCAAGGCTCGGGCGGCGGGCGTCCGGCGAGGTCGGGAGGGGCGGCGAGGCGGCGGGGTCCGCGGCGGCGTCCACACGGCAGCGGAGGCTCAGGCTCAGGCTCGGGTTGGGGGCGGCTCATGGGTGAGGTGAGAGGGGGGCGGGCGGTATTTAGAGGGGGGGTTGGCGGCGCTTGGGAGGGGGGCAAGCGAGGGGAGGCGGACTCCTGGCGGCGGGCGGCGTGGCTGGCGGCGGGACGCCCTTCCGGGCGGGCGTCTTGTGAGGAGAGAGGGAGGTGGGCAGTGGGCAGGCGCTGGGCAGGCTGGGCCTCGGCCTGGGGGGCGATTTTTTTTAAATTAAACCAAGCAATTAAAAAATACCAAATGAACTCCATTTTAATAAAACAATTTTCCCCAACTCCTAAAAATGAGTCGAACAAAAGAACTTTAAAAAAAACGGCAAACATGCATATATTTTTAAAATGCTCATTTTTGCCTAAGCAAAATAAATCTTTCAAAAACCAAATTTGATTTATTTATAATATCCTCATTTTTCCTAAATGTTGGGAAAGTCATATTATTCCCTCTCTTTAATATTTTTATAGGAAAAACTTTATGAAGATAGTTAAATAAATCCAAATGATCCTATTTTCAAAATTTGGGAAATCCCAAATATGAAACTTCCAACTCTCTCCGAGGGTCCTTGAGTTGCGTGAAATTTCTAGGATCGGAAAAATGCGAGAAAAATATGATATGCTTGATGACCTAATGTATAACATTCCAAATTGAAAATTTGGGATGTTACAAACCTACCTAAAGATGAATCTAGCCCTCGAGATTCGGGTTAACTAGAAAATAGGTGAGGTGGTTCTTAAGCAAAACTTCCTCTCTTTCCCGGTGGCTTCATCCTCGGTGTGGTGGCTCCACTGCACTTTGCAAAACTTGATAACCTTGCTGCGGGTAACTCTGCTTTGGCATAATCGAGAATCTTAACGGTTTTTCCTCATATGTCAAGTCATCCTTCAATGAATTGCTTCGGTGTACTGTGTCTCTTAACGGTACCTCTGCTATCTCGGGTGACATTTCTTCAATCGAGAAACGTGGAATACATCATGAACTCCCGACAGTCCTTCCGCAATTCCAACTTATACGCAACTTCTCCCATGCATTGCAAAATCTTATACGGTCCAACGAAGCGGGTGCTAACTTTCCTTTAACTCCAAACGCTTAACTCCTCGGCGGGGATACTCGAGATATACTCTGTCTCCAACTTCATACTCAATCGCTGCGCTTTGAACCGGCATAGCTCTTACATGCGGATGGGCTACCTTGAGCCTGTCTCGAATCAACTTAACCTTCTGTTCCGACTCCTTAATCAAATCTGGTCCAAACAACGGCGATCTCGGTTTAGTCCCATGACAACGGTGTCCTGCACCTTCTTCCATCTGAGCCTCGAAGGTGCCATCTTTAAGCTGGTTTGGTAACTGTTGTTGTAGGAAAATTCTGCATCGACAAATTATCATCCCAGCTAGATCCATAATCTAGTGCACAAGCTCTCGATGTCCTCCAAAATCTGATTGACTCTCTCGGTCATCCCATCGGTCTGTGGGTGGAAAGCTGTCTTGAATTCTAGTCCGGTTCCCAATGTTTCGTGTAACCGGTTCCAAAATTTCGAGGTAAACTGGGTTCCTCTATCCGATCGATGCTCCTCGGAACTCCGTGTAAACACACAATTTTGGTCATGTATATCTTTGCCAACTTAGCACTGCTATAGGTAGTCTTGACTGGAATGAAATGAGCTACCTTTGTCAAACGATCGACTATGACCCAAATCGAGTCATATCCTGAACGAGTCTTTGGCAAACCTGTGATGAAATCCATGCCTAGTTTATCCCACTTCCATTCGGGTATCGGCAATGGTTGCAACAATCCTGCTGGCTTCTGATGCTCTGCTTTTACTTTCTGACATACGTCGCAAACTGCTACATACTCCGCAATATCCTTCTTCATTCCGGTCCACCAGAAAATATTCTTCAAATCCAAATACATCTTGGTATTTCCTGGGTGAATCGAATAAGGTGAATCATGGGCTTCTTGTAAAATCAACTTCCTGATCTCTGGGTCATTTGGCACATAAACATGGTCTTCAAACCATAGGGTATCGTGCTCATCCTCACGAAATCCTTTAGCTTTTCCTTCGCTCATTTTCTCCTTTATAGAGGCAACTTCCTTATCTGCCTTTTGGGCTTCTCTGATTTTGTCCATTAGTGTCGACTGAATCTCCAATGCTGCTACATAGCCTCACGGAACTATTTCCAAACATAGCTCTCGAAGGTCCTCGGCTAACTCATTGGGTATTCCTCCCATCATTAGGGTATTGACGTGGCTCAAATGCGGCTCAATGCGTCGCCACGACATTAGCCTTTCCGGGTGATAATGCAATCTCATATCATAATCCTTGATAAGTTCTAACCATCTCCTTTGTCCGAGATTCAATTCTTACGTGTGAAGATGTACTTCAAACTCTTGTGATCCGTATATACTTCACAATGATTTCCAATGAGAAAATGTCTCCATGTCTTTAAGGCGTGCACAACGGCTGCTAACTCCAAATCATGAGTGGCATAATTCAACTCATGGGGCTTAAGTTGTCGTGAAGCATACGAAACAACTCTTCCTTCCTGCATAAGCACGGCTCCAAGTCCTCGACGTGAAGCATCGCAATACACCTCATAATCCTTAGTCTGATCTGGCAATATCAAAACTGGTGAGGTAACCAATCTTTTCTTCAACTCCTGAAAACTTGCCTCACAGTCCTCAGTCCATATGAATTTGTTTTCCTTCTTCAACAATTTTGTCATAGGCTTTGCAATCCTTGAGAAATTCTCAATGAATCTTTGGTAGTATCCTGCGAGTCCAAGGAAACTCCGAATCTCTCCAACTGTCGTTGGTGCTTCCCATTTGGTTACGGTCTCAACTTTTGTGGGGTCAACTGCTATCCCTTCTCCGGATATAACATGTCCGAGAAATCCAACTTCCTTTAGCCAAAACTCACACTTGCTGAACTTGGCATACAACTGGTGTTCCCTCAGTTTCTCCAAAACCAATCTCAAATGTTCCTTGTGTTCCTCTTCATTCTTCGAGAAAATCAAAATATCATCAATGAACACCACGACGAATTTATCCAAAAACTCCATAAACACTTTGTTCATCGTGTTCATGAAATAGGCTGGTGCGTTAGTCGATCCAAATGACATAACGGTATACTCATCTGATCCATATCTCGTGGTAAATGCTGTCTTGGGTATGTCTTGCTCCCGAATCTTCAACTGATGGTACCCTGATCGCAAGTCGATCTTGGAAAACACTTTGGCTCCTTGCAAGCGATCAAACAGATCATTTATCATAGGTAGTGGGTACTTGTTCTTGATTGTTACTTCATTCAACCCACGATAATCAACAACCATTCTTAACGATCCATCCTTCTTCTCCACTAACAAAACGGGTGATCCCCAAGGTGAAGAACTTGGGCGAATAAAACCTTTATCCAATAGTTCCTTAATCTGCTTCTTGATTTCCGCCAAATCCTTTGCGGGCATCCTGTCTGATGGTCGCCGATATCGGGCCTGTTCACGGCAACAGCTCGATCAAAAACTCAATGTCTCTATCCGTGGCATTCACGGCAATTCTTCCGGAAATACATCAGATAATCCTTCACCACCGTACTTCTTCCTGTACCACTCCTGATAAGCAATTTACTTGTGCTCTCCTCGGCTCGTCTTGTGATACATACTTAATCCTTCTTCCTTGGCGTAAGTTGCGAAACTCACGCTTCTTCATAGCCATAGCTCCTGCTTTGAAACATGAGCGGTCTGAAAAGCTTGCTGAAATTGATCCCATGTGGCGTTGTCTCTTGGGTAAGTGGCTGTGAAATTCTCCCACCATGCTTGCTGCGGGTCCTTCAAGCTGATGTGCTGCAAACTTCACTCTTTCACCATCATGCATCCTGCGGTGGTCAGCTCCTTCCTATCTTGCGGAGCCACCATCTGCTACAATTGGCTCGGTGCTCTTGGAATACACCGTGGATTCAGTCTAAGGAAACGAGTCGGTGATCCGCAGTGGTGGTGGTGGCGGTGGGTTGTTGTTGTTGTTGTTGTTGCCCTGGTTCTGCACCAATGTTTGAATCAGGGTATTCTGCTGCTGAATCAATTGGGTGATCTCTGGCGGGAAAACAAATCCGGGGTCGCGTCTCGGAGGCATCTGAGGGGTTTAGAAAAGAAGAGAAATGTAGAATAGAATGAGGTCTAAGGGGAATCACTACCCAAATGCACATGAGCAAATGCACACAAAATCACTTCATTCAATCAAACAAGGGCTTACAACGATCTAACTAAGCGCAAAAGTGCGTGTACTATAATATTTACATGGAGGAAATACTACTAATATTGGGGACTTCTACTAATTTGAACCGTGGAAGACTCCATGATGTCTGCTCAGCCGTCTTTCAAAGTCGGGTTCACTTGGATCCGAATCGGTGTCGTCGATGTTGATGTAGTCGCTTGGGTATTCGACATACTGGTCTTCATTCCTGAGCGCCAACTTCTTCTTGAGTTCTTCGATCTCGTACTTAAGATCGTTATTGTGTCTTGCCAGAGCTACGATCTCGTCCATGTAGTCCTTGCGTGTAGTCTTTAGTTCTTCTTCCAGTTCGATGATCCTTCCCTTTGTCTTCTGTAACTCCAACATATCGTTGCACATTTGGTTCTCCTGGCGTCGAATGTGCTGATTTAACTCCTGGATGAATGCTGCAATGGATCTATCCTTCTTGGTGCTGACGACGTCCCAGTTGTCATCTCGGCGTCCGCAAATCTGGTAGATGGTGTCCTTGAGGTCTTCTTGATAAACTTCTCCAATGCGTCCCATGGTGATGTGAGCTGCCATGCTCTTTCCCAGACTCCAAGTTGGTGCACTGAAAACACTATCTATAGGCTTGGTAATTGGGGCGAATGTTCTTCCCGAACGTGGCGTGAATCTTCAGCGCTCCTCTTCAGCAGAGTGGCGTTGAAAGTCCCGTGAAACTTGGTAGTCCAATGTTCGGTACTTGGTAACTTCCTTCAAGTGAAATCCAAAAGGTGTGCCTTCATCCGGTTGGGTGTACTTGATCTTCGTGTCCGTCATCCTAAAGAGAGTAGAAAAGATGAGGAGTTAGAAAATGGGAAGAGAGTAGTGATCTATGGCTTTAACTTAGTGGTCGTGTCCTACAGTCAGCGTGTGCTCTGATACCATTCTCTGAGCGACCAGACCGAATGGATCAAGTCTCGTGCTCGGTGTCATCCTGGATCAAGAATGCCGACACCACACAAGATTTCAAGGATTTATAGCAGAGTAGCAATCACACACTTATTACATCGTAGTCCACAAGGGAACTTATTACAATAATATGGCTTAAGGCCATCTAATAATAACAGCGAAGGCTTGGAAGATAAGCGAGTCCATCAACTCCAACGGCATCACCGAGTATAGAACCACGACCTAACACCTTACTAAATCAATGCGAAAAGTCTGCAACGTGAAAAGTTGCAGCCAAAAACGGTCAAGACATGGAATATGCCGCAATGTAACACATAAAGAGCAATGAAGGAATAAGCCTATACTACATGCATATTTGGCTGGTGGTAAGGCTCTCTGTTACATTTTTGCATAAAGCTGATTTTTCCCTACAGCAAAGGAATAATTTTATTTAACTATCATGGTGGTTGTTAAACATTGAGAATGGTTGACAGCATCCTCAATCCCAATTAAAAAGGTACTCATCAAAACCCAATAACTTTTATTAGAAGTAACATGTTGAGATTCACATGATATTCAAATACCAGATACTCAATTTGTCCATAACCGGGGACACGGCTAATCATGATTAGTTTATACACTCTGCAGAGGTTTGCGCACTTTTCCCCACAAGACTCGATCGCCTCCGCTTAGTTCTCGCACTACAGGGTGTTTGAGAAACGGATGACCGAGACATAGTCTTTCAGAAGCGCTAGCACCTTACATGTGGGTAGACCGTACCAACCTACATCCCCTACATCAGCTAGCCTACCCGTAAGAGTTTGCACAACTTAGTCAACTACGCCAGAGCCCATAATTGGCTTGTGGCTGCACACGGAAGTTTCCAGTTTGAATAATCTTATGATCCCTTAGAGCCTGGGTGGCGGTCCAAGAAATACAGAGCAAGTCTGATAGAAACCAGTGCCTCAATCCACCCAGATGTGTGTTTAGGTTGCCACCTTAGATAAACCATTAATTAACAATCTCACATCTGTCATGGATATTCACTCACCCAATCCACGCCTACTAGCATAGCATGGCATAACAAAGCAAACGAGAAGTAACTCCCAAGGTTTCATAAGTAATGTAATAGGTACTACCTCAATCTACTTCCCAATCCCACAATTTAATTAGATCCTAAACATGCAAGTGTTTGAGGGTTGATCTAATGCATAAAAACTGGGTAGTAGAAAAGATATGATCAAGTGTTACTTGCCTTGCTGATGATCCGCGAGACCTAGGGATTCGAAGTAACAAGCGGCGCACTCCGGGTGATCTAACGCAGACAAACAACAAGCATACAATAAGTACTCATCTAATGCACGGGGAAATCTCGAATAAAAGCTCTAACCAGAGAGTTCAACTTAAGAACCCTGGTTGCAAAAGAAAAGAATCGAATCAAATAAAGCATCGAAAGTCGAAACTCGAGAGAGAATGACTCGGTTTAGCAATCTGAAACTAGGTCAAAATTTTACAGTAGCAAAACTCTGTGTAAGTAGGTTAGTCGGAACGGCGGTTTCGTAACGAAACTCCAGGCGCTTGAATCACCTGATTCCGATAAACGAGCAAGAAATAAAACAGATTTGAAAATTGGATCGAAAATCGAATCAGAAAAATAACGGATTAAATCCGATTAAAAGAAAATGACGAACGGATTAAATAACGGACGTTCGTTAACAGAAATAATCCAACGAACACGTTCATTGAAACGAACGGTTCGGTGAACGTTCGTTAATTAAGAAAACCGAAAAAAACAAAACCATCTAGGGTTTTTTTTTTAAAAAAACCGAACTACGCAAAAAAAAACCGGATCGGTTTTTAGGGAAAACCGGATCGGAACGGAGCAGGGCGGCGGCTACCTCCGGCGGGGCTTCGCCGGCGAGGTCCGCGGGCCTCGGCGGCGGGGTCCGGCGGGTCGGGAGGGGCGGCGAGGCGGCGGGGTCCGCGTCGCGAGGAACGGCGGCGGCGGGCCCCACGGCGGCGCAGGGCTCAGCTGCTGCTCGGGTTGGGGGCGGCTCAAGTGGTGAGGTGAGAGGGGGGGCGGTATTTAAGAGGGGGGGTTGGCGCGCCTTGGGGAGGGGGCAGCAGGGGGCGAGGAGGCGGACTCCTGGCGGGGGCGTGGCGTGGCGGCGGCGGCGGACGCCGCAAGGGCGTCTTGTGAGAGAGAGGGAGGTGGGCACTGGGCAAGGCTGGGCAGTGGCTGGGCCTCGGCCCAGGGGGGCGCATTTTTTTTTTAAATTAAACCAAACGAATTAAAAAAAATACCAAATGAACTCCATTTTTAATAAAAACAATTTTCCCCAACTCCTAAAAATGAGTCGAACAAAAAGAACTTTAAAAAAAACGGCAAACATGCATATATTTTTAAAATGCTCATTTTTGCCTAAGCAAAATAAATCTTTCAAAAACCAAATTTGATTTATTTATAATATCCTCATTTTTCCTAAATGTTGGGAAAGTCATATTATTCCCTCTCTTTAATATTTTTATAGGAAAAACATTATGAAGATAATTAAATAAATCCAAATGATCCTATTTTCAAAATTTGGGAAATCCCAAATATGAAACTTCCAACTCTCTCCGAGGGTCCTTGAGTTGCGTGAAATTTCTAGGATCGGAAAAATGCGAGAAAAATATGATATGCATGATGACCTAATGTATAACATTCCAAATTGAAAATTTGGGATGTTACACTACATGTCGGTCATGAAGTTATTAAGACGCATCCCTTACACATACACATTGACAACACATAGTAAGATTTTTTACCAGGACCATGTTGGATATATAGATAAAATCCCTAGTGCAAGTATATGGCTACCAAAAAATACCTTATGCCCTAGCTAGTTTTCCTATAATTGTTTTCCGCAATTTCGTTTCGGGAAATTGGAACTTCCAGCGATGACAAAAGTTTGTTAGAATCACCTTCCTATTAGCAATTCTTCCCGCCGGTTAGATAATCCATGGTCACCTTTGGGGCAAAAAGGCAGAACTACCTACATCCAAAATTAGGTCAAAGCTAATCAACCCTTTTTCCGTCACCGTTGTCGGAGAAACCTATTTGCTACCATGGTAAGGTGACTAGAACTTTTGTTACAGTTTTGGTTTTTTCCTTCGCAAGTTTTCACCTCCACCTCCCCCCAAAAAAACAAAATAGTACCATCGGTAAGAAGGTTTGGGACTTTGCAACTCCTAATGAAAATTTTATGTGTGCACAACAAAACTAGTCTGTTGGCTTAGCTTCTAAATACACATGTATTCATTTACACAGTTTTACCGAGCTTTGCGATATGACTCCTATAAAAGATTACGAGCCTGACACACTCAAGTTGCGTCTATTCACTTTTCCCTATGTGGAAGAGCTAAATAATGGCTTTTGGCTTTGCCTAGAGGAACCATCACATCTTGGATTATCGCACGCAACATGTTTATGCCTAAATTATGCCCAACAACAAAAAATATGCAATTGCGTTCCAATATAACCGGTTTTAGACATGAAGATTGAGAGCCACTAGCGCTTGCTTGGGATAGAATGAAGGAGGCTATAAGAGATTGTCCTAATCATGGCATGGAAGAATGGCTCATTTTTCATTTATTTTATAATGCTTTGAAGTGCTTAAGGTTTTTGAGGGGAACATAAATGTCTTCGAGGTAAACATAAGGTCCGACCTTCACCTTTTATTTAGCATTTTCCCAGGAAAAAGAAGCCAAAGGTGCCAACAATGGAATTTCTCCTATAAAGGATGATAGAGTACCTGCCTCCTTGGGCTCGTCGAGGGCTGAGAGCGCCTCCGAGTCGTCAGTCCCATGATGGCGTGCCACAAGAGCCTCTAGGAGGCTCTTTGTGCGCGCCCGGGAGCCCCGCCTACGCGGTCCGTGACGAGTGGGCCATGCTGATATGTCTTTGTCGTTTCTATAATTTTTGATTGTTTCATGTGATTATCCTACTATTTCCACATACATTTGGCAACAATTTATATGATTTTTTTGAACTAACATTGTCGGGGGTTGGGTGCGACATATGCCAATGGATGGCTTATCATGGTGGGAGCGAGTAGAACGTCACCGGTGCCTGGAAGCGGGATAAGGCGTAGACACGAACGCCGACACACTTTACCCAGGTTCGGGTCTCTCCTAGGAGATACCACCCCTAGTCCTGCTCTGCGGGGTCTCCGCATGATCACTAAGGCACAAGTGGTACAATGGTGCTACTTGAGCTATTTACTAGAGGTAGGAGAAGGCAAGGCTAGCTCTCTCCTTTCTCGATGGGTTGGTCTAGTTCTAACAGGTTGGTAACCCTTTGCATGGGTGCCCTGAGGGGTTTATATAGGCCTACCCCCCAGGGGTACAATGGTAAAACGAACGGGTGTAGGGCCCGGCTGTCAGTCTCTTCGGCCGCCGGCTTCTCCGCCGGCTGCTGGGGCCCGCCGCGTGGTGGGCCCCGCCGACTAATCTGGTACGGGGCCGACAGGCCGCCTCCGCCGCTCTCGGGTCTTGTCGGCTGCTGATCACTGCAGCCGTGACTCTAATGACGCAGGCTTGGTCAGGGGATTGTGGCTACAGCTCCGCCGCCTGGCGGGCGATTACTATAGCCACTCTGCGTCTCGTCTGGTTAATGGCGCATGGGTTCCGAGGAAGGGGCGGGCCGACTTCTGGGGGCTGGCCTCCCACGGGTCCGACTGGTGGGGCTCTAGCCGTCTTTCGGGCTCTCGCTGATTGATGGGGTCCGTCGTCCTTGGGCCGTACCGACAGGCCGTCGTGGGAGCAGGGCTCCGCCTGCTTGTGGTGATGTCAGTGGTGGCATGGCAACAGCGCCGTGCCGGGCGGAGATCTCCGTCGGTACGGCGCACTGTGTCCACGCCCGTCCCTGGATCAGGGGGGATGGGCTATACTGTAGCCACTCCCTGTCTTGTCTTTCTTGATGAGGGCGCGGGCTTCGTTTGCGCCGCGGGCCAACTGCTAGGGTCCGGCTTCTCTAGAAGCCGCCAACTAGGAGTCGGCTTGTCTTGAAGTCGGTCTTCGGGACTCGGCCGTCTTCGGGCAGCCGGCTATTCCTCCATCCGGTCTGCAGAAGGCGGCACTTCATCTCGGTGCCTTGAGGGGTGCAGCCAGCCCCGATGTCTTGAAAGGTTCTGGGCCTCGGGTTAGCCTACCCGTGGCCCATTACTCCGACAGTAGTCTCCGAAGCTGGTGAGGTGCCGCGGCTGAGCAGCCGAGGAGCATCAGCAGTTTCTTTCTCCGAGTGCTTGAGGTGGAGCTTCGTCTGACTTCTGTCGGGCCGACTGGCGGGAGTCGGCCCCGCCCAGTCTGACATATCCAAACTTCAAACGCGTCAGTGGTAACCAAGTGGCGTGCTAGCTAAGCCTCCAGGCCGCCGCCCATTATGGGCTTGTCACGTGGCGCCGAGCGGCCGGGCTAGTCTGCTAACCCACGTTCGCGATGGGACACGCCTGCGGGCGGGGCCCGCCACTACCACGCCTCGGCACGCGAGTGGATCCGCTGCGGGCGAGGTGGGCGGTTGGGGTTCCGACAGAGTTACTGTGCGCAGTAACTTGCGCGATAAACGTGGGGGCATGGGTTCGTGGGCGCGGCAAATGCCACGATCGCCCCATCGGCTTCGCATCCCGTAGGTCTATAAGTAGGGGGAGGAGGGGGGAGCGGCGGAGCACGCGCGTCCCTCCTCCCCATTCTTTCCTCCTTCTTCTTCCTCACGCCGTAGCACCTCCAAGCCACGTTGAGCGCCGCGGTGGTTCGTCTCCGATGAGCTCATCTTCCAACCCCACGCCCCCCATGGCACGCTCCGGAGCATGGGACGGCTCCGAGGTTCATGATGACCACATCGACTTCCCCCGCCAGACGCGGCGGCTGCCCAGCAAGGACCACGTGAAGGTCCGCCTCGCGCTGAAGAGGGAAATTTCGCCAGCGCCGAAGGAGGGCGAGCGGGTCATCTTCCGCTCGGCCTGCGCGGCCTCGGCCTGCCGGTGAGAAGCTTCTTCCGATCCTTCCTCGAGTTCTACGGTCACCAGCCGCACCACCTCACCCCGAACGCGGTGGTGCTGCTGTCCACCTTCGTCACCTTATGCGAAGGATTCCTCGGCGTCCTCCCCACCATCGAGCTCTGGGGGGAGTTCTTCTACATCAAGTCGGCACCCTCATCACGGGCGTGCCGGCTCAATGCGGCGCGTTCATTGCGGTGCGGAGGCCGGCGGCCAAAAATCCGTTTCCTCATATCCCGCTGATCAAGTCAGTGAAGATGTGGCAGCGGTCGTACTTCTATGTGAAGAACGTCTTCACGGAGGGCGACTGGGTCAACTTGCCGGCTTACGAAGCCGGCCCGTCGGTTGGGGGGCGGCCCAACTGGTCGTACCGGGCCAGGACGCTGTCGCCCTCTAGAGCCGCCGCCATCGCACGGCTCCAAGTGCAGACACAGTCGGAGGGCCTGACCGGGGCCGACTTGCCATCCGCCTTCTTGGCGCGCCGAGTGCTCCCGCTCCAGGGTCACCCCCACATGATCTTCCAGAGGAGCGGACATCGGGACCCGAGTTGGCTGTGCACCAAGGAGATGCCTCACGCAGAGGTAGTTCTCATGGTGAACTATCTTGCGAACTGCGAGCTCACGGAAGAGTGGCGGTTTGGCAAGGAGCCGTATTCACACGCCAACCCCCCGCCTATGGTAAGTCATCTGTCTTTTCTCTCTGTCTCTTTGTTGCCGAGTTCACACTGTCCAGCTGGACAAATGGGCTTTTGAACAGAGCCCCCTCCTCCATCCAGCAGTCGGCGCCTCGGGGCCGGAGCGCCAATTCCTCCCTGACCGAGCGGAGAGCGACATCGACAACCCTGACTTGGGGGTGGCGGCCTTGGAGGACGACGCCGAGGGAGGAGGCGGCGAAGCAGGCGGCCCGAGGCTCGGAGCCAGCCTCGAGGACTGGCCTGACGATGACGCGGGGGAAATCGCCCCGCGCCACCAGCCAGGAGTAGGCCAGCCAGGCGCGAGCTCGTCTGCGCGCCGGACGCCCAAGGTGGCGCGAAGAGCTTGTTCGGCAGCCGGCCGAAGAAGCCCAAGGGCTCGGTCGCGGCGACCAAGCGGGAAGAGGCGGCCGCAAAGGCCATCCGCTTCCACAAGGAGGTGAAGAAGCCGCAGCTGGTTTCCGCGTAAGTACCGCCTTTAACTCGTACGTTCATTTTTTCCTTGTTGATTCTGTCTGAGCTTCTTCACTTTGTTTCCCTTGATCTAGGGCTCCAATCTCTATCGAGAAATCGGTTGCCGCCTCCATCGTGGGGTCGGCGGAGACTTCCACCACCACTCGGCGGATCGATCCGGCCGCCGACCTCCGGAAGGCGAGGGAGCGAAACGCGCGAGAAGCGCGCGAAGAGCAGGAGGCCGCCCACCTGGAGAAGGCAGAGGTAGAGAAGGCGGAGGCCGCCGCCTTGAAGAAACTGGCGGAGGCCGAGGCAGCCGATGCGGCGA
Organism: Aegilops longissima; assembly: GCA_021605205.1. Taxonomy (NCBI): domain Eukaryota; kingdom Viridiplantae; phylum Streptophyta; class Magnoliopsida; order Poales; family Poaceae; genus Aegilops; species Aegilops longissima. The sequence goes on from CM038677.1 coordinate 714,280,623, forward strand.
AGAAGCAGGCTTAAGAAGTCGCGCACCACCAGTCTGCGATTTTCGTCACTCCCCTAAACTCCGCGCCGCCACCTCCGGAGTTTGTGGCGCAGACTGGGGAGGCCGACGACGAGCACCCGGTCATGGAGAGGGACGGCCGTGACGTCGCCATGCCGGACGTGATTGTGCCTCCATCGCCGCCGTCCAGGAGTGCACAAGGCGAGTAGCCGGCGGACCCGCCGGTGCCGCCAACTGAAAACGAGGTGGCGACGGGCCTGACTCTTGAGGTCGGCACACCGACGCGCCGCCGACTTGCAAAGGCGGCTTCGGCGCCACGCCCGCTGGAGACTGGCGCCGTGAGCTCCTCGATCCTGGACGCCGAGGCGACCAGCGCCGCTCCCACTGGGTGGGTGCGGGTTGGCGGGACGGGCCCTCTGAACAAGGTGATGCTGGATGTTCAAGCCAAACTCCGCGCTGAAGCCGACGCCATCAAAAACTGCAACAAGGCATATCTGGCATCGCGAGAGGCCATCCGGGTATGCTTCTTGCTTCTTCGTTTTTAACTCTTGTATTGCTTCATGGGGGCACGTTAGCGCACCCACTGGGTGTAGTCCCGAGTTCGGGCGGCTCTTTGGCGGTAGCGCGAACTTTAACTAGCAGGCTCTGATAGCTGATATCCTTGCTGCAGGATTATCATAACCTTCGTGCTGCCGCCTTCAACTCCAAGGTCCTGGATTTGGATCAACGTGCTGTCGACTTGTCGGGGAACCGAAGTAAGTCTTCTTCCTTTTCCTGCGGGGGCGCGCTGGCGCACCCGTGGGCTGTAGTCCCTGAGATTCGGCCGACTGCTGAGCAGTCGGGACGGATCTCCCCGGTGACTGTTCTTCTTTCTGTTGATTTTGATGACTCCTTTCTCCGCGGGGGCGCGCTAGCGCACCCGCGTGCTCTAGTCCCCGAGATTCGGGCCGACTGCTGAGCAGTCGGGCCGGATCTCCCCGGAGACTCTACCTCTTCTCTGTTGGCAACTGACGCCTTCCCTTCTTCTTTTCTTCCGCAAAGGCCAATGCCGTCTTGCAGCAGCAGCTGGGCGAAACCAACACCGCGCTGCACGCTAAGGAGGAGGAGCGCAGCAAGCTGGCTGAAGAGCGCGACCGGCTTGTCGCGCAACTAGCGGAACAGGCGAAGCTTCTCAAGAAGGCCCAGAAGGAGGCAGAGGACAAGGAGACCGGCCTCCTTGCTGAGTTCGCGAAAGGAAGGCAATGATGACTTCCGGCTTTCACGAGATTCAAGATATAGTCGATGGTGAGCTTCCCTCTTTTTCCTTCTTTGAGCCGTCGGCTGCTGGTCGAGCCGGCCTCTTGTTTCTAACTTTGGTTTTTTGCTTTCTGTCTTGGCAGACTTCTTCCCTGGTCACTCCAACGCTGTCAATCAAGCCATTGAAGCCGATCGCGAAAGGCGGAGGGCGGAAGGCGCACAGGTCGCTGCCGACGCCCCCGAACCCTTACCGAACAGCTCCTGAGCATCGAGGCCCATCTTCGGCCGGCTCACCGGATGCTGCGCCGGCTTCAGCGTGTCGGCGCTCAAGCGATCGCCGCCCTGTGGTCGGACATGCCGGCACCGCACATTCCCAGTCGGACTACCGACTGGCTAGAGGTGGCCGTCGGCCGTCTTGAGTCCTCGAAAGGCTCCTCGGCCCGGGCTGGAGTGCGTCGGGCCTTGGAATTCGTCAAGGCGTGGTACCCTGGGCTGAGTCTAGCCCAGGTAGTCATGTTCCGGCTGGAGGCTCATGAGGAGTTGGCTATTGTGGAAGATGATCTTGTCAAGCGTGCGGCGGCAATCGCCGAGTACACCGACACCAGTATCTTCGTCCCGGAGCGGGTTGAGAACGGCGCTGAGGCGCCACCAGAATGGTTCGGGCTGAACCCGGAGGACAGCGAGGACTTCGCAGAGGTGATCGACTCCAGCGGTGAGGAAGAAGGCGAGGAGGAGGAGGAAGGCGAAGAGGAGGCGCCAGAGGTCGGAGCGGACGGCCAGCCTCAGCTCGACCGCGCCTCCAGCAACGAGCCGCGCCCAAGCGAGCCAGCTACCACTGGAGATGACCAAGCGGAGACTGACCAGCCGGCCGCTCCACCAACCGGCGCCACTGACTCCTCCGATCCACCGAATCCGTCTGCCGCTTCCTAGGCCGCAAGTTTATCTTTGCTTTACCTGTCTATCAGTCTCGACGAACTTTTTAATTTTGCACAATTCCACCCACGGGGTGTATCTCAAACTTCTGTTGAAAATTGGCCAAGGGCCTTTGCTATGTAAATATTTTTCCGAGTTCTATCTTTTCTTATTTGCTGCTCTTTGGCTTTTTCTTTTGCCGCGTTCCCTTGGTTGCCGTCTTGCCAGCCGAACAGCCGCTCTGTGGACTGCGGCTGGGTCAAGCACTTAGCTACTTCCGGGGAGGCAAGTACTTGGCCATTTTTAGAACATTTTAGCAAGTTAAGTAGAAGCCGGCCGGCCGGCTGCTTAACAGCCGGTCGTAGAAGGCGGGAAGTCGGCTTAAACTATGCACATGCTTTGTGTCCTTAGCCATTTTTCATGTGGGCACCCTTTCTTACCTTGCTCCTGCCCACCAGACAGTCGCTCTGTGAGCTGCGGCTTCTGGCAGGAGACGGCTTAAGTGGCAACACATTACTTGTCCGGCTGCAGGAAGCATTACATATTACAAGGTGGCAAGTCCCCGGGCCGACTAGTCGGACCCGGTACCAAGCAGCATAAAGAAAATGACACATTCATAGGCATAATTCTTATCATATAGATAAAAGAGGGCAATCCCCGAGCTCTTCTCGGGGGACCCGGAGTCTTCGTACTTTAATACAAAAGGTAGCGTGGTAAATATTGCGTTAACTGTAAAATCTTCGGAGGAGATTTGCGTTCCATGGCCGCTCTGTCTCCTTGCCAGAGTCGTCCCTTTTGCGCGCTCGAGGCTTCTGGGCATCGATCAGGTAGTAGGAGTCGTTGCCCAACACTTTGCTGATGATGAAGGGGCCTTCCCAAGGTGCTGAGAGCTTGTGTTGGCCGGCTGTTCGCTGGATCAGCCAGAGCACAAGGTCTCCTTCTTGGAAAGATCTCGGCTTGACCTTCCGATTGTAGTATCTGTGCAGGCTCTGCTGGTAGATGTTGGACCGGCTGAGTGCCAACAGCCGACCCTCCTCCAGCAGATCGACGCCGTTTTGACGTGCTTCTTCTGCCTCCTCTTCGGCGTACATGGTGACTCGAGGGGAGTCAAATTCTATGCCCGTTGGGATGAAGACTTCGGCACGTAGACGAGGAAGAAAGGCGTGAAGCCGGTTGACTTGTTCGGAGTTGTGCGCAGGCTCCAGAGGAAGGCTGGCAGCTCGTCGAGCCAGCAGTCGGCCGAACGCTCCAGAGGCTCGACCAGTTGGGGCTTGATGCCAGACAAGATGAGGCCGTTTGCTCGCTCTACTTGGCCGTTTGACTGCGGATGGGCAACGGACGCTAGGTCCAGTCGGATGCCCTGCGTCGCGCAAAAATGGGTCAAGGCGCCTTTGGCAAAGTTTGTGCCATTATCGGTGATGATGCTGTGTGGTATGCCATACCGGATGGTGATGTCGGAAACGAAAGTCACAGCAGTCGGACCGTTCAGCTTCTTGATTGGTTTTTGCTTCTATCCACTTGGTGAACTTGTCTACTGCGACAAGCAGATGAGTCATGCCACCTCGCGCAGTCTTGAATTGTCCCACCATGTCCAGGCCCCAGACAGCAAAGGGCCAGGCAATGGGGATAGTCTTGAGTGCAGAAGCTGGCTGATGTGGCTTGGAACGGAACTTCTGGCACCCTTTGCATTTCTGGACCAAGTCATTGGCGTCTTCTAGAGCAGTTGGCCAGAAAAAACCATGGCGGAAAGCTTCGGCGACAAGTGCTATTGAAGCCGCATGGTGGCCACATTCGCCTTGATGGATGTCTTTGAGGATTGCTTGGCCTTGCTCCGGCTCCACGCAGTGCTGGTAGACACCAGTGACACTGCGCCTCACAAGCTCTCTGTTGACTATGGTGTATGCTGCTGCCCGGCGTTGCACTTGCCAGGCCGAGATCCATCAGTCGGCAGCTCTTTATGCACCAGGAAGTTGAGGATGGGCTAGGCCCATGAAGGTGTGATTATTTCTTCGACTGCTAGGACTGATACTTGCACAAGGGCGGTTGGGCCGGGAGGTGGCGGGTTGGAGTCAGCCGCCGCTGCCGCTTGCTGAGTTGATGAAGTCCCCGGGCCGATTGCTGCAGTCCCCGGGCCGGGCTCTGATGTCCCCGGGCTGACCGCTGCAGTCCCCGGGCCAGGTGCGATTGCTGCAGCCCCCGGGCCGCCTGCCGGAATTCCCGTGCCAGCTGCTCGAGCTCTCAAGTCGGATCCGACTGCTTCAAGAGGAACCGGCATGAAGATAGAATCCGACTCTGGCGATGGCTTGACAGACGGCTTGAGGAGGCGTTGTAGGGCGATGCCGGTCGGTATTGCTTGACGGGTGGAGCCGATTCGTGCCAACGCATCTGCTTGCTCATTGTCATTTCCTGGCACATGGAGAAACTCGCACCCTTCAAAGTATCCACTAAGTTACTGTACGAGGAAGCGGTAGCTCACCATGTTTGCATCTTTGGCGTCCCAGTCGCCTGACGACTGCTGGACCACCAAGTCAGAGTCACCATAGCACAGGATCCGGCGAATGCCGGGCTCTTTGGCAAGCCGGAGCCCGTGAATGAGTGCCTCGTATTCAGCGACGTTGTTGGAGGTGGCAAAATGGATTTGCAGCACATATCTGAGCTTGTCGCCTTTGGGAGAGGTGAGGACGATGCCGGCTCCCAAACCGGTGTGCATCTTGGAACCATCAAAATGCATCCGCCAATGGGTGGAGTCGGGCGCTGGTGGCAGGTACTGGGTCTTGGCCCAGTCGACGAGGAAGTCGGCCAGCGCTTGTGACTTGATGGCGGTGCGAGGTTGGTAGTAGATGGTGTAGGGGGCCAAATCGATGGCCCATTTGGCCACTCGGCCTGAAGCATCCCGGCTTCCAATGATCTCATCTAGTGGAGCTGTGCAGACCACAATGATTGGGTGTTCTTGAAAATACGGCTTCAATTTCTTGGCGGCAAAGTGCACACCATAGCACATCTTCTGGTAGTGTGGGTAGTTTTTCTTGGAAGCTAACAGCACTTCACTCAGGTAATACACCGGTCTCTAGACTGGTAGTGCCTTGCCCTCCTCCTTGCGCTCTACCACTATGACTGTGCCAACCACTCGGCTGGTGGCGGCGATGTAGAGGAGCATGGGCTCCTTAGGAGTCGGAGCCGCCAGGACAGGTGGAGTAGTCAGCATCTTTTTGAGATGGAGAAAAGCTTCATCCGCCTTGTTGTTCCACTCGAAAAAAGTGGTCTTCTTCATGAGCTGGTAGAGGGGAAGAGCCATCTCTCCCAGCCGACTGATGAAACAGCTGATGGACATCAAACAGCCGGTGAACTTCTGCACATCCAGCAATCGGGTGGGCACTTCCATCCTCTCGATGGCCTTGATCTTCACAGGGTTGCACTCTATGCCGTGCTCTGAGACCAGGAATCCAAGAAGCTGGCCGGCTGGTATTCCGAAGACGCATTTCTCCGGGTTGAGCTTGATTTGAAATCGGCGCAAGTTCTCAAAGGTCTCCTTGAGGTCTTCTAGCAGCGTTCCACGCTTCTCCGTCTTCACCACAACATCGTCCACATAAACGTGGGCGTTTCTGCCGAGTTGTTTGAGGAGGCACTTCTGCATGCAATGTTGAAACGTGGCGCCAACATTCCTCAAGCCGAACGGCATGGTCAAGTAGCAGAAGGCTCCAAATGGTGTGATGAAGGCGGTCTTCAGTCTGTCGGCCGGGTTCAGCTTGATCTGGTGATACCCTAGGTATGCATCCAAGAAAGTCAACAGCTCGCATCCGGCTGTGGAGTCTATCACTTGGTCAATCCTCGGCAAAGCAAACGGGTCTTTGGGGTAGGCTTTGTTGAGGCTGGTGTAATCTATACACATGCGCCACTACTTGTTTTTCTTCAGCACAAGGACTGGGTTGGCCAGCCATTCTAGAAAGAACACTTCCATGATGAAGCCGGCTGCCAGCAGCCGGGCTATTTCTTCTCAAACGACTCTTCTCTTCTCTTCTGACAGGCGGTGCAAGGGCTGCCTGACTGGCTTGGCATCAGACCGGACATGTAACTTGTGCTCGGCGAAATCCGTCGGAACACCCGGCATGTCTTTAGGTGACCATGCAAAGATGTCCCGATTCTCAAGGAGGAAATCGACGAGCTCGCCTTCCTATTTGCTATCGAGGTTTGCACCTATAACGGCGTACCTCTCCGGGTGCTCTGGGTCCAAGTGTATCTTCTTTGTCTCTTTGGCCGGCTTGAACGAGCCCTCGGCTTCTGACTCCTTGGGGTTGGGTGACATCTCCGGCTGCTTGCCTGCCATCGCCACAACTCGGTCAAGGAGCCGCTTCTCGGCCGCGATCACAAGGGACTCGGCCAGCCGGCTGCTATCAGCCGCGCAAGCGGACGACTTCTTGTAATCCCCTGCTATGGTCAGAATTCCCTTGGAGCTCGGCATCTTCATCTTGAGGTAAGCATAGTGGGGGACCGCCATGAACTTGGCCAGAGCAGGCCAGCCAAGTAGTGCATGGTATGTTCTCTCAAGGTCCACCACCACAAACCAGACTGGCTCTCGGCGGAAATGATCTTTGTCTCCAAAGAGGACGTCTATCTGGATCTTGCCGATTGGTGAGCAGGAAAGGCCAGGAACTATGCCATGGAAAACGGTCCGGCTGGGCTGAAGCTACCTTTGTTTGATTCCTAACTTCTCCATGGTATCCTTGTACAGGATGTTGATGCTGGTGCCGCCATCTATCAGAACTCGGGAAAAGCGAGCAGCTCGCCTATCAGTGGCAAAGGTGGCATCCAGAACCAGGGCGTAGGAACCAGGATCAGGCATTACTTCCGGGTGGTCGACTCTGCTCCAGCTGATGGGCTTCTCGGACCAATGCATGAACTCACGGGTCTCTGATGCTACCGCATTTACTTCTTGTTGTCATTGCCGTCTGCTGTGCTTGTCGTCGGCCACGCTGGTGAACACGATATAAGCTTCGTGCTCTTCAGGATACTCGTCCTGTATGGCTCCGACTGGTCGAACCACCGGCTGCTGGGGGGAGGAACTGGCGGCTGCCCAGCAGGCGGAGGAGGCAGAAGGCCGCTTCCCTTGGCAATCCTGGTGAGCCAATGGCACTTCCGAGTGGTGTGGTTGGACGGCTTCGCACCACTGTGGAACTTGTAGGGTGCGTCAAGAGTCTGCTCATACGAGAAAGCAGTTAGCCAATTGGGCTTGCCGCCCTTCTAGCGCTTGGATGGAGGTTGCCCTTCCGGCTGCTGGTCTTCGACTGTCACCACCTGCCGGCTTGTGGAAGCCGGCTGCATGGCCTTGCGCTTGTTGTCGCTTGGTTGTTGGCACCGACTGGTGTCGCTAGCCGGGGTCCGAGGAGCCTGAGGGGCCACTTTGCCGGATGCATCAACTTGCATTTCTACCTTCATGGAGGAGTCGGCCGTGGCATATTTATCTGCTATAATCAGCAGCTCGTCGAGGGTCGCCGGCTCGTCGCAGAGAAGTCGGTGCTTGAGGAGGGTGCCCTCTCGGCACCCAGCGGTGAAGTACTTGATAGCCTGCACCTCGTGCACGCCTTCGCAAGAGTTGCGGAGGTCGGCCCAGCGCGTGAGGTAGTCGCGAGTCGACTCGCTGGGGCCTTGTACGCACAAGGAGAGCTGGCGCGGTTTGGGAGGCCGCTTGTACGTGCTGGTGAAATTGCGGATGAAGGCTTCGGTGAAGTCGACCTAGCTGTTGATGCTGCGGGGCTTCAGGCTGTTCAGCCATGTCCGGGCCGTGCCCTGGAGCATGAGCGGAACGTACTTCACAGCAACGCGCTTTTTACCGTTCGCGATGCTGACGGCTGTGGAGTAGTCGACCAGCCAGTCCTCCGGCTTCATGGAGCCGATGTACTTGGGCGTATCTCTTGGGAGCTTGAACCCTTTGGGGAAGGGCTCGTCTCGAATGGGGGGACAAAACAAGGCGGACCCAGCTCATCTTCTTCTTCTAGCGCCAGGGATCAGTGGAGATGGTCGATCAGGTGGCGGGCATCGTTCTCTCCGACTCCCTCTCGGCGGCCACGGCGGTCGCCGAGTGTCAGGTGATCAACAGGCGGCGGGGAGACGCGCCTTTCCCTGCGAGGGGGAGGAGGAAGACAGTCACATCCCGTCGTTCCACTGCTCTCGGGCGGCCGTCTTGCGCGCTCAATGGTGATGCGGATCCGGCTGCGGCTGGCAGCCGGCTCCTTGTCTCTTCTTCTGCGGATGCCACCAGTTGGCATCCGAGATGGCGCGCCTTGATCTCGGCGGGGAGGCAGATCGTCATTTTGCCGGTGAGGCGCCTTAGTGCGGCAACCGGCCTCGTGCTGCTTTACAGCCGCGTCGAGGAGTCGCTGGATGCGCTCCGCCATCTGGCGACGCTCTTCGCCCTCGAACTTGTCCAGCTCTTCTGCTGCTGCCTGGGCAGCTCGAATATTTTCCGCTGGCGTGGCATAGATGGGGCGATCTGCCTCGAACAGGTTGGCAATGGCCACGCCGCGCTGCCGGACCGTGCCAAGGCGGCTGGGCCCATTGGGAGCCGGCGTGTGATACGTCTCCGTCGTATCTACTTTTCCAAACACTTTTGCCCTTGTTTTGGACTCTAACTTGTATAATTTGAATGGAACTAACCCGGACTGACGCTGTTTTCAGCAGAATTGCCATGGTGTTGTTTTATGTGCAGAAAACAAAAGTTCTCGGAATGACCTGAAACTCCACGGAACACCTTCTAAAAAATAAAAAATAAAATCCTCACCAAAGATGAAGACCAGGGGGCCCACACCCTGCTCATGAGGGTGGGGGGCGCGCCATCCCCGCTGGGCGCGCCGCCCTACCTCGTGGACCCCCTGGTGGCCCTCTGACGCCAACTCCAACTCCATATATTGGCTTTCGGGGAGAAAAAATTAGAGAGAAAGTTTCATCGCGTTTTACGATACGGAGCCGCCACCAAGCCCTAATCTCTCTCGGGAGGGCTGATCTCGAGTCCGCTCGGGCTCCAGAGAGGGGGATTCGTCGCCGTCGTCATCATCAACCATCCTCCATCACCAATTTCATGATGCTCACCGCCGTGCGTGAGTAATTCCATCGTAGGCTTGTTGGACAGTGATGGGTTAGATGAGATTTATCATGTAATCGAGTTAGTTCTGTTAGGGTTTGATCCCTAGTATCCACTATGTTCTGAGATTGATGTTGCTAAGACTTTGCTATGCTTAATGCTTGTCACTAGGGCCCGAGTGCCATGATTTCAGATCTGAACCTTATATGTTTTCATGAATATATGTGTGTTCTTGATCCTATCTTGCAAGTCTATAGTCACCTACTATGTGTTATGATCCGGCAACCCCGAAGTGACAATAATCGGGACCACTCCCGGTGATGACCATAGTTTGAGGAGTTCATGTATTCACTATGTGCTAATGCTTTGTTCCGGTTCTCTATTAAAAGGAGGCCTTAATATCCCTTAGTTTCCAATAGGACCTCCGCTGCCACGAGAGGGTAGGACAAAAGATGGCATGCAAGTTCTTTTCCATAAGCACGTATGACTATATTCGGAATACATGCCTACATTACATTGATGAATTGGAGCTAGTTCTGTGTCACCCTATGTTATGACTGTTACATGACGAACCACATCCGGCATAATTATCCATCACTGATCCGGTGCCTACGAGTTTTCCATATACTGGTTTACGCTTATTTACTTTTCCGTTGCTACTATTATCATCACTACAAAATACCAAAAACATTACTTTTGTTCTCTTTACTTTTGTTACCGTTACCACCACTATCATATTACTTTGCTACTAAACACTTTGCTGCAGATACTAAGTTTCCAGGTGTGGTTGAATTGACAACTCAGCTACTAATACTTGATAATATTCTTTGGCTCCCCTTGTGTCGAATCAACAAATTTGGGTTGAATACTCTACCCTAGAAAACGGTTGCGATCCCCTATACTTGTGGGTTATCAAGACCTTTTTCTGGTGCCGTTGCCGGGAGCATAGCCCTATTCTTTGGGTCACTTGGGATTTATATCTGCTGGACACTATGAAGAACTTGAAAGACGCTAAGACAACAATTTATCCCTCAACTACGAGGGGAGGTAAGGAACTGCCATCTAGCTCTGCACTTGATTCACCTTCTGTTATGAGTAAGCTAGCGACACCTAAACTTGCTTCTGCTATTCGTTCCGATATGTCGCATGTTATTGATGATGCCACTTCTGCTATGCATGATACTTATGATGAAACTACTTCTATGCTTGATACTACTGTGCCCCTTGGTGAATTTCTAGATGAACAAATTTCTAGGTCTAGAGAAAGAGAAAATATTGAAACTGAATACAATGATGTTAGTGATGATGATAATATGCCTGCTATTCCTGAGGGCTATCTTTTCGATGCTGAATCTACAGCAGCCATTCTTGCTTGTCAGGATAGACTTGAACTTAAGAGGTTGCTAGTTAAATGGAGTAAAGAATCTTTTAGAGATAGGATGAGACCCGACCCTGCTTTTGCTACTTCACCTATCTGTGTTCCTGATCAGGATTATTATGATTTTTTTGTTGATCCAGATATAATTACTTTGGTTGAATCTGATCCTTTTTATGGCTATGAATCTGAAACTGTTGTGGCACATCTTACTAAGTTAAATTGTATAGCTGCCCTGTTTACTAATAATGAGAGATCGCGCTACCTTTATTTACTCAAAATATTTCCGTTCTCATTAAAGGGTGATGCTAAGATATGGTTTAATTCCCTTGATCCTGGTTGTGTGCAAAGTCCCCAGGATATGATTTATTACTTCTCTGCTAAATATTTCCCTGCTCATAAGAAACAAGCTGCTTTGAGGGATATATATAATTTTGTGCAAATTGAAGAAGAGAGTCTCCCACAAGCTTGGGGGAGGCTTCTCAAGTTACTTAATGCTTTGCCTGATCATCCTCTTAAGAAACCTGAAATACTTGATATCTTTTATAATGGACTAACCGATGCTTCCAGAGATTACCTGGATAGTTGTGCTGGTTCTCTTTCAGGGAAAGAACACCGGATGAGGATGAAATTTTATTGAATAATATGTTGACAAATGAAAATAATTGGGCACCTCCTGAGCCAACTCCCGAGTCAGCTCCTGAGCCAATTACTGAGCCTATTCCTAAACCAACTCCGAAGAAGAGAGGTGTTCTATTTCTCATCCCGAAGATATGCAAGAGGCAAAGAAATCTATGAAAGAAAAAGGTATTAAAGCCGAAGATGTTAAGAATTTACCTCCTATTGAAGAAATACATGGTCTTAATCTACCGCCTGTTGAAGAAGTATATGATCTCAATTCTTTATTCACTGAAGAACCTCCTAATTCCGATATCCCGACACATGTAGTAAAGGTAAATTCTCTCTATAGATATGATAAAGCTGAAGTCCCTCCTACTAAAATTGATAGTCAGTGCTTGGATGAGTTTGATAACTTAATGTTTAAGCAAGATGACTTTAATGCTTATTTTGGTAGACAATTAAAACAGAATACCTTTATGATTAAACACTTGGGTGATTATATGGCTAATATTAGAGGTGAACTTAAACTTGTTAGCAAACATGCTTCTATGGTTACCACTCAAGTAGAACAAGTACTTAAAGCTCAAAAAGAAGTGCTTAATGAAATGAATAGTAAGAAAAATGATTATGCTGTTAGAGTGGCTACTAGAACTGGTAGAATGACTCAGGAACCTTCGTATCCTGAAGGCCACCCTAAGAGAATCGAGCAAGATTCTCAGAGAAATAATATAGATATGCCTAGTTCTTCTAAAAGGAAGAAAAAGAAAAATGATAGAACTGTGCAAACTTCTAGTGAACCTGTTGCTGAACCACCTGAGAATCCAAATGATATCTTTATGTCTGATGCTGAAACACAATCTGGTAATGAACATAAACCTAGTGGAAATGTTAATGATAATGTTCATGATGATGCTCAACCTAGTAATGATAATGATGTAGAAGTTGAACCTGTTGTTGATCTTGATAACCCACAATCAAAGAATAAACGTTATGATAAAAGAGACTTCGTTTCTAGGAAACATGGTAAAGAAAGAGAACCATGGGTTCAGAAACCCATGCCTTTTCCTCCCAAACCATCCAAGAAAAAGGATGATGAGGATTTTGAGCGCTTTGCTGAAATGATTAGACCTATCTTTTTGCGTATGCGATTGACTGATATGCTCAAAATGAATCCTTATGCTAAATATATGAAAGATATTGTTACAAATAAAAGAAAGATACCGGAAGCTGAAATTTCCACCATGCTTGCTAATTACACTTTTAAGGGTGGAATACCAAAGAAACTTGGAGATCCAGGAGTACCTACTATACCATGCTCCATTAAAAGAAATTATGTTAAAACTGGTTTATGTGACCTTGGAGCCGGTGTTAGTGTTATGCCTCTCTCTTTATATCGTAGACTTGACTTGAATAAGTTGACACCTACTGAAATATCTTTGCAAATGGCTGATAAATCAACTGCTATACCTGTCGGTATTTGTGAGGATGTGCCTGTTGTGGTTGCAAATGTTACTATTTTAACGGACTTTGTTATTCTTGATATTCCCGAGGATGATAGTATGTCTATTATTCTTGGAAGACTTTTCCTTAATACTGCAGGGGCTATTATTGATTGCAACAAAGGCAATGTCACTTTTCATGTTAATGGTAATGAGCATACGGTACACTTTCCGAGGAAACAACCTCAAGTTTATAGTATCAACTCTATTGGAAAAATTCCATCGATTATATTTGGAGGTTTTGAATTTCCTCTCCCTACTGTCAAGAAGAAATATGATATACTTATTATTGGGGATGTCCATATCCCCGTTGAGGTAACATAGTGTTATTCGAAATTTCTCCGGTTTCATGTTAATCGGAATGAGTTTGTTAACAAGACTTGATCAACCTTGTTAGTGGATTCCTTTTGATGAGCATGAGATGGATGAAACTAGAAGCACAACCTTCTGTACCCTCTTTATATTCTCTGTTATTTAGTAAAAATAAAGTAAAATAGTATTTTCCTGCCCCGTGGGCCCACGGTGGCCCTCCTCCACTTATCCCTGCACCCATCTTCTTCCTCTGCCTCACACAAACCCGAAAAACCAACTCAAACTCGTGTTCCAGCCGCTTTTGCTATGATTTTCGATCTCCTTGCTCAAAGCACCTCTCGCAAAACTGCTTGGGGAGATTGTTCCTTGGTATGTGACTCCTCCATTGGTCCAACTAGTTTTTGTTCTAGTGCTTTATTCATTGCAAATTTGGTGCTGCATAGGTGACCATGTTTTTGAGCTTGCATGTCAAATTCATATGGTTCCAAGTAGTTCTAATGCTTGATATATGCTCTAGGCACTTGTGGGAGTTGTTGCTATCAATTTTATTGAAGTTGGTTCACTTTTGTTTGAAGTTACTAAAAATTTCAGAATTTTTCAGAGAAAAACAATATGCTCAGGAAGATGTTCTAAGGTGGTTCTTCAAGGAAGCAAGGTCCCAGGCTTGCAATGCGTGATGCTGACGAGGAACCACCAAGAGACGCTCTTGTTAGGCCCTGTGAATGGCCTTCGGAAAATTTTATGAATCAAGTGGGAATTAAAGAAGAATTCTACGCATATTTGCGTAATGCTGGTCTTGAGGACTTTGAAGCTGATAAATGCCCCCAGTATCGTGATCTCACAAGTTCATTTGTGGGGAGGTTTGAGTTTTCGTCTTCGCGTAATTCTCCTTCAGTCATGTTTGACCTTTATGTCAAATCTTATACCATGGACTTAGAGGATTTCACTCTTGCATGCAAACTTCCATCTTGGGGTAGTATCGTGATCCCCTAAATCTGAATATAGAGACTTTCTTGCTAGAATAACTGTGGGGGGATCTAGAGATATAGCGCAAGCCACTATAGGGAGCATTCACTTTCCTGCTATACATTATTTTGCTCTCCTCATTGGTAGATGCATAAATGCTAAGGATGAAGCATGTCACATGTGTGCCCTCGATCTCAAGATTCTCGTAAGTGCTGTGTTAGGGACCAATCTTATCATATGGGAGCCATTGTAGCTCATAGGTTGCATAATAATAGACATAACGGAGATTTCTTTGGAGGAATTTATGCAACCCGCTTAGCTAATTTTCTTGATGTAGACATTCGTGAGGGTGATATGGAGTTACCTCCTGCTTATTTAGATCTTGATTCTATGTTCTCCCACCAGTTCATTGAGAGGACTGGACCACCTTTCCAGTATCGACTAATCTTTAACAAACGGCATGTTGTCCGTGTTACTCTTCCTGCTCCTGCCTTCTTTGATTTTCAGACGAGAGGAAGATATATTATTACCAGGGAGGAGGCAGATGAGTACAAGAGGAGAGCAGAGGCAACTCGACGCCATGTTGCAGCTCAGGAGGCGGTAGCCGCTGCATCGCAGTACGACCCCAGCTACACCTACGGGTATCGGCCAGGCTATCCCTGGCAATAGACCAACTTAGGCCAAAATCCTAAGCTTGGGGGAGTACGTATTTCTCACCGACATTACATTTATGCTCACACACACTCATTGCTAGATGTCGGTGCTCATACTCTTTCATTGTAATATCCATGCTAGTTTGTTTTCTTTTTCCTGCTCTCTTCTTGTGTGTTTAATAAACCTTAGAAGAAAAAAATAGTAGTAGTTTTTTTTCCTGCTGTAGTAGTAATAATTAAAAAGAAAACCCAAAAATATTTCCTGTTCTTCTTTTGCTTGTTGGGAGCTTTCCCGTGTAAATAGTTTTTATTTCCTTTCTTTTCTTTGGGGTCGAGGGAGAAGACCATGATTAAATTGTTGAAGTGGCTCTTATATGCATCATTGTTGATTTAACCAAGAGCCCATATTACTTGTCTTCTCTCTTGAGTTGAATGCTTGCAGATTCCAGCTTAGTCCAACGCACGTGCACTCTTATTATTATTCACACCGTTCGGACGTGCAAGTGAAAGGCCATAATGATGATATATGATGTACTTATTGGGATGAGAAAAGCTGGTATGAACTCGACCTCTCTTGTTTTTGTAAATATGATGATTCATCGTTCCTGATTCAGCTATTATGAAGTAAACATATTTGCAATGACATTTAGAGATTATAGTTGCTTGTGCCATGCTTGATTAGCAATGAGTTATAATGGTTTACCTTATGTACCAACATGCTATTGAGATGATTATGATGCGGTATGATAGGATGGTATCCTCCTTTGAATGAATTGAGTGACTCGACTTGGCACATGTTCACGCATGTAGTTGAATCAAATCAACATAGCCTTCATGATATTTATATTCATGGTGGATTATATCTTACTCATGCTTATATTCGGTGTAAATTAATTTTAATGCATATTTACGATCGTTGTCGCTCTCTCGCTTGGTCGCTTCCCGGTCTTTTGCTAGCCTTCACTGTACTAAGCGGAATACTGCTTGTGCATCCAAACTCCTTAAACCCCAAAGTTGTTCCATATGAGTCCACTATACCTTCCTATATGCGGTATCTACCTGTGCTCCAAGTAAATTTGTATGTGCCAAACTCCAAACCTTCAAATGAAATTCTGTTTTGTATGCTCGAGCAGCTCATGTGCAACTAGGGCTGCCTATATCTTCCATGCTAGGTGGGTTATTCTCAAGAGGAGTGGACTCCACTCCTCATTCACGAGAAAGGGCCGGTAACCAGGATGCCCAGTCCCATGATCCAAAAAGATCAAAGCAAATCAAAATAATTAAACAAAACTCCCCTTGGGACCCATTGAATGTTGGAGGCACTCGTTGTTTCGAGCAAGCCATGGATTGATGCTTGTGGAGGAGGGGGAGTATAAACCTTTACCATTCTGTTTGGGAACTGCCTATAATGCATGTAGTATGGAAGATACAGCCATCTCATAGTTGTTATGTTGATAAAGAAAGTATACCGCTCAAAATATAATTTATCTCTATTTCAAAATCGAGCTCGCACCTCTACAAATCCTCGCTTCCCTCTGTGAAGGGCCTATCTATTTACTTTTATGTTGAGTCATCACCCTTCTTATTAAAAAAGCACCCGCTGGAGAGCACACTGTCGTTTGCATTCATTATAATTGGTTTATATTGGGTATGACTTGACTGGATCTCTTTTACCATGAATTACAATGTTTAGTCAGTCCTTGATCTTTAAAGGTGCTCTGCATTTATGTTTTGCGGTCTCAGAAAGGGCTAACGAGATACAATTTCGTTATATCATGTTATGATTATTTTGAGAAAGTGTTGTCATTGGAGTTTTATTATTATGGCTTGCTAGCTGATTATATTATTGATATGAGTAATTGTGAGACCTACATGTTATTGTGAGTGTGGTTAGTTCATAATAATTGCTGAAACTTGAATGCTGGCTTTTCATGTTTACAACAAGAGCAAACAGAGTTTGTAAAAGTTTTTCTTTTTCTATTTCAGTTTGTAACCTGAATTGCTTGAGGACAAGCAAGGGTTTAAGCTTGGGGGAGTTGATACGTCTCCGTCGTATCTACTTCTCCATACACTTTTGCCCTTGTTTTGGACTCTAACTTGTATAATTTGAATGGAACTAACCCGGACTGACGCTGCTTTCAGCAGAATTGCCATGGTGTTGTTTTATGTGCAGAAAACAAAAGTTCTCGGAATGACCTGAAACTCCACGGAACACCTTAGAAAAAATAATAAAAAATCCTCGCCAAAGATGAAGACCAGGGGGCCCACACAATGCTCACGAGGGTGGGGGGCGCGCCCTCCAACCTGGGCGTGCCGCCCTACCTCGTGGGCCCCCTAGTGGCCCTCCGACGCCAACTCCATATATTGGCTTTTGAGGAGAAAAAAATCAGAGAGAAAGTTTCATCGCGTTTTACGATACGGAGCCGCCGCCAAGCCCTAATCTCTCTCTGGAGGGCTGATCCGGAGTCCGTTCGGGGCTCCGGAGAGGGGGATTCGTCGCCATCGTCATCATCAACCATCCTCCATCACCAATTTCATGATGCTCACCGCCGTGCGTGAGTAATTCCATCGTAGGCTTGCTGGACGGTGATGGGTTGGATGAGATTTATCATGTAATCGAGTTAGTTTTGTTAGGATTTGATCCCTAGTATCCACTACGTTCTGAGATTGATGTTGCTAAGACTTAGCTATGCTTAATGCTTGTCACTAGGGCTCGAGTGCCATGATTTCAGATCTGAACCTATTATGTTTTCATGAATATATGTGTGTTCTTGATCCTATCTTGCAAGTCTATAGTCACCTACTATGTGTTATGATCCGGCAACCCCGAAGTGACAATAATCGGGACCACTCCCGGTGATGACCATAGTTTGAGGAGTTCATGTATTCACTATGTGCTAATGCTTTGTTCCGGTTCTCTATTAAAAGGAGGCCTTAATATCCCTTAGTTTCCAATAGGACCCCGCTGTCACGAGAGGGTAGGACAAAAGTTGTCATGCAAGTTCTTTTCCATAAGCACGTATGACTATATTCGGAATACATGCCTACATTACATTGATGAATTGGAGCTAGTTCTGTGTCACCCTATGTTATGACTGTTACATGACGAAACACATCCGGCATAATTATCCATCACTGATCCGGTGCCTACGAGTTTTCCATATACTGGTTTACGCTTATTTACTTTTCCGTTGCTACTGTTATCATCACTACAAAATACCAAAAACATTACTTTTGTTGTCTTTACTTTTGTTACCGTTACCACCACTATCATATTACTTTGCTACTAAACACTTTGCTGCAGATACTAAGTTTCCAGGTGTGGTTGAATTGACAACTCAGCTGCTAATACTTGAGAATATTCTTTGGCTCCCGTTGTGTCGAATCAACAAATTTGGGTTGAATACTCTGCCCTCGAAAAATGTTGCGATCCCCTATACTTGTGGGTTATCAGCGTGCCGCCCACAGCACGGTCCATCTCACGCTGGTAGGCCTTCGATAGGCGTCTCATGCTGGCCAGCTTCTTGGCGCCCTTGACGAGCTGGATGTGGCATGCTTCCAGCATCTCGGCGTCGGCATCTTCTGGGATGGGCGCTGTCAGGTCTTGAAGTGCCGCATCGAGCGGGTCATGAGCACCTCCACCGGAGTGCTTGCTGTGGCCGATGACTAGCACCTCCGTGATGGCGCTTTCGCCGCTCTCTGCATGAGGAAGCGGCTCGTCGTAGACCACCACGTTGGTGGGGAATGCGTCAAGCGACGCAGTGTCAGAATCGACAAGTATCGGGTAAGTGGAGCCAACAGACTCCAAGTCTACAGCAGGCTCGTGGCGACGTGGAGCTGATTGAGGAGGCTGACGAGGCGGCTCTCAAGTCCATCATTGCCCGCATCGGGCGCTGGCTCGTCGGAGAGGCGAACCTCGCCAACAAGGTCGGCGAGGCCGCTCGCCGCGCAGGCGACCTCCGCGCCGTGCAGCGCGTCGGCGCAGACTCCGTCTGGCATGCCGGGCTAGCTGCGCTCGCCAGGGAGGAAAAGGGTTCCCGTCCAGAACAGATCTCCGGACGATGGTGCACCTCGCCCCATGATGGGCGCCAAATGTCGGGGGTTGGGTGCGACCTATGCCAATGGATGGCTTATCATGGTGGGAGCGAGTAGAATGTCGCCGGTGCCTGGAAGCGGGATAAGGCGTAGACACGAACGCCGGCGCACTTTACCCAGGTTCGGGGCTCTCCTAGGAGATAACCCCTAGTCCTGCTCTGCGGGATCTCCGCATGATCACTAAGGCACAAGTGGTACAATGGTGGTCCTTGAGTTGTTTGCTAGAGGTAGGAGAAGTCAAGGCTAGCTCCCTCCTTTCTCTATGGGTTGGTCTAGTTCTAACAGGTTGGGAACCCTTTGCATGGGTGCCGTGAGGGGTTTATATAGGCCTACCCCCCAGGGGTACAATGGTAATCCGGCCGGGTGTAGGGCCCGGTTGTCAGCCTCTTCGGCCGCTGGCTTCTCCGCCGCCTGGTGGGCCTCGCCGACTGATCTGGTACGGGGCCGACAGGCCGCCTCCTCCGCTCTCGGGTCTTGTCGGCTGCTGATCACTGTAGCCATGACTCTAATGACGCAGGCTTGGTCAGGGGATCATGGCTACAGCTCCGCCGCCTGGCGGGCGATTACTGTAGCCACTCTGCGTCTCGTCTGGTTAATGGCGCGTGGGTCCCGAGGAAGGGGCGGGCCAACTGCTGGGGGCCGACCTCCCACGGGTCCGACTGGTGGGGCTCTAGCCGTCTTCCGGGCTCTCGCTGATCGGTGGGGCCCGTCGTCCTTGGGCCGTACCGACAGGCCGTCGTGGGAGCAGGGCTCCGCCTGCTTGTGGTGATGTCAGGGGCGGCGTGGCAACAGCGCCGCGCCGAACGGACATCTCCGCCGGTACGGCGCATTGTGGCCACGCCCGTCCCTGGATCGGGGGGGATGTGCTATACTGTAGACACTCCTTGTCTTGTCTTTCTTGATGAGGGCGCGGGCTTCATTGGCGCCGCAGGCCGACTGCTAAGGGCCGGCTTCTCTAGAAGTCGCCAACTAGGAGTCGGCTTGTCTTGAAGTCGGTCTCCGGGACTCGGACGTCTTCGGGCAGCCAGCTATTCCTCCAGCCGGCCTCCAGAAGGCGGCACTTCATCTCGGCGCCTTGAGGGGCGCAACCAGCCCCGATGTCTTGAAAGGTTCTGGGCCTCGGGTTAGCCTACCCGTGGCCCATTACTCCGACAAACATATTAATCCAGTGCCTAGTGTCAGTTCCTGTTTTTTGCATGCTTTTTGATTCGCGGAAAAACCATATCAAACAAAGTCCAAATGCGATAAAATTTTACAAAGTTTTTTTTTTTGAAATATATGTGAATTTTAGGGACAAGAATCAATGCAAATGGAGGCCCATGTGCTTCGCAGGGTGGTAGGACGCCACTGATGGCTCTGATTTTATGCATTTTTAGAGCTCATTTGTTGCATGTCCTCTTTATATACCATGTTCCATTGAACAAAATAGTTGGCCATTATGCATGATTACCGGTTTTTGCACTTATCATTGTGAACATTGCACATTTAGTTTTTTATTTTGTTTTTATTAGTTTCCCTTGTTTTCTTGTGTCTACAGGTGTTTTGGAGCAACCTAGCTAGGACCAAGCGTGAGTAGTTTACCACAGACCTATGGGTCCATAGCTAGTAGCTAGATGGCTTCTTCTCTCTCTTTGATTCTCAATACCATGTCCTCCTGGATGTTCTTGGAGATCTATCCGATTTAATCTTCTTTTGCGGTGTGTTCGTCGAGATCCGGTGAATTGTGGATTTACGATCAGCTTATCTATGAATATTATTTGAATCTTCTCTGAATTCTTATATGCATGATTTAATATCTTTGTATTTCTCTTCAAATTATCGGTTTGGTTTGGCCAACTAGATTGGTTTTTCTTGCAATGGGAGAGGTGCTTAGCTTTGGGTTCAGACTTGCGCGATTTCACCCAGTGACATAGTAGGGGTAGCGAGACAAGTATTGCTTTGTTGCCATCGGGGATAACAAGATGGGGTTTTCATCACATTGCTTGAGTTTATCCTGCTACATCATGTCATCTTACTTAATGTGTTACTCTGTTCTTATGAACTTAATACTCTAGATGCAGGCAGGAGTCGCTCGATGTGTGGATTAATAGTAGTAGATGCAGGCGGGAGTCAATCTACTTGAATACGTACGTGATGCCTATATTCATAATCATTGCCTTGGATATTGTTATAACTTTGCGCTTTTCTATCAGTTGCTCGACAGTAATTTGTTCACCCACCGTATTATTTGCCTTCAAGAGAGAAGCCTCTAGTGAAAAATATGGCCCCCGGGTCTACTTTCCTCATTATATTTTCAGATCTATATATTAAAAATACCAAAAATACCTTGCTGCACTTTATTTATATTTACTTTAATTTACGTTTAAGTAATATTTTATATCTATCTCCATCAGATCTCACCTTTGCAAGTGACGGTGAAGGGATTGACAACCCCTTTATCGCGTTAGGTGAAAGTGTTTGATTGCTTGTGTAGGCGCATCTATTGAGGACTTGCGTGTTTCTCCAGCTGGATTGATACCTTGGTTCTTAACTGAGGGAAATACTTATCTCTACTGTGCTACATCACCCTTTCCTCTTTAAGGAAAAAACCAACGCAAGCTCAAGAAGTAGCAATCGTACTTGAGCATTGGATGTAGCTAATATTCGAGTGTGCTTCGTGAATGGATCAATGATTGAGCATGATGGGCTAGGGATAGATTTCTGTACTGTTGATATTTTGAAAGACATGGTTGCTTGAGTATTGAAATCTTCATGTCAAACTAGACTATTGATTTGAACCATCTAAAAGTCCAAATGTCCATGCTACAAAAGAAAAAGAATATGTGATGAACATGGTAGGAAACATTCCACATCAAAAAATCTGTTTTTATCATTTACGTACTCGAGGACAAGAAGGAATTAAACTTGGGGATGCTAATACGTCTCCAATATATATATATAATTTTTGATTGTTCCATGCTGTTATATTATCATTCTTGGATGGTTTACAATCATTTTATAGCAACTTTATATCATTTTTTGGGACTAACCTATTGACATAGTGCCCAGTGCCATTTGTTGTTTTTTGCTTGTTTTTTACTTCGCAGAATATTAGTACCAAATGAAGTCCAAATGCCACGAAACTTTTTGGAGATTTTTTTGGACCAGAAGACACCTTGGGGGCCAAGAAAGTACCAGAGGGGGCCCGTGGGGGGCACAACCCACAAGGGCACGCCCAGGGGGGTTGTGGTCCCCACGGAGCACCCCCTGCACCGCCTCTTCACCCTATAAATCTCCAAATATTCCAGAAACCCTAGGGGAGATGTCGAAAAACAATTCCAGCCACCGCAAGTTCCAGAACCACGAAATCCAATCTACACCATCATGGAGGGGTTCGTCATCCTCATTGGTGCCTCTCCGATGATGCGTGATTAGTCGACCATAGACCTACGGGTCCGTAGGAAGTAGCTAGATGGCTCTCTCTCTCTCTCTCTCTCTCTCTCTCTCTCTCTCTCTCTCTCTCTCTCTCTCTCTCTCTCTCTGATTCTCAATACAATGCTCTCCTGGAGATCGATTTGATGTAATGACTTTTTGCGGTGTGTTTGTTGGGATCCGATGAAGTTTGAGTTTATAATCAGATCTATATCCATGAAAGTTATATGAGTTTCTTTGTTCTTTTATATGCATGATTACTTATAGCCTCGTATTTCTTATTCGAATCTTTGGTTTAGTTAGGCCAACTAGATCGATTTTTCTTGCCATGGGAAGAGGTGCTTTGTGATGGGTTCAATCTTACAGTTTCCTTTCCTAGTGTCAAAAGGGGCAGCAAGGCACGTATGTATCGTTGCTATAAAGGATAACAAGATGGGGTCTATTCCTACATGAATAGATCTTGTCTACATCATGTCACCGTTCTTATTGCATTACTCCGTTTCTCCATGAACTTAATACACTAGATGCATGCAGGATAGCGGTCGATGTGTGGAGTAATAGTAGTAGATGTAGAATCATTTTGGTTTACTAATCTTGGACGTGATGCCTATATAATTATCATTCCTTGCATATCGTCATAATTATTTGATCTTCTATTAATTTCCAGAAAGTAATTTGTTTACCCACCGTATGCTATTTTCTCGAGAGAAGCCACTAGTGAAATGTACGGGCCCCGGGTCTATCTTTTATCATATTGCTTTCCGATCTATTATTATTCACTTTTATTTCCAGATCTATTATTTCAAAAACCCCAAAATACCTTGCTGCACTTTTTCTTTATTTATTTTATTTTGTGTTATTGCGAGATCTATTTATCCAAAATCATACAAACCAATCTATGTTTTGCCCGAGGAGGGATTGGCAACCCCTCTTACGCGGCGGGTTGCAAGTATTTATTCTATGCGTTCAGGTACCATTTACATAGGTTGGCCTGGCCTCCTACTGGATTGATACCTTGGTTTCATAACTGAGGGAAATACCTACTGTAGCTGTACAGCATCATCCCTTCCTCTTTAGGGAAATACCGACGCGGTTTCAAGGCGCATCAAAAGGAATTTCTGGCGCCGTTGCCGGGGAAGATCAAGTCAAGATCTATCAGGTTCCTAATCACAAATCTCATCTCCTTCCAATTTACATTATTTGCCATTTTCCTCTCATTTTCATCACCCGCACATCACAAAAATTTGCCTTTTTTGTTCGCCTTTTCTCGTTAGAACTCTTTTTGCTTGCAATCATGTTTGCGTAGTCATGATGTCTCAACGAAAGTATTATGATGTTCCTTACCCCAATGTTTTGCTTGAGATTGAAAAAAGTACCAAGGAATATATGACTACACAATTTGATCACAATAAATATTTTGCCGAAGAGCTTAAAGAACACTCTGTTGTGCTTGATGCTATAAGGAAACAACATGCTGCTGCCAGTACAGAAGTTTCTAATCTCCAAACCAAGTATGCTCATGCTTAAAATTTGATAGGTAAAATATCCGATGCATAAGCTATGCTAGTAAATCAAATGGCCGCTAAACCAGTTTTGCTAGAGCATAAAAATGATGAAGATCTTAAATGATTGGTGTTTCTGCTATTGATTCCTTGTTTAGCAATGTTAAAATTGATGATAAAGGGACTGGATAAGAGTCAACTTTAGTTAGAGGGCTTCCCAATGATTCGGAGGGTGAAAATCTTGACAAAAAATTTGATAAAAGTGGTTTTGGAGAGGTCAAAACTTTAACTAGGGATGTGCCCACTCTTTCAGATTACAAAGACTTTAATTATGATAGTTTCTCTTTGATTCTTTGTTCCAATCCATGATCAATTCACCCCATGCTTATGAACAAAATATAGCTTTTACTAAACACATTGTTGATGCCATGATCAAAGCTTTAGAAGGAAAGTTGGAATTAGTGATTTCAATTCCTAGAAAATTACATGATTAATGGGAACCTACCATTAAAGTCAAAATTAAAAATTATGAGTGTTTTGCTTTATGTGATTTGGGTGCTAGTGTTTCCACAATTCCGAAATCTTTATTTGATGTGCTTGGTCTCACCAATACTGAAGAGTGTTCTTTAAATTTGCACTTGGCGAATTCTACTATTAAAAAGCCTTTGGGAATAATTAATGATGTTCTTTTTCTTGCAAATAGGAATTATGTGCCCATAGATTTTATTGTTCTTGATATTGATTGCAATCCGTCTTGTCCAGTTATACTTGGTAGACCGTTTTTACACACTATAGGTGCCATGGTTTATATGAAAGAAGGCAATATTAAATTTTAATTTCCACTAAGGAAGGGTATGGAACACTTCCCTATAACAGGAATTAAGTCACCATATGAATCAATCATGAGGGCAACCTATGGATCGAAAACCAAAGATGACAAATGATAGCTAGGGGCATAAAACACAATCATCAAACCTATTGCGGAGGCAACCCAATGAATAAAATTTATTTCTGCCTTTTTCTTTATGTTCTTGAGTGTTCGCACAATTATGCTACTATTATGATTGTTTTTTTTTATGTTTTAATTAGTTTTTTGCCAAGCCAAGCCTTTAGGATCATGTTGGGTGATAGTTGACTTGATCTTGTTGAAAAACAGAAACGTATGTGTCGAGTAGAAGAATTTTGAAATATCACATAAGTGAATAAAGTTCATGAATTTTTTACACAAGGTTTATTTACAAATTTTCCATGTTTTCCTAATTTTTCATAATTTTCAGAGTTACAGAAATATGGTCAAAGTCTATATTACTACAGACTGTTCTGTTTTTGACAGATTTTGTTTTCGTTGCATTGTGTGCTTATTTTCATGTATATATGGATTGCATTGGGGGGGGGGTATAAGACATGGTAAAGTTGGAATACAGTAGGTATAATTCAATAATAAAATATGAATGGGTTTGCAACAATACTTTGAGTGGTGATTTTCTTTATTATACTAATGGATGTGACGAAGGTTTTGTTAAGTTTTGTGTGATTGAAGTTTTCAAGTTTTTGGTGAGATCACGATGGATGAAGGAATAAGGAGTAAGAAGAGCCTAAGCTTGGGAATGCCCATGGCACCCCAAGTTAATATTCAAGGAGAAACAAGCAACTAAGCTTGGGGATGCCCTAGAAGGAGTCCCCTCTTTCTTCTAACGACCATCCGTATTTTACTTGGAGCTATATTTTTATTCGTCACATATCATGAGTTTTGCTTGGAGCGTCATGTATTATATGAGTCTTTGCTTGTTTTGCTTTTTATTTTGTGTCAAGTATCCTTGATGGACACACTTTTTTTAGAGAGCCAAAATTATGCTATGATTTGTTAGAAATGCTCTATATGCCTCACTTAAATTTTTTGAGCTATGGAATTACTCTCATGCTTCACTTAGATTTGTTTGAGAGTTAGCAAATTTTTGGAGAAATTCTCTCATGCTTCACTTATAATATTTTGAGAGATGAAAATTTTTATGCTCATGTTCTTCACTTAAATTTATTTGAGCTTGTCAAAGCAATTGCAACATATGAAACTAGTCCCAAAGTGACAGATATTCAAGAGGGATATAATAAAAAAATTCATGAAGATCATTGGGCAAATTAAACTTGATTCTTTGTAATAGTTTTGAGATATGATTATAGTAATATGTGAGTCATGTTGGTGAGTAATTATGCTTTAGCAAGAATATTGGTGTTAAGGTTTGTGATTTCCTATGCAAGCACGAAAGTCAATAGTTATGCAATGAAATTACATCCTACTTGTGGTGCTTTATTCGGTGTTAGTTATGCTTAATGCTCGTTTATGAGATTTTTCGTTTCTTGGTTGGTTGCTTCTCAATCTTTTTGCTAGCCTCCACTTGTACTAAGTATAAATACTACTTGTGCATCCAAAATCCTTAAACCCAGTTTTGCCATATGAGTTCGCCATACCTACCTATATGCGGTATTTTGTGCCGTTCTAAGCATATTTGTATGTGCCAACTCTATTTTCAAAATGAATTTCCTTTTTGTGTGCCCGTACCGCTCATGAAGCGGCAGGGGTGGCTAATATTTTCCATTCTAGATGTGTTATTCTCAAGATGAGTGTTTATTTACTTTTTATTGCACGAGAGTACGGCGGTAATAGGGATGCCCAGTCCCAAAATAAAAAAATGAATTTACTTTTTGTTTTTAAATAATAAATTCCTTGGAAGTTTTGGTATGGACGGTACCCATGGATACGGCTAGCCATGGAGTGTGAAAGAATGGTGGAAAAGGAATAAACTTTATTTTATATTTGGGAACCGACTATGATAAATCTTGCATGGAAAGTGTTAGGAACTACTCGGTCGTTTTCGTTGACGGGAAAAGCATGCCTCTCAGAATGTTTTATCTCTCAATTTTTGCTTTGAGTTCTGGCACCTCTACAAATCCCTACTTCCCTCTACAAAGGACCTATCTATTTACATTATGCAATTTGTATTTTTACTTGAGTCTCCATCTTCTCTTATAAAGCACGAACTAAGGGGCACTATGATCGTTGATACGTCTCCAACGTATCTATAATTTTTTATTGTCCCATGCTATTATATTATCTGTTTTGGATGTTTTATTTGCATTAATATGCTATTTTATATTATTTTTGGGACTAACTTATTAACCTAGAGCCCAGTGCAAGTTTCTATTTTTTTCTTGTTTTTGAGCTTCACAGAAAAGGAATACTAAACGGAGTCCAAATGGAATGGAACTTCACGAAGTTTTTCCTTCTTCTGCCATTAGCTTTAGCGTGGTAATATTTAGTGTTACAATCGCCATCCTTAATCTCTCTATCTTTATACCTCTGAAGCCACTTCAATTCCACTTGTTTAAGCAATCTGTGTAATTGAGCCCTAAGCTCCTTCTGTTCATTTCTATCATGAGCAGAGAGCCCAAATTTTTCAGCATTCTTATCAATATTGTCTAATTTTGTTAAGATTTCTTTCCTCAATTTTCTATACCAGGCATCAGAATTCAAGATCCATCCTCTCACTTTTTGTCTAAATATCTTCATCCTCCTCTGCCATTGTTCAATAGTATTGCTAGAATAATGTGGAGACCAAATTTTATGAAAAAATTCTGTAAAACCTTCCCTCAACATCTAGGAATTTTGAAATCTAAAAATTGGAGTGAAGTTACTCTTACTTCCGGTATCTAAGACCAAAGGTGTATGTTTAGAAAGTTCTCTTTCTAAAGCATGCACTTCAGCCAAAAGATACTGTTCTTCCCAATCTAGTCATATTAAAATTCTATCCAGTTTCTCATATGTGGGGTTATCTTGGTTGTTAGCCCAAGTGAAGTTTCTCCCATTTAAAGGCAAGTCTCTCAATCCTGCCTGCTCAATAGTGGCATTAAAAAAAAGCTCCAGTGGTCATTTCAATGGGTTTGTTCTTTTCTGAGCTATTCCTAATGATATTGAAGTCATCTCCCATCACACATGGGGCAGCAACATTATCTTGGTAAACCTTGGACAATTCTGCTAAGTAAGCAGCTTTGCCTGCATTTTGTGCATCTCCATAAACAATTGATGAGATTCCGTTCAAATTTATCTTTCTTATCAAAAAGTAAAGTTCTAATAAAGTAGATGCCAATCTCAACATTGACAATGTCAAAACTATCATTATTGATACTCACTAAAATTCCCCCAACTCTACCTCTTGCTTGAGACCAATTCCAACTAATTTTTTCCCTCCACACAAATTGTGTAGTTCATTTCTAGTAAAATAAGTTTTAATAGTTTCTTGAAGCCCTATAAAATAAAATAAAAATTATTACAGTTACTCTCTCTGATAAAATTTATTTTGATATCAGGGCCCAACCCCCTTCACATTCCAAACCATCCCAATCATTTCTTTATTCTTTTCCCTCTATATTTAGTTCCCCCAAGAGAGACAGCAGGCTTCACACGGGTAAGATCTGGTGAGCCATTACTGCCTTTTTTACCACTAGTAAAAATATTCTTAAGATGAGAAAAATAGTCATCTCCAACTAAGCATCTGAATGGTCATCATCAGAGCATAATTCTCTAATACTCACATCACCTGTGTCAATGAGATTACTCTCTTTTGTTTCTGGGAAATCATTTTTCTGAATAATGTGAGTTTGAAAAATCCTTTCTAAACTATTCCACTTTAGCAATGATTTCCATATTTTGGTTAATCATGCCATTGGAGCACCCCAAATCGATGCTAATTTTCTCTGCCATAAATAGTAAAGATGAGTTGTGAGTATCTAAATCAGAATTCTTATCATAGTTATATTTATCAGCAGCTCTCTGTTTAGCCAGTTCTTCAATTCTGGCATCTTGCGTGTCTACCAATCTGCCACATCTACTTAAATTCTCATCCACATTGCTGTCTAACTCTTTCACCTCTTCACCCTCCTTGTTTGGAAAGTTGTCACCCCCAATCTGGTGCCAAGGGAGTCTAGAGACTCCTGACTAGCATCATAATTCACTGGCTCTACATAAGTATTACTAGCACAAATGCCCGTGCGTTGCAACGGGAAAAATCAGTTTATATTCAAGTTTATTTATAATAATATGTGCAAAAATACATTCGTTGTTCATGCAAATTTTAGTCAATATTATCGAAATAGGACATGGTAATCTTATAGAATATTTCTTTACCAACATCAACATACTTTCCTCCATGAAACAAAATAAAATTACGAACTTCTCCTTAAAAAAAATTAGGAACTCGGCAATACCGGTCACAAAATTCGGAGAGAGATAGCATACCTTCGCAACAACTATTATATTTTTGGGCTTGTTCGAGTGGGGATATTTTGATATTTTCTAGATTTTAAAAATATTGTACTAAAATAGTGTTTGGGACTCACCAGGGTTCTTGTTAAAAACAAAGTCATATATGATATTTATTTTTTTGTTAACATTCTTAGTTTCACCGACAACTCAACATGGACAAAGAAAATCCCCAGCGCAGCAGGAAGCAGGCCTTGCATTAGAATTTCAACAACTGTGGTTTTGTCGGGCGTCAAAAGCTCACAAAAAAATTCAGGTTTAGCCCCCTATGCCAAAGATACTACTGTGACCTTGTGGAGTCAGTGTGACTCATTCTTTTTTTGAATGGCAACTCATATTTAGTTGGGCAAGCTCATCCCCTCAATTCGCTTTCCTTATTTATATTTACTTTTCCAAAGGTGGCATGATTTTTCCCTCGATTATTTTCCTTTTCTCAATTTCCTTTCCTTCCTTGAATTATCCTTTCTTTATTTCCTGGGACAACTCCTTGATAATCAGGAAACTTAAATATGTATATAAACTGGTTGTATTGTGTGCAAGAAGCTGGTTCCTATTCGGCGCCTTTAGCGCCCGTTACAGGCGTTTTCGCTAACGGGCGCATACCCCCCCTTCGCGCTGGGCTGGCCCATCTGCTCTTTTCTCTCTTCTGTTTTTCGCACAAAAAAGCGGCTACGGTGAGACTCGAACACAGGACCTGCGCCTCAAATTAGTTCGCACTTACCATCCCACCACCCGATTCTCACGTGACTACTGACATCGTTTCCTTCTATTATTCTCTACTTTTCTTTTTTTCTTTTCTTCTTAAATCTCCTTCCTGGTTCGATGTTATTCTAAAAAATTCGTGACTATTTCTTAAAAATCGATGAACTTCTTATCAAATTCGATGATCCTTTTTCAAAATTGCTGAATTTTTCTTCAATTCGATGAACGTTTCTTTGAGTTTGATGAACTTTTCTGAAAAATTGATATGAACTTTTTTCAAAATTGATGAACTTTTTTTCAAATTTGATGAACTTTTTTCAAGTTTGATGAACTTTTCTTCAAATTTGATGAACTTTTTTGAAAACTTTATATGAAGTTTTTTCAAAATGGATGAACTTTTCTTCAAATTTGAATGAACTTTTTTCAAACCCGATGAACTTTTTTTAAAATCGATGAACTTTTCTTCAAATTTGATGAACTTTTTTTCAAAATTGATGAACTTTTTTCAAACTCGATGAACTTTTTTATAAATTGATGAGCTTTTCTTCAAATTCGATGAACTTTTTTCAACATCGATGAAGCTTTTTTTTAAGTATGTGAATTGTTCTTAAAAAATGATGAACGTTTTTAAATTCATGATTTTTTCTAAATAATTCAAACTTTAAGTGATCTAATGGTGGGAACTGTGCAATAAATAGCGCAGCCGCACTGTTCTTATAAGGTTGGTGCTCTATATCAATCAAAAACGTGCAGTTGGTGTACTGGTTAGCGAACCTGGCACGTAGAATGATTGACCCGAGTTCGAATCTTGCGGTAGGCATGTTTTCTGCCGCTTTTTTTTTACTAAAGGTTCGCTGCACAGTACGTTCACGAGCCGCCCCAACAGGGCGCTGCGTGGGCGCCAGGGACCTGTTCGGGCGCATAAGGCGCCGAACAGGAGCTCTCGTGCAAGAAACCGAGGTGGGACTAAACAAAACCAACCTTTGCGTCTCTATCTAACACAAAAGTGACGTAGCCCATGATGAAACGCTTATTTTTTGCATGGGCTGCCAGTGTAGTTGGGCTGGCTTATAGCACGCGGTAGACCTGGTAGCTGGGCCAGCTTACAGCGCACGATTCAGCCGTGTTTAATTTAACGGGCTGAGGCCCAGCCAAGCGATGGGTGAACAGACCAGAAGCCAGAAAACAATCGATCGTGACGTACGAAGGCGCTCTTGACTTACGAGAAAAGGAAAGACGGACGGAGGAAAATACGAAAAAACGGGACGAAACAAAACGGGACCAAATTAAGAATACCTATTCCCTGTTTTCCTCCTGTCCCTGCCGGCTGGAAACCCTAGCCGCCGCCAGGAGACCCAATCTTTCAGCGCCATCCTCCGGCGGCTCCCCTCTGCCGGCGACCTCGGTCGTCGGTGGTGAGGGGGGTCGCCGGATCCACGCGTGTGGATCGTTTTTACTTCCTCGTAGTTTTAGTTTTAGGTTGTTCATCGTCTTTGTTTCGACGGCGACGATGACAATGCTGAATAAAGATTCTTCAGATCCTTCCTTGACAAGGCCATTGGTCCTATGGTTGGGGATGGATTTGGAAACCAGTCTGTTCAAGCAAGGATGGCGTGGCGGCGGCGGCATCCTCGTGGTGGACCCGTGTCCTCGGGCTCCGCCGTTGCGACGGCGTTTGCTCCAGCGTCGGCGCGGAGCTTGGGTGGTAGTCCAGGAGCGGATGCAGATTGTGGTCTGCATCGACGACATCTGGAAGACGGAACATGTGCTGGGTTCGTGGTTCGTGGATGGCAGGTATGGTTTCCTTCCGCGACGTCTTAGTCGCTGTGGGGTGCCAGATCTGGAGTTCGATGGCGTGTCCGGGGTGTTGCCCCGGTCTGATTCGTTTAACGGTAAGGGCTTCACTTTTGGTGAGCCACCTTGGAGGTCCGCAAAGCTGCATATCAGCGATGGAGCCGCGTCGAGCTCGGGTGAGGAGGTGATCCATCATTCTTTTCTTCGGTGGCTGCTGTCGTGGTGCCGGAGGCAGGTGATGGGCGTTGGTGTCAAGCTTAGAGATGTTCTGCTATCTTTTCAGTTTTGTCATGTCGGTTCTTACGTGACTTGTACTTTAATCTTTATGATATGAATAAGACACGTATTACCATGCAAAAAAATACCTATTTCCTTTAATAATAGGTATAGATATAGATTATCTTCTTCCTTGTTTGGAATCCAACTATCTAACTCTCTTGGAAGTGTAGTTCTTAGCAAGGGCCATAAAAACGGCAAAGTTCAGCAAAGTGATGGCGAGAACGAGCACGAAGTAGTAATCTAGATGCCCATCATCCAATTCCGGAGGAAACCATCCCGTCTAGGGATGGCAATGGGCATCCATTACCCGCGTACCCGGCGGATAAAAACTCTATTAGGGCAAGGGTATGTGTCAGAAAAATACCCATGGATACACAAATGGAAAAATTTAAAATCCATTGGGTATAGCGGGTACGAGTATGGTTTAGTACAACCCATACCCGTGTACCATGGACCCGCATATAATCTGATTAATTGGCAATAAATATTATTTATCAACATATTAAATGATTTCTCTTAAAAACATATTAAATGATTTTTACATAAATACTGCAGCTAGCCCAAACGAAGCCACAAGCCCACAATCAGAATCCCATAGGTGATACGTATCTAGATGATTGATTCTAAAAAGACGTATTTAGGTGATTGATTGATGTCCAAAATTGCCTCCTTCCTTAATTGCTATATCAGCGTGATTGGCAACCAGAATTACCTCGCAGGCTCGCATCAGCCAGATCACATCTTCTCGCTGCCGCCTACCACCGCTAGCGCCTCCGGCCGCTTGCTGCCTCGCACCACCACTCCGTTCATGTCCTCCAGAGCTCGCGCGCAGGAGCTGCAGCTCTGCGACCACCATGACCAGGAGCATGGCACGCCTACCTCGAGGGCAAGCCCAACCCTATTGTCACATGGTGCATTCCACCTCTGCATGCCAGGAAGGAATCAACTCCCCGGCCGAGTCAAGGTCCGCCACCTCATGCTCTGGGGTCCAAGGAGTAGCACTGTCACAGCACTACGTCTGAGACGTCCGTGAAGTAGCGACGCCCTAGCCTGCTTAGCAATGGTCGATCTGCCGCTGCCGCTAAGCACAAGAACACGAGTAAGGCTATTTTGGCTAGGTGAGTTCTGATTTTGTTTATGATTTTACGATAACGAGCATGTATCGTATAATTAGAATATATTTGTTGAAACTATAGGCACGCCTAGGTCGGCACGCAAGCAACCGATTAAGTATGAAATATTTTGTTTCCAACAACAATTATTTGTGTATGTATGTTCTGTGATATATTCATGTACATCAGTACACATTACCCTTGATTGCTGCATAGAGATGCATGATTTTTTTTGCGAGAATAGAGATGCATGATATACATGTAAATATGAAATTTTGTGTGTGATGATTGAGTACAAATATTTTATTTTCACAGAAATATGTTTTTGGTATATAGATGATGTGATCTATTCATGTACATGAACATTGATTTTTGCAGTGATACAAGCACCAACATCCAAGTAGATGTTCATTTTGAATCGGTCGATGATACGTCTGCCCCAATGTATGAAGATGAAGACCGTGTTGTTATACAAGTTGTTGTTTATGATTATGTAGTTCTCCAATTGATGTGTTGCAAATCTGGGTAATTTTATCCATGGATACCCATTTACCCTGTCGGGTGATGTGTATGGGAAAAAGTTGTATCCATCAACGAATATGAGTATGGATGATGGGTAAAGTTTGAAGTGACGGGCAACGGTATGGGGTGTCTCCACCCGTACCCAAACCCGGCGGGTGCCATCTCTAATCCCGTCCTGCCCCCAGCCGAGGTGACGGACGCCACCAGCGTCACCAGCTGGGAATTGATCATATTCCCGAGCGAGATGGATAGGAAGTAGAACGCCGTCGACGCGCCCCTCATCGTCTCCGGCGACTGGTGGTAGAAGAACTGCATCTGCCCCACTGAGAGCGACGCGTCCGAGACCGCCATCACGGCGTACTGCGGCAGCAGCCACGCTATGCCCATTTCGGCCGCCTCCTGGTCCCCGGCCATCCGCAGCCTGCGCGCCTCGGTGCACGCGGCAACGGCCACCGCTCCGGCCGCCGTGGCGTGCCCGAGTCCCATGAGCTGGAGCGGCGTGAACGCCACGGATGGCGCGACCGCCCTGTTGTAGAGCGTGACGTAGGCGGCGACGAGCACCGTCTCGATGGACGTCAGCGACGCGGCCGGGACGGAGACGGCGCCGCCCGCGATGTGGGAGTCCGTCTTGGTGCCCTGCTGCACGAACGTGGTCTGCGCCTGCGTGTTGGCGACGAAGTAGACGGCCGAGGTGACCCATATCGGGATCAGCCGCAGCAGAGTCTTGAGCTCCTCCACCTGGGTCACCGTGCACAGCCTCCATGGCCGGTTCAGGTCGCCGTCTTCCAAATCCTCGGCCGTGACAATGGCAGCCTTGTCCAAGCTCCTGATGGGCGCACACTCGCAGAGCATTTAGTCTGAAACTCTGATTAAAATCAACACTTTCATGCCTCATAGGATCTACCTGAACTGTTCGGTGTGCTGCAATCGTTCGTGCAGCGGATGCAGCAACGTGTTCTTGACACCATCCTCCTCGTACAATTCAGTGGCGTCGTCAGGTACCGCCAGGTTTACCTTGCGAGAGAGCGCGACGAGCACTTGGAGCACGCCTTTAATCGGGCTGCCCGCCGGAGGCACGAGCCGGTACATGGGCGCCGTCGCGGCGAGGCCGACGACGGCGACCACGACGAACGACGCGCAGATGCCGTACCCGAGCCCCCAGTTCACCTTGTCCTCTACCCAAACCAGCAATGTCCCCGCGGTCAGCATGGCCACGTTGGCCACCGCGTAGTACCAGCTGAAGTAGGACGCCTTGGCCTCCCGTCCCGACGTGTTCTTGTCATCGTCGTCGTCGAACTGCTCCGCGGCAAACAAGATGAAGACGGCCTTGAACGCGCCGATCCCGACGCCGCACAGGTATATGCCCGAAAAGAAGACTAGCTCTTGGCTAAGCGTCGACGGTGCGCAGTACGCGCTTGGCGAGCACCGCGGCGGCCTCAGAGACGGCAGCGTAGCTGACGTGGTGACCATGGCCATCCCCTGTTAATTTTGGGTTGTTAGTCAGAGTAGCAGGGTTGCCGTGCCGGCCGGTGCTAATGCAGAGGATCCATCACTTACGACGACAGAAATGGAGAGGCCGATCAAAACCGCCTTGTGTTTTCCCCAGTAGGAGTCGGCGACGGCGGCGACGAGCAGGGGCATGAGGTAGCTGACCCCAGCCCAAGAATTCACGGCCGTCACATTGGATGCGCTGTCTCCATGGAGAACATCCTGAAGATAGACAATCAAGTTCAGGTAGACCCCGTAGAAAG
The DNA here is from genome assembly GCA_021605205.1 of Aegilops longissima. NCBI lineage: Eukaryota > Viridiplantae > Streptophyta > Magnoliopsida > Poales > Poaceae > Aegilops > Aegilops longissima. The sequence continues at coordinate 714,315,751 of CM038677.1, forward strand.
CACTGACCTCCAGGAACTGCAGGCCTGGCACACATCAACATGGATTTTGTTAGCTGATTGAGTCAGGTCGAACTTCAATCTCTATCTCTGCTTCTCTACTACTATTAAACAATGAAACAAGAACTTTCTTACACGCACCCCGCAATTAGTCCCACAATAACGCATGAGCCGATCAGCACCACACGATTAGGCCAATAAGTCTTCATCTAACAGCCATCATTAATATGATATCTCTGCGGTGTGCATTTAACATTTTCCAATGACTGAGCGTACTTCATCAGGAGAGTAGTAGTCGAACAACCAGCCCCGTGTCCCCTACAATCACGGAAATCAGATTGCAAACTAACAACCAGCCCCGCGTCCCCTACAATCACGGAAATCAGAGATCGCAAACTAAGGAAACTTCACACCCTTGACCTTGACCTCGCCGTCTGGCACAGACGCCGCCCACCAACAGCGTCTCCTGCCCGCACGGTGACCACGCCGCACTGCACCGTCTCGTCACCTCCGTGCACGATCGCCATCACCGATTGTTGCTGCTCGCAGCGTGGCATCCGTCCTGCAAGATCGCCAGTGCCCAGGAGAGAGAGCCTGCCCCGGTACCCACACCGCCGTGCCCGCCCTGCACTGGCACCCGCGCCGCCGCGCACACGCCAGCCAGGGCAATGCGCCAGCGCCCGTCGCGTCCCCTCCAGCCAGGCACACGCAACTGTGATTCTTCCGAGGTCTTCTTCAGGTTCGACTTCTTCTTTTGACCTAAAAGGACGGTGTAATATGTTTACAGAGAGGAAACGTATATTGCTTATCTGCTTATCAGTAATAGAAAGCTTGCATCCGATGTTGATGTTCATGATTATATGCACATAATCGATGCTTTTAACAATTTAGTGACATGAATATTCTGGTAAGTGGAAAGACGTAAACATCACAATATGGCCAAGGTAAGAGTGTATTAAGAGCAGACTGCAGACATATGGGTATACCTCCTAATTCAAGGCAATCGACATTTTGTGTTTTTTGTATGTCCCCATTAGTTGCATTACAAATGAGGTGTCTCCACAATTAAGAATAAAAGTAAAAATATGCACGTAATGAAAGTGCAAGATCATGGGATCCAAGCAGTCAATCTTTTAAGACTTGACCATTAGTATATGTGAAAGTATACATACTCACTATGAGGGTAATGAAGCTGGATTTGTGTTGTAAATTGCCTTTACTATATCAAGTAAAAACAGGAAAGTGACTTTACTATGTCAAGTTCCATCAACATGAACACCAACATAATCGTTCTAGAAAGTAATATAGCATCTATCCAGCTCCAGGATGTTACAATGAATTGTATAAATCTGTATAAACCCACTTTTGCACACATGATGATTGATAATGTGCATGATTATTTAAACTGAAAACATCTGGAGTACACGTGATCCATTCTAATTCTGGAAACTAAAGAAGTCGCACTTCCCGCTTCCAGAGTGCAAATGGTGCATTTGAATGTCTGTTTGTTGAACCTATGCAACTTTGGCATATCCTTTTTTTCATGTGCATATCCTATTAGGTGAGAGCATAAAAAAGATTGTGTTGATCTATCATGAACTGGTTTAGAATATACGTTTTTGTAGTACTAATGCTTCTCTACTACTATTAAACAATCAAACAAGAACTTTCTTACGCGCACCCCGCAATTAGTCCCACAATAACGCACGAGCCAATCAACACCACACGATTAGGCCAATAAGTCTCCATCTAACAGCCATCATTAATCTAATACCTCCGCGGTGTGCACTTAGCATTTTCCAATGACTGACCGTACTTCACCAGGAGAGTAGTAGTCGAACAACCAGCCCTGTCGTGGTTTTGTCACGACAAATGTCCTCTTGCAAGGACTTAGTCATGGAGCCATCGCAACTAGGAAGCTTAAAGGGGTTAATCGGGACAAGGGACACGAGAGAGGTTTGATACTAGTTCGGCCCCTTACGGTGAAGGTAAAGCCTACGTCTCGTTGGGTTGGTATTGCTAGGGTTTCGATGACCAGGGAGCGAGATACGCTATGCCTGGCTCTCGATCAGATGTTACCTGCCCTCAGCCGTCAGCGGGTCATCCCCTTATATACACGGGTTGACGCCCTCCGGCCTACAGAGTCCCGGCCGGCTCATAAACAGTGTCCGGCTCGGTGACTAGTTAATCCTGCCTTATAATACAAGTCATGCCATTACAACGGTTTATCACTACGGGCCTTAAGTCGCCCGTGGGCTTTAGACCCTTTATTGAACCGCCATCTTCTTGCTTGATCTTGGGCTTCATGTGATGAATCACCTTTTGCGTAACCCGGCCCCTCCTGGTCGGCTTACAAGAATAGTTATATCCCCAACATTAGGCCCCAGATTGATTTGAACCGGTTCATGTCAATCTTGAAATACCTTGAGAAAAAGCCTTTTGTCTGTGCAAAGGTTATAACCCGCCGTGACGTCATCTTCTGGATCTATGATAACCCGCCATGACGTCATCTTCCATTAAATTCATATTTTATTCCATCATATATTAACGGATCTTTATCTTTAATGATCATTCCGAAAATCGAGGCGTCGGAGTCGTTGGATAATGACGCCCGGCCTCCTCGTTTCTCGCGCCTTCTCAGTCGGCCCTTCCTTATAAATAGACACGACCCCAAGGTCTTTCCCATTCTCCCCTTTCTGCCGTCCTCTTCCTCTCGCCGTTCTTCTGCTTGCTCGAGCTCCATTGCCGCCGCCGCCGCCGCAGCAGAGCTCCGCATCTTCGTCGACCTTGGCCGCTGCATCGACCTGATCCGACCAGAAAACCGCGATGAACCTCCGCAGCAACTCTGCATCTGTAAGTTTCTTCCTCCATGTTCCTCAGATCTGCATCAAGATTTTCGAGTTCGTCGGTGTTCGTCACTGTTCGTCATGAACCTTGATAGATTTCACCTCCGCCGCCCTTTCCTGATCTTAAGACAATATAAACTGCCGCGGTAGCTGTTCCGTACCCATTTCGAACGCAGATAGATCCCTTTTCGCTTGCATATAGGCCTCATTCAAGTTTAGGAACTCATCTGTACTGGTTTCTAGGTCTAGAAATATTTCCTTTTCTGTACACCTGTTTGATCCAAAATAATATCTGCCAGTTGCGAAACTTGTTTGTGCGACACTTAGGCAAAATCTGTTTCTGTCAGATCCATTTAACTCTGGCGGCTCTTGTTGCCGGTTTAAAATAAATAATGTTAATCAACAACCTTGCCAGCTCCTGGCGGCTTAAAATAACTTAACTGTTTCTGATTCCCATAGCGGCTTAAATAACCAGATATAATTAGCCATATGTCATTAGGCCCCTTCATAAGCCGCCATATTGAAACGAATTTGAAATGTTTTTTCTCCGGGTTAAACTGAACCGGAAAATTTTTACTCTGTCATAGGTTTTTCATCTGCATAATGGCTCCCAAAGCTCCCAAAAGCACCTGTGACTTGTAACTGGGTCAGGTCCATCGTTACTGAGAACATCTTATCTGATTCTATCTGCCTGAGAAAGAAATTAGGTCTTATCGTGCTCCTGACCCGTCAGAGGAAAAGCCTCAGCCCAAGGAGGGGGAAGTGATCTTTTTACTGATCATATGAACCAGGGCTTTTCTCCACCCGGCTCAAAATTCTTCAGAGATGTTTTACACTTCTTTGACCTCAGACCTCAAGATATCGGGCCCAACTCCGTGTCAAATATTTGCAACTTCCAAGTCTTTTGCGAGGTATATCTTGGAGAAGAACCCAACCTGCCGCTTTTCAGGAATTGTTTTATTTAAACCAGCAGAATGAACGTGCCAACGGGCCCAGCCTGGAACTTGGTGGTATCTCCATTCAGCGACGGAGAGACTGCCTTTTCCCATATGCTGAATTGCCAAGCCATCCTAAGGATTGGAACCAGATGTGGTTCTATTGCCAGGACACTTCTCCGGCTGATGAGAACCCGCTGCCCGGCTTTCGTGCTCTGCGCCTTGAATCCAACCATCCACTGCCGGATAAGATATCTGCCGCTGAACGCCTACAGATTGCTCCTACCATAAAGAAAATCAAAGCTCTCTCGGGGAACGTCTTAGATGGCATTGATTTGGTCCGTGTCTGGATCTCATGGCGGGTGATACCGTTAAGCCGTCGCCCCGGCTTGATGTGCACATACACAGGCGAAAAAGATGACCCGCTACGTCATTGTCCTGATGACTTGCCTGATGACATGATTGAAGCCACGACCCAATCTCTTTTGAAAGAAGGCTCAGTGGTCAGTAACACCTTCGGCTTACTTCCCTTCTGCAAGAATAATCCGGCTCCTGCAGTAAGTTATCAATCTAAGAATTTTACTCTTTTTTGTGGAATGCCTTGCTTTTACTCATAACCTTTTCTCATTATTCACAGGCAAAGGATAACTTCTGGAAGGTCAAATATGATCATGAAGCTGCCAAACAGGCCAGAGCGGCAAAGAGAGCCGCAAGGAAAACCGCCAAAGCTGGAGCTCAGAGGAAGAAGAAGCCAAGTGCTTCAGATTTGCTCAAACTAGATGACTCCTCTCACAAGAGGTAATCCTTAACTCTCCTGATTCCTTTCCCATCATCTTATTGACAATAATTTTCTTCAGGGAGACACGGGCAATAGCCAAGCAGTTGAGGAAGAGGTAACTATAATTTCCTCCGACTCCGAGCCTTTGCCAAGGCAGAAAGTCCGAAGAGTGACCCGGAAAGTAAGATTTTCACATCCTTTAGCTTACCAAGATCCTCAATTTCTTTTGAAGCAACAGGCTCATGAGAGACGGAGGCAGACCCGGACCAGCAAAGACGCGGAACTCTCCTCCGGCTTACCTGACGTGACAAGGAAGCGCCGGGCTGAGGTTATCTCCGAATTACGTTCCTTTTTTCCTTTGGCGGGTTTCATTCGTCAACCCCTCAATTCATCTGACTCAAACTATCAGGATACTTCACCTTCTTCCGGCGAATCTATGCAATCCAACATGCCGGCTTTCAAGACTGCTCCAGGGTAATGTCAATATATTCATTTTCATGCTTATCTTACTCATGTATTTGTACTTAACCTTTCTGTTTTGCACACAGCGTACAAGTGAAGCCCAGCAAAAGGGCGAAGAAAAATAAGCCGGCCAAAGAGCCACCGTGGATCGACCGGAGGTTGGAACAACCGTTCCTGAGACCTCCACACATGAGCCGCCACCTGAACCGGCCCATGACATTCCAGCTCCAACCTCTGATCCACCTGCTGAACAAACTCTTAACAGCTTTGATAACCCGGAGGTTCCCAGCCCGGTAAGAACAGATGATCCGGAAGTTGAGATTCTCAAGACTCAGTTTGTTGAACCGGGAAGACCCACTATTCTTGCTAAGTGTTCTGCCAAGGAAGAACTATCAGAGTGCCGAAAAGCCAAGCTGGACGTCACTGATTACACTCATCTCAGCATTGGAGACATTGTTTCTGGCTATATAAGTCAAGTGCACAGCAGCCGTGATCTGGAAGTTGATATGGTGAAGCAAATCCATCAAAAATCTGAGGTATAACTCTTGTTAATGTTCCTTATTCCTCCTTTCTGTACCAGCCCCCAGGTCTATTGCTTATGAGAAAGAATATGATGTAGACTTAGAATCTGCTTAGCACTGCTTGGCAGACGCCCGACTTATGTTGTAATAATCGAAAACCGACTTGAAAAGAAGATAGTTGAACCGGCGTTGTATAATACTTTTAACTGCAATATGCATTAGCCCCCAAGTGCCAAGTATCTTTTGCTTGCAAAGTGCTTGGGACTTAAATTCCATGAACCCCCACAGTAATTTAGAGTGCTTCAGCATACATTAGCCCCCAAGTGTCAAGTACCTTTGCTTGCAAAGTGCTTGGGACTTAATATTGTATTATAACAATGCTGACTGTAGTCCGGCTTGATTCAGGCCACCATAAGTCAATTTGAGTCGGAGATTGCTGATTTGAAGAATCGCCTGGCAGTGCAAGAAACTGAAATCCAAAAGGCCAACTCCAAATTTGAGTTCAGCGTGTCTGAGCAGGAGAAACTGAAGAAAAGCTTAGCAGCTGATAAAAAGGCATGGGCTAATGAAAAAGCCTCCTTGGTCATGTTGGGCAACGTAGTAATTTCAAAAATTTTCCTACGATCACGCAAGACCATGGTGATGGCATAGCAACGAGAGGGGAGAGTGTCCGTCCACGCACCCTCGTGACCCGAAAGCGAAGCGTTAAAACAACGCGGTTGATGTAGTCGACGCGTCTCCACGATTCGACCGATCCAAGCACCGAACGTCACGGCACCTCCGAGTTCTGCACACGCTCAGCTCGATGACGATCCCGGACTCGATCCAGCAAAGTGTCGGGATGAGTTCCACAAGACGACGGCGTGGGACGATGTTGATGCTCCACCGACGCAGGGCTTCGCCTAAGCTCATGACGATATGACTTCTCCGGCGCAGGGCTTCGCCTAAGCTCATGACGATATGACCGAAGTGGAATATGGTGGAAGGGGCACCGACACGGCTAAGGAAAGATCCGTAGATCAACTTGTGTGTATGGGGTGCCCCTGCCCCAGATATAAAGGAGACAAGGGGAGGTGGCGGCCCTAGAGGAGGCGCGCTAGGAGGAGTCCTACTCCCACCGAGTAGGACTCCCCCTCTCCTAGTTGGACTAGGATTGGAGGAGGGGAAGAGGGAGGGCGCCGCCCCTTCCTTGTCCTATTCGGACTAGAGGGGAGGGGGCAGCCCACCTTGGCCTGCCCTTCCTCTTCTCTCATGGCCCATTAAGGCCCATAGACTTCCCGGGGGGTTCCGGTAACCTCCCGGTACTCCGGTAAAATCCCGATTTCACCCGGAACACTTCCGAAGTCCAAACATAGGCTTCCAATATATCAATCTTTATGTCTCGACCATTTCGAGACTCCTCGTCATGTCCGTGATCACATCCGGACTCAACAACCTTCGTGCATCAATACTTATAAACTCATTATGAACTGTCATCGAAACGTTAAGCGTGCGGACCCTACGGGTTCGAGAACTATGTAGACATGACCTAGAACCATTCTCGGTCAATAACCAATAGCGGAACCTGGATGCCCATATTGGTTCCTACATATTCTACGAAGATCTTTATCGGTCAAACCGCATAACGACATCGTTGTTCCCTTTGTCATCGGTATGTTACTTACCCGAGATTCGATCGTCGGTATCCAATACCTAGTTCAATCTCGTTACGTAAGTCTCTTTACTCGTTCCGTAATACATCATCTCACAACTAACTCATTAGTTGTAATGCTTGCAAGGCTTAAGTGATGTGCATTACCGAGAAGGCTCGAGATACCTCTCCGACAATCGGAGTGACAAAACCTAATCTCAAATACGCCAACCCAACAAGTACCTTTGGAGACACCTGTAGTACTCCTTTATAATCACCCGATTCACGCCAGACGTTTGGTAGTACCAAAGTGTTCCTCCGTAAACGGAGTTGCATAATCTCATAGTTACAGGAACATGTATGGGTCATGAAGAAAGCATTAACAAACTAAACGATCAAGTGTTAAGCTAACGGAATGGGTCATGTCAATCAGATCATTCAACTAATGATGTGACCTTGTTAATCAAATAACAACTCCTTGTTCATGGTTAGGAAACATAACCATCTTTGATTAACAAGCTAGTCAAGTAGAGGCATACTAGTGACATACTGTTTGTCTATATATTCACACATGTATTATGTTTCGGTTTAATACAATTCTAGCATGAATAATAAACATTTATCATGATATAAGGAAATAAATAATAACTTTATTATTGCCTCTAGGGCATATTTCCTTCAGTCTCCCACTTGCACTAGAGTCAATAATCTAGATTACAAAGTAATGATCCTTACACCCATGGAGTCTTGGTGCTGATCATGTTTTGCTCGTGGAAGAGGCTTAGTCAACGGTCTGCAACATTCAGATCCGTATGTATTTTGCAAATCTCTATGTCTCCCACTTGGACTTGGTCCCAATGGAATTGAAGCGTCTCTTGATGTGCTTGGTCCTCTTGTGAAATCTGGATTCCTTTGCCAAGGCAATTGCACCAAGATTGTCACAGAAGATCTTCATCGGTCCCGATGCACTAGGTATGACACCTAGATCGGAAATGAACTCTTTCATCCAGACTCCTTCATTCGCTGCTTCGAAGCAGCTATGTACTCCGCTTCACATGTAGATCCCGCCACGACGCTTTGTTTAGAACTGCACCAACCGACAGCTCCACCGCTTAATAAAAACACGATCCGGTTTGCGATTTAGAATCGTCCGGATCAGTGTCAAAGCTTGCATCGACGTAACCATTTACGACTAGCTCTTTGTCACCTCCATATCGAGAAACATATCCTTAGTCCTTTTCGGTATTTCAGATGTTCTTGACCGCTGTCCATGATCCACTCGGATTACTTTGGTACCTTCCCGCCAAGCTTACAGCTAAGCATACGTCAGTCTGGTACACAGCATTGCATACATGATAGAGCCTATGGCTGAAGCATGGGAACATCTTTCATTTTCTCTCTATCTTCTGCTGTGGTCGGGCATTGAGTCGACTCAATCTTACACCTTGTAACACAGGTAAAAACCTTTCTTTGCTGATCCATTTTGAACTTTTTCAAAACTTTATCAAGGTATGTGTTTTGTGAAAGTCCAATCAAGCGTCTTGATCTATTTCTATAGATCTTGATGCCCAATATGTAAGCAGCTTCACCGAGGTCTTTCATTGAAAAACTTTTATTCAAGTATCCTTTTATGCTATCCAGAAATTCTATATCATTTCCAATCAATAATATGTCGTCCACATATAATATTAGAAATGCTACAAAGCTCCCACTCACTTTCTTGTAAATACAAAGCTTCTCCAAAAGTCAGACAAACCCATATGCTTTGATCACATTATCAAAGCGTTTATTCCAACTCCGAGAGGCTTGCACTGCACCATAAATTGATCGCTGGAGCTTGCACACTTTGTTAGCACCTTTTGGATCGACAAAACCTTCTGGTTGCATCATATACAACTCTTCTTCTAGAAATCCATTCAAGAATGCAGTTTTACATCCATTTGCCAAATTTCATAATCATAAAATGCGCAATCGCTAACATGATTCGGACAGACTTAAGCATCGCTTCGGGTGAGAAAGTCTCATCGTAGTCAACTCCTTGAACTTGTCGAAAACCTTTTGCAACAAGTCGAGCTTTGTAGACAGCTTACATTACCATCGGCGCCGGTCTTCTTCTTAAAGATCCATTTATTTTCAATGGCTTGCCGATCATCGGCAAGTCAACCAAAGTCCATACTTTGTTCTCATACATGGATCCCATCTCAGATTTCATGGCTTCCAGCCATTTTATGGAATCTGGGCTCACCATCGCTTCTTCATAGTTTGTAGGTTCGCCATGGTCAAGTAACATGACTTCCGAATAAGATTACCGTACCACTCAGTGCGTATTTTACTCTGGTTGACCTCACGAGGTTCAAGAGCAACTTGATCTGAAGCTTCATGATCATCATCATTAGTTTCCTCACTAATTGGTGTAGTTGTCACAGAACCATTTCTTGTGATGAACTACTTTCCAATAAGGGAGCAGATCTGATTATCTCATCAAGTTCTACTTTCCTCCCACTCACTTCTTTCGAGAGAAACTCCTTCTCTAGAAAGGACCCGAATTTAGCAACGAAAATCTTGCCTTCAGATCTGTGATAGAAGGTGTACCCAACAGTCTCCTTTGGGTATCCTATGAAGACACATTTTCCGATTTGGGTTCGAGCTTATCTGGTTGAAGTTTCTTTACATAAGCATCGCAGCCCCAAACTTTAAGAAACGACAACTTTGGTTTCTTGCCAAACCACAGTTCATAAGGCGTCGTCTCAACGGATTTTGACGGTGTCCTATTCAACGTGAATGCGGCCGTCTCTAAAGCATAACCCCAAAATGATAGCGGTAAATCGGAAATAGACATCATAGATCGCACCATATCTAGTAAAGCACGATTCGACGCTCGGACACACCATTTCTCTGTGGTGTTCGGGTGGCGTGAGTTGCTAAACTATTCCACATTGTTTCAAATGTAAACCAAACTCGTAACTCAAATATTCTCCTCCACGATCAGATCGTAGAAACTTTATTTTCTTGTTACGATGATTTTCTACTTCACTCTGAAATTCTTTGAACTTTTCAAACGTTTCAGATTTGTGTTTCATTAAGTAGATATACCCATATCTGCTTAAATCATCTGTGAAGGTGAGAAAATAACGATACCACCGGCGTGCCTCAACATTCATTGGACCACAAACATCGGTATGTATGATTTCCAACAAATCAGTTGCTCGCTCCATAGTTCCGAGAACGGCGTTTTGGTCATCTTGCCCATGAGGCACGGTTCGCAAGTACCAAGTGATTCATAATCAAGTGATTCCGTAAGCCCATCAAGATGGAGTTTCTTCATGCGTTTTACACCGATATGACCTAAACGGCAAGTGCCACAAATAAGTTGCACTATCATTATCAACTCTGCATCTTTTGGCTTCAACATTATGAATATGTGTATCACTACTATCGAGATTCAACAAGAATAGACCATTCTTCAAGGGTGCATGACCATAAAAGATATTACTCATATAAATAGAACAACCATTATTCTCTGATTTAAATGAATAACCGTCTCGCATTAAACAAGATCCAGATATAATGTTCATGCTCAACGCGGCACCAAATAACAATTATTTAGGTCTAAAACTAATCCGAAGGTAGATGTAGAGGTAGCGTGCCGATCGCGATCACATTGACTTTGGAACCATTTCCCACGCGCGATCGTCACCTCGTCCTTTGCCGTGCTCGTCTATTCCGTAGTCCCTGCTTGAGTTGCAAATATTAGCAATGAACCAGATCAAATACCAGTGCTACTACGAGCTCTAGTAAGGTACACATCAATAACATGTATATCACATATACCTTTGTTCACCTTGCCATCCTTTTTATCCGCCAAATACTTGGGGCAGTTCCGCTTCCAATGTCGATCTGCTTGCAGTAAAACACTCGGCCAGGCTTAGGTCCAGACTTGGGTTTCTTCTCTTGATCAAGAACTTTCTTGCTGTTCTTTTGAAGTTTCCTTCTTCTTCCCTTTGCCCTTTTCTTGAAACTAGTGGTCTTGTTGACCATCAACACTTGATGCTCTTTCTTGATTTCTACCTCCATGCTTTTAGCATCGCGAAGAGCTCAGGAATTGTCTTAGTCATCCCTTGCATATTATAGTTCATCACGAAGCTCTTGTAGCTTGGTGGCGTGATTGGAGAATTCATCAATGACACTATCATCCGGAAGATTAACTCCCAGCTGAATTAAGTGATTGTTATACCCGACATTTTGAGTATGTGCTCACCGATGTAACTATTCTCCTCCATCTTGCAGCTATAGAACTTATTGGAGACTTCATATCTCTCAATCCGGGCATTTGCTTGAAATATTAACTTCAACTCTGGAACATCTCATATGCTCCATGACGTTCAAAACATCGTTGAAGACCGGTTCTAAGCCGTAAAGCATGGCACACTGAACTATAGAGTAGTCATCAGCTCTGCTTTGCGGACGTTCATAACTTCGGCTCAAGATCTCGCAGCAGGCTGTCACCCAGCGGTGCTTCCAGGCGTAATTTTTCGTGCAGCAATGAGGATAATCCTCAAATTACGGACCCAGTCCGTGTAATTGCTACCATCATCTTTCAACTTTGCTTTCTCAAGGAACGCATTAAAATTCAACGGAACAACACGAGCCATCTATCTACATTAAACATAGACAAGCAAAATACTATCGGTACTAAGTTCATGATAAATTTAAGTTCAATTAATCATATTAAAAAACTCCCACTTAGACAGACATCTCTAGTCATCTAAGTGATCACGTGATCCAAATCAACTAAACCATGTCCGATCATCACGTGAGACGGAGTAGTTTCAATGGTGAACATCACTATGTTGATCATATCTACTATATGATTCACGTTCGACCTTTCGGTCTCCGTGTTCCGAGGCCATATCTGTTATATGCTAGGCTCGTCAAGTTTAACCTGAGTATTCGCGTGTGCAACTGTTTTGCACCGTTGTAGATGGACGTAGAACTTATCACACCCGATCATCACGTGGTGTCTGGGTACTACGAACTTTGGCAACGGTGCATACTCAGGGAGAACACTTCTTGATAATTTTTAGTGAGAGATCATCTTATAATGCTACCGTCAAACAAAGCAAGATAAGATGCATAAAGGATAAACATCACATGCAATCAATATAAGTGATATGATATGGTCATCATCATCTTGTGCTTGTGATCTCCATCGCCAAGCACCGTCATGATCACCATCGCCACCGGCGCGACACCTTGATCTCCATCGTAGCATCGTTGTCGTCTCGCCAACTATTGCTTCTACGACTATCGCTACTCCTTAGTGATAAAGTAAAGCAATTACATGGCGTTGCATTTCATACAATAAGCGACAACCATATGGCTCCTGCCGATTGCCGATAACTTCGGTTACAAAACATGATCATCTCATACAATAAAGTATATCATCACGTCTTGACCATATCACATCACAACATGCCCTGCAAAAACAAGTTAGGCGTCTTCTACTTTGTTGTTGCAAGTTTTACGTGGCTGCTACGGGCTGAGCAAGAACCGTTCTTACCTCGCATCAAAACCACAACGATACTTGTCAAATAGACTCCGCTTTAACCTTCTCAAGGACCGGGCGTAGCCACACTCGATTCAACTAAAGTGAGAGAGCAGACACCGCCGGTCACCTTTAAGCAACGAGTGCTCGGGCGGTGAAACCAGTCTCGCGTAAGCGTCTGGCGTAATGTCGGTCCGGCCGCTTCATCTCACAATACCGCTGAACCAAAGTATGACATGCTGGTAGGCAGTATGACTTGTATCGTCCACAACTCACTTGTGTTCTACTCGTGCACATGACATCAACGCATAAAACCAGGCTCGGATGCCATTTGTTGGGGAACGTAGTAATTTCAAAAATTTCCTACGATCACGCAAGACCATGGTGATGGCATAGCAACGAGGGGAGAGTGTCCGCCCACCCTCGTGAGACCGAAAGCGAAGCGTTAAAACAACGCGTTGATGTAGTCGACGTCTCCACGATCCGACCGATCCAAGCACCGAGCGTCACGGCACCTCCGAGTTACGCACACGTTCAGCTCGATGGCGATCCCGGACTCCGATCCAGCAAAGTGTCGGGATGAGTTCCGTCAACCGACGGCGTGGTGGCGATGTTGATGCTCCACCGACGCAGGGCTTCGCCTAAGCTCCGCGACGATATGACTTCTCCGGCGCAGGGCTTCGCTAAGCTCATGACGATATGACCAAGTGGAATATGGTGGAAGGGGCACCGCACACGGCTAAGGAAAGATCCGTAGATCAACTTGTGTGTATTGGGGTGCCCCTGCCCCGTATATAAAGGAGACAAGGGGAGGTGGCGGCCCTAGAGGAGGCGCGACAAGGAGGAGTCCTACTCCCACCGAGTAGGACTCCCCTCTCCTAGTTGGACTAGGATTGGAGGAGGGAAGAGGGAGGCGCCGCCCCTTCCTTGTCCTATTCGGACTAGAGGGGAGGGGGCACGCAGCCCACCTTGGCCTGCCCTTCCTCTTCTCCCATGGCCCATTAAGGCCCATAGACTTCCGGGGGTTCCGGTAACCTCCGGTACTCGAAAAATCCGATTTCACCCGGAACACTTCGAAGTCAAACATAGGCTTCCAATATATCAATCTTTATGTCTCGACCATTTGAGACTCCTCGTCATGTCCGTGATCACATCCGGGACTCGAACAACCTTCGTGCATCAATACTTATAAACTCATTATGAACTGTCATCGAAGCGTTAAGCGTGCGGACCCTACGGGTTCGAGAACTATGTAGACATGACCTAGAACCATTCTCGGTCAATAACCAATAGCGGAACCTGGATGCCCATATTGGTTCCTACATATTCTACGAAGATCTTTATCGGTCAAACCGCATAACGATATCGTTGTTCCCTTTGTCATCGGTATGTTACTTACCCGAGATTCGATCGTCGGTATCCAATACCTAGTTCAATCTCGTTACGTAAGTCTCTTTACTCGTTCCGTAATACATCATCTCACAACTAACTCATTAGTTGTAATGCTTGCAAGGCTTAAGTGATGTGCATTACCGAGAAGGCTCGAGATACCTCTCCGACAATCGGAGTGACAAAACCTAATCTCAAATACGCCAACCCAACAAGTACCTTTGGAGACACCTGTAGTACTCCTTTATAATCACCCGATTACGTTGTGACGTTTGGTAGTACCAAAGTGTTCCTCCGTAAACGGAGTTGCATAATCTCATAGTTACAGGAACATGTATGGGTCATGAATAAAGCATTAACAAACTAAACGATCAAGTGTTAAGCTAACGGAATGGGTCATGTCAATCAGATCATTCAACTAATGATGTGACCTTGTTAATCAAATAACAACTCCTTGTTCATGGTTAGGAAACATAACCATCTTTGATTAACAAGCTAGTCAAGTAGAGGCATACTAGTGACATACTGTTTGTCTATATATTCACACATGTATTATGTTTCCGGTTTAATACAATTCTAGCATGAATAATAAACATTTATCATGATATAAGGAAATAAATAATAACTTTATTATTGCCTCTAGGGCATATTTCCTTCAGGTCACCCGGGCCGAGAAAGCAGAAGCGGCTCTCGCAGACACAACACTGAGTTAACTGGCTTAAAACACCATATATCTCAGATGACCTCAGCAATCTTCGATAAACTATCCTGCAATTTTAAATACTGCAAATCTTTTTTCGACAAGTATTTTGTCTGTCATCTCCGGCTCACCTGATTTTTGTTAATGCAGGCCCCAGGAGCTCCAATCTGAACCAGAATATGCTGACAAAGCTGAAGGCGGTTTACACATTGGTGGAACAACTGTACACCGGGTCACAACGCACTTTAGCCGTTGTGGCTTTGTCAAACAATGTGCCCACTCGCCTGGCTGACGTGCTGAAGCGACTTGCTGTGCTTCCTCAACGGGTCAAAGAATTGAGACGTGCTTCTGCAAGAGCCGGAGCCATAGCCGCCTTAAGCCGGGCTAAGGCATGGTTACTAGAGCTGGACCCGGCAGACATCTCTCTTGGATATCCAAGCTCTAAGGAGGATGGCACCCCCTTTGAGGAGAAGGATTTCACCGCCTGCGTGAAAGAAATATGCCCTGTGGCCACTCTGATCGGGAATGATACAGATCTCACCAAGTACCAGCCGGGTTATGATAGCCAAAATCAGAGGATCGCCACGCCACATTATGATGACGTCAACTTGACTCCTCCAATTGTAGCATACCTTCGCCCCCGAAGTCGATCCGGCCGGGTTAATTAATGATGAAGCTGAATTTGAAGCTTTGAGTGGCATTGACTGGTCATCATTAACCTTCCAGGACAGGGCAGCCGACGGAGGAGCGGAAAGGGGTGACCCGGAAGCTTCAGGCCAACAAAATGAATGATCCATCGGGCGTCTTATTTTTCTGCCTTGTAGAAACAATGATTCCTTATTCAGACTCGGGGAGTCTTGTAATAGGGTAGAAGAAAAACTTTATTTTGTCGTGCCATCGCGCACGTTTGAGGTGCTCAACACTTTTTTAAGCCGTCGCCGTTATCTTCTTCCGATTTATATTGATCTTCCGCTTTAGTTGCCCTGTGATCCTTTGATTATCTTGCCGGCTCGTGCGACCCGAATAATGAGGGTAAGTTTTTTGATCCTCATAAATGCTTTTAGAAAAAAGATATGCAAACCATCAAACAATTGTGATTCGCAAAGTTCTATGATTGATAGAAAAAATTCAAAGGCTTCTGGTTCGAATACGATCAGTAAACCGTTCCAAAGGGGTTAAGCTAAGATTCGGATACGATCATATAGCCCCAGTGGCTCTGGCGATGCCGATCAAGTGGGTATCGACAGCTATGTTCTCTTTGGTTCGAATACGACCTATGTTTGAACAGGAAGCCCCCAAGTGACCATAAGAGTTGTTTAATGACGCTGATTCGAATACGATCCACGTCAGACCCAAAGGGGTTAAGCTATGATTCAGATATGATCAAGAAGCCCCCAAGTTTGTTTGGCAGTATGCCGATTAAGAGGGTATCGACAGCTATGTTCTCTTTGGTTCGAATACGACCTATGTTTGAACAGGAAGCCCCCTAGTGACCATGGCTAGATTCAGATATGATCATAAGCCGCACCGGAGGGAAAGCCGGATTCAAATATGACCCGCTCCCTATTGGTTATCTCAAAATAATAAGGAAGACATGTAAAAATTTGAGGATGAAAAGGACAGAGGTCCTGCTTTATTGCTTTTCATAATATATACATCTCAAAATATATGTACATCCTAAGAACCGGTGGCTCAAGTATAGTAAGGCCGAAGATGAGCGATATTCCACGGCCGACGGGTCTCCTCCTACGACTTACGTGAATATTTGTGTTCTCGAACATCGATGAGGTCATATGACCCGTTGTTCAGGTTCTTGCTGACCACAAAAGGCCCTTCCCAAGGGGGAGATAGCTTGTGCATATCGGATTGATCCTGGATGAGCCGAAGCACCAAATCGCCTTCCTGAAAGGTTCTGGACCTAACCCGGCGGCTGTGGTAGTGGCGCAGGTCTTGCTGGTAAATTGCCGAGCGGGCTATTGCCAAGTGTCGCTCTTCATCCAGTAAGTCAAGTGCATCCTGACGAGCTCGTTCATTGTCAGCTTCAACGTAAGCCGCCACGCGGGGCGAGTCATGACGGATATCACTGGGCAGGACCGCCTCTGCTCCGTACACCATGAAGAAAGGTGTATAACCCGTAGATCTGTTAGGTGTAGTGTTGATGCTCCAAATCACAGAGGGTAATTCCTCCACCCAACAACCCGGCGTCCGCTGTAAAGGGACCAAGAGCCGGGGTTTTATACCTTTCAAGATCTCCTGATTGGCTCTTTCTACTTGACCATTGGATTGAGGATGAGCTACCGCCGAAACATCAAGCCGGATATGTTCTTGTTGACAGAACTCTTCCATAGCACCCTTGGAGAGATTAGTGCCATTATCAGTTATGATGCTGTGTGGAAAACCAAAGCGAAAAATCACCTTTTTCATGAACTGGACCGCCGTGGCTGCATCACACTTACTGACTGGCTCTGCCTCAACCCACTTTGTAAATTTATCCACCGCTACCAGAAGGTGTGTCTTTTTGTCCTTAGACCTTTTGAAAGGCCCGACCATATCAAGCCCCCAGACTGCAAACGGCCAAGTAATTGGAATCATCCTCAATTATTGAGCCGGGACATGAGCGCGTCATGAGAATTTTTGACAACCGTCACATTTACTGACCAGATCTTCCGCATCAGCATGAGCCGTCAGCCAGTAAAAACCATGACGG
Organism: Aegilops longissima; assembly: GCA_021605205.1. Classification (NCBI taxonomy): domain Eukaryota; kingdom Viridiplantae; phylum Streptophyta; class Magnoliopsida; order Poales; family Poaceae; genus Aegilops; species Aegilops longissima. The sequence goes on from CM038677.1 coordinate 714,333,261, forward strand.
AAAGCTTTGGCCACAAGAGACTTTGATCCGGTGTCGGAGTAAATTACCACGGGTAGCCTAGCCGGCTCCCCCTGGGGCTTCTGAAAAAATTACAAGCCAATCCGGCCATCCAACATCCAAGACGCAGGGCCGCCTTCGCCCGGCCGGCTGACCCTTAGGCCGGCTGTCAGGGGGTGGCCCAACCCCAAAACCTACAGGAAGAAGGCCACAAGAGGGCCGACTCCACGTAGCCGGCCATGAGAAGGCCGACTCCAAGAAGCCGGCCACCCGGCAAGCGGCTAAGGCCGCACCCTCAGAATGTGCACCCACATAACGGTGATGGGATGGGGCGTGGCTACAGTGAAGCTTGCCACCGCCGCATCTTGGAGCGCGCATGGCCACAGTGCGCCGTACGGGGTGGCCATCACCCGTCCGGCGCGACACTGTTACCATGCTGACCATGACGTCACCCACGGTGGGCTGTCAGTACGAACCGCAGGCGGCGGGCCCCTCCGGTCAAAGAGATGCCCGAAGGCGGCTCGACCTCCCCCAGTCGGCCTGTGATATGGCCGGCTTCCCATAGCCGGCTTGTTCCCCCCCCCCTCGAAGGAAGCGCCTCATTAAGGAGACAAGACGAGGTGAGGCTACAGTGATCGCCGCCAGGCGGCGGCTGCTCATAACCATGCTTACCGACAAAGCCCTCATCACCGAGGATTGAGGCAACAAGGACCAGCCCCCGACAAGGCCCTCAGCGGTGGGGCCAGCTTGTCGACCAAGAAGCCGGCAGCCGGCGGGACCCACCAGTCGGCGGGCCCCAGCGGCCGGCAGAGAAGCCGGCAAGCGTAGACACTAACGGCTAGGGCTCGCGCCCAGCCGGATTACCATTGTACCCCTGGGGGGTAGGCCTATATAAACCCCCCAGGGCACCCATGCAAAGGGTTGATCTCTTAGAGTTTTAGACACCACATAGAGAGAAAGGAAGAGCTAGCTGTGCCCTTCTTCTTCCTCTCACCGAACAGCTCAAGGAGCCTCTTGTAGCCACTTGTTCACCTAGCGATCATGCGGAGACCCATGCAGCAGCGATGAGGTGTTATCTCCACGGAGAGCCCCAAGCTGGGTAAGATCGCCGGCGTGCATGTCTTCGCCTCATCCGTTTCGAGCACCGGCGACGTCTTATTGGCTCCCACAATGATAAGCCACCCGTTGGCATATGTCGCACCTACCACCCGACATTTGGCGCCCACCGTGGGGCCAGGTGCACCGTCGTCCGGAGACCTGTTCTGGACGGGGACCCTCTTCCTCCCCCGCGGGCGTAGCCAGCCTGGCACGCCCGATGGCGCTTGCCCCGACGCGCTGCTAGGCATCGATGATGCCTGCGCGGCGAGCTGCCTCGCCGACCTCCTTGGCGAGGCTCGCATCTCCGACGAGCCCACGTCCGACGCGGGCACAGGCTACCTCGAGAGCCACCTCATCAGCCTCCTCGACCAACTCCACATTTCCAGCGAGCCCGCTGTGGATTTGGAGTCGGTTGGCTCCACCGACCCGATGCTTGTCGACTCCAAGACGGCATCACTCGATGCTTTCCCCACCAATGTTGTGATCTTCAACGACCCGCTCCCCCAAGCCGACAGCTGTGGCAGTGCCATCACCGAGGTGCTGGTCATCAGTCATGGCAGCCCCTCTGGCGAGAACGCCCATGACGCCCTGCAAGTGGTGCCGCACGACCTATCCACCCCTCTCCCGGCTGACGCCGACGCCGAAGCACTGGAGGCGCGCCGCCTCGCCCTCCACGTGGAGGGCCAGAGGATAGCTACCATGAGGCGCCTCACGAGGCCCACTAACATGAAGTCGACCAGCGCCGCCTTTGCACGCCGCCTCCCGGCCGGGCGAGTCGAGCCGGCGTCGTCAAGAAGCGCGCGCATCATCAGCGACATGCTTTGAGGTGGACCGCCCGATCTCGCCACGCCCTCGAGAACCCGCGTGTCGCCCAGGCGGCCGTAGAAGAGCTTAACGGACTAGGGCCCGATGAGCTCCCCTATATGGCTAGGCGCATCCAGCAACTGATTGGCGCGGCCGCAGAGCGGCATGAAGACAGCGCCCATGCCGAAAGCCCTCCCCCGCGCCGAGAGCACGGCGCGACGTCACGCACGCCGATCAGGCAACGCGCCCGCAGACGGCGAGAAAAAGCGGCTGCCAGCCGCAGCCGAACCCGGATCTCCATCGGCGCGGCGCGAAGGCGTCCTTGAGCCACGGGGCGGCGAGCAACCCGCCCCTCCTCCGCCTCGCGAAAAGATATCCACCCGCCGCTGTCACGCATCCGACTCTCGGGCCGACTAGGCCGCTGCGAAGAAATCGGCAACAGCGCCCGCCACGGATCGACCGCCTAAGCGCGATCCACGGCATTGGAAGAAAAGAAGGCGATGTCGGTCTGCCTTGCCGGCCCCGCATCCGCGGCGAGCCCTTCCTAAAGGGTTCTCGCTCCCAAGAGACACGCCCAAGTACAACGGCTCTGTGAAGCTGGAGGATTGGCTGATCGACTACTCCACCGCCGTCAGCATAGCGAACGGCAACAGAGCGCGTTGCCGTGAAATATGTGCCCCTCATGCTTGAGAACGCAGCGCGAACCTGGCTCAACAGCCTCAAGCCGTACAGCATCAACAGCTGGCTAGACTTCACCGAAGCCTTCATCCGCAACTTCACCAGCACCTACAAGCGGGCTCCCAAACCCAGGCAGCTCTCCTTGTGCGTACAATGACCCACCGAGTCGACTCGCGACTACCTCACGCATTGGGCCAAGCTCCGCAACTCCTGCGAGGGGGTGCACGAGGTTCAAGCCATAGAGTACTTCACCGCTGGGTGCCGAGAAGGCACCCTTCTCAAGCACAAGATCCTCTGCGACGAGCCGACTACCCTCGACGAGCTACTAGTCATAGCGGAAAAGTACGCCACCGCCGACTCCTCGATGAAGACCGAGCTCCGGGTAGATGCCTCCGGGAAGGTGCTCAACCCGGCTCCTAAAACGCCGGCTGGCGACTCTAGCCGACGTCCGTACCAGAGCGACAACAAGCGCAAGGGCCCTATGCCGCCTCCAGCCAGTCGGCAGGTGGCCACCGTCGAAGACGAGCAACCCAAAGGGCGGCCCGCGCCCAAGAAGCCGAAGGGCGGCAGGCCGGCTTGGCAGCCGGCTTTCTCCAACGAGCAAGCCCTCGACGCCCCATGCAAGTTCCACAGCGGCGTGAAGCCGTCCAACCATACGACCCGGAAATGCCACTGGCTCACCCGAATCGCCAAAGGCGAAGGGCTGGTGCCGCCTCCGCCAGCTGGGCAGCCTCCTCCGGCTCCCCTACAGCCGGCCGCTCGACCAGCAGTCGGGACCATCCAAGACGAGTTCCCCAACGAGCATGCCGCCTACATCGTCTTCACAAGCCAGCCCGAAGACCGGCGCAGCCGGCGCCGATAGCACCAAGAAGTCAACGCGGTCGCCTCCAACAACCCCGGGTACATGCCTTTGGTCGGAGGGCCTATCGGTTGGAGCCGGGCCGACCACCCAGAGGTGATGCCGTCCCCGGGCTCTTATGCATTGGTTTTGGAGGCAACCCTAGCAACGGACAGGCTCGCTGCCTGATTCTCCCGCGTACTGATAGACGGCGGGAGCAGCATCAACATCCTGTACCGAGACACCATGGAGAAGCTGAACATCAAGACCAAGCACCTCATGCCAAGCCGGACCGTGTTCCATGGCATTGTACCCGGCCTGTCCTGCTCGCCAATCGGTAAGATCAAGATAGATGTTCTCTTTGGAGACAAGGATCATTTCCGCCAGGAAGCGATCTGGTTTGAAGTGGTGGACCTCGAAAGCCCCTACCATGCGCTGCTTGGCCGGCCTGCTCTGGCCAAGTTCATGGCTGTACCCCACTACGCCTACCTCAAGATGAAGATGCCAAGCACCAAGGGCATCATCACCATAGCCGGCGATTACAAGAAATCCTCCGAGTGCGTTGCAGCCAGCAGCCGGCTGGCCGAGTCCCTTGTGGTCGCTGAAGAGAAGAAGATGTTGGACCGAGTCGTGGCCATGGCCGGCAAGCAGCCAGCCCTGTCCACCGACCCCAAGGAATGTGATGCCCAAGGTTCTTTCCAGCCGGCCAAGGAAACAAAGAAGATACCTCTGGACCCAGAGCACCTGGAAAGGTTTGCCGTCATTGGGGCAAACCTGGACGGAAAATAGGAAGGCGAGCTCGTCAATTTCCTCCGTGAGAATCGGGACATCTTCGCATGGTCCCCCAAGGACATGCCGGGTGTTTCGAAGGAATTCGCCGAGCACAAGCTACACGTCCGAGCAGATGCCAAACCAGTCAAGCAGCCCCTCCGCCGACTGTCAGAGGAGAAGAGAAGAATCGTAGGAGAAGAGATAGCCCGGCTCTTGGCGGCCGGCTTCATAATGGAGGTGTTCTTTCCGGAGTGGCTCGCCAACCCAGTCCTCATGCTGAAGAAGAATAACAAGTGGTGCATGTGTATAGATTACACAAGCCTCAACAAAGCCTGCCCCAAAGACCCCTTCGCCCTACCAAGGATTGATCAAGTAATAGACTCCACAGCCGGATGCGAGCTGTTGAGTTTCTTGGATGCCTACTCAGGCTACCACCAGTTAAAGTTGGACCCGGCTGACCGCTTGAAGACCGCCTTCATCACGCCATTCGGAGCTTTCTGCTACCTGACTATGACATTCGGCTTGAGAAATGCCGGTGCCACTTTTCAGCGTTGCATGCAGAAATGCCTCCTCAAGCAACTCGGCAGAAATGCCCACGTCTATGTAGACGATATTGTGGTGAAGACGGAGAAGCGTGGCACCTTGCTAGAAGACCTCAAGGAAACATTCGAGAACCTGCGCCGGTTTCAGATCAAGCTCAACCCGAGAAGTGCGTGTTCGGAGTACCAGCCGACCAGCTTCTAGGCTTCCTTGTCTCCGAACGCGGCATTGAGTGCAACCCAGTGAAGATCAAAGCCATTGAGAGAATGGAGATTCCCACCAAGCTGCGAGACGTCCAGAAGTTTACCGGGTGCCTGGCCTCCCTGAACCGCTTCATCAGCCGGCTTGGAGAAAAGGCTCTCCCCCTCTACCGACTCATGAAGAAAACCACTCACTTCGAGTGGAGCGACCAAGCCGACCAAGCTTTTCATGAGCTAAAGAAGATACTTGCCATGCCGCCTGTCTTGGCGGCGCCGACTGAGAAAGAGCCCATGCTCCTTTATATTGCCGCCACCAGCCGGGTGGTCAGCGCCGTCATCGTGGTCCAGCGCCCAAAAGAAGGCCGAGTTCAGCCAGTCCAGAGGCCGGTGTACTACTTAAGCGAAGTATTGTCCACCTCGAAGCAGAACTACCCGCATTACCAGGAGATGTGCTATGGCGTGTACTTCGCTGCCAAGAAGCTGAAGCCCTACTTTCAAGAGCACCCTATCACGGTCGTATGCACCGCCCCGCTCGCCGAGATCATAGGCAGCGGGGCGCATCCGGCGGGGGCAAAATAGGCCATTGAGCTGGCCCCTTACGATCTTCTACCAGCCTCGCACCGCCATCAAGTCCCAAGCATTGGCCGACTTCCTCGTCGTTGGGCGAGACCGATACACGCCAGGCTCCCAACTCCACTCATTGGCGGATGCGCCGCGGGTCCAAGATGCGCACCGGCTTGGGAGCCGGCATCATCCTCACCTCTCCCAAAGCGACAAACTCAGATACACATTGCAAATTCACTTTGGCGCCTCCAACAATGTGGCTGAGTATGGCGCTCATACCACGGGCTCCGGCTAGCCAAAGAGCTCGGCATCCGCCGGATCTGTGCTATGGCGACTTCGGTTTGGTGGTCCAGCAGTCATCTGGTGGCTGGGGCGCCAGGGCGCAAACATGGCAAGCTACCGCTTCCTCGTTCAACAAATCAGCGGGTACTTCGAAGGATGCGAGTTCCTCCATGTGCCACGGGCCGACAACGAGCAAGCAGATGCCTTGGGACGAATAGGCTCAACTCGACAAGCTATACCAACCGGCGTCTCTCTCCAACGCCTCCTCAAGCCGTCTATCAAGCCATGTCCAGAATCCGACTCCATCTTCATGCCGCCTAACCCCGATGCAGCCGGATCCGGCTTGGGGAGCCAAGCAGGCGGCTCAGGGACTTCGATAGGCGGCCCGGGGACTTTGATAGGCGGCTCGGGGACTGCCATAGTCGCTCCCGGCCCGGGGACTATGGTAGTCAGCCCGGGGACTGCATCAACACCACAGGCGATGGCCAATTCCAGCTCTTCACCACCCAACCCACCCGCCCTGGTTGCAGTAGCGTGTTGGCTATAGAAGAAGTCACAGCTCCATCATGGGCTCAGCCCATCCTCAACTTCACAGTAAGCAGAGCTGCCGGTGGCGAGATCGCGGCAAGACAAGTCCAACGCCGAGCCGGAGCATATACAATTGCTAACAGAGAGCTCGTCAGACGCAGTGTCACTAGAGTCTTCCAGCGCTGCATCGAGCTAGAGAAGGGCATAGCAATCCTCAAGGACATTCACCAAGGCGAATGCGGCCACCACGCAGCCTCAATATCCCTCGTTGCCAAAGCTTTCCGCCATGGATTCTTTTGGCCGACTGCCTTGGAAGACGCCAAGGAGTTGGTCAAACATTGCAAAAGGGTGCCAAGTCTTCAGCTCCAAGCAACACCTGCCGGCTTCAGCTCTCAAGACCATCCCCCTCACCTGGCCTTTTGCTGTCTGGGGACTGGACATGGTGGGCCCATTCAAGACGGCACGCGGCGGCATGACACACTTGCTTGTCGCCGTTGATAAATTTACCAAGTGGATCGAAGCAAAGCCGATTAAGAAGCTAAACGGGCCGACTGTTGTGACATTCATCGCAGACATTACAACTAGGTACGGCGTGCCACACAGCATCATCACCGACAACGGCACGAATTTTGCCAAGGGAGCATTGGCACGTTTCTGCGTGACACAGGGCATCCGACTGGACCTAGCGTCCATTGCCCACCCGCAATCAAACGGCCAAGTTGAGCGAGCCAACGGCCTCATCCTTTCCGGCATCAAGCCCCGGCTGGTCGTGCCGCTGGAGCGTTCGGCCGGCTGTTGGCTCGACGAGCTACCGGCCGTCCTATGGAGTCTGCGCACTACCCCAAACAAGTCAACCGGCTTCACCCCTTTCTTCCTTGTATATGGTGCCGAGGCTGTCATCCCAACTGACATTGAGTTCGACTCTCCTCGGGTGACCATGTACACGGAAGCAGAGGCCAAAGAAGCAAGAGAAGACGGTGTCGACCTGCTAGAAGAAAGCGGCTGTTAGCCCTCAGCCGGTCCGCCATCTACCAGCAGGGTTTGCGCCGCTACCATAGCCGGAAGGTCAAGCCAAGATCCTTTCAAGAGGGCGACCTCGTGCTCCGGCTGATCCAGCGCACAGCCGGCCAGCACAAGCTCTCGACCCCTTGGGAAGGTCCCTTCATCATCAGCAGAGCATTGGGAAACAAATCCTACTACCTAATCGACGCACAGAAGCCGAAGGCACGAAAGAGAGATGATTCCGGCAAGGAGTCGGGACGACCATGGAATGCCAACCTCCTCCGAAGATTTTACAGTTAAAATGCAGTATGTATCACGCTACCTTTTGTACTAAGTATGAGACAATGGGCCCCCCGAGGAGAACTCGGGGACTGCCACCTTTTATCTATGAATGACGAATATCATGCTTATGATTTTGTCATTTCATTCTTCCTCCTTGTCCGGCACTGGGTTCGACTAGTCGGCCCGGGGACTGGCCGCCTTGAGTTATATTCGAGTTCCACTTGCAGTCAGACAAGTAGTGTGCCGGCACCCAAGCCCTCTCTTGTCAAAAGCCGCAGCTCGAAGAACCGACTGTCCGACTGGCAAGAGTCAAAGGCAGGAAAGGATGCCCACACGAAAAACGGCTAAGGACTAACGAACTCGTACAACAAAAGCCGGCTTCCTCCCATTGCCGATCGACTACCAGAGTAGCCGGCCGGCCGGCTTCCCATTCCACCTTGCCACAATCCAAAAAAGCTCAAGTACTTGCCTTCCCACAAACAGCCAAGTTCCTCCCCAGCCACAGACTGCAGAGCAGCTGTTCGGCTGGGAAGGCGGCGACCAAGGGAAGGCGGAAAGGAAACAGCCTAAGGATAGAAAGCAAATTCGAATGGAAGCCAAACACATGCATAATTATATTTACACAAAAGCCTTTGAAAGGCCAGCATTCAACATAGTTTGAATACACCCCCAGTGGGTGGAACTGCGCAAATTTAGTAAAAGTTGTTCAAGGAGCAACAGCAGGAAAGCAAGAACAACAGACCAGGCCAAGGGAGCGACAGGCGAGTCGGGCAGGTCGGCGGAGGCGGCAGTGCTGGCCGGAGGAGTGGCCGGCTGGCGAGTCTCGGCCTGATCATCACCCCTAGCAGGCGGTGCGCTCGCGCGTGCCTCTTTGCTGGAGGCACGATCAGGCTGAAGCTGGCTGGTCGCTTCGCCGTCAGGCACGACGTCTTCGCCACCCTCCTCTTCTTCGTCTTCGGCTTCGTCGCTGGAAGCAATCTCCTTCGCCGAGTCTTCGCCTTCCGCCGGGTTCAGCCCGAACCATTCCTCCGGCTGGGCGACGCCGTTGTCATTCACTTCAGGAGCAAAAATGCTGGTGTCGGTATACTCGGCGATAGCCGAGGCACGCTGGATGATAGCCGGCCGCACCGCCACCAGCTCCTCTGTCACACCCAAGATGCGACCCTATCCTAAAGGAACTCGAAGGTCCCACCAAGGATAGAAGCGCATCTCGAAGACACTTTTGCAAGGTGGATATCATTACATCAACATTACATAATAGTGGGGATACATCCAATACATACAATGACACATGAGTTCAACAATACAACATACAAGATCAACATCCGACTACGGATGAATCATAAACAGAAACTCAAACAATATCCACCCTGCTAGCCCAGGCTGCCGACCTGGAACCTATCCCCTGATCGACGAGGAAGAAGAAGAACTCCAAAACAAGCAAACATCGCTCTCGCGTCATGATCATCGCAAACCTGTACCTGCAACTGTTGGTGTAGTAATCTGTGAGCCACGAGGACTCAGCAATCCCATTACCATGGGTATCAAGACTAGCAAAGCTTAATGGGTAAAGAAGGGGTAAGGTGGTGAGGTTGCAGCAGCGGCTAAGCATATATGGTGGCTACCAACGCAAATAAGATTGAGAAGAGAGCAAGCGGAACGGTCGTGAAGCTAGCAATGATCAAGAAGTGATCCTGAACTCCTACTTACGTCAGACATAACCCAGAAATCGTGTTCTCCTCTCGATCCACCCCGAAAAGAGACCATCACGGTTACGCACACGGTTGGTGTATTTTAGAAGAGTTTACTTCAAGTTTACTACAACCGGATATTCACAAATTCCCATCTGCCACATAACCACGGGCACGGCTCTCGAAAGTTTATACCACGCAGGGTGTCCCAACAGCCCATGATAAGCTCTCGCGATCAACGAAGGATATTCCTTCTCCCCGGGAAGACCCGATCAGTCTCGGAATCCCGGCTACAAGACATTTCGACAGTAATAAAACAAGACCAGCAAGACCGCCCTATGCGCCGATAATCCGGATAGGAGCTGCACATATCTCGTTCTCAGGGCAACACCGGATGAGACAGGCTACGAGTAAAACCAGGCCTCGAGTTTCCCCGCGGTGGCCCCGCAGGCGGCTCGGTTCAGGCCAACACTTAGACAAGCATTGGCCCGGGGGGGCTAAATAAAGATGACCCTTGGGTTAATTACTCCCAAGGGAAAGGTAGGTGGTGGTGAGGCAAATGGTAAAACCAAGGTTGGGCCTTGCTGGAGGAGTCTTATTCGAAGCGAACTGTCAAGGGGGTCCCATAAATCACCCAACCGCGTTAGGGACGCAAAATCCGGGAACATAATACCGATATGACGGAAACTAGGGCGGCAAGAGTGGAACAAAACACCAGGCATAAGGCCGAGCCTTCCACCCTTTACCAAGTATATAGGTGCATTAATAATATAAGAGATATTGTGATATCCCAACATAAACATAATCCAACATGGAGCAATCTTCATCTTCACCTGCAACTAGCAACGCTATAAGAGGGGCTGAGCAAAAGCGGTAACATAGCCAAACAACGGTTTGCTAGGAAGGGTGACAACGGTTAGAGTTTCATGGCAATTAGGGAGGCTTGAGCAGCAAGTGGTAGGTAACGCAGCATAGCGAAAGAACGAAGCAACTAGCATAGCAATGATTGTAATGAGATCCAAGGTGACGGTCATCTTTCCTGAAATCCCGCAAGGAAGAAGAACGAGTCCATGAAGAAGATGAAGCCACGAAGACGAACCAAGCGGAGACGAACGAATCCTCACGATCGCATAGCAAGCAGGAACTATCGAAAAGAAGCACACAACGAAGTAAACACACCACACATAAACAAGACTTGATGCACAACCAAGCATGATGCATGACAAAGCTACATGAAGCTACTCATGGCAAGAGATGATGCAAACAAGAGCAGCACATCAAAGCAAGTTTAAATGAGGCCGGAAACAACATAGAACAATTTCGGTAAGTCCTCATATGCAAATTTCGAAATTGGTCCAGATCTGAATAAACCTTATGTTCAAGTTGTTAAACAGCAAGTTAAGATGCACCACGATGATCTACACGGAATTCTAGTCAAGTTACATATAAAGTTCATTAAATTCGGAGCTACGGCCTAGAAGATATGAGCAAAACAAGATAAGCATGGCATTGATACAAAATTCATCCAAACATCACGCAAACACCTCAAAACAAGGATGCAACATGATAATATGAAACTACATGCAATTCTAAGCAAGTTCCATAAAGAGCACACTCAAAACGGAGCAACGGTTCAACACATATACTCTATACAAGTTTAAAGGACAAGCTGTCCAAAACAGCAACTAGGCATATTGCAAGCATCAAAACACTATGCTACAACATCTCAACGTGAAAACAAAAGGCATGGGCATGAATTAAAGGTAAAACATGACAAAACATGAACACTGAGCTATCTCCAGAAATCACTAGAACATGCTCAAAATGACATGGCAAGATTGCAAATACTAACAGTTTCAGACTTTAGCAGAAATAACATCAGGTTGCAATGTTTAGAGCTATCAAACAATATGTTACAGGAACTTATCATGGCAAACAAAGGCATGGTATGAATCTACTAAATGCTTAGATCGAATGTCCTGTACTGACCATGAGACAAAAAGGATCAGAAGATATGATGGCACCCATGTAAACATAGCAAGTTATATTACAGATTCATACATGGCAGGAACAACGATAAGTAGGCATGTTGGTGAGCTTGAACCACTCACCACAGAACAATACATGGCATGGCAAGACAACTCATAGTAAGAAGACATGTTTATGAAGCTAAGAATGGCAAGAGCAAGTTCATAGAGTGCATGGATCACTAACAACAATCATGGCAACATTGAACTTAATGTTAACAGGCTGACAGCAACATTATTTAGCAAATTTGGAGCAAGATTACAACAAGGTACAACAAGCTATAAATGCAACAAGGGACATGGATGGATAGAGCATGACATTTATAACAAAACATAATTAGTGTACATCTCCAGATTATGCATAAAATAACTTGTAGCAGCAGGTTTACATAGCATCACGAAATAACAGATTCAGACATTCAAAACAGCAACAGCAAGTACCCTACTTAACAAGCTCGATGCACTCACTACAAGACCCACAAAAATCCATGGATGGCACCACTATGAAGATGGCATGACATAGTACAAAACACATGTAGAGCTCATGCTCATAAGATGCACACATCAAATGCAACAAAAATGACAAATCATCAAGTTATAACAGTTTCAGCAGATTAACATTATATAGCACTCTTGCAACAACGATTCAGGCTTCAAGATGAACTCAAATGAACATGATGCAATGGAACGAAATGTAGAGAATCTCTCAACGAACATTTTGACATATTGTACGCACAAAACGGAGCAGTATGCAGCAAGTTATGTTGCAACGAAAATGGCATGATAATGCTAAATATTCCGGGACTTAGAGAAACGAGGGGGGAAGAAAGTCAACCGTCAGATCTAGATCGAGGCGGGGCCGAACTCTCGCCGGAGGCGAAGAGGGAGGCGGCGGAGGGGGAGCCGGCGACGGGGCGGCGATGGCCGAGGCGGCACGGGCGACGCTGGCTTGAGGCCTTGGTGAGGCCTTGGCCGGGAGGCGCCGGCGCCGGTCTCCGGCGATGGCTGGTCCGGCGGCGCGCTCCGGCCTTCGCGGCGGAGGGTCGCCAGCGCGGCGAGGCGGCGGCGCGAGGCCGGACGACGGAGGGCACCGGCCTTGAAGCCTGAGCGCAGCCGCGGGCGCGGGGCGGCGGCGGATCTGGGACGGCCAGGGGCGGATGGGCTCCACCGCAGGGCAGGATGGCGAGCCAGCGGGCGGCGCGAGACGCTTGCGTAACGCAAGCACGGGTTGGTTGTGGGCGGCGGTGGCGGACATGTCCGGTGGGGCGCGGACAGGTCCGGCGGCTGGAGGAGGAAGAAGCTAGGGTTAGGGTAGGATTGCGCGAAAAATCCGGGAGGGACACATATTTATAGGTAGAGGGAGCTAGGAGAGTCCAAATGAGGTGCGATTTTCGCCCACACGATCGTGATCGAACGACCGAGAGCATGGAGAGGAGTTTGCTGGGTTTTGGGCCACTTTGAAAGGGGTGTTGGGCTGCAATACAAAAGAGGCTTTACGGTTGCCCGGTTAACCGTTGGAGTACCAAACGACCTCCAAATGACCCGAAACTTGACAGGCGGTCTACCGGTGCTATACCAAGGCCGCTTGACAAACCTCGGGCCATTCCGAGAAAGTTTAATACCCGCACATGAAAAGAGGCAAAAGCGGGCGCCGGGAGACATAGGAGCGCCGGATTGCAAAACGGACAACGGGGAAAAGGCTCGGATGCATGAGACGAACACGTATGCAATGCAATGCACATGATGACATGATGAAATGCAACACGCAAGAAAATGACATGGCAACAACGGCGAATAACTTGCAGACACCTGGCGCATCGAATCCGGGGCGTTACAACATTCCTCCACAAACAAGAGATCTCGTCCCGAGATCTTAGGACCGAGACGGAAGGGAAAAAGGGATGAGGTGAAACAAGAACTCAAGAGAAGAAGCAAAGAATCGAGAGCACTCGAGAAGAAGAGGGGAACGACAAAATGACGAGAATCGAAAGCTCACGGAATCAGATAGACTATTGAACCACTCCGGTTAGAACGAGATCTTGGAGAAGGCATGTGACTGATGGAATCCATTCTTACGTCACACTTGAAAGGAATTAGGGATGGCTCCGGAATAATTAGAAGAGTCAGGTAAGATCCTGGGAAAAGACCTGTGGGTTAGGGCCCACTGAAGAGATAACACCGTTGGAAAGGGATGTTGAACAGATAGATGATGCAACGGAACAATTAAATATTTGAATGAAGTGACAACCTCGAATTAATTCGAACACAGGCGAATCTCCTGAGATGTCTTCCGAACTCCGGAATGATAAACTGGCGAGAGGCGAACAAGCAAAGAGAACACTTCGAAGGAAAAGAATATGATTAACCCGAAAAACTTGAATTGAATCCACCGGAAAAGAAAGAGATGAAGAATGACGAACGAGACGAGAATTCACCGGTTGAAATAAATGAGAGAAGACTGAAGAGGCTCCGTACGAATGAAATAGATGGTCGAAAGAGACTCAAACTACAGGAAGAAGAGGGTGGGAGGCGGAAAACAAGGGTAACTTGGAAGGGGGAAAACGACGAATATCTTGAAGATAAAACACCGGTTGAAATCATTGAGGAGAGAGAGCAAAAACTTCGCACGAGTAGGATGGATACTCGATTCGGACTCCGGCTCCGAGAAGAAAAAGGGTGGGCGGGTGGGAAAAGAAGACAACTGAGGATTGAACTTGGCAAAGATGAAGAGGCTCGAGTCAACTTGACAAGAAATGCACCGGATGAAAAGAGCTGAGGAACAACGATCGAAAAACCAACTGCGTGATCCTAAAGAAAAAATTTGAAGGGGAAGAAGAGTAATTCAAAACACCTCGTCAAGATTCCTCACGAAGCGACGAAGGTGAGGAGTAAAAAATTCCTACTCTCCGATATAACTAGATTCAGAAATCAGTTTCCTTCTAGACTCAACAACGGCCAAACTACACGATCAATCAAGGGGCTCCTAGGGTCGGTCGAGGCTCTGATACCAACTTGTCACGCCCAAGATGCGACCCTATCCTAAAGGAACTCGAAGGTCCCACCAAGGATAGAAGCGCATCTTGAAGACGCTTTTGCAAGGTGGATATCATTACATCAACATTACATAAAAGTGGGGATACATCCAATACATACAATGACACATGAATACAACAATACAACATACAAGATCAACATCCGACTACGGATGAATCATAAACAGAAACTCAAACAATATCCACCCTGCTAGCCCAGGCTGCCGACACGGAACCTATTCCACGATCGACGAGGAAGAAGAAGAACTCCAAAACAAGCAAACATCGCTCTCGCGTCATGATCATCGCAAACCTGTACCTGCAACTGTTGGTGTAGTAATCTGTGAGCCACGAGGACTCAAAGAATCCCATTACCATGGGTATCAAGACTAGCAAAGCTTAATGGGTAAAGAAGGGGTAAGGTGGTGAGGTTGCAGCAGCGGCTAAGCATATATGGTGGCTACCAACGCAAATAAGGCGAGAAGAGAGCAAGCGGAGCGGTCGTGAAGCTAGCAATGATCAAGAAGTGATCACGAACTCCTACTTACGTCGACATAACCCGAAAACCGTGTTCTCCTCTCGATCCACCCGAAAAGAGACCATCACGATTCGCTTTACGGTTGGTGTATTTTAGAAGAGTTTACTTCAAGTTTACTACAACGGGATATTAACAAATTCCCATCGCCACATAACGTGGGCACGGCTCTCGAAAGTTTATACCTGCAGGGTGTCCCAACAAGCCCATGATAAGCTCTCGCGATCAACGAAGGATATTCCTTCTCCCCGGGAAGACCCGATCAGTCTCGGAATCCCGGCTACAAGACATTTTGACAGTAATAAAACAAGGCCAGCAAGACCGCCCGATGCGCCGACAATCCCGATATGAGCTGCACATATCTCGTTCTCCGGGCAACACCGGATGAGACAGGCTACGAGTAAAACCAGGCCTCGAGTTTCCCCGCGGTGGCCCCGCAGGCAGCTCGGTTCAGGCCAACACTTAGACAAGCATTGGCCCGGGGGGGCTAAATAAAGATGACCCTTGGGTTAATTACTCCCAAGGGAAAGGTAGGTGATGGTGAGGCAAATGGTAAAACCAAGGTTGGGCCTTGCTGGAGGAGTCTTATTCAAAGCGAACTGTCAAGGGGGTCCCATAAATCACCCAACCGCGTTAGGGACGCAAAATCCGGGAACATAATACCGATATGACATGAACACTGAGCTATCTCCAGAAATCACTAGAACGTGCTCAAAATGACATGGCAAGATTGCAAATACTAATAGTTTCAGACTTTAGCAGAAATAACATCAGGTTGCAATGTTTAGAGCTATCAAACAACATGTTACAGGAACTCATCATGGCAAACAAAGGCATGGCATGAATATACTAAATGCATAGATCAAATGTCCTTTAGTGACAATGAGCCAAAAAGGATCAGAAGATATGATGGCACCCATGTAAACATAGCAAGTTATATTACAGATTCATACATGGCAGGAACAACGATAAGTAGGCATGTTGGTGAGCTTGAACCACTCACCACAGAGCAACACATGGCATGTCAAGGCAACTCATAGTAAGAAGACATGTTTATGAAGCTAACAATGGCAAGAGCAAGTTCATAGAGTGCATGTATCACTAACAACAATCATGGCAACATTGAACTTAATGTTAACAGGCTGACGGCAACATTATTTAGCAATTTTGGAGCAAGCTTACAACAAGGTACAACAAGCTATAAATGCAACAAGGGACATGGATGGATATAGCATGACATTTATAACAAAACATCCTTAGTGTACATCTCCAGATTATGCATAGAATGACTTGTAGCAGCAGGTTTACATAGCATCACGAAATAACAGATTCAGACATTCAAAACAGCAACAGCAAGTACCCTACTTAACAAGCTCGATGCACTCACTACAAGACCCACAAAAATCCATGGATGGAACCACTGTGAAGATGGCATGACATAGTACAAAACACATGTAGAGCTCATGCTCATAAGATGCACACATCAAATGCAACAAAAATGACAAATCATCAAGTTATAACAGTTTCAGCAGATTAACATTATATAGCACTCTCGCAACGACGATTCAGGCATCAAGATGAACTCAAATGAACATGATGCACTGGAACGAAATGTAGAGCATCTCGCATCGAACATTTTGACATATTACACGCACAAAACGGAGCAGTATGCAGCAAGTTATGATGCAACGAAAATGGCATGATAATGCTAAATATTCCGGGACTTGGAGATAAACGAGGGGGGGGAAGAAAGTCAACCGTCAGATCTAGGTCGAGGCGGGGCCGAGCTCTCGCCGGAGCTGGCGCCGGAGGCGAAGA
This sequence comes from Aegilops longissima, assembly GCA_021605205.1. NCBI lineage: Eukaryota > Viridiplantae > Streptophyta > Magnoliopsida > Poales > Poaceae > Aegilops > Aegilops longissima. The sequence goes on from CM038677.1 coordinate 714,349,948, forward strand.
GGGAGGCGGCGGAGGGGAGCGGCGACAGGCGGCGATGGCCGAGGCGGCACTGGCGGCAGCGTTGCGAGGCCTTGGCGCCCGGTCTCGGCGACGGCAGTCTGGTCCGTCTTGTGGCCTTCCTCGGCCTTCGGGCGGTAGAGGTCGCCAGCGGCCAAGGCGGCCGGCCTGCGAGGCAGACGGCGGAGGGCACCGCAGGCAGCGAACGCGACAACATTGGGACAGACCAGCGGCGGCGGGATCTGGGCCCGCGGGCCCGGATGGGCTCCATGGGCGGCGCGGCGCAGAGACAGATGGTCGACGTGGCGAGCACGGGTTGGCTGCGGGCGGCGGTGGCGGACATGTCCGGTGGGGCGCGGACATGTCTGGCGGCTGGAGGAGGAAGAAGCTAGGGTTAGGGTAGGATTGCGCGAAAAATCCGGGAGGGACACATATTTATAGGTAGAGGGAGCTAGGAGAGTCCAAATGAGGTGCGATTTTTTCCCACACGATCGTGATCGAACGACCGAGAGCATGGAGAGGAGTTTGCTGGGTTTTGGGCCACTTTGAAAGGGGTGTTGGGCTGCAATACAAAAGAGGCTTTACGGTTGCCCGGTTAGCCGTTGGAGTACCAAACGACCTCCAAATGACCCGAAACTTGATAGGCGGTCTACCGGTGCTATTCCAAGGCCGCTTGACAAACCTCGGGCCATTCCGAGAAAGTTTAATACCCACACATGAAAAGAGGCAAAAGCGGGCGCCGGGAGACATAGGAGCGCCGGATTGCAAAACGGACAACGGGGAAAAGGCTCGGATGCATGAGACGAACACGTATGCAATGCAATGCACATGATGACATGATGAAATGCAACACGCAAGCAAATGACATGGAAACAAAGGTGAATAACTGGCAGACACCTGGCGCATCGAATCCGGGGGGTTACATCCTCGTCAGCCTCCTGCCTCCAAGTGCTCAGCTGGCGCAAGCTCAGCCCAGGATACCAGGCCCGAACGAACTCCAGCGCCCGCCTAGCTCCGGACCGAGCAGCGGAAGCCTTCCAGGCCTCGAAGCGGCCAACCGCAACCTCCAACCAGTCGGCAGTCCGGCTGGGGGTACGAGGAATCACCTTGCCAGGCCAGAGAGCGGCCAGCGCTTGCGCCCCGGCACGCTGAAGCCGGCGGAGCATGCGGTGAGCCGGCTGCAGCCAGACCTGGATCGCCAAAAGTTGCTCCTCAAGCGTCTGGCGCGATCTCAACCCCTGCTTGCCAGCGTGTCTCGCGGTGGGCCTCGATGGCTTGGTTGGCGGCGATGGAGTAACCAAGGAAGTAATCTGCGTGAAGAACAAAGAAACAGCACAAAAATCAGAAGATGAACAAGAGGGCAAGGAGCAAGCAAATGGGTGAAAAGGAAGGCGGCTTACCATCGATTAGATCCTCAACCCGTCCATAGCCCTCGCTCAGCGCTTGCCTCGCTTCAGCCCAGCCCGCTGCCTTGGTCTCAAACTCGGCCTTAAGTGCGGCCTCGCTGTCCTGCGCCTTCTTCAGGGCCGCCTTATGGCTCTCCTCCTGGTCGGCCAGTCTCTTGGCCAGGCGGTCGCATTCCTGGGCCAAGGCGCCGCACTCAGCCTCCTTGGCACGAAGGGCGGTCTGGGTCCCGCCGAGCTGCTCCCTCAAGTCAGCATTAGCCTCTGCAAGCGTGGAGAAAAAGGAAAAAAGCAATAAGGAAGAAGTCGTCAGGGAAGATCCGACCCGGCTGCTCAGCAGCCGGCCCGAATCTCGGGGACTACACCCAGCAGAGTCTGACGCGCCCACCTGAGATAAAAGAAACAAAGTACTCACTCCGGCTATTCGTCAGGTCGGCGGCCTTTTGGCTCGGCTCCTGGGCCTGGGAGTTGAAGGCGGCTAAGGCCTGCTAAAAAGTTCCAAGCCGCCTGCTCAGCAGCCGACTCGAAACTCGGGGACTAAACCCAGTTGCGCTGACGCGCCCCCACATAAGAAATCAAAAAAGAAATCGACCAAGGCCAGAAGACTCACCCGGATGACCGCAAGCGTAGCAAGAAACTCTTGGGTGTACCGTTGCAGCGAGGCGGCCTGAGTCTGAAGCCGGCGTCGGACCTCCTGCGCCGCCACGTTCAGCTCGGTCGTTCCACCGCTTGGCGTCCACTTAGACGTGCTGGCGCTGGCCGCCTCCAGGTCATGTGCCATCGAGCTGGTGCCTCCGCTGCAGGTCGGCTGCCTTGGCCCGCTCCAGTCGGCGCCGGCTGTGGCGCCTCCCCTAGGATCGTCACGTCATCCTCCCTCCTCTCCATCACCGGCTGGTCGCGGTCAGCTTCCTCTGACGGAGGCACGGGGATGTTAGGAGCCATGGCGTGAAGAGGAATGACGAGCTGCGGAGGCTGATTGCGCAGAGCCTCCGCCTCCCTCTCCGTGGCCGCGGCTTCCGCCTGGGCCTTGGCCGCCGCGTCGGCTTGCGCCTCGGCCGACTTCTCCGCCGCCTCCTGGATGGCCCTCTGCTCCGCCGATTCCCGCTCCTCCGGAACCTCCCGCGCGTTCTGCTCCGTTGCCTCCATGAGGTCGACGCGGGGATCCACGCGGCGGGAACTCGAAGACCCTCCTGTTGGTCCGACTATGGAGGCGGCGTCAACCCGTTCAAGGGAAAGCAGCGCCCTGTTCAGCAAATCAAGAAGACAGCTTAGTGAGCCTCAACCAAAGAAGACAACAAAAAGTACAAGACGTCCAACACTTACGCCGAGACCGCTTGTGGCTGCTTCACCACCTTGCGGAAGCGGGCCGCTTTCGAGGCCGCCTTGTCCCGCTTGGTCACCGCTGCGGAGCTCTTGGGTTTTTTCCACCGGCTGCCGAATAGACCCGGCCTGGCCCGACGCTTTTGCGCGCCACCCCGAGCAGTTGGCGCAGCAGAAGGCCCCGCGCCTTGGCGATCGGCCGCCGGCTGGCGGCGTGGGATGGCCTCAGTTTCGTCATCATTCGGCCAGTCACCGAAGCCGGCCGTGAGCTCGGGGCCGCCTAACTCTCCGCCGGCTCCGGCGATGGCGTCGTCCATGGCGGCCACCCCTAGATCTGGGTCGTCGGGGTCATCCATCGTGTGGTCGGCCATAAACTGGCGCTCCGGCCCTGCGGCCCCGGGCGCCGGTCAAAGAAGGTGGCTCTGCTCAAAGACAAGCCGGCTAGTCAAGAGTCGGCCATCGCAAACCCGGCAACAAAAGAAAAAGAAAGTAAGGAAAACTCACCACAGGCGGGGGATCAGCCCGAGAATACGGCGCCTTGCCATACTGCCACTCTTCAGTGAGTTCGCAGTTGGAGATGTAATTCACCATGTAAGATACCTCACCACGAGGCATCTCTCTGGTGCTCAGCCGGCATGGGTTGAAGCGGCCGCTCATCTGGCAGATCATGTGCGGCCGGCTTTGGAGCGGGAGCACCCGGCGCTCCACGGCGGCGACCAGGTCGGCCCCACCAGGCCTTGATTGGACCATCACCCGGGCCGGTGACGGCGGCATTCCCGCCAGGAGAGCGGCCGGGCTCGGAAGGACCAAGACGGCTGCCTCCCGCGGCGAGCCGCCCACGTGGCCGGCAGATTCGGGTGAGTCGCTTTGCGGCGGCGTTCTTCGTGGAAATACGATTGCTGCGAGCTTCACCGACCGGATCAGCGGGATAAGCGGAAAGGGTTTGTTGTCGGTTGTCCTCCGCCTGGCGATGAAGGCGCCACAGGGGGCGGGCACACCCGCGGAGACGGTGCCGAGATTGCACTGGAAGAACTCCCCAAAGAGCTCAAGGGAGGGGGAGGAATCTGAGAAAACCCTCGCATGAGGTGACGGCGGGCGACAGTAGCATCACCGTGTTGGGGTGAGGTGATCGGCTGGAGATTATAGAACTTCGAGGAAGGAGCGAAGAACCCGCGCCCGGCAGGCCGAGGCCGTAAGGGGTCTGGCGGAAGATGACCCGCTCTCCCTCCTCCGGCGCTGGCGAAACCTCCGCCTCCGGCACGGGGCGGGTCTTCACGAGGTCTTCTCCCGGCAACCGCCGTGTCTTGCGAAGCCAATCGATGTGGTCTTCATGGACGTTGGAGCCGTCCCACGAGCTAGACAGCGCCATGGGAGCAAGAGGAAATGAGAAAGGTGCGGCTGCGGAGAGCACAGCCACGCAGCGGAGGAACCGGGGCGAGCCAAGAGGGTTCACGGCGGAGCGGTGCGGTGGTGAGTGCGCTGCGGCGGCGGAAGAGCGAAGAAGGAGATAGAGAAAGAGAGGAGCGAGGGCGAGCGTGCGAGCTTCTGCCGCTCCTCCTCCTCCCCCTACTTATAGGCTCGTGCGGTGGAGCCGAGGAGGCGAGGCGTGGAGGAATGTGGGATTAACTGCGCCCACTCCCCCCATGTCCCGTGATTATTGCGCCCGCGGGAAGGCGAGTGGTCCGTTCGGGCCGCAAAGGATCCGCACATGGGCCGAGGCGTAGGCTTGGTGGGCCCCGGCCTGTGGCGACGCCCCGTCACGCGCGTGGGCTGGCAGGCCTTTCTGGCCACGTGGCGTGCAGGGTGGCACACGGTCAACGCGCAAGCCGGCTCGCGTTCTCTCCTTCTGGCTGCGGAACCTCCCGAAGACGATGCACCCACTCGAGGCCGGCTCCTAGCTGCCGGCTCCTCAGGATAGGAAGCTGATCGAGCTTCTCGTCCTCCTGTCAACCTCGAAGCTCAATCAGCTTCGGGGACTACTGTCGGAGTAAATGACCACGGGTACCCTAGCCGGTTCCCCCTGGGGCTTCTGAAAAAATTACAAGCCAATCCGGCCATCCAACATCCAAGACGCAGGGCCGCCTTCGCCCGGCCGGCTGACCCTCAGGCCGGCTGTCGAGGTGGCCCGCCCCAAAACCTCTGGGAAGAAGGCCACAGAGGGCGGCTCCCGGAGCCGCTACGGAAAACCGACTCCACGTGGCCCGCCATGAAGGCCGACTCAAAGCCGCCACCCGGCAGCGGCTAAGGCCGCACCCTCTGAATCTGCACCCACATAGCGGTGATGGGGCGGGCGCTGCTGATGAAGCCTGCCACCCCGCATCCGGGCCTTTATATAGCCACAAGTCGCCATCTGGTAGGCGGCTGTCGGTGTCAAAACCGGCGGATCTCGGGTAGGGGTCCCGAACTGTGCGTCTAGGCGGATTGTAACAGGAGACAAGGACACGATGTTTTACCGGGTTCGGGCCCTCTCGATGGAGGTAATACCCTACTCCTGCTTGATTAATATTGATGATATGGGTAGTACAAGAGTAGATCTACCACGAGATCAAGGAGGCTAAACCCTAGAAGCTAGCCTATGGTATGATTGTTGTTCGCCCCTCTGGACTAAAACCCTCCGGTTTATATAAACACCGGATAGGTTAGGGTTACACGTAGTCGGTTACAATGGTAGGAGATCTACATATCCGTATCGCCAAGCTTGCCTTCCACGCCAAGGAAAGTCCCATCCGGACACGGGACGAAGTCTTCAATCTTGTATCTTCATAGTCTTGGAGTCCGGCCGTAACAATAGTCCGGCTATTTGGACACCCCCTAGTCCGGGACTCCCTCATTAGCGCCTGAACCAGCTTCAATGACGATGAGTCCGGCGCGTTGATTGTCTTCGGCATTGCGAGGCGGGTTCCTCCTCCGAATACTTCATAGAAGGTTTTGAACACAAGGATAGTGTCCGGCTCTGCAAAACAAGTTCCACATAACACCGTAGAGAGAATAAATTTTGCATAGATCTGCTGACGTATTCCGGGCGTGACATCACACCACGGCAAGGCCTTTATATGAATCGTTTTTTTACTGTTCACACCTCAGCGTGTTTAGCGAGGCGGTTTCCTTGGCACGTCTTATCAAAGCATAGATCGTGCCCCCTTATTCCAGGATTCTCATCAATACGGACGTGGGTAACCCAACCGTGCCCGTTGGCCTGCCTTCTCTATCAAAGGCGAGTCCTAATCGACCACGGGGTGGGCTCTTGGTATTCAACCTCTTTATAATGAGACCAAGGCCCTCTACTTTTTTACACCCTCCATCGAGTTCGCCTCGCTCGAGTTCCAACACCCAAAGCTTGATTCAGGCGCTTGACTTTCGGCGATGTCCGGATCCGACCAGCACGGCCGATGGATGTCTCCCTCTGTCAGAGAAGAAGATGTGCTAAAGCTACGCGACGCCAGGTATCTAACCGGCGAGATCTCGCATAGGCTGCCTGGTCCAGGGCAGGTCATTCCCACTCCTGAGCCCGGTGAGAACGTGGCGTTCGTGTCCCACTTCCTTCGGAGTTTAGGCTTCCCGACGGATCCCTTCCTGCGGGGGCTCATGTTTTATTATGGGCTTGATTTCCATGACTTGAGTCCAGAGTCCATCCTCCATATCTCGTCATTCATTGTCGTATGTGAGGCCTTCCTCCATATTACCCCCCACTTTGGATTGTGGCTCAAGACCTTCAAGGTGGAGCCAATGATGATCGAGGGACAACAAGCAGAATGCGGAGGGGCGGTTACAAGCAAATGTACTGATGCTCCGTGGCCCGAGGGCTCTTTTCAAGAGGAGCTTGGGTTGTGGCAACGGGAGTGGTTTTATATCACCACTCCCAGGGGCACCAAATGGGCGGGGCTCCCTGCCTTCCGCTCAGGTCCACCACAGCAGCTGGCATCATGGGTCAACAAGGGGCTCGATCGGGGGCCGTCCAAGGACGTTCCCTTGCTGCAGGGCCGTATTCGAGACCTCCAGGAAAGAGGGATCAATCTGGTCGCAGTGGCGCAGGTTATGGTGATCCGGCGTCTTTAGCCCTGCAAACGTCGCCCCCTCCGCCTGTGGGAATTCAATCCGGAGGGACCACGAGCTCTTCAAAATTTCATGGGCACGACGCCCGTGGAGATGTATAAACTGTTCTTCGGATCACAAGAAAGTGTCCGGACTTGACCGAGGACGAGGACTGAGCTGCAATCGCCTCAGATACTCAAGTAAATAGTCCGGTAACCGGACAAACTGTTCATTCATTTATTTTATATACATGCCCTTTAAAGGAGCCGTTTCTTGAACAGGAGTGGATAGCCAAGGCAAAGTTAATAAGGTGTCGGCTCCCTCCCGAGACCACGCCGGATCCCATCTTGACCAAGATGTTGAAGGTCGCGCCTTTTGAAAAAAGCGAAGGGGGAGCGGGAAGCAAGCGCCTCTGCGAAGGAGGCTATCAAGGAAGGAGGGATTAAGAGTCCCACCTTCCGAGGAGAGAAGAGGACCGCTTGGAAGATCACGAGGTCAAGGCCTCAAAGAGGGAAGGAATCTTGACGGAGAGTCCGCTAGGAAAGTAACCCAGCCGCATTATTTCCCGAGGATCAGCCCTCAACGAGCCGTAAGTAAAAAGAAGGGGTCTTGTAAATAAGGAACATCCTGTATTCATTCATGAAGATAACGAAATTGTACCTTGTATTTGGGACCTCAGCCCTTCTCAGTGAGCTCGTCTTGAGGATCTTCTTCCGGAGATGATGGAGAGCAAACGCCTCCACCTGTCGCACCCTCAAGTGAAGCGGACGACCGAAGGTGTCGTCGGAGGGTTCCCCAAGTCCGCGGGTCGGAAGGTCCGGCGCCAAGTGGCGTCTTGATCGGAGGAGCTGAAGGATCTGCTCAGGCGGCGGCTATTTCAGAAGATCACCGTGCTCTAATGGAGTACGGTGATTGAAAAATTGCATCCGCGAGAGGCGGATTGAATGAAACCGTCGAAGCTTCTTGACGGGGTTTGAGGTACATAAAAATGATGTACCTTGACGGTTTATGCATATAAATCGCCATGTATAGATAGTAGCCCCGAGACTCGGTATGTTGTCAAAATGGACAACATGCGAGATCAAATCTCGATTATAACATATTGCCGCTCCTAAATAGGTGGCGGGCGTCCGAGCCAGCGGATGATGAATATGCCGAACTAAAGCGGCAACAGACGAGGCGGATCACGGACATCGCGCTGGTCAATCGGCGGTTTAATGAGTCACAAGGTCGCGACCTCTATCACGGACACTTTGTAAGGAGCTTAGCGCCCATGTCTTACTATTCGTATGCTCAATGCAGATGGTGCGCTGCCGTGGAGTAGCTGCGGGCAGAACTTCGCCCGAGCGAAAGAGCAAGCCAGAATTAGTAATGCAGCCGCTTTAAAAAGGCGGCGAAGAGCTAAAGCTGAGCAGGATGCTCCTTGCCGAGCAGAGAGGAGATGGCGATATGGCCAAAAGTTAAGGAATACTACCGATCGCTGCGAGGTTCTTGAAAAAAGCGTCAAGCGGAACAAGAGGGCCTAAAGAAGATCGCCGCGAATCCAAGAATGCCCAATCGGCTTTGAGAGCTGCCAAGGAGGAGCTGAGTCGGGCCGGGCAATTGCGGCTGGAAAACCGTTTACTGCTGCGGAGAAATATACAGATCAAAAGTATGCTCGAGTTGGATAAGTTGTGGAGTTCGGAGGATGCTTATCTGGACTTGGCGGCGCTGCGCCGCACGCGGTTGAGCACTTCCGGGGCGAAAGGGGCCTGAAGGAAGAGCTATATTGGTCGCAATTCCATAGTCGGGGCGTCCTCTGCGCTGACCTATCGGTTGGCGAATGGGCGAGCTGAATCGGTTGTCGGTTGCCATGAAGCATGTCTTAACTCACTTGTGGCGGGCGGACCCAAGAAGAGCTATTTTGGTTTAGTGCAGCAGTTTCTTGGTGCGGTACCGCATATCGATGCAATGAAGCGATCGGCGTGTATTGAGGGCGCGGATGGCTCTTGCCCGTGTCTGAACATCTTGGCGAGATGAAGGCCATGACGTTGCATCCCAAGATTGGACGAGAGCCGAGTACTGCCGAGCACTACTTTGAAGAAGTCTGCGGCGCTCGTTTAATAGAGGCAGCAGATGCTCGAAGGATATTATGTTTAAATGACATGTATGATTTGTGAAAACAATGTTTCAATGTAAGGGCTTTTTATACTTGTGCGTTCAAGTAGTAAACTACTCCTGTCGGCCGTTTATGTATATGTATATAACTTTGAAAGATGGCAGTCCTTGGCTTTAGCCCCCACGCACATAGTCGGGGTGTTTACAAAAAAGCGCTTTTCACACTTAATCCAACGTCTTGGTCCTGTTTAAGGAGGTGATAGCGTAGCAAACCGAACAACGGACTATAATGCTTTATCACTTTCACTTAGCCATAGGAGTTCGAGGTGGGGCTACTATATAGCCCACAGGGCACCGCACTCTCCCGAATTCAGAAGTGCGTATGTGCCTGACGAAAACCGGTCCTTCGTTAACGCGGAGGAATCCTAAACATTCCCGTGAGTCGTCGAGTGGTTGACCAGTCTCGCTATATCATGACGATCAGTTTTGGCTTTCTCTCTTGAGGTGCTCGCCGGCGAACCGGGCACCATCGCGATGAGTTCTCCACAGTGCCGCGTTAGCGTGAAAGCGGAATGTAAGGCAGCAAAACACGAGGAGCGGGCAACCCAACATTTGACCAAAGACATGATTGGAGCTGATGCATATAAGGCCTAACTCGAGGCGCGAATACTCCCTAAGGTATTCAGTCTTTATGAAAATGAGCAGAATAATGCCCTAAGCCCACGGTGTCAGTGCAGCATAAAAATTCTGGTGCGGCCAATGCCAAAACACCAGCCTCCTTCTCGGTTATATTAAGGAATCGGGGATGTATATCAACAAGAGACAAGTGAAAAAAGGTTTACGCAGGGTCTTAATCGAAAGAATCCTTGCAGCGGGTCCCTCTTGCGCCTGCGCTGTGTCTCCGTTGTGCCGTATCATCTGGGCGGGTGTAGCACGTTGTTCATCTGTAAAGAGAGGAACTTAGTTTGAAAGAAAAGGATCGTCGAAAGATGTACTTAATATTAAATAAGCGAGTGCAGTTCAAGAATTGAATAAAATTGAGCTTTATTGTCTCTTGTTATACATGCATGCGGCCCCTCGTATGGGGGTATGCCGCTAGTAGGCGCCGGAGTCGTCTAGCCGTGTCCGGGGTTTGGATGACCAATTTCAGGTTCTTTGCCTAGCAGAGTCGGATAGCTGTGGAGCTGTCAATGCGGTCTCCCCTTCTTCCGTGCTCGAGTAACACTTAATACTTCCTTTTAACGAGATGATGCCGCGTGGACCGGGCATTTTAAGTGTTAGAGATGCATAACGCGGTATTGTGTTAAAGCGGGCGAAAGCTTCACGTCCCAATAGTGCTTGATGGCTACTTTTAAACGGGGCGACATGGAAGAGTAACCTTTCGCGACGGAAGTTGTCGGATGAACCAAACACAACTTCTAGCAGTATGGAGCCCGTGCAAAGGTCATATGGGCCTGGCATTACTCCTTTAACGGAGGTGTTGCTACGGCGAATTTTGGTTGGGTTTATCCCCATCCTGCGGTTTATGTCACTGTCGCCATCCATGAGGACATGTGTAAATTGGAATCCGTCGATTATAGGATCCAATATCAAGGCAGTCCATCCTGCGTTCCGGATATTATCGGAATAGTCACGATGGTCGAAGGTGATTGGTTTTGACAACCCGATGTGCGGCGCGCCTTTTAGTGGGCGCCGCTCTGTTTTTCCTTTGATCACGTGAAGTGAGTTTACTGTTTTGACCTCTGAGGAAAGTTTTTTTGTTTTCGAGGCTCTGCTTGTGGTGCTCGTCGTCATCTTCACTTGGTGTGTCGAGCCCCTTGTGTTCGGCGTTGATCTGCGGACTGTTTGAAGACAACAATTTACGTGGGTATGGTTGGCGAGCCTCCCGAAGTCTTGTGGATTTGACATATCTTGTCCAAGATTTTGTTGAAGTTGGATAGCTCATCGCTATTCTCCTTAAGGGGCAGTTTTTGTTGTTACGCGTGAGCTTTGAATCCGGCGTTGGCGCCGTGCTCTTTGGACTGTTCCTTTTAATCCGGCGCTGGTCCTTGTTGCGCCGTGGTTTCCGTTCCATCCCTGATTTCGGATGTACTTGGGTGCTGGTGCTGCATCTTGCTAGCCAGCTATCCTCTCCGCACAAAAGCGGGTCATGAGGCTTGTTAATGCGGCCATTGTTCTAGGCTTTTCTTGGCGAGTTATGCAGCGAGCCATTCGTCTCGGACGTTGTGTTTGAAAGCTGCTAAGGCTTGGCGTCCGGACGATCGACTATTTGGTTCTTTTAGTAAGGAACCTGTTCCGAATTTCGGGCTGACTCTCCGGACTGTTGAGTTATGTGACATAGATCGTCTACGTGTCACGAGGCGGACATAGGTCCCCAAAATTTGCCCAAATGCATCCTCGAGGTCTTCCCGCTTCCAATGGTATTTTCGGGGAGGCTCTTAAGCCAATGCCGAGCTGGCCCTTTGAGTTTAAGGGGTAATTATTTTATGGCGTGGAGATCATCTCCTCTAGCCATGTGTATGTGGAGGATGTAATCCTCAATCCAGACTCCAGGGTCTGTTGTTCCGTCGTATGCCTCTATGTTTACGGGTTTGAATCCCGCTGGAAATTCATGATCCAGCACCTCATCGGTGAAACATAGGGGTGTCTGGCGCCCTATATTTGGGTGTGTCGTGATCTTGAATTTTGGCGTATTGCATTGCTTTGTGGCGTGCTTTCTTGGCCCATAGATGGACCTAACTGGGCCATCCTTTTGATGTGAATCCTTAAGCGGATCGCATATTGGCTTGTGTGTAGCACCATTCGCCGCTCTCTTTTTGCCGTGAGGTCGTCCATCCGACCGGGTGGCCTTCTTACTTTTTAATTGTGGGGGCTCTAAGGCCTCCTCGTCGAATTCAGGCAGTAGCTTTCTTTTCGGATAGCTCTTTGTTCGTTGTCATCCGTGCTGCTCTGCGGTGCTGAATACTCTGCTCCATCGATCCTGAGTGCATCTTCCGCTGTTTTGAGCTTCCGCTTCCTTTTTCAGGCTACGCGCATGGCGACGAGCCTTTTCTCGGAGGTCATTTGCTCCAATGGTTTGTCCGGCGTGAGATCGTCCGGACTGTTGTCTTCGCCGGGACAGATTGTTTATCAAGTTGTCTTGTTAGGACGATTGCTCGATAGCTTGTTCATTGTCCACAGGTTCGCCTGCTCTATGGCTGGGTCTTTGTTGGCGGGACTTTGTTCGGCGTTTACGTTGCCGTTTGGACTGCTTTTCGAGGATTTATCCTTCGTGGCGTCCCGTTGTTCCTCGTCTTCATTTCCTTTAGGTGTATCCACCATGTATACATCATGGGATGAGGTTGTCCAGCATCCTATAGATGCTGGTTCATTGTTGTCTCCTACATCGCCGTCCATACCGTCGATGTCTTCGGAGTCGAAATCGAGCACGTCGTGTAAGCTTTAGACAGTGGCTATGAAATGGGTGGTGGGTGGGCATTGAATTTCTTCATCGTCCGCATCCCATCCTTCCTGACCGTAGTCCGGCCAGGGCTCTCCGGATAAAGAGAGAGACTTTAGTGAATTCAGGATGTCGCCAAAGGGCGAGTGCTGAAAGATGTCCGCGGCCGTGAACTCCATAACGGGCGCCCAATCGGATTCGATTGGCAAGGGAGCGGAGGGTTCGGAGTCCGGAGAGGAGTCCGGCACCCTGGAGTCGAGGTCTTCGCAAAGGACAGGGATGGAGTTCGGCTCGATCGCCGTAGAGATTGTAGCCCCCGAGGTGGTGTCCAACCACTCGTCCTCGATCGGGCAATCCGGCTCCGGATTAAGGGTCGGAGCGGATACTGGTGTGGCCTCCAGGGCACTGTTCGGCTGCAGAGCTAGATCATGCCCATCGAGACAGTGCGGCACGCTTGGCTGCGGCTCGAATCCGTCGAAGATCAAGTCTCCGTGGATATCGGCCGTATAGTTTAAACTTCGGATCGACCGATGGCGGGCGTAGCTTCGATCTGCTCCAGTGGCCAGCGAATTGGCCCGCGATGCAAAGCCGCCGAACATGAAGATCTGTCCGGGAGAAAAGTCTCACCACTGGACGCGTCGTTGTTGATGATCGAAGGAGCCATCGGGCCTATCGGTGACGACACGAGGAACTCTCAATGAAAGCACCAATGTCGGTGTCAAAACCGGCGTATCTCGGTAGGGGTCCCGAACTGTGCGTCTAGGCGGATGGTAACAGGAGACAAGGGACACGATGTTTTTACCCAAGTTCGGGCCCTCTCGATGGAGGTAATACCCTACTCCTGCTTGATTAATATTGATGATATGGGTAGTACAAGAGTAGATCTACCACGAGATCAAGGAGGCTAAACCCTAGAAGCTAGCCTATGGTATGATTGTTGTTAGATCCTCGGACTAAAACCCTCCGGTTTATATAGACACCGGATAGGTTAGGGTTACACGTAGTCGGTTACAATGGTAGGAGATCTACATATCCGTATCGCCAAGCTTGCCTTCCACGCCAAGGAAAGTCCCATCCGGACACGGGACGAAGTCTTCAATCTTGTATCTTCATAGTCTTGGAGTCCGGCCGTAACGATAGTCCGGCTATCCGGACACCCCCTAGTCCGGGACTCCCTCAGGGGCCATCACCCGTCCGGCGCGGCACTGTTACCATGCTGACCATGACGTCACCCACGGCGGGTTGTCGATCACGACCAGCGGCGGCGGGCCCTCGGGTCGAGAGATGCCGCCCGGCGGCTCGACATCCCCGATCGGCTGTGATATGGCGGCTTCCCATAGCAGGCTTGTTCCCCCTCAAGGAAGCGCCTCATTAAGGAGACAAGGCGAGGTGAGGCTACGATGATCGCCGCCCGAGCGGCGGCTGCTATAGCCATGCTTACTCGACAAAGCCCTCGTCATCAGGATTGAGGCAACAGTAACCAGCCCCCGACAAGGCCCTCAACGGTGGGGCCAGCTTGTCGACCAAGAAGCCGGAAGCCGGCGGGACCCACCAGTCAGCGGGCCCCAGCAGCTGGCGGAGAAGCCGGCAAGCGTAGACACTGACGGCTAGGGCCCGCGCCCAGCCGGATTACCATTGTACCCCTGGGGGTAGGACTATATAAACCCCCCAGGGCACCCATGCAAAGAGTTGATCTCTTAGAGTTTTAGACACCACATAGAGAGAAAGGAAGAGCTAGCCATGCCCTTCTTCTTCCTCTCACCGAATAGCTCAAGGAGCCTCTTGTAGCCACTTGTTCACCTAGCGATCATGCGGAGACCCATGAGCAGCGATGGGGTGTTATCTCCATGGAGAGCCCCGAAGCTGGGTAAGATTCGCCGGCGTGCATGTCTTCGCCTCATCCCGTTTCCAGGCACCGGCGACGTCTTATTGGCTCCCACAATGATAAGCCACCCGTTGGCATATGTCGCACCTACCACCCGACATCCGGCATGATGACCACAATCGCCTTCATGGATCTCCCGAAGTATTTCCGAACCTTCCGCAGGCGATACACAATGTTGAAGCGCCCCAGTGACACTGCGATGATGCAGCTCACCATGAACAATTGTCATGGACTTAGACCACCGGGTGATTTGTCTCGCCAAGGTCTCATCCTCGGGCAACTCTCCCCGGGTTATGTAGGCCAAATATGGCACTGTCCAATCTGGGATGATGTGAAGAGCTGCCACCAAATGTGCTTCCCGGTCTAGAACAGCTAAGTCCTCCTCTATGGGTAACTTGACAGAAGGATCATGCAACACATCCAAAAAGGCGTTAGGCGGTACAGGCTTACGTTGAGATCCCAGCCGGCTTAAAGCATCAGCCGCCTCATTCTTCCTTCGATCAACGTGCCCCACTTGATAACCCTTGAAGTGCCCTGCTACAACATCCACTTCACGACGATAAGCCGCCATGAGGGGGTCCTTGGAATCCCACTTGCCTGACACCTGTTGAGCCACAAGATCTGAATCGCCCAAACACCTTACCCGGCTCAAATTCATCTCTATGGCCATCCGTAGACCATGGAGTAAGGCCTCATATTCAGCTGCATTATTAGTACAAGGAAACATGAGCCGGAGCACATAGAAAAATTTGTCACCTCGAGGGGAAGTTAAAACGACCCCAGCCCCTGAGCCTTCCAACTGCCTACATCCATCAAAATGAATAGTCCAATATATCTTATCCGGCTTCTCCTCTGACGTCTGGAGCTCTGTCCAATCATTGATGAAATCCACCGGTGCTTGAGATTTAATAGCAGTGCGCGGCACATACTTCAAATCATGAGGCCCAAGCTTAATGGCCCACTTGGCGACTCGTCATGTGGCCTCTCTATTCTGGATGATGTCTCCCAAAGGAGCAAAGCTTACCATAGTGATAGGGTGACCCTGGAAGTACTGCTTAAGCTTCCGGCTTGCCATGAACACCCCATAAACAAGCTTCTGCCAGTGCGGATATCTTTGCTTTGACTCAATGAGCACCTCACTGATGTAGTAAACCGGCCGTTGAACCGGATGCTCCTTGCCAGGCTCCTTGCGCTCTACCACAATTGCAACACTGACAACACGTGAGTTAGCAGCCACGTATAATAGCAGCGGCTCTTTATCAATGGGAGCCGCAAGAATCGGCAGTTCACACAACTGTCTCTTTAAATCTTCAAAGGCAGCATTAGCAGCATCACTCCAGATAAATCTGTCTATTTTCTTCATTAGCTGATACAGCGGTATAGCCTTCTCACCTAACCGGCTTATGAACTAGCTTAAAGCAGCGATACGACCCGCCAGTCGCTGAACATGATTGATGCACGTCGGTTTATCCAAAGAGGTGATTGCCTTGATTTTCTCCAGATTAGCTTCAATACCTCTGTTAGAGACCAAAAAACCCAGAAGTTTGCCTGCTGGCACCCCTAACACACATTTGGCCGGGTTAAGCATCATCTTGTAGACCCAGAGATTATCAAAGGTTTCCTTCAGATCATCTATCAAGGTTTCCTTCTATCTGGACTTCACCACTATATCATCCACATAGGCATGAACATTGCGCCCAATCTGATTGTGGAGACAGTTCTGTGTACACCGCTGATAAGTCGCCTGGGCACTCTTGAGCCCAAAAGGCATAGATCTTAACTGCCATTTTGATCTGATGGTAACCAGAGTAAGCATCCAAAAAGCTCAAATGCTCACAACCCGCTGTAGCATCAATGATTTGATCAATACGGGGGAGAGCAAAAGGATCAGCCGGACAGGCCTTATTTAAGTCCGTGTAATCCACACACATCCGCCAGGTGCCATTCTTCTTAAGTACAAGCACCGGGTTAGCCAACCACTCTGGGTGAAAACTTCAACAATAAATCCGGCCGCCAAGAGCCGGGCCACCTCCTCACCAATAGCTTTCCGTCTCTCTTCCTTGAACCGCCGAAGAAACTGCCTGACCGGCTGAAACTTTGGATCAATATTAAGAGTGTGCTCAGCGAGTTCTCTCGGTACACCCGGCATATCAGAAGGTTTCCATGCAAAGATGTCCCGATTCTCACGGATGAACTCGATGAGCACGCTTTCCTATTTAGGATCCAGATTGGCACTGATGCTGAATTGTTTGGATGAGTCGCCTGGAGTAAAATCAAAAGCTTAGTTTCATCAGCCGATTTAAACTTCATCGTCGGGTCATGCTCGATGGTCGGCTTCTTCAGAGGTGTCATATCCGCCGGGTCAACATTATCCCGATAAAATTTTAGCTCCTCAGCTGCACAAACAGACTCGGCATAAGCCGCATCGCCCTCCTCGCATTCCAGGGCTATCTTTCGACTCCCATGCATAGTAATGGTGCCCTTGTGACCCGACATCTTGAGCTGCAAGTAAACATAACACGGTCGCGCCATGAACTTGGCGTAAGCCGGCCGTCCAAATAGAGCATGATATGGGCTTTTGATTTTGACCACCTCAAAGGTTAATTTCTCAGCCCTAGAATCATATTCGTCTCCAAAGGCCACCTCTAGCTCAATCTTTCCAACTGGGTACGCCGATTTACCAGGCACCACTCCATGGAAAATGGTGTTGGATGTCTTCAAATTTTTGTCAGTCAGCCCCATGCGCCGAAAGGTCTCATAATAGAGGATGTTGTTGTTGCTGCCTCCATCCATGAGCACCTTAGTAAACTTATATCCACCGACTTGAGGTGCCACCACTAAGGCTAACCGACCCGGATTGTCAACCCGGGGAGGGTGATCCTCTCTACTCCATACAATAGGCTGCTTTGACCACCTTAAATAACGGGGAACCGCTGGCTCAACAGCGTTCACAGCCCTTTTATGAAGCTTCTGGTCCCGCTTGCATAAGCTAGTGGTGAACACATGATATTGTCCACTATTCAGCTGCTTTGGATTGCTTTGATAACCTGACTGTTGCTGCTGCTGTCCTCCCTGACCAGACTGCTGGTGATTATAGCCACCTTGATTTCCCTGAAAGCCAGAATTTGAACCGCCACCCGGGCCATGAAAGCCGCCACCCGACCCATGATTGTCGTCGAACGTGTTGGAATTCTTGAAAGCCTTCATGATCGCGCAATCCTTCCATAAGTGAGTGGCCGGCTTTTCCCGGGTACCGTGTCTCGGGCAGGGTTCATTGAGTAGCTGCTCAAGAGATGGACCTGACCCACCAGATCGAGGTGGCCACCTCCCCTTGCGTCTCTGATCGTTACCCTGCGCATTAGCGTTGGCCACAAACTCCAGATTGCCATCGGCTTTATGCTTGTTGCCTCCTTGATTTGCCGTGTTATGTTGCTGGCCCTTTCCACTGCCGTTTTTCTTTCCCTTCCCCGCCTTTTCCTCGTCAGACGCAGGGTCCGCGGTATTATCAGAATCGGCGTATTTGACTAGATCCGCCATCAGTTGACCCATATCATTACAATCACGTTTGGCGCGCCCTACTTCATCTCGGCGGTACAAATCGGCAATTTTTCTCCAAAGCATGAGGATCTGCGAGCGGCATCCATCTTATCAGACGAATGTATTATCTCCTTGACCCGGCGCACCCAATGAGTGGTAGATTCACCCTCCTCTTGTTTACAATTAGTTCAATCCACTATTGACATGGACTGCTTGCAGGTGTTTTTGAAGTTCTGAATGAACCAGGCCTTCAATTCCGCCCATGAGCCGATGGAATTGGGCGGCAAGCCCTTTAACCAAGTCCGGGCCGTTCCGTCCAACATCATGGTGAAGTACTTAGCCATTGCCGCGTCACTAACCTCCAACAGCTCCATGGCCATCTCATAGCTTTCTATCCATGCCCCGAGCTGTAAGTCGGCCGTATAATTCGGCACCTTACGGGGTCCCTTGAAATCCTTAGGCAGACGCACATTACGTAAAGCCGGCACCAAACAAGGAACACCGCCGGTTCTGGTGGCCACTCCTGCCTCAACAGAAGTCGTTGGGTAATCTGGGAAAGCTTGATGAGCCGTCTGCTGAGCCGCCAGTTGAGCCGCCCACTCGTCCTCCTGATGTATCCGGTCCTATACCGGGTTATGACCGCCGGGTTGGTTATGGCGCTGGGCATTGCTTGACAAAGCTTCCGGCTCCATGTGCCTGCTATAACTCGGTCTCCGGCTTGGGCGAGGAGTCGAATGAATCCTGTCTCGGCTATAGGAATAAGCCTCTTGCTGAGCCAGAGCCGTCTGGACGAGTTCTCTGATCCTTCGCGTCTCCACCGCTGTTGGATCATCGCCGTCCACTGGAAGATCCGCCAAATGTGCTGATGCCACGATCAGGTTCTCCATAGGGTTAGAAAAATGACCCGGTGGTGTTGGTACGTAGCGAGGCGGGGCCATATTCCCATGAGGAGGTGCCATCACCCGAGGCTGAACCGGTCCCCCTGGTCCGGGTGTTATGAACTGGTTCGCTTGTGACGGGTTACTAGGACCGGCTCCGGGTGTGGTAAAAGGCTCCGAGGATCATAAACCGGAGGCAAACGAGATTGAGTTTTCTGGTGTCTCCTCCTCATCACCTCGTTAGACGCATTTAGGTTCATCGTAAGCTGGAAAGCCTCTGATTGGAGCTGTTGGGCCCGTGCATCCAAAGCCGCCCGTTCTGCGGCCAACCTGGTGTCCTCTGCTGCTAAGGCCTCCTTGGCCCCGAGCTATTTCCTCACGCACCTGTGCCACCTCCGCATCACGTTCCTCTTGATTTGCAAGAATAACTGTGGCGGTTAACAGGGCCATCAGCTTATCCATGAGATCAAGCAGCACCTGAGCCGGCGGGCGCACAGGGCCTCCTACCCCGGCCGCTCCTGACCCGGACGTTATTGCTGCCACAGTCGTAGAGTTCTGGCCGGGCTGAGTGCCAGCCATGAAGACCCCTACCCAGCTTGGCGGCTCAAAGGGGTCCGGAATACTGCTGCCATCGGGACAGCCCCCAAGCCTACCATCTTGCAGTTGATACAACGAATCTGTCTCACTAGTGGACGAATCACCATCGGAGTGGACGACCGTTTCACCACCATTGACAGATCCCTCAAAAAGTTCTCCTCCATGGATGCAACCCACGAAGGCATGCTTCACGACGGGTTGAGCACGGGCGGGTTGAGCACGCTGAGCCGTCTCGACGAGGTCGGTGCAGTTGTCCGGCTCAGGGCCCGGCTCACCGATCCAGCTGATGAAGACGTGGATTCCGCCGAAGGGAACCCGGTACCCGCACTTAATTGAGCCGGCGTCGGGGCCCCAGCCTTCGTCGTCGATGTAGTTCTTGCCGTGACGACTCTTGGTCATCCGGCCCACAACGTATCCCTTGAGCCCTTCCAAGTTGCCCTTCAAGAACTCAAATCCACCGTGCGCTGGCTCCACGGTGGGCGCCAACTGTCGTGGTTTTGTCACGGCAGATGTCCTCTTGCAAGGACTTAGTCGTGGAGCCATCGCAACTACGAAGCTTAAAGGGGTTAATCGGGACAAGGGACACGAGAGAGGTTTTATACTAGTTCGGCCCCTTACGGTGAAGGTAAAGCCTACGCCGAGTTGGGTTGGTATTGCTAGGGTTTCGATGACCAGGGAGCGAGATACGCTATGCCCGGCTCTTGATCAGATGTTACCTGCCCTCAGCCGTACCTTTATAAACACGGGTTGACGCCCTCCGGCCTACAGAGTCCCGGCCGGCCCATAAACAGTGTCCGGCTCGGTGACTAGTTAATCTTGCCTTATAATACAAGTCATGCCATTACAACGGTTTATCACTATGGGCCTTAAGTCGCCCGTGGGCTTTAGACCCTTTATTGAACAGCCATCTTCATGCTTGATCTTGGGCTTCATGCGATGAATCACCTTTTGCGTAACCCGACCCCTCCTGGCCGGCTTACAAGAATAGTTATATCCCCAACAAGCCCCGCGTCCCCTACAATCACGGAAATCAGATCGCAAACTAACAACGAGCCCTGCGTCCCCTACAATCACGGAAATCAGATCGCAAACTAACAACCATCCCCGCGTCCCCTACAATCACGGAAATCAGATCGCAAACTAAGGAAACTTATTCATGCCCTTAACCTTGACCTCGCCGTCTGGCACAGACGCCGCCCACCAACAGCGTCTCCTGCCCGCATGGCGACCACGCCGCACTGCACCTTCCCGTTACCTCCGTGCACGATCGCCACCGCCGATTGTTGCTGCTCGCAGCATGGCATCTGTCTTGCGAGATCGCCAGTGCCCAGGAGACAGAGCCTGCCCCGGTACCCACACTGCCACGCCCGCCCTGCACTAGCACCCGCGCCGCCCACAAGCACGCCAGGCCGGGCAGTCGCCCGGCTCCGTCGCGTCCCCTCCAGCCGAGCACTGCAAGCTGTGATTCTTCGAGGTCTTCTTGAGTTCGACTTCTTCTTTTGACTGAAAGGACGGTGTAGTATGTTTACAGAGAGGAAACAATTATTGCTTATCTGCTTATCAGTAATAGAAAACTTGCATCCGATGTTAATGTTCATGATTATATGCACAGAATCGATGCTTTCAACAATTTAATGACATGAATATTCTGGTAAGTGGAAAGACGTAAACATCACAACATGGCCAAGGTAAGAGTGTATTAAGAGCAGACTACACACATATGGGTATACCTCCTAATTCAAGGCAATCGACATTATGTGTTTTTTGTATGTCCCCATTAGTTGCATTACAAATGAAGAGTCTCCACAATTAAGAATAAAAGTATACATATGCACGTAATGAAAGTGCAAGATCATGGGATCCAAGCAGTCAATCTTTTAAAACTTGACCATTAGTATATGTGAAAGTATAAATACTCACTATGAAGGTAATGAAACTGGATTTGTGTCGTAAATTGCCTTTACTATATCAAGTAAAAATAGGAAAGTGACTTTACTATATCAACTTCCATCAACATGACCACCAACATAATCATTCTAGAAATTAATATAGCATCTATCCAGCTCCAGGATGTTACAATGAATTGTATAAATCTGTGTAAACCCACTTTTGCACACATGATGATTGAGAATGTGCATGATTATTTAAACTGAAAACATCTGGAGTACACGTGATCCATTCTAATTCTGAAAACTAAATAAGTCGAACTTCCCACTTCCAGTGTGCAAAATGGTGCATTTGAATGTCTGTTTGTTGAACCTATGCAACTTTGGCATATCCTTTTTTTCATATGCATATCCTAATAGGTGAGAGCATCAAAAAGATTTTGTTGATCTATCATGAATTGGTTTAGAATATATGTTTTTGCAGTACTAATGCTTCTCTACTACTATTAAACAATAAAACAAGAACTTCCTTACGTGCACCCCGCAATTAGTCCCACAATAACGCACGAGCCAATCGGCACCACTCGATTAGGCCAATAAGTCTCCATCTAACAGCCATCATTAATCTAACACCTCTGTGGTGTGCACTTAACATTTTCCAATGACTGACCGTACTTCACCAGGAGAGTAGTAGTCGAACAACCAGCCCCGCATCCCCTACAATCACGGAAATCAGATCGCAAACTAACAACCAGCCCCGCGTCCCCTACAATCACGGAAATAAGATCGCAAACTAACAACCAGCCCCGCGTCCCCTACAATCACGGAAATCAGATCGCGAACTAACAACCATCCCCGCGTCCCCTACAATCATGGACATCAGATTGCAAACTAAGGAAACTTCACGCCCTTGACCTTGACCTCGCCGTCTGGCACAGACGCCGGCCACCAACAGCGTCTCCTGCCCGCACGGCGACCACGCCGCACTGCACCGTCCCGTCAACTCCGTGCACGATCGCCATCGCCGATTGTTGCTACTCGCAGCATGGAATCCGTCCTGCGAGATCGTCAGTGCCAGGAGAGAGAGCCTGCCCCGGCACCCACACCGATGCGCCCGCCCTGCCTCTGGCACTCCGCGCCCAGCGCACACGCCAGCCGGGCGATGCGCCAATACCGTCGCGTCCCCTCCAGCCAGGCACACGCAACTGTGATTATTCCGAGGTCTTCTTCATGTTCGACTTCTTCTTTTGACCTGAAAGGACGGTGTAGTATGTTTACAGAGAGGAAACATATATTGCTTATATGCTTATCAATAATAGAAAACTTGCATCCATTGTTGGTGTTCATGATTATATGCACAGGATCGGTGCTTTTAACAATTTAATGACATGAATATTCTGGTAAGTGGAAAGAGGTAAACATCACAACATGGCCAAGGTAAGAGTGTATTAAGAGCAGACTGCAGACATATGGGTATACCTCCTAATTCAAAGCAATCGACATTATGTCTTTTCTGTATGTCCCCATTAGTTGCATTACAAATGAAGTGTCTCCACAATTAAGAATGAAAGTATACATATGCACGTAATGAAAGTGCAAGATCATGGGATCCAAGCAGTCAATCTTTTAAGACTTGACCATTAGTATATGTGAAAGTATACATACTCTCTATGAGGGTAATGAAACTGGATTTGTGTTGTAAATTACCTTTACTATATCAAGTAAAAACAGGAAAGTGACTTTACTATATCAAGTTCCATCAACATGACCACCAACATAATCGTTCTAGAAAGTAATATAGCATCTATCCAGCTCCAGGATGTTACAATGAATTTTATAAATCTGTATAAACCCACTTTTGCACACATGATGATTGAGAATGTGCATGATTATTTAAACTGAAAACATCTGGAGTACACGTGATCCATTCTAAATCTAAAAACTAAAGAAGTCGCACTTCCCGCTTCCAGAGTGCAGAATGGTGCATTTGAATGTCTGTTTGTCGAACCTATGCAGCTTTGGCATATCCTTTTTTTCATGTGCATATCCTAATAGGTGAGAGCATCAAAAAGATTTTGTTGATCTATCATGAACTGGTTTAGAATATATGTTTTTGCAGTACTAATGCTTCTCTACTACTATTAAACTATCAAACAAGAACTTTCTTACGCGCACCCCGCAATTAGTCCAACAATAACGCACGAGCCAATCAGCACCACACAATTAGGCCAATAAGTCTCCATCTAACAGCCATCATTAATCTAATACCTCTGCGGTGTCCACTTAGGATTTCCCAATGACTGACTGTACTTCACCAGGAGAGTAGTAGTGGAACAACCAGCCCCGCATCCCCTACAATCACGGAAATCAGATCGCAAACTAACAACCAGCCCCACGTCCCCTACAATCACGGAAATCAGATCGCGAACTAACAACCATCCCCGCGTCCCCTACAATCACGGAAATCAGATCGCAAACTAAGGAAACTTCACGCCCTTGACCTTGACCTCATCGTCTGGCACAGACGCCGCCGACCAACAGCATCTCCTGCCCGCACGGCGACCACGCCGCACTGCACCGTCCCGTCACCTCCGTGCACGATCGCCATCGCCGATTGTTGCTGCTCGCAGTGTGGCATCCGTCCTGCGAGATCGCCAGTTCCCAGGAGAGAGAGCCTGCCCCAGCACCCACACCGCCGCACCAGCCCTGCACTGGCACCCGCGCCGCCGTGCACACACCAGCCGGGGCAGTGCGCCAGCGCCCGTCGCGTCGCCTCCAGCCAGGCACACGCAACTGTGATTCTTCTAAGGTCTTCTTCAGGTTCGACTTCTTCTTTTGACCTGAAAGGACGGTGTAGTATGTTTACAGAGGGGAAACATATATTGCTTATCTGCTTAACAGTAATAGAAAACTTGCATCCAATGTTGGTGTTCATGATTATAAGCACAGAATCGATGCTTTTAACAATTTAATGACATGAATATTCTGGTAAGTGGAAAGACGTAAACATCACAACATGGGCAAGGTAAAGGTGTATTAAGAGCAGACTGCAGACATATGGGTATACCTCTTAATTCAAGGCAATCTACATTATGTGATTTTTGTATGTCCCCATTAGTTGCATTACAAATGAAGTGTCTCCACAATTAAGAATAAAAGTATACATATGCACGTAATGAAAGTGCAAGATCATGGGATCCAAGCAGTCAATCTTTTAAGACTTGACCATTAGTATATGTGAAAGTATACATACTCACTATGAGGGTAATGAAACTGGATTTGTGTTGTAAATTGCCTTTCTATATCAAGTAAAAACAGGAAAATGACTTTACAATATCAAGTTCCATCAACATGACCACCAACATAATCGTTCTAGAAAGTAATATAGCATCTATCCAGCTCCAGGATGTTACAATGAATTGTCTAAATTTGTATAAACTTACTTTTGCACACATGATGCTTGAGAATGTGCATGATTATTTAAATTGAAAACATCTGGAGTACACGTGATCCATTCTAATTACGAAAACTAAAAATTCGCACTTCCTGCTTCCAGTGCGAAATGGTGCATTGAATGTCATTTGTTGAACCTATGCAACTTTGGCATATCCTTTTTTTCATGTGCATATCCTAATAGGTGAGAGCATCAAAAAGATTTTGTTGATCTATCATGAACTGGTTTAGAATATATGTTTTTGCAGTACTAATGCTTCTCTACTACTATTAAACAATCAAACAAGAACTTTCTTACGTGCACCCCGCAATTAGTCCCACAATAACGCACGAGCCAATCAGCACCACACGATTAGGCCAATAAGTCCCCATCTAACAGCCATCATTAATCTAATACCTATGAGATGTGCACTTAGCATTTTCCAATGACTGACCGTACTTCACCAGGAGAGTAGTAGTCGAACAACCAGCCCCGCGTCCCCTACAATCACGGAAATCAGATCGCGAACTAATAACCATCCCCGCGTCCCCAACAATCACGGAAATCAGATTGCAAACTAAGGAGACTTTACGCCCATGACCTTGACCTCGCCGTCTGGCACAGACACCGCCCACCAGCAGCGTCTCGTGCCCGCACGGCGACCACGCCGCACTGCACCGTCCCGTCACCTACGTGCACGATCGTCATCGCCGGTTGTTGTTGCTCGCAGCGTGGCATCCGTCCTGCGAGATCGCCAGTGCCCAGGAGAAAGAGCCTGCCCCGGCACCCACACCGCCGCACTCCTGCCTGCCTGCACCGCACCGCGCCAGCACACGCCAGCCAGGCGATCGCCCGGCGCCGTCGCGTCCCCTCCAGCCGAGCACACGCAACTATGATTCTTTCGAGGTCTTCTTGAGTTCGACTTCTTCTTTTGACCTGAAAGGACTGTGTAGTATGTTTACAGAGAGGAAACATATATTGCTTATCTGCTTATCAGTAATAGAAAACTTGCATCAGATGTTAATGTTCATGATTATATGCACAGAATCGATGCTTTTAACAATTTAATGACATGAATATTCTGGTAAGTGGAAAGACGTAAACATCACAACATGGCCAAGGTAAGAGTGTATTAAGAGCAGACTGCAGACATATGGGTATACGTCCTAATTCAAGGCAATCGACATTATGTGTTTTTTGTATGTCCCCATTAGTTGCATTACAAATGAAGTGTCTCCACAATTAAGAATAAAATTATATATATGCACGTAATGAAAGTGAAAGATCATGGGATCCAAGCAGTCAATCTTTTAAGACTTGACCGTTAGTATATGTGAAAGTATACATACTCACTATGAGGGTGATGAAACTGGTTTTGTGTTGTAAATTGCCTTTACTATATCAAGTAAAAACAGGAATGTGACTTTACTATATCAAGTTCAATCAACATGACCACCAAAATAATCGTTCTAGAAAGTAATATAGCATCTATCTAGCTCCAGGATGTTACAATGAATTGTATAAATCTGTATAAACCCACTTTTGCACACATGATGATTGAGAATGTGCATGATTATTTGAACTGAAAACATCTGGAGTACACATGATCCATTCTAATTCTGAAAACTAAAGAAGTCGCACTTCCCGCTTCCAGAGTGCAAAATGGTGCATTTGAATGTCTGTTTGTTGAACCTATGCAACTTTGGCATATCCTTTTTTTCATGTGCATATCCTAATAGGTGAGAGCATCAAAAAGATCTTGTTGATCTATCATGAACTGGTTTAGAATATATGTTTTTGCAGTACTAATGCTTCTCTACTACTATTAAACAATCAAAGAAGAACTTTCTTATGCGCACCCCGCAATTAGTCCCACAATAACGCATGAGCCAATCAGCACCACACGATTAGGCCAATTAGTCACCATCTAACAGCCATCATTAATCTAGTACCTCTGCGATGTGCACTTAGCATTTTCCAATGACTGACCGTACTTCACCAGGAGAGTAGTAGTCGAACAACCAGCCTCGCGTCCCCTACAATAACGGAAATCAGATCGCAAACTAACAACCAGCCCCGCATGCCCTACAAGCACCGAAATCAGATCGCGAACTAACAACCATCCGTGCGTCCCCTACAATCACGGAAATCAGATCGCAAACTAAGGAAACTTCACGCCCTTGACCTTGACCTCGTCGTCTGGCATAGACGCCACCCACCAACAGCGTCTCCTGCCCGCACGGTGACCACGCCGCACTGCACCGTCCCGTCACCTCCGTGCACGATCGCATCGCCGGTTGTTGCTCAGCATGGCATCCGTCCTGCGAGATCGCACTTGCCCAGGAGAGAGAGCCTGCCCCGGCACCCACACCGCCGCGCCCCGCCCTGCACTGGCACCCGCGCCGCCGCACACATGCCAGCCGGGGCAGTGCGCCAGCTCCCGTCGCGTCCCCTCCAGCCAGGCACACGCAACTGTGATTCTTCCGAGGTCTTCTTCAGGTTCGACTTCTTCTTTTGACCTGAAAGGACGGTGTAGTATTTTTACAGAGAGGAAACATATATTGCTTATCTGCTTATCAATAATAGAAAACTTGCATCCGATGTTGATGTTCATGATTATATGCACAGAATCGATGCTTTTAACAATTTAATGACATGAATATTCTGGTAAGTGGAAAGACGTAAACATCACAACATGGCCAAGGTAAGAGTGTATTAAGAGCAGACTGCAGACATATGGGTATACCTCCAAATTTAAGGCAATCGACAGTATGTGTTTTTTTTATGTCCCCATTAGTTGCATTTCAAATGAAGTGTCTCCACAATTAAGAATAAAAGTATACATATGCACGTAATGAAAGTGCAAGATCATGGGATCCAAGCAGTCAATCTTTTAAGACTTGACCATTAGTATATGTGAAAGTATACATACTCACTATGAGGGTAATGAAACTTGATTTGTGTTGTAAATTGCCTTTACTATATCAAGTAAAAACAGGAAAGTGACTTCACTATATCAAGTTCCATCAACATGACCACCAACATAATCGTTCTAGAAAGTAATATAGCATCTATCCAGCTCCAGGATGTTACAATGTCAGGACCCCGATTCCAAGTCACATCGACCTAGCCGGTAACACCTCATATCACTTTGCGGCCTCACGCACGGTATTCCCACGGGTGTCGCCTTACCATGGCCCGGGACCGTTTGCGTCTTTTGGCTCACGTATATGATAGTGTCGCTAGCATCCACATGACAAAGAACCCGGGCCGACATGGCTAGTCGTGAACCCAAAGCGGCGCTAACCTATGGGGACAGGCATACATGAATCACATCGAGCATGTCGGTCATCAACGTGTGAATTCGGGCTGTAGCACCGGGCTAACAGACTCGGTATCCCGGCTGTCGCAGCTAAGCAGGACTCGAATATCACCGCGTGACATTTCCCGAAGGGACGTACATAGGAACGCGAGGTGAAACACATGCCGCCATTAAGTGTCCAAGCAGTAGTCTTTGGGCTAGCAGGACTCGGTGAACCGGGATGTAGCGGACTACTATCGCTCGAAGCACAAGACTACATTTCCCCATATGAGAGGCTGCCAAGGATAAACAACTAGTTTGTCGGATCCCACTCATACCAACCATTTCAATCATACACGCAATATGCCCGATATGAGTAAATACAACAAGGCATCACAACAAAACTCTACAACTCAAAGTACTTTATTTAAGAGGCTCCGAGGAGCCATACATAACATATCCATACAGATAGGGGTCACACGACCCAACACTCAAGTCATACAAACATACAAGCACATGCGGAAGCAAACTAGTCTGAGTACAGACTCTAGAAAGAAAGAAAGCTTGTCGAAGCCCTTCTATCTACAGTGGCCCTTCACAAGCCTTGGATCACCACCTGGGTGGCTAGTTCACTCGTCGATGTGAAGGTCTACATAAAACCCATCGGAGGGGGCAGTGTTGTCGTCTCAAAAACATTAATTAAGCAAACATGAGTACGGAGGTACTCAGCAAGTCTTACCACAGAATCCTATCATACATGCACATTCTCAAGAAGGTGGTGGAGTTATTTGCAGCAAGCCAGCTTTGACTCTTGGCTAAGCTATCCTACGTGACACCACTTGAAAAGCATTTGTCGCACACGAGTCCACTAATCACCATCACAATACTCCACCGTGGATCCTCTCTCGTCACCCACGAGAGGGCCATCCGCGGTACTCACACTTATCTTGAGGCTTTTACTAGTATCCATTCACTTGTCTATGAACTGATATAGGCAACCCAGAAGTCCTTATCCGTGGACACGGCTATTCGAATAGATCATATTAACCCTGCAGGGGTGTACTTCTTCACACACGCTCTCACCACTTACCGCCGTTACACGACATGTACTCGGCAACCTTCAAGCGGAAGCCCAGCGTGGGTGTCGGCCACAGCCTACCTAAACACTCAAGTCCCTAGTCCGGTTTATCGCCTATTCGGGTTCCATCCACGAGGAGTCCAGCGAGGTTTCCCATACAGCCCCGAGCGATGTGTGCGGGGTTCCCGAGATACCAAGCGGGCACTTTCGGTACACATCACCGCGTGCCTACCGCAACACAACCCACCCCTAAGGTCAGCGTTGCGTGCGGCCCCAACATGCTACAAACACGAAACTACTTGCAACTCCGGACTGAGAACAAGGGTGGTTAAGAAGCCGAGAGGGTCCATTGGTTTGGGCCCAATGCGTGGTAGTAACTGTTTCATGGATCACAAACATAGATCTCAGTTCTTAGGGGCGGCTTCAATGAAACAACCCACCATGTACTCCTACATGGCCTCTCATCGATACCTTTACCAAAACGTGTTCAACACTTTCACTCTCGAACCGACACAACCTTTCACTCCAGTTCATCATCCCGATGAGCCAGACTGACACAACTCTAAGCATAGCAAGCATAGCATGGTAGGAATCACAAACATGGCTCAATCAACTCCTACACATACTAGTGGGTTTCATCTAATTCTTGTGGCAATGACAGTCATGCAAAGGAAGTGGGTTCAACTACCGCAGACACACAACAGTTTGAATCGCGTTGTCTTAATGCACGATAAACAAGAGCGAAGCGAGAACATGGGTTTGTATCGGAATGATCAATGGGTTGCTTGCACGATGGAGTGGTGGTAGGATACGCCCTTGAGACGGATATTCGGATTATCCTCGAGGCGTAACCTATCACGAAAGACATACCAAAATAAACACACATGACAATATGCAACAATATAATGCATGCTATGACATGGCAATATGGATGTGTGTTGGCCTAATGCAAGCTGAAACAAAAAGGGATGAACTCATTTGAATCAAAGATTCAAATGCTAGCTCATTTAAAATAGCCCTAAAGGTGCATTATCTTATTCTGCTTAAACAGAAAGGTTAACTTGTTTAATCATGCATGAAACCTGTACCAATGGATAGAATGGATTTTTCTGATCATTTTTCATATATAGATCTTTGCATTTGGAGTTACAGATTAATAGTTATGAATTTTTGAAGTTTGAACTATATTCTGGAATTTCCTATAATAGAATAAATCCAGTAATTAATCTACTGCGTCAGCAATGCGTCAGGGTGACGTCAGGGTCAAGGGAGACGTCCAGGTCAAACCTGACTGATGGGTCCCGCATGTCAGCATAATTAGATTAGCTAAAATTTAATTAAAACTAATCCTAATTAGTTAACGTGGCTGGGCCCCACTGTCATTGACTCAACAGAGTCAACCAGGCCCACCGTGGTCAAAGTCAACGTCGGCTGCACGGCGTTTAGCCGCCATGAGCCCGACGCGGTGGCGGAAGTGGGTTTGGCGTTTACGCAACCAAACGAGCATGGAGGTGGCTATGGGTAGTGAGGGACAAGTCGCGACTCTTGGTGGAGTCACTGGGGTCGGGCGGCGGAATCGGCGCCAGGCGACGACCTAAGGCGGCCGCCGGAGTTCGGGTGGAGGCGAACTCGAGGCTAGGGTGTGCGGTGAGGTGCGGGAGTGTATGGTTGGACCCTCGCAATGTGGTGAGTGCGATGGACACCGAGAGGTGGCGGAGGATGGCCGGGGCACGTCGGCGACGAGCTCCATGGCGGAGTGCGGGTGATCTTCGTGCGGTCGCTACAAAGCTCGAGAGCGAGAGAGAAGGAAGGGGGTAGCTAGGCTCACAGGGGCACTCGTGGAGGCAACCGGCGTGGCGGGGGCGGACTGGTGCGACGGCGGCGTGAAGGGATCTCCGGCGACGGAATCGGACGAGGTCGGTGCAGGTGGCCTCGGGCTACTCGAGCACGCTGGGCTCGGCTAGCTCGGCGATAGGAGGCGGCGGAGCTCCTAGACACGGCGGGAGGAGCAAGGACGGCGGGAGCGCGTCTCACGGCGACGGCGTGGCTGCGATGGCGTCGGCCATGGCCGGGGGCGCGAGGGGAGGAGCCGGGAGGAGAGGAGATGTCCGAGGGGTTCGGGGAGAGGGGGAGCGATCCACGTCGCGGCTCGGTGAGGGAGCGCGGGCGGCGACCAGTGCGTGGCACCAAGCGGTGCTCGCCGCCGAGCACTGCACTGCTTGCTGGCCGAGCCAAGCAGCTCATGGCCAGCCATTCTTGGTGGCTGGGCAGCGGCAGTGGGCTGGTTGGGGCGCCAGTAAGGTTTTCATTTTGTTTTCCTTTTCTATTTTCTGTAACTTTGTGGAGTTTTTAAAAATACTAAAACAGTTTCAAAAATCACCAAACTGCTCCTGGTCCATAGTTGGAATATTTCCAACATGAAACATTTTAGTTTGGGAATATTTGGGCATTTGAAATATTTTATATAAATTTAAATGCCCAAACTCAAATACTTATGATTTAATTCAACAACCTTAGGATGACCTAGAAAATTGTGCACCACTTTTGGCAGAGGCTGTGAACCAGAGCAAAGGTGATGAGCATTTTAGAAGGGCATTTCAGGTTCATTGAAAATAATTTTAGTAAACCCTAGTTGGATTTAAAAGGGGTTCTGGGGGTTCTGTCTTCCCCATTTCAGATTTCAATGAAAGCTAAACATGATGCACACACTAATGCATGGACTAGCTAGGATGTGACAACTCACCCCCACTCAAAAGAATCTCGTCCCGAGATTTAGGATCTGTTGCGAAAAAGGTGGGATAGTCAAGTTGAAGACGATCCTCCCTTTCCCAAGTTGCTTCTTGCTCGGAATGGTTTGACCATTGAACCTTTAGAAACTTGATATTCGGCGTCGAGTGGTGCGCTCGGCTTGATCAAGAATCTGAGCGGGATATTCTCGATAGGTGAGGTTATCTTGGAGATCAAGCGTTTAGTGGTCCACTCCACGGATAGGATCCGAGAAGCAACGCTGAGTTGGGAAGCGTGGAAGACATCATGGACTCGGAAGATGCGGAGGTAGTTCAATTGGTAGGCAACTTCTCCTCGTTTGGCAAGGATGCGAAAGGGTCCAATGTAACGAGGAGCCAACTTGCCTTTGATACCGAATCGATGGGTTCCTTCAAAGGAGTAACCCGAAGGTAAGCCTTCGCCAATTTCATAAGCCATAGGCTTATGCTTGCGATCATATTGGCTCTTTTGACGAGATTGGGCTGTTTTCAATTTTTCACGAACAACGCGAACCTGCTCTTACGCTTCTGAATCATATCCGGGCCAAAGAGTTGTCTCTCCCGGTTTCGACCAGTTAAGAGGCGTTCGACATTTCCGTCCATAAAGAACTTGAAAGGAGCTTTGCCCAAGCTAGCTTGATAACTATTGTTATAAGCGAACTCGGCGAATGGAAGGCATTTCTCCCAATTCATGCGAAAGAGATGACAAGCTCAAGCATATCCTCTAGGATTTGATTGACTCATTCTACTTGACTACTTGATTGAGGATGGAATGCGGTGCTAAAGGAGAGCGAGTTCCCATAGCGTTTTGAAATTTTCCCAAAATCGAGAGGTGAAGAGACTTCCACGGTCTGAGTTAATCTCCAATGGAACACCATGAAGAGACACTATTCGAGAGAAGTACAAATCAGCTAGATGGCTAGCGGTTATACTCTCACGAGCGGGTAGGAAGTGGGCTACTTTGGAAAGGCGATCGGCGACAACGAAGATAGCATTATTCCTCTCTTGGTCCTGGAAACCCGGTAATGAAATCCATACCGATTTTATCCCATTTCCATTCAGGAATTTCCAAAGGTTGAAGGGTACCAGCAGGGCCGTTGATGTTACGCTTTAACTTTCGACGACAGACGTCGCAATTAGCAATGTATTGAGCAATTTCTCTCTTCATCCTAGTCCACCAAAACCTCTGGCGTAGGTCTTGATACATTTTAGTACTACCGGGATGAATGGTGAGAGGAGAGTCATGAGCTTCCTTAAGGATCAATCGCCTCAGGTTGCGCACCTTGGGAACCACTAGACGGTCTCCAAAGAACACGACACCTTGTTCATCAATGGAGAAACAATCTGCGACTCCTTTCTTGATGTTTCTCTTGATGCGGGAAATTCCCGGATCTACCTTCTGTGCCTTGATGATCTGATCCGTAAGGGTAGGTTTCGCCACCAGGGTGGAAAGGAATCCTCGAGGGACAATGTGAAGGTTAAGTTTACAAAATTCCTCGTGGAGAAAAGGTTGACTTTGTTGTAACATCAGATTGTTACAATAAGATTTGCGACTTAGTGCCTCAGCCATGACATTGGCTTTGCCTAGGGTGTAAGATATTCCTAAGTCGTAATCTGTAATCAACTCGACCCAACGTCTTTGCCTGAGATTCAAATCCAGTTGGGTGAAGATGTATTTCAGACTTTGGTGATCAGTGTAAATTTCGCATCGATTACCAAGAAGGTAATGTCGCTAGGTTTTGAGTGCATGGACCACTACTGCAAGCTCTAGATCGTGTGTGGGATAGTTATCCTCATGTGGACGCAACTGTCGAGAAGCGTAGGCAATCACATGACGATCTTGCATGAGTATGCAACCTAGTCCTTGTCGCGAGGCGTCGCAATAGATAATAAAGTCCTTAGAAAAATCTGGTGGAACAAATGCACGGAGCAGATGTCAGGCGTCTTTTCAGTTCCTGAAAGCTAAACTTCGCCTTGTGGTGTCCATTCGAACTTCTTATCTTTCTTGAGGAGTTCGGTTAGAGGTTTAGTAACTTTAGAGAAATTCTCGACGAAGCGGCGGCAATAGCTCGCTAAACCAAGGAAACTCCGAACTTGCTTGACCGATTCAGGTGGAGTCCATCAGGGCGGCTTGAACTCGCTTCGGGATTGACAGCAATGCCCTTGCCAGAGATTACATGGCCTAGGTAGGTCACTTCTGGTAACCAAAATTCACACTTAGAGAATTTGGCGTAAAGGCGGTGCTCTCGAAGTTTCATCAATACTAGCCTTAGATGTTCGGCATGTTCTTCCTCATTCTTGGAGTAGATGAGTATATCATCGAGGTATACCACGACGAATTTATCCAAATACTCCATGAAGATTGAGTTCATTAACCGAGAGAAAGTGGCTGGAGCATTGGTTAATCCGAAGGACATGACGGTGTACTCGTATTGGCCATAACGAGTAACAAAGGCCGTTTTAGGAATGTCCCCGTTCTTGATTTTGATTTGATGGTAGCCCAACCTCAAATCCATCTTGGAAAAGACTGAGGATCCAGCGAGCTGATCATACGGATCGTTGATCCCGGGAGCGGATACTTGTTCTTGATAGTGACCAAATTGACGGTCGGTAATCCACAACCATCCGATCCGTTCCATCCTTCTTCTTGACGAAGAGTTCGGGCAAGCCCATGGGGATGAACTAGGGCGGATGAAACCCTTTGCAAGGACTCATCGAGTTGTTTCTTAAGTTCGGCTAGTTCTAGGGGTGCCATCTTATAAGGTCTTCTAGAAATTGGGACGGTTCCGGGAACAAGATCTATCACGAACTCGACATCCCTGTCGGGTGGAACACCTGGCAGTTCTTCTGGAAAGACATCCGGGAAATCACGGACTACCGGAATATCTTCGAGGTCTGGAAGGGGGTTGGCATTTAAGGAGTAAAGCTAGCGCTTAGACACTCGGGTGAGGGGAGCGGCGAGGCGGCGACCAGGTGCGTGGCACCCAAGCGGTGCTCGCCGCCGAGCACCTGCCTGCCTGCCTGGCCGAGCCAAGCAGCTCGCTGGCGCGGCTGCTGGGCTGGGCCGGCAGGTGGGACGGTTGGGAGGCGCCAGGTAAGGTTTTCATTTTGTTTTCCTTTTTCTATTTTCTGTAACTTTTGGAGTTTTTAAAAATACTAAAACAGTTTCAAAAATCACCAAACTGCTCCTGGTCCATAGTTGGAATATTTCCAACATGAAACATTTTAGTTTGGGAATATTTGGGCATTTGAAATATTTTATATAAATTTAAATGCCCAAACTCAAATACTTATGATTTAATTCAACAACCTTAGGATGACCTAGAAAATTGTGCACCATTTTTGGCAGAGGCTGTGAACCAGAGCAAAGGTGATGAGCATTTTAGAAGGGCATTTCAGGTTCATCAAAAATAATTTTAGTAAACCCTAGTTGGATTTAAAAGGGGTTCTGGGGGTTCTGTCTTCCCCATTTCAGATTTCAATGAAAGCTAAACATGATGCACACACTAATGCATGGACTAGCTAGGATGTGACATACAATGAATTGTATAAATCTGTATAAACCCACTTTTGCACACATGATGATTGAGAATGTGCATGATTATTTAAACTGAAAACATCTGGAGTACACGTGATCCATTCTAATTCTGAAAACTAAAGAAGTCGCACTTCCCGCTTCCAGAGTGCAAAATGGTGCATTTGAATGTCTGTTTGTTGAACCTATGCAACTTTGGCATATCCTTTTTTTCATGTGCATATCCTAATAGGTGAGAGCATCAAAAAGATTTTGTTGATCTATCATGAACTGGTTTAGAATATATGTTTTTGCAGTCTTTTTTTCATGTGCATATCCTAATAGGTGAGAGCATCAAAAAGATTTTGTTGAGCTATCATGAACTGGTTTAGAATATATGTTTTTGCAGTACTAATGCTTCTCTACTTCTCTACTACTATTAAACAATCAAACAAGAACTTTCTTACACGCACCCCGCAATTAGTCCCACAATAATGCACGAGCCAATCAGCACCACACGATTAGGCCAATAAATCCATCTAACAACCATCATTAATCTAATACCTCTGCGATGTGCACTTAGCATTTTCCAGTGACTGACCGTACTTCACCAGGAGAGTAGTAGTCGAACAACCAGCCCCGCGTCCCCTACAATCACGGAAATCAAATCGCAAACTAACAACCAGCCCCGTGTCCCCTACAATCATGGAAATCAGATCACGAACTAACAACCATCCCCGCGTCCCCTACAATCACGGAAATCAGATCGCAAACTAAGGAAACTTCACGCCTTGACCTTGACCTGCGCCGTGCAGCGCACGACGTCGCCCTAACAGCGTCTCCTGCCCGCACGGCGACCACGCCGCACTGCACCGTCCCGTCACCTCCGTGCACGATCTCCATCGCCGGTTGTTGCTGCTCGCAGCGTGGCATCCGTCCTGCGAGATCGCCAGTGCCCAGGAGAGAGAGAGCCTGCCCCAGCACCCACACCGTCGCACCCACCCTGCACTGGCACCCGCGCCGCCGCGCACACGCCAGCCGGGGCAGTGCGCCCGCGCCCGTCGCGTCCCCTCCAGCCAGGTACACGCAACTGTGATTCTTCCGAGGTCTTCTTCAAGTTCGACTTCTTCTTTTGACCTGAAAGGACGGTGTGGTATGTTTACAGAGAGGAAACATATATTGCTTATCTGCTTATCAGTAATAGAAAACTTGCATCCGATGTTGATGTTCATGATTATATGCACGGAATCGATGCTTTTAACAATTTAATGACATGAATATTCTGGTAAGTGGAAAGACGTAAACATCACAACATGGCCAAGGTAAGAGTGTATTAAGAGCAGACTGCAGACATATGGGTATACCTCCTAATTCAAGGCAATCGACATTATGTGTTTTTTGTATGTCCCCATTAGTTGCATTACAAATGAAGTGTCTCCACAATTAAAAATAAAAGTATACATATCTCTACTACTATTAAACAATCAAACAAGCACCCCGCAATTAGTCCCACAATAATGCACGAGCCAATCAGCACCACACGATTAGGCCAATAAATCCATCTAACAACCATCATTAATCTAATACCTCTGCGATGTGCACTTAGCATTTTTCAATGACTGACCGTACTTCACCAGGAGAGTAGTAGTCGAACAACCAGCCCCGCGTCCCCTACAATCACGGAAATCAAATCGCAAACTAACAACCAGCCCCGTGTCCCCTACAATCACGGAAATCAGATCACGAACTAACAACCATCCCCGCGTCCCCTACAATCACGGAAATCAGATCGCAAACTAAGGAAACTTCACGCCCTTGACCTTGACCTCGCCGTCTGGCACAGACGCCGCCCACCAACAGCGTCTCCTGCCCGCACGGCGACCACGCCGCACTGCACCGTCCCGTCACCTCCGTGCACGATCTCCATCGCCGGTTGTTGCTGCTCGCAGCGTGGCATCCGTCCTGCGAGATCGCCAGGTGCCCGAGAGAGAGCTCTGCAAAGACACCACACCGTCGCACCCACCCTGCATTGGCACTCGCGCGCCACAAGCACACGCCAGCCGGGGCGATCGCGCCAGCGCCGTCGCGTCCCCTCCACCAGTACACGCAAGCTGTGATTCTTCCGAGGTCTTCTTGAGTTCGACTTCTTCTTTTGACTGAAAGGACGGTGTGGTATGTTCTGAGAGGAAACATATATTGCTTATCTGCTTATCAATAATAGAAAACTTGCATCCGATGTTGATGTTCATGATTATATGCACAGAATCGATGCTTTTAACAATTTAATGACATGAATATTCTGGTAAGTGGAAAGACGTAAACATCACAACATGGCCAAGGTAAGAGTGTATTAAGAGCAGACTGCAGACATATGGGTATACCTCCTAATTCAAGGCAATCGACATTATGTGTTTTTTGTATGTCCCCATTAGTTGCATTACAAATGAAGTGTCTCCACAATTAAAAATAAAAGTATACATATGCACGTAATGGAAGTGCAAGATCATGGGATCCAAGCAGTCAATCTTTTAAGACTTGACCATTAGTATATGTGAAAGTATACATACTCACTATGAGGGGTAATGAAACTGGATTTGTGTTGTAAATTGCCTTTACTATATCAAGTAAAAACAGGAAAGTGACTTTACTATATCAAGTTCCATCAACATGACCACCAACATAATCGTTCTAGAAAGTAATATAGCATCTACCCGGCTCCAGGATGTTACAATGAATTGTATAAATCTGTATAAACCCACTTTTGCACACATGATGATTGAGAATGTGCATGATTATTTAAACTGAAAACATCTGGAGTACACGTGATCCATTCTAATTCTGAAAACTAAAGAAGTCGCACTTCCCGCTTCCAGAGTGCAAAATGGTGCATTTGAATGTCTGTTTGTTGAACCTATGCAACTTTGGCATATCCTTTTTTTCATGTGCATATCCTAATAGGTGAGAGCATCAAAAAGATTTTGTTGATCTATCATGAACTGGTTTAGAATATATGTTTTTGCAGTACTAATGCTTGTGGTAAGCCATCTAAGAAATATTTAGAGTTGCCGACAAAGGTAATCTGGAAGTATGATTTAGTAAACAAATATGCCCGACCATCACATCAAGGAAATGTTCCATATACAACTACATGAATTTCTTAGAACAATAAAAATATTGTGCAATGCAACGAAGAATCAAAACATACTCTTTGATTCAGACTTGTTGCTTCCATCCCCTTTCGGTACCAAAAAGTGTTCAAGTTTTGTACCTGGTCCGGAATCCAAACCCCTCGCTTGCTGAATGACTCAAGCAGGTTAGAACCACATAGCAGCATTACCTTGACACTTCCTGAGACAAAACGCAAGTCGTAAACAACTGATTTATATACAGTGTTATAGTACTGATACAATTGGTGATCCAACAATGTGAGAGAAGACACTACTGTGTTACAACAACAAAAATCATTGTCAAGCCCTTGCTTGCTGAATGACTCGAGCAGGTTAGAACCACATAGCAGCATTACCTTGATCAGCTAAGCCGTCCTTGCACAGAAGAGTTCTTAACTCTTGAGAGAATGGCCTTTCTGCATTGCCTGTATCAAGAACAAAGAATGTGTCCATCAAATGAACACATCGTTCGAACTGAAAGTACCTTATGTGACAGCGAAAATCCAATGGTACACATGTACTAATGACATGAAAAATCAGGTTATTATGCATGGATCAACCATCACGAAAGATGAGCTTCAACATGCCAATTCACAGAGGCGAATCCGGTGAGCAGCCGGCAAGAGGTCATGACCAGCCCCAAATTGCGAATTTTAGCTTGAGAATGTGGCGTTAACACAAACCCATACACATTTCCAGTTCCACGTAGTACCTTCTTGTTAGCATCGTCCACCGGGGACATGTATCCAGTATCCACCCAGCACCTACTACCCTCGCTGCTGCAACTCATCCTTTGCAAGCTCAGTATGCATGAAACACATCAATAGATGGGGTAATATGTAATTTGTTTTGTTCTGATTCTCAACCTGTTCTAATATTAACACAACACTTGATAGTTGCTAAACAGATTTAACAGGTGCTGCGACTTACAGAACATACCTGTGAATGTAGGTGGGAGGTTGAAGCTCCCGGTGGCCACCAACACCACATCACCTTGCCTTCCCCCGTCCCTGCAGTCATCCAGTTGAATAAATGAACGGATGGTGGATAAGGATAACTGAAAATCACGCAACTGAAGCAATCCAAGATCAGGTTCTTTTCTTTCTACTTACAGATTTGAATCCGTGGAGAGCTTCTCCGTGGGGACGGGAACTTCCACCTCCTCCATGGCCATGGCCACGGCCGTCCTGTTCAAATCCGCAGCTGAGCAAGAAGCCGGCACAAAAACTCCGCTTCTCTCTTCTTGGGGTCGGCGTGCGCCACCCGCCTGAGAGGTCGCATCGCCAGCAAGAGGTCGGCAGTCCGGCGTGTGCGGTAGGGGCCCGGCGTCGCCCGCGAGCATGCCAAGCTCGATCGCCTCCTCGAGCACTCCTGCGACCGGATCCAAAGAAGGAGCAGGGTGGAGCAGGGGTGTGTGCGTCCGCCGGCGGGGGTGACGAAGGGCAGGGGGGCTGCCTTACCAGGGAGCGCCGGCTGTGGGGGCAGGGATCAGGCGACCATGGAAGATTGGGGAAGGGAGGATAAAAGTCAGGGGCGGCGCAAGGATGACTGACGTTTTTTAGTACAACTAACCAATTTTCTTTTATCTTCTAAAATAAATCCATTTCTTTTATAGGGCATGTCCGATTCACCTTCGTGGGTGCCATTTTTTTTAATCATCGCGACTTGCTATAATCATGATAAATTGATGATTTAAAAAGTTTTTCCTATAAAAATTAAAACATATATATTTTTTAAGCCTTGTAATTATATTGGTCATCTTGTGGTCTGTGGATGGTAACTTTTATGGAGTATTCTCTCTGTAAATTAATGCAAGACCTTTTACATCATTACTTGGAGTACTTCATCGGATATATTTTGTCTGATACTTCTATACAGGCATTTTTCATTCTGTATCATTATACTTATTCTATGTTGTATCACTATTTGAAAACTAACTATGGTTACTACTCCCTCCGTTTCAAAATTCTTGTCTTAGATTTGTCTAAATACGGGTATATCTAATACTAAAACGTGACTATATACATCCGTATCTAGACAAATCTAAGACAAGAATTTTGAAACGTATTTTATAGAATCATATGACAAATTTTAGAACAAAACTAGCTCTCATTTTAATGGACTTGGAATTAGATGATGATAATATAAGAAATCGAGACTTGAAAGATGATGGAAACAACACAAACCCCATAGATTGTATGATTCTGGATAGACCCCCTGAGAACCTCGAAACATCGAACACATCACCAAAAGTTGAGATCATCTCGCAATATTTATCCTTTCATCGATTCAATCCAACAAACAATGACTTAATAGATGAACTTTGTTTGTTCATCAATATGATTGATGATGTCCCTTTACTGGAGTAAGACATATTTTTTCATATTTTAAAGTATGAAGGGAATGAAGTCGAGGAGGAAGTTTTTGATACATGTTTTAAAGTATGAAGGGAACGAATCTCAAAACAATATCCCATCCATCTAATGAAGCATCACAGATCACATCAATAAATGGACCTTCAAGAGATAATGGTATTTAGTTGTGGTTTTTTTTTTAAAATTACGTAACAAATTATGATACAATTATGTGATCATCAATTTTATGTGAAGACATGTTTCTAGATCGTATGTTACACGCGCTCACATAGTTGAACATAAGACATATTTAAATGGGCCCTAAAAAACTCACTAAAAGATAAAGTATACTCAAATAGATGTTTTTATTGTAGATTATGATACGCGCGTGCACGTGCATGTGTACTAGTATCAGTAGTCATAATCAGACCAAAATAATTCCAACGATTAATGGCCTAGAATTAGTTCTACCTTTGGAACTAGTGCATATATGGAACTGACGGCTTATGCTAATTCACTTGTCTAGACACTCACACAAGATGACTTTGAGCGCCTTATCAGAGCAGTGACCGGCCGCCTTGTGCACCTCATGCATGCTCCCGAGCTTCCGAACCAGACGCCTGGGCGGCATAGCAATTGAAAGCTCAAAATTTAAACGCGATCACATGTTTTAGCAGAAGTTACCGGTATTGCCTTGGTGCACACAGGAATCGTCGAGCGTGGTAGGCCACACCGACGGCGCAGGGTGGCTCGAGGTTGCAGTTGCAGGGCGCGCCGGCGCCCACGGCCCCGAATCGGGACTCCCGCAACAGCGCGCAAGCGTCCTGACCTCGATCCGATCGATACTACAGCTAATTACTATAGTGACAAGCTTCTACGTTTTTTTTTTTCCGAAAAGGAGGAATACCCCCGGCCTCTGCATCTGGACGATGCATACGGCCACTTTATTGATTATTAACACAAGATCTTACAAAGTCATACAACAGTAAGACCAAAGCCACCGTCTTCGCAACCTCTGTCGCTACTCCTATCTAACGATGAAGAAGCGGCGATGGTGCAGGCTAATACCAAACAGACCTTGCAGCCAAACCTAACATCGAGACACGAGGTCCCAACCAGACTCCTTCCGGTATGGGCACCCACCAGTCCGGCGTGCTCGTCAGCGAGCCCCCTGCCGGTATGAGGCCGCCGCAGCCACGCACCATCAATCCATCTTGAGCTGAATCTGTTGCATGAACCGTGCGAGCCTCACGCCATCGACGCCACCACGACGCCGAACAGGCGCCACCATCCTGCACTCGTCCACCATCACACGCCCACCGGCGAGACCCACGCTACTCCATGCCGCCGAGACCGCCGTTGTCGGCGTGCGGATGCCACGCCGCTCCTCCTTTTGTCCCTCCAACCAACACTTGCTCCAAAACGATGCCCCGGGAGGAGAACGACATCGAACGTCGCCATCGTCCGATCCGGTAGATCCGGATC
Organism: Aegilops longissima; assembly: GCA_021605205.1. NCBI lineage: Eukaryota > Viridiplantae > Streptophyta > Magnoliopsida > Poales > Poaceae > Aegilops > Aegilops longissima. The sequence goes on from CM038677.1 coordinate 714,392,116, forward strand.
AAGGTTTCCCCAGAGCCTTTCGATCGAGTTGACGCGACACCAACGACGATGCCTCGAGAAGGAACGACGTCCGAGACGCCGCCATCGTCCGCCATGACCGCGATCGACACGATTTTCACCGGAGGCCACGGCGTCCCCGATCTCGCGGTTGGCTGAGCGGAGCCCTCCGCCAACCGGTGGCGTTGCCGCCGATCCGATCCCACCGCGTCGACGCCTCAATGGAGAACCCGATCTAGATCGAAGATGACCTCGACGAAACCACGCCACCAAAGACCGCCACACGCGCCACCTCCTCCTAGCCCAGATCACCGCGGATCCAGCCGTCCCGCCTCCGGAGACCACGTCAGACGGCGCCCTTATCCCGTCGGCGGCCCGCGCCGCCGCCACGAGGCGAAGGAAGGAGAATGCCCGCCGCCGCCAGCGCCCGCTGGGCTTCGCCCGGCGGGCGCCTCCGGCGGCGAGGAGGCGACGCTAGGGAAGGCGACGGCGGCGGCGGCCGATCGATCTCCGAGGCACGCAGCATGAGGCCTTCCAGAGCGGAGGTGCGGGAGGTGCGCTACTTGCTGTCTCAGATTTTGACAAGCTTCTACGTACCTCATCGTCCGCAAAGATCGGCGTCCTTAAGCCCCCACGGCGATCGGCGTCCATGCCGCCGGCCGTTCTCTCTCCCGGCAGGAACGGGACGCCGTGGAGTTGAGCTAGCGTGGGCGATAACTGACCTAAGAATCTAAAATCTGGATCACCGCGCTGCAAGGGGACGGTATCTTCAGATTTTATTTTTAAATTTTTCCTTCTTCAATGGAGTGCGTCTTGGAGGTGACATTTAGACTTTTTTTTAAGATATATAAACCGTAGGCATATGTTACTTGTATTTGTAATATAGTGACAATACAGCGAACAAACGCAACGCATACAAGCAACAGAAATCAAAGATGGTACAAGTTGTTGTACTATTGCATACCACCCTATCCGCAACTAGCAAGCACCCATGGCCGTCGCCGGAGAAGGAGAGCACCAGAAGTTGGCCCACATCTTGACACTGAGAAAAACCCCTAGTCAGAAGACGTTAACGAGCCACGATAGACATCAAGCCCGGAAGACTGGATCTAACACGATACGGCACATCGGCCAAGGAACTCTCCGAGCCTCTTCAACACCGACTTATCATTTTATAGTGTTGCCGCAAAAGTATGCTCTGATTTTTGTGAGCTTCTCTCTGATGTGGCATCTATAACCTTAACTCGTTTGATTCCCAGGAATTCAAGCTTCTGTACACAGGCCGCGATGCAAACTCAATAGCGCATCTCCATTTCTCCAGTGTAAGATGCTTTGACGTAATACCTGTTTCCTAATAGCATCTTTGCTATCGAATTGTAATTCGAACATTTCGCCATAAAAGGCAGAATTATGAAAAGCAGCTTCGCATCGGACGGCTCAGATGATGCCTAGGGCAACATCCAGCAAGAACAACCTCACTATTTGGGAGTACAGCAACCACAGTGCGACAGTCAAATTGGTAAATAGGACACAGGGTTATAGGCGAATGGAGACAGGACAGTGATGTCTACTACGCAACCTTCTTCTCGTAGACTCGTGTTGGTCCTCCAAGCGTAGAGTTTTGTAGAACAGTAGCAAATTTTCGTCAAGTGGACGACCTAAGGTTTATGAATCCGTGGGAGGCGTCGGATAAAGATAGTCTCTCTCAAACAACCCTACAACCAAATAACAAAGAGTCTCTTGTGTCCCCAACACATCGAATACAATGGTAAATTGTATAGGTGCACTAGTTCAGCGAAGAGATGGTGATATAAGCGTAATATGGATAGTAGATATAGGTTTTTGTAATCTAAAAATATAAAAAACAGCAAGGTAACTAGTACAAAAGTGAGCAAAAACGGTATTGCAATGCTTGAAAACAAGTCCTAGGGTTCATACTTTCACTAGTGCAAATTCTCTCAACAATCATAATATAATTAAATCATATGGAAATCCCTCAACGTGCGACAAAAGTCACTCCAAAGTTCCTATCGCGGAGAACATAAGATGAAATTGCTTGTAGGGTATGAAACCCCCTCAAAGTTATTCTTTCCGATCAATCCATTGAGCTATTCCTATAAGTGTCACAAACAGCTCTAGAGTTCTAGTAAAATAATACCATATGACACACATCAATCAACCCTAATGTCACCTAGATATTCCAATGTCACCACAAGTATCCGTGGGTCAATTATACGATATGCATCAAACAACTTCAGATTCATAATATTTAATCCAACACAAAGAACCTCAAAGAGTGCCCCAAGATTCCTACCGGAGAAACAAGGACGAAAACGTGCATCAACCTCTATGCATAGATTACCCCAATGTCACCTGGGGAATCCGCGAGTTGAGTGCCAAAACATACATAAAGTTAATCAATAGAACGCCCCATTGTCGCCACGGGTATCCCACGCAAGACATACATCAAGTGTTCTCAAATCCATAATAGTATTCAATCAGATAATAGTGAAACCTCAAAGGTAAAACTCAATTCATTACAAGAAGGTAGAGGGGGAGAAACATCATATGATCCAACTATAATAACAAAGCTCGCGGTACATCAGGATCGTGCCATATCAAGAATACAAGAGAGAGAGAGAGAGAGAGAGAGAGAGAGAGAGAGAGAGATAGATAGAGAGAGAGAGAGATATCAAACACATAGCTATTGGTACATACCCTCAGCCCCAAGGGTGAACTACTCCCTTCTCGTCATGGAGAGTGCCGGGATGATGAAGATGGCCACCGGTGATGGTTTCCTCCTCCGGCAGGGTGCCTGAACGGGCTCCCGATTGGTTTTTCATGGCTACAGAGGCTTGCGGCAGTGGACCTCCCAATCTAGGTTTCTTTCTGGGGGTTTTTTGGACTTATAGGAATTTTTGGCATCGGTTTCACGTCGGGGGCCGGGGTCCACGAGTCAGCGACAAGGCAGGGGGGCGCGCCCTAGGGGGGGTGGGAGCACCGTCCACCCTTGTCGTTGACTCGAGACTCTTCTGGCCCAACTCTTGTGCTTCGGGGGTTACTTCTGGTCCATAAAAAATCACCGTAAATTTTCAGCTTGTTTGGACTCCGTTTGATATTCCTTTTCTACGAAACTTAACAACAAGGAAGAAATAGAAACTAGCACCGGGCTCTAGGTTAATAGGTTAGTGCCAAAAATAATATAAAATAGCATATAAATGCATATAAAACATCCAAAATAGATAATATAATAGCATGGAACAATAAAAAATTAGAGATACGTTGGAGACATATCAAACAGCGCTGACAGCTACTAGTAGCACATCTGCAAAGGAAAGGGGCTAACAGCATCCCAGCCGTTCGGCCCCCCAGCGCACCCGACGATTGCGTTTTGGCCTATGCGCCGGCGGGTTTTTTTGCCCTGGGGGCGATCAAGTTCCCAGCCGCGCCCCCAGGTTTCGGCCCCAAGACGCACATAAGTTCAAACTTGTCTTTCCTGCTGCCAAAAAAACGCCACAAGTTCGGTGATCATCGGCGATCTGCCACAGTTCAGCGGCCACCATGCCACAGTTCGGCGCTCAAACATACACGAAAGTTCGGCGTTCAAAAGGAAGGACACGTAGATGAAGGGATGCATCAAACGAGGGACTCCTCCGGCGTGGGACTGGCCGCCGTCAGTGTGCTTGGTGTCGGCTTGGGTTCTGTGCTAGGGTTGTTCAGCGTCGGCGTGGCTTCTGTGCTGGGCGTCGGTGTGGCTTCATCGCTCGGGCTGGGCGTCGGTGTGCGGGTCGGCGTCGGGGTCGGCGTGGGCGTAGGCGCGGTGGTCGAAGGCATCTGGTTCAAGATGAGGCCGCGCTCTGCCAAGTACCACGCCTTGACCTGCTTGTCCATCGTCGACATGTCCGTCCCCATCAAGAACGCCGGGTCGGTGTTCCTCTTCTTCGCGGTGACGTTTGTCCGGAGTAGGTCGAGTTTCATGTCCTGCTTCATCATCAACGCTGACCACCGCGCGTTGGATTTCTCCTTCCTCTTTGCGGCGTTGTTCTTAGTGTCGGTGATGCACTGCTCGATCGACTATTGCAGCCGCTCGGCAGCCGATGCGGCGTCCCTCGCCGTCTTGGCTCTTTTGTTGCCATTAGGGCGCCCATCCGGCGAGGCACTCGTCTTCTTTGAATGTCCACTTGACGCGCGGCTCACCCGTCCTGGCATTGGCCGCCTGCTTCTTCTTTCCCCTCTCTTCGCCGGCGCCGGCTCCATCTCCTCCTCCTCCTCCTCGGCATTGTCAAGCTCCTTGTCCATGTTGACGGCGGTGTCCATTGCGTCGTCTTGCACATGGAACCCGGGGTGGGAGGCGGCGGCGACCGAGCCGCTTGTGATGATATCGTCCATGTCGGCCTCGGTCGCGTCGGGGTTGCCAAAATGTGGCACCGAGGCTTGTGAGAAGGGTAGGGCGCACCAGCACAGAGGTGGCATTGGCGAGTAGTTGTACTGGTCGTGGATGCCTGCGAACGCGGGTGAGGGGGTGCGCTGGTTAGGGTTCAGGCCGGAGGGTGAGGAACGCAGTGGCACGCCATGGGGGAACGTGATGTCGGGGTTGAGTCCACCATGCTTGTCACTGACGGAGTAGCCAGGCGAGGGTGCGTACCCCCGGGGCGGCGGTGGCGGCTAGAAGTTGGCCAGAGATGCGACGTTCTATTGGCTCCCGCACGTAGCTTGTGGGCCATGGCCGGGCAGGTTCATCATCCCTGCGCAAGACGCCTCTGCCTACTCCACCATCGCCGCCGTGTCCCTCGCCTTCTAGGCGTTGAGCCTGTTCCGCCGGTCGGTGGTGACAGCCTCCCGGCGCTGAACCTTCGCCTTCCACTCGGTGTTGGACACGCTCGGTGGTTTTGCCTACGGCACCCTCAGATTCCTCTATTTCGGCTGCGTGGAATCGGCAGTGGCAGTGGACCGAGGGGCCGAATACTTCTTCGACGGCATGGCGGCGAATGGCGGGGAGCGGGAGGAGAATGGCCGGAGTGGCGGGCCAGAAGGGGGGAGAAATTAAGAAATGGAGGGAAAACGACGGGAAAAGGCCTGTCTGTCGCCGACAGAGCGGGCTCACACGACTTTTCGCTTCGGTCAGCGCCCCCAGGCGCCCCCCGGGGGGCTGGGTTCGGCTCGGGTTCACCGGATGTCATTTTGGCCCAAACCAGTGATAAACAAGGACCTGGGGGCGCAACTGGGCCGATTTTTCGCCGCCGGGGCTAAAAAAGGCGCCCTGGGGCCTGTTGGGGCAGGGGGGGGGGGTGAGTGGACATGCTCTAATTCCACTATTACGCCGGCCATGCCGGATTGCGAGGAAGGGCTGAAACATCGCCGGACGGACTCGCCACACTAGCAGAGACGCATGCAGGCAGGAAAATTCAAACCCCATGTCGACGTACATTACGGTTATTACTCTCTTCGTTTCTTTTTAGTCTGCATATAAAATTTGATCAAAGTCAAACTTGGTTAACTTTTACTAAGTTTATAGAAAAAATAAGATTCACAATATGAAATCAATATTGTTAGATGCATCATGAAATTAATTTTCATACCATATAGCTTTAGTATTGTAGATGTTGACATTTTTTCCTATAAAGTTGGTCAAACTTTACAAAGTTTGACTTTGACCAAATCTTATATGCAGACTAAAAAGTAAACGAAGGGAGTATTTGCGAAAAGTGACTCTTCCTCAAACTTTATCCTCCCAATGACCTTTGAAAAACTGGAGCACGCGTCCGTCTTTCCATAAATCCAATGCAAGCTGAAGGAGATTTCACGCGAGTCCAGACTGCCGCCACTTACATGTCCGACAAGCTGTCCCAGTCAAACCCCTCCCGCGCGGTTGCTTTCCTCTCCTGCCAAACGTACCACGCCGCACTCATGTCGGTCCATAGTGCAGTATGCAGGGCACTGAAGGGGCACGCCGCCTAGAGCGTCGCCCTCTGAGGACCGAATAACAAGGATGCATCCTACGATGAGGCCGAGACCATGCCCTAGTCGGTAGCTGAATTCACCATGGCCTGGGTGCATGCGCACTATGAGGTCATCATGGCGTAGGAGGGGGAGCCGATGCAGCCTACGCCGCTGGTCTCCGTGCTCCGGATGTTGTAGGAGGAGTAGCGGCAAAACCTCTGACTCCTCTAGCAGCACCGGTTCGCGGAGGGACAAATCAAAGACGAGTAAGCGGATGAGGATGTCGTATACAGGCTTCATAGATGAGCAGTGGATGCTATACTAGTCCATGCGCAGTGCCCGCGACATCCGCCGTGACCGATGGCGGCTGCTCATCCTTCAGGCGCAAAGTGATGCCCTGTCCGAGGAGATAGACACGGTGGTGGACACAAAGGTGGTTCAGGCGACCGCGAATGGAAATGCTAGTTGTCGGTGTCAAAACTGGTGGATCGCGGGTACGGGGTCCCGAACTGTGCGTCTAAGGTTGATGGTAATAGGAGATGGGGGACACAATGTTTACCCAGGTTCGGGCCCTCTCTATGGAGGCAATACCCTACTTCCTGCTTGATTGATCTTGATGAATATGAGTATTACAAGAGTTGATCTACCACGAGATCGTAATGGCTAAAACCCTAGAAGTCTAGCCTGTATGACTATGGTAATGAGTATCTCTCTCGATCCGGACTAAGCCCTCTGGTTTATATAGACACCAGAGGGGGCTAGGGTTGTACAAAGTCGGTTACAGAGAAAAGGAATCTTCATATTTGATCGCCAAGCTTGCCTTCCACGCCATGGAGAGTCCCATCCGAACACGGGTGAGAGTTTTCGGTCTTCGTATCTTCACAGCCCATCAGTCCGGCCCATGTCCAACAGGTCGGACGCCCGAGGACCCCTTAGTCCAGGACTCCCTCAGTAGCCCCTGAACCAGGCTTCAATTATGAGGTGTCCGACATGCAGGTTGTCTTTGGCATTGCAAGGCAGGTTCCCCTTTCCAAATACTCCAAAATAGTCTTCGGACGAAACCAACGTGTCCCGATCTGCAACACAGGTACCACACACACAGCCGTAGAGAGTATAATATTTCACGAGTCCCATCCGCTGACAACTTTTTGCAAGACGACATCACGTCTGCCCCGGTCATTATTTTGAACCGTTTTCGTCTGCTGTTTCGCATTTCGAGATGCAGTTTCCATTGGCATGTCTTGTCAAAGAAGAGATCGTGTCCCCTTATTGCGGGATTCTCATCAATACGGGCGTGGGTAATCCAACCGTGCCATTTGCACAACCCTTGGGAATATGCGAGTTTTAAGGCGAGTGGGGAGGCGTTCGATATTCACTGCCTTTATATGGAGATAAGGATTCCCTTTCTTCACCCACGCCTTCTCTCTTCCTATGCCCTTCTGTTCTTGAGCTCCAGTGCCCAAGTTCTCATCTTTTCCCCCTCAAGAAAGCACTCAACCATGTCCAGATCTGGAGGTCAAGGCAAGTGGATGGCCTCCTCCGTCAAGGAGAAGGATATCGCTGAGCTTTAGGAGGCCGTATATCTGGCGAAGGAAATCGCCCACCGGCTTCCGACCAAGGGGCAAGTCGTCCCTACACCGAAGCCCAATGAGAGGGTGGTGTTCCTCCCTCATTTCGTCCGTGGGTTAAGGTTTCGACTCCACCCTTTCGTCCGCGGACTTATGTTCTATTATGGGCTAGATTTCCATGATCTATCCCCAAACTCTTTCCTCAACATCTCGGCATTTATTGTCGTGTGCGAGGCTTTCCTCCGCATCCAGCCCCACTTCGGACTGTGGCTCAAGATCTTCAACGTAAAGCCGAAGGTGGTGGATGGCCAACACGCGAAGTGCGGAGGAGCCATGGTGAGCAAGATGCCCAACGTCACATGGCCCAAAGGCACATTTGTGGAGACTGTCAAGGAGTGGCAGAAGTTGTGGTTCTCTATCACAGAGCCCCGTGACACCACCTCGGCCGCGGCTTCCGAATTCAATTCCGGAGCTCCAATGCGGCTGGCCTCCTGGATGGAGAAGGGCCCAAATTGGTCTTCGTCGGATGAGCTGATGGCGCTGCAAACACGCATCCAAAGCATGGTGGATAGAAACATCAAGATCGTCGACGTGATCCAGGTGATGCTAGTTCACGGGATCCTCCCCTGCCAAAGCCGAACCTCCCCTTTATGGGAATTCGATCCGGAGAAGCACCAAACCTTGGTGAGGCTCTTCGGAACCACTCACGAAGATGCCTGGAAGTTGCTCTTCAAGGGTGACGAGAAGCAGCCGGCCCTAGACTAGGACCGTGGGCAGGATCTTGCCCATCCCGCCAATGTGGTAAGTCCCCCACGTCTCAAGGCGTACCCTCTACTTGCTTGTTCAAGGAGGGTAACTAAACTTTACTGATTTATTCTTTCAGGTATGGACAGAGAAAGCGGAGCGGATTCAATGTTCGGCTCCGCTGCCCAAAGAACCAGTCATCCCGCTCTTGGCGAAGATGCTGGTCCCAGCGCCCTACCAGCCGCCGGACAAGAAGGACAAGAAGAAGGACAAGGGGGGCCGGGTCGGCCTCCGCCGCAAGGGCGCTTCGGACGTGATGTCCAAAGACAAGACTCATTCCTCTGTCGCCGAAGACGACTACGAGGAGGAGGAGGAAAGCAACTCTCCCCCTAAGGGGGGAGGAAGAAGAGGGCGGCCTCCACAAATTTGGAGGCGGAGGCGCCCAAGAGGGAGAAGGCCCCCCCTCGCGGATAACTCCGCATGGGATGTCGATAGCAGCCCAGAGCGGCGCCCCCGAAACAAGTCCCTGGCCGCATCATAAGTACTAAAAACCCGTATACATCCATGTGTCTGCTTCGTGGTATTAATATGTTAAATTATGTTATTACAGTCCGGCCCACGACATCCTCATCAGGAGGTTCGCTAGATTCATAGGCAATGGCCAGCGAGTCACCGCCGGCCGCTCACTCTCCCACAGCCAAGGGCGACGGTGAGGTGGTGTCCCAAAGGACCTTCTCAGGCCAGGGAGAGGTTCAGGAGGCCGTCATGGTGGCGCCAGAGGATGACTCCTCGACCGCCGGACACCCGGGGGAGGAAGCCCCCATGGAGACTGGCGATGTGGGCCATATCCAATTCGGCCCCTAGCCGAATACCATTCCGGAGACCTACATGGTTCCGGAGTCAAGCGAGCAGCCTTCCCCCAAAGGAGGAGGTGTGCCTGTTCTGCCGGTGACCTCTGTCCAACCAGGGGCACCGGATAATCTGCTAGAAGTGCTACAAGGCGCTTCCATTGTGGATGAACACCGTATCCTTATGGGTACGGTGATTGAGAAGGTTCAGTCCTTCAAGAGCGGACTGACCGAAGCTTGCAGCGGCCTTCTGACCGGCTTTGAGGTAAGCGACGCAAAAGAAAAAGTCCCAATATAGATAGTAGCCCCTGCGACACTGTCCGGTGCTCGGAAAGAAAAGCCGGACAGAGGATCAATTAAATTTTGCAGGAAACTAACTAAATGTGTCTTAAGTAAATAAGCAGGTGTCGTTGCTAGCCGCGACCTCACACACTGCCGAAGTCTCCGGACTAAAGCAGAGACTGGAGCGGGCCGACGAGGAGCTCGGCCAAGCGAGGAAGCAGCTAGAGGACCAGCTAGGTATGTAATGACTTGCTATATATTCGGAAAGAATAAATGATGTGTATTGACTGTAATGTCATGATTTGTGTAGGAGCGACGACCGAGGTCGAGGCCCTGAAAAAGGCCCCAGCCGAAGCCGATGAGAAAGCTGCCAAGGAGCAACCGCTCGTAAAAAGCTCAAGGCCAGGCTCAACGAGGTCCAGCAAGAGCTCTAGGACGCGGTGAAAAAGTGTGATGCCTTGGAGGGCGATGTTTCGGCTCGAGAGACCGAACTCGCCAAGGCTCGCCAAAGTGCGGAAGAGGCCCGGGTCGAAGCATAGGGCGGCCTCCTGGAGATCCAGGAGGCCAAGAAGATCGCGGCAGGTAAGGTGTTTAGTATGCAAAGCAAGTATGTGAAGAAGAAGTATTTCTTACTAACCCGAATTCGGAGTTCCCCATGGGCGTTTGCGGACCTGACATGCAGCGTGTCAGACGTTGCGGAGTTCTTCTGAGCCGAAGAAGGGAGCTCGACGGAGAAGCTGTTCTGGCCGCAGTACCTTGCACCATAACATCCAGTGCCCTTCACCGATCAACTGAAACAGCTGGTCGAGCTGCATAGGGTGGCCGAACTGGCCATGAAGGATTTGATAATCCGGCTGTGGCCTGCCGAAGCTATACCCAACAGCTACTTCGGCCTCGTGAAGCGGCTGGTGAATGCCTTTCCTCGGCTGGACGTCGTCAAGCGTCGGTCTACATCGAGGGCGCGCGCCTGGCCTTCGCCTATGTCAAGGTGTGGTGGGCGAAGATGGACGCCGTCAAGCTAGCGACCGAGGGGCCGCCTGAGGGCAAGGAGCACCGCACACCCGAGCGATATTTTGGAGACGTCCTGGAGGGGTCTCATATTGTGGCGACGCAATGTGCGAAAGACATTATCTTTGAATGAATACATTCATGTTGTCTTGGCCTTGTATGGTCGAACAAAGTTTTCATGTAATATAATGTTTGTTTTTATAAAAAAATTACCTCCTGTGCAGCCGTGTGTTATAAAATCTGATGGTTGGCTAGTCATCGGCTTCTGCCCCCACATAGGTAGTACGGGGGTGTTCGGGATGGAATCTAGACACTCTTGATCCAATTGTTTGGTCCTTGAAGGAGGTGTTTAGCGCAACGAACCAGGCAATCAGACTATACGGATTGAACACCCTCACTTAGCCATAGGAGTTTGACAATAAAAATATAGGCGCAGCCCCTAGTATCCAAACTGGGATGCTTTAAACACCTGATTGGGTAAGTACCGATCCCTCACGCAATGCGGAAAAAATCTCCAACGATTTGAGACCTCCGAAGAGCTGACCGGCTCTCGCCGCATCATGACAGTCAGTTTCGGCTTTCTCTACTGAGGTGCTCCATCGGGTAAACCAGGGCACAATGGCAGTAGTTCTCCCTTTACTACCTTAGCCGATATAGCGGAATGTAAGGTAGCAAGCACAGGAGCCGGGCAACCCAACTATTGACCAAAGACATGATTCGGAGCCAATGCATATAATGCTAAATTCGGGGTGCCGAACTATACTGTAAAAAGTGTTCGGACTTTTGTTGCCATAGAGCGGGGCGCTATGAAGCCCCTGGCAAATTGAAATATACCACAGTGTACGGGTGCTATCTGATAAGCTTATTAACAATAAAAAGAGGAAAACAGAAAAGGAGCAAAAGCATAAAGCAGGGGCCCCAAAATTTGGGCCGCAAACTGTTTCCATTATAATTTGATTAATACGTCAAGGCGCATTGATACAAATAGTGCGATAAGTAATAGGCTATTTAACATGCCATCACCAAGGGAGAGCTATGAGTGGGCCCTAAAAATAGGTAGAGTGGCCGTTAAAGAGACCGCATAAAAATTCCCATCTACGTCCAGGCTGACTGCCGTCTTGGCGTATTTGTCCTTCGAAAGTAACTACGATCAAGCCATCACGGAAGGCCTGTGGAAAAGGAACCTGAAAGGGAAAAAGGAAACAGTGAAAGTAAATGTGTCCGGGAGCGGTCAAGCCGTATTGTGGATCACAAGGTAGGTATGCCTCCGTCTGTGCCCATGGTATTTTGAGTGCGTAGTAATGTACGCGCGGTACCAATGCCACCACTTGATCGGGACTGGGGCGGAGGCCAAATTGCTAGTCGAGCTCCTGACGAGCCGAGCTGTCCTGCTGCAGAATAGTCTGGACCCTCTTAACGGTGTCCGGGGGCTCGTCAGCCGAATTAAGGTTCTTGAGAAGGCCGCTCTGTACTTCTGCTACTAAGGCAGCGGTGTGCTCTTCTGTACGGAGGGAGCGTTCCGTGTTTCCATTGATTGTTATGACACTGCATGGACATATCATTTTGAGCTTGAGGTAAGCATAGTGTGGCACCGCATTGAACCGAGCAAATGCGGTTCGTCCAAGCAGTGCGTGGTAGCCGCTGCGAAAAGGGACGATACCGAAGATCAACTCTTCGCTTCGGAAGTTATCCGGAGATCCGAAGACAACCTCTAGCGTAATTGAGCCTGTGCAGCGGGCCTCTACACCTGCTATGACTCCTTTGAAGGTAGTCTTTGCGGGCTTGATCCGTGATGGGTTAATGCCCATTTTGCGCACTGTATCCTGATAGAGCAGGTTCAGGCTGCTGCCGCCGTCCATGAGGACTCGCGTCAGGTGGAATCAGTCAATTATTGGGTCAAGGACCAATGCGGCTGAACCGCCATGACAGATACTGGTCGGATGATCCCGTCGATCAAAAGTGATCGAGCATGACGACCATGGATTAAATTTTGGGGCGACTGGCTCTATCGCATAGACGTCCCTGAGCGCGCGCTTGTGCTCCCTCTTGGGGATGTGTGTGGCATATATCATGTTCACCGTTTTGACCTGAGGGGGAAACTTCTTTTGTCCCCCTATGTTCGGTTGCCGGGGCTCCTCGTCATCGTCTTCACTTTGCGATCCCTTTTCCATGTTCTCTGTTGGTATGATTGGCAGGTTTGTCCGGGGTGCCGTGGATTTGGCACGGACGATCAAGTATGCGGTCCAAGATGGATGGTCCCTGATTGTTCCTTTTATATGGCTTCTTCCGTTGACCGGACTTGGAGCCACTGAATCCGGCAGTGACTGTCGTGTCATCGGTGTTGTCGCGATTGCTTCAGCGTTTGTGTCTGTTGCATCGGAGTTTGCCGTTGCTATTTTTGTCCTCGGAGGTGCCTGTTTCACTTGCTGTGTTTTTGCTGTGGGCATGCCAACTATCCTCGCCCGCACAGAAGTGGGTCATGAGTGCCGTGAGGGCTGCCATGGATTTCGGCTTTTCCTGGCCGAGGTGGCGGGCGAGCCATTTGTCATGGATGCTATGTTTAAAGGCCGCTAGGGCTTTGGCATCGGGACAGTCGACGATTTGGTTTTTTAGTTAGGAACCTAGTCCAGAATTTCCTGGCTGACTCTCCAGGCTGTTGGACTATGTGACTTAAGTCATCGGCATCTGGTGGCCGGACATATGTACCTTGGAAGTTGTCAAGGAAAGCTTCTTCCAAGTCCTCCCAACTGCCAATAGAATTTTTAGGCAGACTGTTTAGCCAGTGCCGAGCTGGCCCTTTGAGTTTTAGTGGGAGGTATTTGATGGCGTGAAGATCATCCCCGCGGGCCATGTGGATGTGGAGAATAAAATCCTCGATCCATACCGCGGGATCGGTTGTTCCATCGTATGTTTCCATGTTTACGGGTTTGAACCCTTCTGGGAATTCATGATCCATTACTTTGTCAGTGAAGCAAAGAGGGTGTGCGGCGCCTCTATATCGGGCCGCATCGCGACGTAGCTCCGATGGAGTCCGTATGCGGTTTTCAGCCCGGGCGTGACTAGGTTTGTCATGTTCGAATAGATAGCCGTTGTCGCGTGTCAGTGCACGTCTTCGCGATCCGTAGATCGATCTTGTATGTCCTGCTCTACTATCCAGGTCTTGACGAAGGTCATATGTACAACCCCGAGCTATCTTATCCCTGCCTTTACGGCGAGGTGGGACAGTCTGGTTTTCGGCTCGAGTTGCCATTTTATCCCGACCGCGCGGTGGTCGGTCAACCGCATTGCGCGATGCTGGTGCGGGCTCTGGCGCATCGTCATCGAACTGAGGTAGCAATTTTCGCTTCGGGTAACTTTTGGTTGGGTGTTTAAGGCCGCATTCCTCTGCTATCAGGACATCGGTCCATCTGTCATTGAGCAGGTCTTGATCAGCTTGAGGTTGCTGCTGCTTCTTTTTAAGGCTCCTCGCAGTGGCTATTAGCTGAAGCTCAAAGCGCTCCTGCTCGAGAGGTTCCTCGGAGAGCGGATGATAACTACCGTCCTCCGAGTCTTCTTCTATGGCCTGTTCATCAGTGCTGACTTGCCCATCTTCCCGATTGTCTTGTTCGGCAGTTTGTTCGTCGGGGTCTTCTGTGTCTTCGGCACCATCCAGAGTGTTATCGTCTCCTGTGCCGGTGTTGCTGTCCTTGCTGCGGCGCGATTTAGAGCGGCTCCGCTGACGACGGTTCTTTGGTTGTGTCTTAGGAGGGTCATCCTTTGCTGGGTTCTCCTAGTCGTCGCTGCTATTATCTTTTGGTGCATCCACCATGTATACGTCATATGAGAAAGTGGCCGTCCATCGTCCGGTGAACGGCGGGTTTTGGGCCTCCTCTTCTCCGACATCGTCGTCCATACCGTCGATGTCTTCGGAGTCATAGTCAAGCGTGTCGGTTAGGTCTTCGACAGTGGCTATGAAGTGGGCGGTGGGTGGGAAATGAAATTCTCCATCATCAGCCTCCAGTTCAAACCGGATATAATTCGGCTGAGAGTGCCCGCCATTGATAGATTTTTAACGAGTTCAGAACATCGCCTAAAGGTGAGTGCCGGAAGATGTCCGCGGCGCTGAATTCTGCGATCGATGGCCGATCCTGCTTGACATACGTGGACGTACATGGCTCAGAACTTATGGCCGGAAACGAGTCCGAGGTTCTGGTGACACAGACATCACCCGAGGTTAGGTCTGTGTGCGGCTCCAACGCCGCGGAGTTTGCGGCTTCCGTGGCGGGGTTGGGCTTCCCGTCCTCGGATGTCGCGATCTGCTCCGGATCTAGGGCCAGAGTAGTTACAGGTGCAATTTCCTGAGTATGGACCGGTGGCAGATTTAAGTCATGTTCACCGTAGGGACAGGGAGCGGTTGCCGTGGTCTCAAAGCCATCGAAGATCAAATCTCCAGAGATATCCGCGATGTAGTTCAAGCTCCCAAATCTGACCTGATGGCCAGGGGCATAGCTATCGATCTGCTTGAGATGGCCAAGCGAGTTGGCCCGCAGTGCGAAGCCGCCGAACACGAAGACCAGTCAGGGGAGGAAGGTTTCCCCTTGGACAACATCATTGTTAATGATTGGAGGAGCCATCAAACCTTTTGGGGACGGCACAGTGGAACTCTCAACAAAAGCATCAATGTCGGTGTCAAAACCGGTGGATCTCGGGTAGGGGGTCCCGAACTGTGCGTCTAAGGTTGATGGTAACAGGAGACGGGGGACACAATGTTTACCCAGGTTCGGGCCCTCTCTATGAAGGTAATACCCTACTTCCTGCTTGATTCATCTTGATGAATATGAGTATTACAAGAGTTCATCTACCACGAGATCATAATGGCTAAAACCCTAGAAGTCTAACCTGTATGACTATGGTAATGAGTATCTCTCTCGATCTGGACTAAGCCCTCCGGTTTATATGGACACCGGAGGGGGCTAGGGTTGTACAAAGTCGGTTACAGAGAAAAAGAATCTTCATATTTGATCGCCAAGCTTGCCTTCCGCACCAAGGAGAGTCCCATCCGAACACGGGTGAGAGTCTTCGGTCTTTGTATCTTCACAACCCATCAGTCCGGCCCATGTCCAACAGGCGGACGCCCGAGGAACCCTTAGTCCAGGACTCCCTCACTAGTACCTATGTTGACTGATCCGCATCCGACGCATAACCCACATGGTGCGCCCCCGGCAACAATGACCACATGGCCGGCCTATCACTGGCGATCGTGGACCTCACCTCGACCGTGAAGTCCAAACAGTGGACTTCATGAGGAATAGTAGGACATGGGATACAGAGGAGTCCATGTCCCATGTGGGCATATCCGTGTCCCATGTCTTACTCTTCCTCGCCGATGACTCGCAACTTTACTTCCTAGAGCTCATGGTTGGCGAAGATGCTGGACATGGGGACACAACACGGACTAGGAACACAGACACCAACGAAGATTTAGACTAGGTAAAATTTTCCATATTAAAATATTGTCATGTCCATTTTTGTTTAATGAAATATGTTAAAATGTCAAGAATTTTGTTTGGGTTAAATGAAAATTATCCAGTTTGCATGAGAAATCATCCAATTTGTTCAAATTCCATTTGAAATGTATCCAGACATTTAAGGTACACGGTTGGATGACCTCCTCCCATATTCGCGTCTGGACGCGTCCGCAGACGAATAGTTACTCTGATATGGGGGCCGGCATTAGAGATGCCCTTACATATCTGACCCCGATATATATTTAGAAAAATGTCATTTTTTAATTCATAATGAAGCATCAAGAGGATAAAAAACGCAAGGAGCATACACCATATTTACATACCTAGGATGCACACAACCAACACCAACGCACACAAAGGATCACACCAGCAAATAACAAAGCTACGTAAGAGCAACACTGTGCTTAGGCAGATGAAAATGAAAAATAAAAATGAGCAACATTGATCCTCGTCAAGCAGTTGTAGTCATCAAAAGTGATGTAAGTGCATATGGTGCAGATGTAATATCCACGCGAGTCTTGCAAGCGCACATAGTTGTTGTAGCACTTTCGTGATAAGTCAAGTGAGCGAATAGGAAGGCACCACAAACCCCACAACTATGTCGTCTCACTTAACGCAGTTCCGTACGCATCCAAACCGGAGTTTAGAAATAGTCTACTTTAGTAGGTTTCTAGGAAGAAAAATAAAAAGGAGTATTTACTGAACTATAAACAGGAAAATAAAAGATAGAAAAATAAAAGGGACTAAACTAGGTTAAACCTTGCTTGAGTAGTAAACATCCTTGAGGGATCCAGAGTCATCACCACGAGTATGATGCTGACAACACTTGATAGACATGAATCTTTACTCATATCACTTATTCTACTTGATATGATCTCGTGTGGGGAGCCAATAAAGTACACATCCCCACTCTGGTTACTCTGTACACTTGTGCCACCATTGTGTTTCCCTACTCTGGTTACCACAACGATGATTAAGGGTAGGGGTCTCCCCGTGGTTACGACATTAAGTTCGACGGTTCTCCACCAATCCCTATTGCAATGATCAGGGACGAAGGGAGTTAGGCCCGGTCACAACCTACCTCCTCAACCAGCCTCCACACCAACATAACTTGCCTCAAGTCCATGATTGCTTGTATCTGCGTTGGTATTTCCCTGAAGAGGAGAGGATGATGCAACACATCAAGGGTAAGAATTTCCCTCAGTTATGAAACCAAGGTTATCAATCCAGTAGGAGAACCAAGAAATACTATGTAAACGACACCTGCACACAAATAACAAATACTTGCAACCCAACACGTAAGAGGGGTTGTCAATCCCTCCTCTGTATTGATATAGATTAAACTGTATGAGATTGGATAAATAGATCTAGCGAAAAAACAAATAAAATAAATAAATAAAAAGTGCAGCAAGGTATTTTTTGGATTTTTGGAATAATATATATGAAAACAATATGATAGAAAATAGATCCGGGGGCCGTAGATTTCACTAGTGGCTTCTCTCGAGAAAATAGCATACGGTGGGTAAACAAATTACTGTTGGGCAATCGATAGAAGAGCAAATAATTATGACGATATCCAAGGGAATGATCATGTATATAGGCATCACGTCCAAGATTAGTAGACCGACTCCTGCCTGCATCTACTACTATTACTCCACACATCGACCACTATCCAGCATGCATCTAGTGTATTAAGTTCATGGAGAAATGGAGTAATGCAATAAGAATGATGACATGATGTAGACAAGATCTATTCATGTAGCAATAGACCCCATCTTTTTATCCTTAATAGGAACGATACATGTGTAACTTGCTACCCCTTCTATCACTGGGTGAGAACACCGCAAGATCGAACCCATCACAAAGCACCTCTTCCCATTGCAAGAAAAAATCAATCTATTGGCCAAAACAAACCAAAGTTTTGGAGAAGAAATACGAGGCTATAATAATCATGCATATATGAGATCAAAGAAGACTCAAATAATATTCATGGATATATATGATCATAAACTCACAATTCATCGGATCCCAACAAACACACCGCAAAAAGTCATTACATCAAATAGATCTCCAAGAACTTCAAGGAGACCATTGTATTGAGAATCAAAAAGAGAGAAGAAGCCATCTAGCTACTGCCTACGGACCCGTAGGTCTGCGGTGAACTACTCACGCATCATCGGAGGAGCACCAATGAGGATGATGAACCCCTCCGTGATCGTGTTCCCCTCCGGCAAGGTGCCAGAATAGGGCTCTAGATTGGATCTCGTGGTTCTGGAACTTGCGGCGGCTGGAATTGTGTTTGGTGAACTCCCCTAGGATTTCTGAAATATTTGGGTATTTATAGAGCTGAGAGGTGGTGAAAAGGACCTCCATGGGCCCCACCACCCATCAAGGCAAGCCAGGGGCCTCTAGCGCACCCAGGTGGGTGGTGGGCCCCATGGGCCTTCCCTCATGCACTTCCTTGGCTCACAAGTTGTGTTCAGGGTGGAAAACAATCTCCAAAAAGTTTTGCTGCGTTTGGACTCCGTTTTGATATGGATATTCTGCCAATAAAAAACAAGCAAAAAATAGCAAGTGACATTTAGCAGTTTGTCAATAGATTAATTCCAGAAAATGATATAAAGTTGCGATAAAATGAATGTAAAACATCCAAGAATGATAATATAACAGCATGGAACAATCAAAATTTATAGATACATTGGAGACATATCAGCATCCCCAAGTTTAATTCCTGCTCATCCTCGAGTAGGTAAATGATAAAAACAAAAATTTTGATGTGGAATGCTTCCCAACATGTTCTTCTCATATTCGTTTCTTTCCTAGCATGGACATTTGGACTTTTAGCTGATTCAAAGTAATAGTCTATAATTGACATGAAGACTTCAATACTCAAGCATATCAACAACCAACTATGTCTTTCAAAATATCAACACTAAAGAAAGTTATCCCTTGCCCATGATGCTCAATCATTGATCCATTCATGAAACACACTCGAATATTAGCTACATCCAATGCACAAGTATGATCATAGTGCTCCTTAGTTGGTGCTTTACAAGATAAGATGGAGACTCAAAATAAAAAATTGCATAAAAGTAAATAGATGGGCCCTTCATAGAGGGAAGCAGAGATTTGTAGAGGTGCGAGAGCTCAAAGTTTAAATTGAGAGATAAAATTATTTTGAGAAACATACTTTTCCCGTCAACGAACACGACCAAGAATTCCCAATACTTTCAATTCTAGATACATCATAGGAGGTTTCCAAACATAAAATAAAGTTTATTCCCTTTTCCACCATTCTTTCACAATCCATGTCTAGCCGTATCCATGGGTGCCTTCCATACCAACACTTTCCAAGGAATTTATTATTTGACAACACAAAGTAAATTTCTTTTTCATTTCGAGACTAGGCATCCCTATTACCGCCACACTCTCGTGCAATGACAAGTGAATAAACACTCATCTTGAGAATAGCACATCTAGCATGGGAAAATATTGGCCACCCCCTACCGCTTCATTAGCGGTACGGGCACACAAAAAAGAAAATTCATTTTGAAAATTAGAGTTGGTACATACAAATTTACTTGGAACGGCACGGTAATACCGCATATAGGTAGATATGGTGGACTCATATGGCAAGGCTTGGTTTAAGGATTTTGGATGCACAAGTAGTATTCCTACTTAGTACAAGTGGAGGCTAGCAAATATATTGAGAAGCCACCAACCAAGAAACGAAAATTCTCATAAATGAGTATTAAGCATAACTAACACCTAATAATGCACCACAAGTAGGATGTAATTTCATTGCATAACTATTGACTTTCGTGCTTGCATAGGGAATCACAAACCTTAACACCAATATTCTTACTAAGCATAATTACCAACATGACTCACTTATTACTATCATCATATTACTAGTTCATCTTCATCTTCCTCATCGGAGAACCATATGTAGGGATAGGTGTCCTTGAAGATGTTTTTATCTAAAGGCTGATAAGAACCGGACACTCCTCCTCGGAATTTTGAGACGGCATATTTTCAGATCTGTCAGGGAAACAAGCAAACAGAAGAAAAAAGGAGTCCAGAAGGTACCCGAGGTGGGCACAACCCACCTGGGCGCGCCCTGGTGTCTTGTGCCCACCAGGGGTTCCTTCCTGGTTGTTTCTTATTTTCCTAATTTTTATTATATTCCAAAACTGACAGAAAATATTTTTGCGGATTTTTCGAAGTCCGTTTACTTACCGTATCACGTACCTCCTCTTTTTTCACGATTCTGGAGTGTTCTGGAAGGTTTCCTTTATGTGTTCTTCCGGTTTCATAGTTGGATAATATTGCTTTCAACATTAATGGGCGTACCTGAGATATAATGTTTTATTCTTTGCCCATTGACAACCTTCGGGTTAGTACCCTCGGCATTATTTATTTTGGTGGCTCTAGATCGATAAACCTCCTCGATAACATAGGGTCCTTCCCATTTGGAGAGGAGTTTTCCTGCAAAGAATCTGAAACAAGAGTTGTACAAAAGAACGTATTCCCCAATTTTAAACTCACGCTTTTGGATTCTCTTATCATGCCATCTTTTAACTTTTCATTTAAATAACTTGGCATTTTCATAAGCTTGGGTTCTCCATTCATCTAATGAGCTGATATCAAATAACCTCTTTTCACCGGCAAGTTTGAAATCATAGTTGAGTTCTTTAATTGCCCAATATGCTTTATGCTCTAACTCTAGAGGCAAATGACAAGCTTTTCCATAAACCATTTTATATGGAGACATACCCATAGGGTTTTTTATATGCTATTCTATATGCCCAAAGTGCATCATCCATATTCGTAGACCAATTCTTTCGGGACCTATTGACAAGTTTTTGTAATAATAACTTTATTTCTCTATTGCTAAGTTCAACTTGACCACTAGACCGAGGATGATAGGGTGATGCAATTTTATGGTTAACATCATATTTACCAAGCATTTTATGGAAAGCACCATGAATAAAATGTGAACCACCATCAGTCATGAAGTATCTAGGGACTCCAAACCTTGGGCAAATGACTTCCTTCAACATTTTAATAGAGGTGTTGTGATCAGCACTACTAGTTGGAATAGCTTCTACCCACTTAGTAACACAATCAACAACAACCAAAATATGTGTATACCATTAGAGGAAGGAAAAGGTCCCATGTAATCAAAACCCCAAACATCAAATGGTTCAACATCAAGAGAATAATTCATAGGCATTTCATGACGCTTACCAATAGTAACAATTCTTTGGCATTCATCACAAGATAAAACAAACTTACGGGCATCCTTGAAGAGAGTAGGCCAATAAAAACCAGACTGTAATACCTTGTGAGCAGTTTTGTCTCCTGCATGATGCCCTCCGTAAGCTTCGGAGTGACATTTTCGTAGGGTTTGTCCCTGTTCATGCTCAGGTACACAACGTCTAATAACACCATCTACCCCTTAATAAAGATGTGGGTCAAATTCTTGTTGTAGCAAAATAACCCACCTAATGAGTCTGGGTTTAGCATCTTTCTTTTCCATAAGATATTTTATAGCAGTATGATCGGTGTGAACAATTACTTTAGAATCAACAAAGTAAGATCTAAATTTATCACAAGAAAACACCACTGCTAAGAATTCTTTTTCAGTAGTAGCATAATTGCGTTGGGCACTGTCTAGAATTTTACTAGCATAATCAATAACATTTAATTTCTTATCAACTCTTTGTCCTAGGATAATACCAACAGCATAATCACTAGCATCACATGTAATTTAAAAAGGCAAGTTCCAATCAGGTGGTTGAACAATAGGTGTAGAAATTAAGGCTTTATTAAGTGTTTCAAAGGCTTCTACACAATCATCATCGAAAACAAATGTAACATCCTTTTGTAAAAGATTTGTAAGAGACCTAGAAATTTTAGAAAAGTCTTTAATAAACCTCCTATAGAAACTAACATGACCGAGGACACATCTTTGATTTTTCAACCAATTTCTAGCATGATCGAGTGACAGTGGCAGTGTGTTTGACATTCATTCCCATTTCTTGCATGGGACCTAAGCATGCAACCAAGGACACATATTTGATTTTTCAACCAATTTATATGCACTGGAGCATGTGCATGTAGTTCAAATCTGAATTATGCACATAAAATGCCTAGAAAACCCAGTTAATGTATAAAAATGTTCGAACGAACCCCGAAAAAAGTTCCAAAATTAAAGACAACACTCCTGTTGAAAGCAATAAGAGGCAACGGATATCGTTTCGTCCCCAAAGGTGGCACGTTCCCTATCGAAACCATCACGCTTGTTGTGAGAAGGTCTGGTTTGTGAGAAGCTTATACCCAAACCTGCCCCAAATGGGACAAAAAATTTACCATAGCATGTTGATGCCGCTCCATGATAGCATGCCAAGTATCATGAATTTCAGGCGAGTTTTGGATTTACTAGAATTTAAAAACCAGGTATCTCAATGTTTGCGGCCGTGTGACGGTGGCAGGGTGGTTGACATTCATTCCCATTTCTTGCATGGGACCTAAGCATGCAACCAAGGACACAAATTTGATTTTTCAACCAATTTATATGCACTCGAGCATGTGCATGCAGTTCAAATTTGAATTATGCACATAAAATGCCTAGAAAACCCAGCTAATGTATAAAAATGTCCAAACGAACCCCAAAAAATTCCAAAATTAAACACAACACTCCCGTTGTTCTATGTTGACACTAGAAATTTTTTGAAAGCAATAAGAGGCAACAGATATCCTTTCGTCCCCAAAGGTGGCACGTTCCCTATCGAAACCATCACACTTGTTGTGAGAAGGTCTGGTTTGTGAGAAGCTTATACCGAAACCTTCCCCAAATGGGACAAAAATTTTACCACGGCATGTTGATGCCGCTGCATGATAGCATGCCAAGTTTCATGAATTTCAGACGAGTTTTGGATTTACTAGAATTTAAAAACCAGGTATCTCAATGTTTGCGGCCGAGTGACAGTGGCAGGGTGTTTGACATTCATTCCCATTTCTTGCATGGGACCTAAGCATGCAACGAAGGACACAAATTTGATTTTTCAACCAATTTATATGCACTAGAGCATGTGCATGTAGTTCAAATTTGAATTATGCACATAAAATGCCTAGAAACCCAGTTAATGTATAAAAATGTCCAAACAAACCCCGAAAAATTCCAAAATTAAACACAACACTCATGTTGTTCTATGTTGACACTAGAAATTTTTTGAAAGAAATAAGAGGCAACGGATATCGTTTCGTCCCTAAAGGTAGCACATTCCCTACTGAAACCATCACGCTTGTTGTGAGAAGCTTATACCCAAACCTGCCCCAAATGAGACAAAAACTTTACCACGGCATGTTGATGCCGCTCCATGATAGCATGCCAAGTTTAATGAATTTCAGACGAGTTTTGGATTTAGTAGAATTTAAAACCAGGTATCTCAATGTTTGCGGCCGAGTGCCGGTGGCAGGGTGTTTGACATTCATTCCCATTTCTTGCATGGGACATAAGCATGCAACCAAGGACACATATTTGATTTTTCAACCAATTTATATGCACTGGAGCATGTGCATGTGTTCAAATTTGAATTATGCACATAAAATGCCTAGAAAACCTAGTTAATGTATAAAAATGTCCAAACGAACCCTGAAAAATTCAAAAATTAAACACAACACTCCTGCTGTTCTATGTTGACACTAGAAAATTTTTGAAAGCAATAAGAGGCAACGTATATCATTACGTCCCCAAAGGTGTCACATTCCCTACCGAAACCATCACGCTTGTTGTGAGAAGCTCTGGTTTGTGAGAAGCTTATACCCAAACCTGCCCCAAATGGGACAAATTTTTTACCACGGCATGTTGATGCCGCTCCATGATAGCATGCCAAGTTTCATGAATTTCAGACGAGTTTTGGATTTACTTGAATTTAAAAACCAGGTATCTCAATGTTTGCCGAGTGATAGTGGCAGGTTGTTTGATATTCATTCCCATTTCTTGCATGGGACCTAAGCATGCAACCAAGGACACAAATTTGATTTTTCAACCCGTTTATATGAACTGGAGCATGTGCATGTAGTTCAAATTTGAATTATGCACCTGAAATGCATACAAAACCAAGTTAATGTATAAAAACGTCCAAACGAACACTGAATAATTCCAAATTTTTTGACGACACACCTATAGTTGCATGTTCACTTCAGATAAAAGTACTAGCAATTCAAACACCATCCTTTGCAGCTGTGACCCCATTATGTAATTCAAATCAAGATGAAAAGTCAAGTAGATCGCACACAGTTTATTATCGCCAACCGTGTCAGATGCAACACAAAATATCTTGGAGCACAGTCGGAGTGTCACGCACACTAGCCCTCTCCTCAAATATCATTTCACTGTTCAATCATCGCCGGTGAAAGATGGGGACGTGGACCCGCGTCATGAGGGCAACTTCGACGGCCTACTCCGGAGAGAGAGCGGCCGCAGCCACCAGGCGCGTGGTAACAAGCTTCGTGAGGGCGACTGCAATTTGTGTCCGGGCGGCCAAGGTAGCCCAAACGGCCACTGTTGCTTCTCATGCGGCGACAACAACATATGCCTCGGGGATAGCAATTGGCGAGAGGAGCACATCAGCTGTCCGTTCCGCAGCGGCGGCCTTAGCCCTAATGGAGGCCGCCCATGACCATGTCAAGGCCGTCCACGCCCAGCTCGTGGCAGTCACCGCACAAATCGAACGAAGCTTCTCCGACAATTGTCGGCAACCCACGGTCGAAGAGTTGGCAATCGCCGAGAGCGTTCGAGCAGCCGTCCGTTCCTGCGTGGCATACCTTGCCACGACGGAGCCCACTAAAGCCCAGATCGCGGCTGCCCACGCCCTGCTCATGGCGGCCTATTCCAAAGATATGGTGGACGCGGATGGCGAGATGCTTGCCGAGTATGGTGCGATTGATGCCATGGAGCCCCTTCCCCAGGAGACCGTCGAGCGCGAGCTGGACATGGAGGCGGCGGCGGAGATCGACGAGCACCAGCCGTAGTAGTACTCTTTGTTTTGTTCAATTAAAAGCGCCGGTCTTTAATTTGTTAGAGTAATGTTTAGGTCAACTAGCTCTATTTAATTGCTGAACTTGCTCGATTAAGAAGTTTGGGTGTTCTGTAGTCTCCTTTGTGTACCCAAATTATGCAATGACGTGGATGACCACTGTAACCAGGGAAATTCGAACCAAAATTTTTGACGTTCAAACTCATCACACATGGGTTAAGCTATCTGAATCGTTTGTGATGTTCACATATCGTACACAGTTCTGAATAAGTGACCGTGTCTGATGACACTTTGCGTGCCAGTTTTTTCGCTGAAGCGATTCCAAATTTTCGGCTTCCACGAAAATATCTACCTCCCCGCCCCCTCCCCCTTACAGAAAGCCACATTTCCCCTGTTTCTGCCTTCCTTTCCAAGTTGAAACATTCACTCCTTGCTTGTAGCGCTGCCTCCTCGCCGGCGACCCTCCTTCACGATGCTCGGCCTCGTCTATCCAGGCAGGTAATCCACACCTGACCCCCATCCTCCTCCTCCTTCCACATCACATATGCCCCGATCGCCGGCGCGACACCTTCCACCCAAATCACCGACCCCTCCACCAATTAAGCGCCACCCTAAGCCATGGTGCGCGCAGTATAGCCAGGATCTCAAGGAGCATTTGGCAGCGGAGAAGCAAATCACGGTTGCTTGCGCGGATGAGGTCGCGATGGCTGCCATTCATGTCAACCCCCAGATATTGGAGGAGCACCTCGCCGTCGAGGCCACCATCGACGCCTCGTGTGCCAATGATGCGGCGTGGTTGGCTGTTTGGTTCAATTCTGCAATGCGATGTTCAATTGTTGTGGGTGCATTCTGTTATTGTATACCATGTGAGAAATAAATCGAATTTGGCTGTACTAAATACATGAGAAACAAATAGAATTGCTATATTTCCAAGTTGTTAAGCATGCTTGGTTTGGTTAACTGTCTGATCTTCTATTAGGAGTATGTTATATTTGCAATGTGGTGCTCAGTTAACGTTTGGTTCATTTGTTGTGGTGTTTAGTTAACTGTTTGGTTCAATTCTGCAATGTGATTGTTGTGGGTGCATTCTGTTATTGTATACCGCATGAGGAATAAATTGAATTTGGCTGTACTAAATACATGAGTAACAAATAGAATTGCTATATTTCCAAGTTGTTAAGCATGCTTGGTTTGGTTAACTGTCTGATCTTCTATTAGGAGTATGTTATATTGTGCAATGTGGTGCTCATTTAATGTTTAGTTCATTTGTTGTGGTGTTTAGTTAACTCCTTGGTTCAATTCTGCAATGCGATGTCCAATTGTCGTGGGTAGAATTTTGTATTGTTGTGCATGTGAGGAATAAATCAAATTTGGCTGCACTTAATACATGAGAAACATATACAAGTGCTATATTTCCTTGTTTTTAATAATGCTTGGTTTGGATAAATGGGTTTTCCATGTGGCTTGAATTAATCTGATGAATCTACAATGTGCTTATTTTTCATCAATATATTTTACTGATAGCATGCGAACCCTCACTTAACCTGATGAGTAACTACCTTATATGTGTTGCAGGGAAACAATGGGAAGCAATGTGGTTTACAATCGAGGTTTGCACATGCATGGTCCTTTTTCTAATAGCACATTATTGTGCAATTGCAGGAACCATTCTAATATTTAGGTATTTAACAATTTTGTCTTGCACATGTAGGTCCTGCTGTCAGAGGTTTCGACCCACTGTTCGACCCTTTTTGCATATGGGGAAATGAGTTGTCCTTGAATATCAGTCAAGTCAAGAAACTCAGAAAGATTGTTAGGATAAATAAATTAGTGACAAAAGACAACAAGATCTTTGTCTGTACAATGAAGAAGACATCAGTTCACTACAAGATGGTACTAACTATTATACCTTGCCTTTTTTATTCCTTTGCCCCATTTCCAATATAGAGAAGATATTTATGCACACCCTTGTTTTCAGGACTTTCCAAAGCAGTTCACTGATGATTACCTCTCAAACCACCTGTATGGTCAGGAGGCGAGGAAGGTATTCATACAACACCGACAATTCAATATTAAAGTGTTCCTGAAGAGGATGAAGGATGGACGGTCAATCATCCACAGGCACTAGCCTAAAGTTGCAAAGACCTTCAACATCAATGAAGGCTCAATATTCGCCTTCTGCTTCAGCAGTTTTCCAGATGAGATACATCTGTCTATGTACCGTCTATGATGCTAATTTTGAAAGGTTATAGATGTTGCATGTGAAATTTGGTGCTGGTGCAGTTGTGTAATGGGGTAGCTAAGTGCTGAAGCCATATGATGTTGTACTCTGCTGTATTTCAATTATGAAAATGAAATATATTATGTGCTTAATATGAAATGTCAATTAGATTAATAAAAGGATTATTAGTAATAGGATAATTAGCCTGCTAATTGGTTTTTTCTATTGCAAACGATTATTGAGAAAACACCATGGGCAATGACCTCAAGCAACGCACAGTTTCTAGGAATAAACCGTGTTAGATTAATGAACAATCACACATGACATCATCTTGAAAACTATTTGCGTTAGGCCACCTGGCGGAAACGTTTACCACATAAAAACTGCGTGTGATAGACAGCCTTTGCCACACAGTTTCTTCTATGCATTGTGTGTGCATTCAATAACGCAAACGATAAAATTGTTAATACCGTGTGCAATGGAAATGCTATCACAAACAATTTAACGGGGAAAATTGTGTGTGATGTACCTGCGAACAGAAACATTTTCCTTGGAGCGACTGTGTGGGATGTATATACGAACGGAAACGTTTAGCGAGGACTGACTGTGTGGGATGTACTTACGATCAAAACGATTTCGCCTGTAGAATTGTATTTTTTAGCACTATTGTACGTATAACCGTATTTGAGCGCTCGTCGGTCGCACACGACCTCATTTTGCCAAGCGTGTGTGCCAGGAGGGCATATCCCTGACAGTTTCTGGGTCATGTGGGAAGGACCCCCTATCTCCCACACTCACTAGGCGATGGTTCCAAATGCCGTCGCGGAAAGGGGTTAAAAACCGTTTGTATAGCACCTCGCGGTACTAGTGATTATAGATAATAGTTTCATCGTTAGCTATTACCGGTTCTTTAATTTCTTCTTTAATAGGTGGATGATATTTAAACCACTTCTCCTTAGGGAGATCAACCTGAGTAGCAAAAGATTCACAAAAGGAGGCTACTATCTCAGAGTCAAGTCCATATTTAGTGCTAAACTTTCGAAAATCATCGGTATTCATAAAAGATTTAACACAATCATACTTAAGCTTAATACCTAACTCTTTACCTTCGTAGAGTTCCCAATCTTCAGAGTTGCATTTAATTCTTTCTAAAATATCCCACCTGAATTCAATAGTCTTCTTCATAAAGGAACCGGTACAAGAAGTATCAAGCATGGATTGACCATCACGAGAAAGCCGAGCATAAAAATTCTGAATAATAATTTCTCTTGAGAGCTCATGATAGGGGCATGAATATAACATTGACTTAAGCCTCCCCCAAGCTAGAGCGATACTTTATCCTTCATGAGGCCAAAAATTATATATATAATTCCGATCACGATGAACTAGATGCATAGGATAAAATTTTGGTGAAATTCCAATTTCAATCGATTCCAATTCCAGGATCCAATATCATCACATAGTCTATACCATGCCAATGCTTTTCCCTTCAAAGGTAAAGGGAAAACCTTCTTCTTAGCTTTATCTACGGGTAAACCTGCAAGCTTAAATAGTCCAAAAATTTCATCCAGATATATCAAGTGCATATCAGGATGTTCGGTCCCATCTCCTGCATAAGGATTAGCTAGCAGTTGTTCTATCATACCCGAAGGAATTTCATAGACAATATTTTCAGTAGGTGCAGTAGGAGATACCCCGAACAAACCCCTCAAAGGATTGTTCTCCATAGTAACAAGTGACAATAAATTTCAGCACATAGTAATAATGACGTGAGTCATGACGACCAACGCCAGGAGGGCGCCAGCGGGCATAGTGTACCAGTTTCCTCTTTGGTGCTAAGGAGGCAAGCGCAGGCGTGGAGTCCCGAGGAACCAGCCAAAGGTTTCCATTCCGGTGCAAAGAGACCAAGACCGCCAGGACGACAGGATGGAGGTCATCGTCGAGCCCACCACGGCGTCACGGCCAGAGGCTTTTGCAGGCGAAGACTACTTTTGTCAGGATAGCATGTACTAGCTGTCCCCCTTCAAATTTGGGCGTTGTGGGATCCCTTCCTGCCTACATTTGGGAAGAGGACCAAGGCCACTATAAATAGGACCTAGCCACCGCCGTAGATGGGGACGGATCATTCAGATCATCCTCACACCCACCAGCTCATCGAGCACAAGAACACCTCTCCTCCTACGGTTGTTCTCCCACTTTACTAGTTCATCCTCAGCCCCTCCAGGCAAATCCACCACAAAGCAGGAGTAGGGTTTTACACCGCAAGGTGGCCCGAACCTGGGTAAACTATTGTGTCTCTTTTCTATTCAGTTCGTCGAGCTAGGCCGTGAGATTAGCGAGTAGGCTGACTGGGGAGGACTTGTTCTTCGCATACAACCCAGAGTTCGAACCTCTCAAGGGTCTGCGGAACCTAAAATCCGACATTTGGCGCACCAGGTAGGGGTGCGTCAGAGCCTCTCTTCCGCCGGTCGACTCGCCGCCACTCCACCGCTTCCATGGCTGACGCCCGTCGAGCCCGTGCTGAGCGTCGGGCCGCCCTCGCCGCTCGTGTCACCCAGACGGCGCCCACTGGCGGGCCTCCCTGTCATTCTCTATTGCCTGCCGCCAACACTGCTACCGGCTCGGCGGGGCACGAACAACAAGCTTCGTTGCCACACCCTTCTATGCGGCGTGATGGGTGCACCGCCAACCTTTCGTTGACTCCAGCTGGTTCATCGTCCCATGCTCACCGCGGCCCGGCGGACGCGCAGGCTGCGCTGCTCCTGGCGCGCGAGCTCCTGCGATATCGCCTCGTCGATGACCTCTATGAAGACTAGCTGGACTGCATCGCCGAGCTTGTCAGCGCCACCAGGGGGCTCTCCTGCACCGTCTCTCTCGCTGCCCTGCCCGCCGCCTGCTGCGGGAGACGTACCTCACGGAGCGCCTCCTCCACCTCCACGTGAAGATATCGCCCTCGGGCCGAGGTGCGAGGCCCCGCGGCGCGACCCGCCGTGCGCCGGCGCATGAGGAAGAAAGCTGCCAGGTGGTCCATCGGCCACAAGAAGATGCTCGTGCACTCCCAGCACCGCCACTCCAAGACGGTGTCGCCTGCAGCGATGGCACGCGAGCACCAGGATTAGGCTCTACCTCCACGACGGGCTCCTGTGACCACAGCAGATTGTCGCGCCTTCACTCCCGAGCTACGCAACGTCGTCTCATCGGGGAAGTTCAAGCCCGACCTGCCTCCAAGCTATGATAGCACCCCCGACCCTGCTGAGTTCCTGCAGCTCTACTAGCCGAGCATTGAGGCTGCCAATAGCAACGAGAAGGTTATGGCGAACTTGTTACCCATGGCCCTCAAGGATGGCGCACGCTCGTGGCTCCTGAACCTGCCCGTGGGATCGATCTCCTCCTATGGAGAAATGCGAGAGCGTTTTGTCGCCAACTTCCAAGGCACCCGCGACCGGCCGCCGGCTGTGGGTGACCTGCGGCGCATCAAGCAGCAGCCAGGGGAGACCTTGCAGAAGTACATCCAGCGCTTCAACAGTGTTCACCTCAAGATCCCTAAGGTATCAGACGAGGCCATCATCTCGGCATTCACTAATGGTGTCCGTGACATCAAGATGAAGGAGGAGCTCACCATACATGAGGACCTATGCGCGGCCCTAGAGATGCTCAACATGGCAACCAAGTGTGTGAGAGCTGAGGAAGGTTGCCTCTCCCTCCTGGAGCTCCTGGGGGCTGACCCAGAAGACAAGAAGGCCAAAGCCAAGGACGTGAAGCACAAGGGATTGGCCTTGCTCGTGGCCGAACCAGAGATGAAGCGCGGCTGCGATCACCCGGAGTCATCCAAGGGTAGCCGCCCATTTTGCATCTTCCACAACGTGCATAGCCACAACACCAACGACTGTCAGGAGCTCAGGGCCATCCGCGACGGGCGCCTCAGTCGTTGCCCCGAGCGCAACGATCGAGGCTACGGCCATGGAGGAGGCCGAAGTGTAGGACGCTAGGACGACCGCGGCCCCCGCCAAGAGTGGCGCGACCAGCCTCGTGAGGAACGCTAGTAGGGCCAGCCTCGCGAGGGCCCCTGGAGGGATCAGCCTCATGAGGACCGTCCTCAGGGCAACGCTGGCCTCCCTCCGCTGCCACCACCACCAAGAAGGAATGACGACCACCATGAGGACGAGGGGGCTGGGGGCTTCCAGGAGCCTCCTGCCATCGCCTGCATCCTGGGCGGCGCTCAGGCCCCTGCCTCTCATCGCATCTTCAAGCAGTTTGCCTGTGAGGTGAACGCGGCCCTCCCCAAGCTCGAGGCTACGCGTCCACTCAGGTGGTCCAAGTGCAAAATCACCTTTAGCTCGTCCGACCAGCTCAAGTGCGCAGCAACTGCCGTTGCCCTTCCGATGCTCTGCTCACCCGTCATCAGCAACGTCCTCGTCACCAAGACCCTCATCGATGGTGGTGCGGGGCTCAATGTTCTGCCCATCAAAACGTTCGACCGCCTCCAAGTGCCCTATGACTAGCTGCAGCCCACCCTTTCTCAGGGGTGACTGACGGCTCCACCACCCCGATAGGGTAGATCTGCCTCCTTGTCACCTTCGGCAAGCGCCACAACTACCGCACAGAGCTCATCGACTTCGACGTCGCCCACATCTGTCTTCCTTACAATGCCATCTTTGGGTATCCGTCCCTGGCCAAGTTCATGGCAGTGACTCATCATGGTTTGCAATGTCCTCAAGATGCCAGGGAGCCGCGACGTCATCACGGTTGCCTAAGAGGAGAAGGACACAGTGTGCTCTCTCGAGCGCGCCGAATAGGCAGTGGCAGTCGAGAACCCAGACGATGAAGGCGCCATCTACCCTCCCGAGGCTGTCCCCAAGAAGAAGAAGCAGCTGCTCCGCCAAGAACCTCAGGAGAGCGGTGTGTCCAGCGGCACCACCTCAGGACCTGCGCCCACGGATGGGGCGCCTCCCTCTCTCTCATAGGAAGGCGCGCCCGGTGCCCCTCTCAGGCTAGGCTCGGGGGCTCTCCTCTGGAGGGCCTCTAACCTAGCCAACATCATGAGGGAGACGCTCGGGCACCACGTGGAGGCGTGCTTCAGCACGCGCTTCCGCCAGGAGGGCATAAGGCACGGGGCGCCAGGTGCTCAGGATTTCATCACCAAGGAAACCGGGGAGCATCAGGAGGCAAGAGGCATGCGCGACGACCGCCGCCCACCACCCGACGCGGCTCCTTGTCCTGGTGAGGATAGCGAGCCGCGCGCATGCGCCAACATCCCTGGGCTCAACAGGGCCGCATCTCAGGAGCGCTTCTAGCTATCGCGCGCTGGCCGGTGCGAGGGTCCCCCCTCACAGCTATGTTCGCATGCCTTTTGGCTTTGCCGAACGCGGCTGTTACATTCCAGCACCACATGCAGAGCGTCCTGGTGGCTCAGGAGGCCAGGCACCAGGCGGTCCTGATGGAAATGGCAACAGTTCTTCACGAGCCTCCTAGATCTCCGGAGCCTCCCGAGGTTCAGGACCTAGGTGGCTCATGAGGAGCGCCTCCTTTAACACGCATCTTCAGCTACTTCAACATCTCTTCAGCAATCGTGCCAGGTGATATTTTCTGGTTTATTTAGTTGGGGCGCCCCTCTTGTGGCATTATCCCCAGATCGCATGGGCCCGTCCCTGCTGCATGTATCCTTCTCGTGTCTTTTGATTTGTTCAGTTGGGGGCGCCCCTCGGGCTGCATCATCCCCAAGCCGCATGGGTCCGTCCCTATGGCATGTATCATTTTCCGCATCTATCAAAGCTAGCCTCCTTCCATGAGTTGCTTTATGGTTATCATCTGCCTGTCCGGTACTTCATTGCCATGAACATCGTATGCCCTTGCAAACCCACCCACGACTGCCTCGTGATTAAGAACGGGCACGACGTCTGTGCTTGGGTCCGTCCCTCCATCGTCGCTAAACACAAGAGGCTGAGCTCTAGATCGCGGGCCAGCTCCCGTGCACGTCACCTCCCATGGCCCTTGGTGCCTTGTTCTCGCATGAGCTAATCACGGGCGGATGAGCTAGGGCGCGCGACCCGTGCCTCGTCACCACGGGAGCCACGTGCCGGTTGTCTTTCTTCTGGAATTCCGCATGAGAAGACTCGGCATGGTGTCTGTGCTCGGGGTCCGTCCCTGCAAAGTCGATAAACCCAACGAGTGAGCTCTGTCTGGCGGGTCGGCCCCGTTCACGTCACCTCTCGGGGTCGTTGGTGTTTCGCCTTCTCATGTGATAACCTCAGGAGATCCATTCTGCAGAGGTTGCATAACTATCTTGCGGGGCCATCACAAGTGTTCCAAATCAAATTCAGGCGCAACCCGCCTTGAGGTACGGCCTCGTGATTCCCGCGCTGGCTCACGAGTGCCCATACACACCTCCTCTAGCCCTGCCGTGCAAGCCACGTGTCAGGGCGGAGCTGTACACGCCTCGGGGGCTCCACTCAGAAGGAGCCCCCACCCATGCACCAGTGGAAGCACCATGCTCCGTGCTGGCAGTCGACACGGTCGAGGAGCGGCTATGCCCATGCAACTGCGGAAGCGCCATGCTCCGCGCTGGTGACAAACAACTGAGGGCGGCCCCACAGCCGCAATAACCTCAGGGAGCCACCAGGCTTGGTGTTCAGCCTCACCGCAACGCATTCCCTTCGGGAGAGTCGCACGAGGGGGCTGGGCACAGGGGCTACGCTCAGGTCACGCCTAGCGTACGCCACCCTGCCAGGTCTTTCGGATCTGGTCTTCACGCGCCCCTCCCGAGCAGGACCTCGTCGAGGAAAGGTATGGAGGTCTGTTCGTACGTCAAGGGGGACTCCTGAGCATCGCGACTCAGGAGCCTAACTAGTCATGTAGCCCCTCACCCCTTGGTCTCGTCCTGCTGATTCGGACGACACAACGATGGCAGAAGTATGCACGGGTCGGGCCCTGCCGATGCAGAACGCTAAGGCCTACTCTCGCATCTCCTTCCCGAGGGTAGTTTGCACGTTAAGGGGGACTCCTGAGCATCGCCGACTTAGGAGCCTAACTTGTCACGTAGCCCCTCACCCCTTGGTCTCGTCCTGGTGATCCGGACGACCCAACGGAGGCTGAGGTATGCGATGGGCCAGGACCTGCCGACGCAGAACATTAAAGCAAACGAAAAGGAAATCGCGGAATCCTAGCAAATTATTACAAAACATACTGTCTCTTAAAAGTACCAAGCATAAGTTCTTACGCCTCCACAAGGCACGATACATGTTACAGGACTTAAACGGAGGGGAGCGCCACCATCAAGCCTCTTCTTCAGCCTTGGACATTGCCATCGCCCGCGAGGGGAGACCCGTCATCGACGACATCACCGTCGCCCGTGCCGTCAGCCGTGGTCGTGGGGTCGACAGCACCGTCAGCCGTGGTCGCGGGGTCGATGGCAAGGAACTTCCACAGCAGGGCCTCCACCTCGTCCTTCGTGGCTTCGGCAGTGGCGGTGTAGCACTCCGGGTCCACAGGCTCAAGCAAGGCACCAAAGTCGAAGCTGGGGTCGCGAAGATGGAGGTAGCTGAAGACGCGTGTCACGGCCGAGGTGGAGAGCGCGCAGGCTTCTCTTTCCACCATGGAGCCAACCCCAACGACAATGCCCTCGAGCGCTATGACAAGCTTGAGGAGCATCTCGACGGGGCCTTCTGCCGAGGTCACCAACGGCTCCTTCAACCCGCTCCCATAAAGATACTGCAGTGCCTTGCGGAACCTCTTCTCGAGGGAGTAAAAGGCAGCATGCCTCGCGGCCGCTGCCTCCTCAGCCTCGGCAAGGAATTTCTTCTTGGCCTCAAGATGGGCCTCCTTCAACTTCTCTAGGCGGCCGTGCTCCGTGGCCTACTCCCAGGCCGCTTGCTCTAGCTCGGTGTCATGATTGGGACCGCAGCTTCCCGAGCCTTCAGCTTCTCCTCTTGCACCTTGAGCTGGCGGACCTGGGCGGCCTGCTTGAGGCTCTTCAGCTCAGCCTTCGCCAGGCGACAGTGCTCCTCGGATGCCTTGGCGTCCTTCTTTGCCGCGTCGCGGGCGACTGCAGCTAGATCGGCTACCTGCTGGCCCTCCTCTAAGGCTGCCACGGCCTGGCCCTAGGCTGCCCTGACGGATGCGTCGGCCCAGAGCCATCTTGAGATCAGCTGGCGCCCCGATGCCCTGCGCTGGTCAGGTCCCTGAAGATCGCCCTGAAGCTGATCCAGCGCGGAGAGGGCCTCCTCCAGAACATTGGACGTGAAGGAAGAATCACGGCCCAGTGGTGTGATGGATGGGGGAGGAGACGACGCCAGCTTCTGGACCGGCGAAGCAGCAGCGGCAGAGAGGGCCGGGTGCTCCGAAGCTTTTGGGACCTCAGCAGGCGAGCTGAGGGCGGGCGCCTCCGGAGCCGGCCTGGCCGCAGGTATCGCCTTCTCCTGAGGCTGGGCCTCCGAGCCTCGGGAGGACAACCCAGCCGCGGGAGCATGCGGGACGGCCCCGTCCTTCAGTGCCAGAGCTGGCGCGGCCGTGGCAAGCTGCTTGGCCTCAGTGGTTCTGGCCTCCAACTTCTTCTTCTTCGCCACCGAAGTTGGCCTGGCCGCAAAAGAGGGAAACGTCAAGACACTACAACAAGAGCAGAAAGCAAAGACAAGATGACACACTTACTATTCCGCGGCGACGTAATCCCTCGTCCTCTTGAGGAGCACGATGCCCGCATGCTTCATAGGCATGGGCGCCATTGCACAAGGCTCAAGGGTGGGCGAGGGCGCGGTGCCTGGATCTACAACAGCGTAGGCCGGCGACGAGGCGGAGGCATCGCCTCAGGAAAGCAGCGCCGACCTGCCCTTCTTCAGGTCCCCCAACTTCAGCTTCTTCAGAGGGGTGCTCCTGGACCTCGTGGTAACCCTCGCGGAGCGCGGCGACTCCCTTACTGGGTGCTCGCCGGCGTCGTCGTCATCGGAAAGGGCGCGGAGGAGATCGGTCTGGCGCGGGGGAGAGGTCTCCCCCGCACTTTCCCAGGTCGCCTCTAAGTCTGCCTTCTCCTCCTCGTCGGACTCGCCGGAGGACACTGTCACCGGGGTGCCCGGGGGCCGGGAAGGCTCCAGAGGTACGAGCCCACGCTCGTTGAAGATAAGCATGGTGTCGGCAATCTTCTCCCCGTCGACGCGGTGGTACAACATGAGATGGGTGTCCGGGGGGCAACCCTGGTCCTTCCCGAGAAAGGTGTGCACGACCTTGCCCAGCTCCTTGTCAGGCAAGTTGTCCGGGCGCAGCCAGAGGTCGTCCTCCACGCCCTTGAATCTCCATTGGGGGTGCGAGCGTGCCTGGAGCGAAGCCAGGCACTGCGTTAGAAACTCCTTGACGATCATGGCCCCCGTTAGCCTCTCCGCCTTCGGGTCGTCCGCCTTCAGGTCGACCACCATCCTCTCCAGCAACTGCTCCGCCTGGGGATCGGTGAGCTTCTCGTGAGACCACCCTTCCCGGGGTGTTGGCAGCCCGGTCGGCAGCTCCAGCCGAGGATAGGAGCACTTGGCGTCCATGAAGATCCACTTGTTCCGGAAGTCTTCCACCTTCTTCTCGGCCCGCAAAATCGCGTTGCTGCCATTGGCCGTGATGAAGCAGGCGCACCCAGAGCACTGCCTGCCATTGATCCCGAGGTAGAAGAAGTGGCCGAACAGCGCCACGGAGGGCATCACCCCACAAACGCCTCATAGTAGAAGGCGAAGATTGATAGGAGGAGGATGGAGTTGGGATGAAGGTGGAGGGCGGGGAGCTTGTAATGGTAGAGGATGGCGTAGAAGAAGCTGGAGAAGGAGGGAACCGGCCCGACAAAGATGCTGTGAAGGAAGAAGGGGTAAAAGGTGCCACCCAAAGTTTCTAGCCTGGAAGAGCCGACCCGGAGCGCCGTCTCTCCCCCCTCATTGCTGCTGCTCACTGTCAGTTGGAGCGCGGCGGCGAGGTGCTTCTCCTCGGTGATGGTGGACGCGCTCAGGGCTGGCTCGAACCAAAGAGCTCGGTGCGTGGCCAGAGCCGAAGACTTCGCCTTATCATATGCCATTGGTGGCGAGCACAGGGAAGATCGGCGGATCTGGAGGTTTTCTAGGCATAAGGAGAAGAGGGTCTGGAGCAAGACGAAGGAAGGGCAATGAAGGCTTCGCAGCAGGCACCGGCCTTTTTGTCAGGCAGGAAAGGTTGCCGAGGCTGCGTGGGGAAGCGGAGACTGCTATGTCTTGAGCTTGCGTTGGTTTTCCTCGAAGAGGAGAGGGTGATGCAGCAAGTGTAGCGTAAGTATTTCCCTTAGTTTTTGAGAACCAAGGTATCAATCCGATGAGGAGGCTCCTCAAAAGTCCCACGCACCTACACAAACAACCGAGAACTGCAACCAACGCAATAAAGGGGTTGTCAATCCCTTCACGGCCACTTGCGAAAGTGAGATCTAATAAAGATAGTATGATAAGATAAATATACCTTTGGTATTTTATAATATAGATGCAAAAAGTAAAGATGCAAATAAAAGTAGATTGGGAGCAAATATGATAAGAGATAGACCCGGGGGCCATAGGTTCCACTAGTGGCTTCTCTCAAGATAGCATAAGTATTACAGTGGGTGAACAAATTACTGTCGAGCAATTGATAGAAAAGCGCATAGTTATGAGATTATCTAGGCATGATCATTTATATAGGCATCAGGTGCATAACAAGTAGACTGACTCCTGCCTGCATCTACTACTATTACTCCACACATCGACCGCTATCCAGCATGCATCTAGAGTATTAAGTTCACAAGAACAGAGTAATGCATTAAGCAAGATGACATGATGTAGAGGGATAAACTCATGCAATATGATATAAACCCCATCTTGTTATCCTCGATGGCAACAATACAATACGTGCCTTGCAACCCTTTCTGTCAATGGGTAAGGACACCGCAAGAAAGATAAATCTAGTAGGCCAAACCAAACTGATAATTCGAAGAGACTTGCAAAGATAACTTAATCATACGTAAAAGAATTCAGAGAAGATTCAAATATTATTCATAGATAAACTTGATCATAAACCCACAATTCATCGGATCTCGACAAACACACCGAAAAAAGAGATTACATCGAATAGATCTCCACAAGAGAGGGGGAGAACATTGTATTGAGATCCAAAATGAGAGAAGAAGCCATCTAGCTAATAACTATGGACCTGTAGGTCTGTGGTAAACTACTCACAACTCATCGGAGGGGCAAGGATGTTGATGTAGAGGCCCTCTGTGCTTGATTCCCCTCTGGAGAGTGCGCGCGAAGGCTCAAGATGGGATCTCGCGGATCTGAGAAGGTTACGGTGGTGGAAATTGTGTTTCGTGGTGCCCCTGGATGTTTTCGGGGTACGTAGGTATATATAGGAAGAATAAGTGCGTCGGTGGCCGCCCGAGGGGCCCACGAGACAGGGGGCGCGCCCTATAGGGGGGGGGGGCGCCCTCCTATCTCGTGGAGGCTCCGGTTGCTTCTTGACTTGCACTCCAAGTTCTCTGGATGACGTTCGGTGAGAAAATCACGTTCCCGAAGGTTTCATTCCATTTGGACTCCGTTTGATATTCCTTTTCTTCAAAATACTAAAATAGCCAAACAACAACAATTCTGGGCTGGGCTCCGGTTAATAGGTTAGTCCCAAAAGTAATATAAAAGTGGAAAATAAAGCCCAATAAAGCCTAAAACAGTAGATAAAGTAGCATGGAGCAATAAAAAATTATAGATACATTAGAGACGTATCAGGCATCCCCAAGCTTAATTCCTGCTCGTCCTCGAGTAGGTAAATGATAAAAAGAGAATTTTTTATGCGGAGTGATACTTTGGCATAATTTCAATGTAAACTTCTTAATTGTGGTATGTATATTCAGATCCGAAAGATTCAAGACAAAAGTTCACATTGACATAAAAATAATAATACTTCAGGTATACTAACTAAGCAATTATGTCCTCTCAAAATAACATGGGCAAAGAAAGTTATCCCCATAAAATCATACAGTCTGGCTATGCTCCATCTTCCCCACACAAAATATTTAAATCATGCACAACCCCGATGACAAGCCAAGCAATTGTTTCATACTTTAACATTTTCAAAACCTTTTCAATCTTCATGCAATACATGAGCGTGAGCCATGGATATAGCACTATATGTGGAATAGAATGGTGGTTGTGGAGAAGACAAAAATGGGAGAAGATAGTCTCACACCAACTAAGCGTATCAACGGGCTATGGAGATGCCCATCAATAGATATCAATGTGAGTGAGTAGGGATTGCCATGCAACGGATGCACTAGAGCTATAAGTATATGAAATCTCAACAAAAGAAACTAAGTGGGTGTGCATCCAACTCGCTTGCTCACGAAAACCTAGGGCATTTGAGGAAGTCCATCATTGGAATATGCAAGCCAAGTTCTATAATGAAAAATTCCCACTAGTATATGAAAGCGACAAAATGAGAGACTCTCCATCATGAAGATCTTGGTAATACTTTGAAGCACAAGTGTGGTAAAAGGATAGTAACATTGCCCCTTCTCTCATATTCTCTCATTTTTTTTTATTTTTCTCTTTTTTTTCTTTGGGCCTTTTCTCTTTTTATGGCCTCTTTTTTTCTCTTTTTTTATTTTTTTATTTTTCGTCCGGAGTCTCATCCAGACTTGTGGAGGAATCGTAGTCTCCATCATCCTTTCCTCATTTGGCATTGAGGGCCCACGAGACAGTAGCGCCCCCTATCTCGTGGAGGCTCAATCGCTTCTTGACTTGCACTCCAAGTTCTCTGGATCACGTTCGGTGAGAAAATCACGTTCCCGAAGGTTTCATTCCGTTTGGACTCCGTTTGATATTCCTTTTCTGGGCTGGGCCTCCGGTTAATAGGTTAATCCAAAAGTAATATAAAAGTGGAAAATAAATCCCAATAAAGCCTAAAACAGTAGATAAAGTAGCATGGAGCAATCAAAAATTATAGATACGTTGGAGACGTATCAGAGACACCCACGTCCCATCAATCGCCATGCGTCGACCAAGGCCGCAGGAGGTTGGGGACCGTGGCACTCCGCACTTGCCCCTTGGCTTCGCCTCGAAGCCAAGTCCGAGCATGCCTTGGGCCCGGGGGCTACTGTCGGCGTTCTGGGAACGGGGGTACCCAGACTTGCCTGGCTGCGGCCCACGATGTGGCTCCATCGACGGCCTGGTACGACCCAGTTTCAACATGAACAACTTAAGACCCTTGTGAGGGGCCAAGCCTCGAGGGGCGGACGACATCAAGACCTCCACAAGGGGTGGCCTCCTCAGGTTGGCTCCAAGGAGCGGAGATCTCTATGCAAGGCTCACCTCGTGAGGTCCAGATGACATGAGCCATGAAGACCAAGGCCAGGCGACCGCCAACGGGTGCAGTGTACCAGTTTCCTCTTTCGTGCTAATAAGGCAAGCGCAGGCGCAGATTCCCAAGGAACCAGCCAAAGGTTTCCATTCTGGTGCAACAAGACCAAGACCGCCAGGACGGGAGGACGGAGTTCATCGCCAAGCCCACCATGGCGTCACGACCAGAGGCTTTTGCAGACGGAGACTAATTTTGTCAGGATAGCATGTACTAGCTGTCCCCCTTCGAATTTGGCCGTTGTGGGATCCCTTCCCGCCTACATTTGGGAAAAGGACCAAGGCCACTATAAATAGGACCTAGCCACCCCATAGAAGGGGACAGATCATTCAGATCATCCTCACACCCACCAGCTCAACGAGCACAAGAACACCTCTCCTCCTAAGGTTGTCCTCCCACTGTACTAGTTCATCCTCAGCCCCTCAAGGCAAATCCACCACAAAAGTAGGAGTAGGGTTTTACACCGCAAGGTGGCCCAAACCTGGGTAAACTGTTGTGTATCTTTTCCATTCAGTTCTTCAAGGTAGGCCATGAGATTAGCGAGCAGGAAGACCAGGGAGGACGATTTCTTCGCACGCACCCAAGAGTTCGAACCTCTCAAGGGTCTGCGGAAACCAAAATCTGACAGCGCGGTACAAGAGAGGCTAGCAATGGCAAAGAGGTGAGAGTGCTTATAATCCATGGACTCAACATTAGTCATAAAGAAATCACATACTTATTGCAAAATTCTATTAGTCATTGAAACAAAGCACTGTGCATGCTCCTAGGGGGATAGATTGGTAGGATAAGACCATCGCTCGTCCCCGACCGCCACTCATAAGGAAGACAATAAAAAAAATCATGCTCCGACTTCATCACATAATGGTTCACCATACGTGCATGCTACGGGACTCACAAACTTTAACACAAGTATTTCTAAAATTCACAACTACTCACTAGCATGATTTGAGCGTCTTGTATAAGGAATCAAACTTCTCATAGTATTCAATGTACTTTATATGAATTTTTATATTATATCCCTCTTGGATGCCTATCGTATTAGGACTAATTTTATAACCAAAGCAAATTACCATGCTGTTTAGAGACTCTCAAAGTAATATAAGTGAAGTGCGAGAGTTCATCAATTTTTATAAAATAAAACCACCGCCGTGCTCTATAAAAATATAAGTGAAGCACTAGAGCAAATTTTGCCTAGCTCAAAAGATATAAGTGAAGCACATAGAGTATTCTAATAAATCACGATTCATGTGTGTCTCTCTCAAAAGGTGTGTACTGCAAGGATGATTGTGTGAAAATAAAAAACAAAGACTCAAATCATACAAGACGCTCCAAGAAAAACACATGTCATGTGGTGAATAAAAGTATAGCCTCAAGTAAAGTTACCTATAGACGAAGACGAAAGAGGGGATGCCTTCCCGGGGCATCCCCAAGCTTAGGCTCTTTGGCCTCCTTGAATATTTCCTTGGGGCGCCTTGCAGATCCCCAATCTTAGGCTCTTACCACTCCTTATTCCATAGTCCATCAAATCCTTACCCAAAACTTCAAAACATCACAACACAAAACTCCACAGAAAATCTCGTAAGCTCCATTAGTATAAGAAAATAAATCACCACTTTTGGTACTATTGTGAACTCATTCTTTATTTATATTGGTGTAATATCTATTGTATTCCAACTTTTCCATGTGTCGGCATTCAGGGAATGGGGGTACCCAGACTTGCCTACCTGCGGCCCACGGTGTGGCTCCATCGACGGCCTGGTATGGCCCAGCTTCAACATCAACAACTCAAGACCCTCGCGAGGGGCGAGGCCGCGCGAGGCGGACAACACCAAATTCTCCACGAGGGGCGGCCTCCTCAGGCTGGCTCCCGAAGAACGGAGATCTCTATGCAAGGCTCACCTCGTGAGGCTCGGGTGACGTGAGCCAAGACGACCAAGGCCAGGCAGACGGCAGCAGGCGTAGTGTACCAGTTTCCTCTTTGGTGCTAAGGAGGCAAGCGCAGGCGCGGAGTCCCGAGGAATCATCCAAAGGTTTCCATTCCGGTGCAACGAGACCAAGACCGCCGGGATGGAGGTCATCGCCGAGCCCACCGCGGCGTCACGACCAGAGGATTTTTGCAGGCGAAGACTACTTTTGTCAGGATAGCATGTACTAGCTGTCCCCCTTCGAATTTGGCTATTGTGGGTGTCGGGGAAGCTGATCGGACCCACGAATACCTATGGGACCGGCGGACCGAGCCCCTTTCGGTTCGGTGGGGGCGCCAAAGATGTCGGGGAAGATGATCGGACCCACGAACACCTATGGGACCGGCGGACCGAGCCCCTTTCGGTTCGATGGGGGGCGGAGGTCGCACGAAGAGCAGATCGAGGCGAAGCACACGAGCAGTTTACCCAGCTTCGGAGCTCTCCGGAGAGATAATACTCCTACTGCAGCTTGTTTGATTGTATTGTGTTCTTGCTAGGGAGCGCTGAGAGCTACAAGACCTAGCGTGAGTGTTCTCTGGTTTCGAATGAACCCAACCCCACCTACATTGCGCATGGGCCTCCTTTTATATGCTCAAGGGGTCACCGACAGGTGGCAACGTAGACGAGGGCAAAAAGGGAAAATGAGTTGCAGTTGGTACAACTACTTGTACATTGTATCCTACCTAACCCTGACGGCAGGGGACAAAGGCATTAAATGCCCGTCTAAGTCGACTAAACAGTGCAGAAAAGGACCGTCAGGGGCGCCACCGTTCGCCACGATGGCCATCCTGTCAGCACCGCTTGCCACCGCGCTCCGCTGGCTGCACAGCCTCCTACCACACGCGTCTGGAAAGGTCCCATGGCGACACGTCGGTGGATGAGCTGGAGCGGAGGAACGGAGTGGTAGTCTGCCACGGCAAGCGCCTTGCCGCGGGTGTTGCCTTGTCGCGTCTGGAAGCTTGTCGCTTACCGGGCCTTCCCGGCAAGCTCCTCTTGCCGGGGCCTTGTCTTCTAGGTGCCTTGAGTGGCCTTCCCGGCAAGCTCCTCTTGCCGGGGTCTTGTCTCTTTGACTTAAATACTTTGTTCTTGAATGGCCCCAATGGAGCCGCGGAGGACTTTGGCGGTCACCAGGCAAGCCTTGCCGCGGGGTGCTGCAACTGCCCGTGCATGAGTTCGGGATACTAGGGGACCCCTACTCTAGTACACCGACAGGAGCCCCCGGGCCTGGGCCACACACGGTGCCGAGCGCTGTTGGGCCAGGCCCAAAACAGTGCATGGACACGCGCGGCCTAGGTCACGCCGTAACTTGCTCCGGACCCACCACGTCCCCCACGAACAACACGCGTCGAACGTGGCATCATGGGAGAGATCGTGGGGGGTTTCTTTATTCGAAAGCGGGCGTCCGCCCCTCTCCCTCCTTATAAACAGGGGAGCAGAGGCGAACGCCCACCTCGCCAGATTGCTGTCAATCTTGAGAAACCACCGCTGCTCCCCCCTTCTTCCCAAGTCTGAAGAGAGCAGCGCTGCGCCCCCCCATCACCACCAGCACCACCAACGCCATCGACCTCCCCCACCACCTCCGCCATGGCTCCGAAAGCCGACAAGGGGAAGGGCGTGAAGTCGGCCGAGGCGCAGCGGCTCACGGCGCTGCAAAAGGCGCGGCCATCTCCCCCCAGCTCGCCGCAAGGGAGCTGAGGCTACTACCTCTTACGTCGACGGAGACGCTGAAGCATCCAGCGCGACGAAGGTACTCCCAGCCGCTGCTTCGGAACTAGCCCCAACTGGGTACCCTTTCTTCGCGTTATTCTTCTATTGCGGGCTCTGTCCATCCTTCTCTGAATTTTTCTGCGATATCATGAACACCTACGGGTTCCGCCTCCTTGACTTCACCCCCAATGCTGTCCTGACCATGGCAGTTTTCGCACATCTTTGCGAAAACTTTGTCGGAATCCACCCAAGCGTAGCCCTCTTCCGCCACTTCTTCATGCCCCGAGTCGAGAGAGAGAGCCACTTGCGGAGGGAATTGCTTGGATCTCAAGAATCGGCAAGAAGGAGGCCTATCTGGAAGGAGAGCTCCGTAGCAAGTGGGAGGAGGAGGGCAGATTGGTGTTGGATTGTAGAGGAGAACCCGCAGCCCTTACCGCCCAAATGCCAAACCCCAATAGTGTGCGGCAACGATTGGAGCAACTTGGCGCCGGAAGATGCTAGATTGAAGATTGCCGTGACCCGGATCCTGCGTCTCAGGCTTGCTGGACTCACTATAGGCGCCGTTGGCGCAGACTTCCTTCGCCGCCGCATCGCCCCCTTGCAGGAGAGGAGGAGACCTGCTTGGGAATTCCAGAATGCGGCGGATATCATGAGGCTGCG
Source organism: Aegilops longissima (assembly GCA_021605205.1). NCBI lineage: Eukaryota > Viridiplantae > Streptophyta > Magnoliopsida > Poales > Poaceae > Aegilops > Aegilops longissima. The sequence continues at coordinate 714,436,974 of CM038677.1, forward strand.
CCCGGGCCTCAACTTCAATTTCACCGTCTTGGAGTTGGATGCGATGCTCCTGGAGCTGTTCAAGCACGACGCTGATCATCCCGAATGGTTCAGGTTGCCGAGGGGAGTCGTTCCATTGTGCAACAATTCCTCGCTCGACCGCATCCGTGCAATGATGCCGTTGTGCGACTCGCATGGAATTGTTCCAACCTGGCAAGAGCCTGCAGACGACATCGTGCGGGTGTTCTTCGACAGCTTGGAAGAAGTGCCGATCCACCCGATGAGCGAAGGGCCTCACCATGACACCATCGCGGCGAGATGCGGCGCGCCACTACCGGCTGGAAGAGGCGGCAGCAGCTGCTGCCGCTGGCGAATTCGGGTTCACCGTGGAGGAGGCAGAGGCAGCGGAGGTGGCAAGCCTTGTCGAGCGAAGGGAGTTTGCCGGCGAGGAGGAGCTTGCCGAACCTGAAGCCGAGTCGAGCGAACCCGCCGAGGGCTCCTCCTCCCCACCATCTAGTAGCCTGCCGCAGACGGAGCCCCCAGCCCCACCAAGAAGGCGTCTTCGCAAGGCTGGAGACGAAACGGGGCGGCAGACGGGCCAACAGCCATTGCGCCGAGCGACACGCTCCACCGCAGCAAGCACTGTTGCCGCGGGAGCACTTCACGCCGCTGCAACAACTAGGGCGGGGCCCTCCCAGGCCACCGCTTCCACCCCCGCCAAGCGGTCAAGGGAAATTACTCCTCCGCCTCGTCGCACCGGAGGCGAGCCAGAATTTGATCTCTCCGCGCTCAGCTCCGACGAGGAAGAAGAAGAGTAAGCTTCTGTGTTGTACTTGTATTTCTTCAATTTTGTTGCTTTGTCTTGTATCTGATTTGCTTCATTCTGAACTCTTTCCTTTTCAGGACGCTGGCCCAGAGAGCGTCGAAGAGAGCCAAGACCCCGGTGGTTGTCATCGAGGACGATCCCCCCGCGGCAACAGGAGGCGCGTCCGAGACCCCCTTGCCGGACCCGGCAACCCTTCCTCAAAGCAGCCCCCAGTGCAGCCCCCGTCGTAAGTATATGGTTTACTTCTTGCGGTTAGGCGTGCATGGGTGCTCTTTCTTTGCTGATATCTGACTATTGGTTTGTGTAGGAGCAGAGCAGCCTCACCAGGAGTGCCCGGAAGCCGCTCCCGAAATGCCATCTGCTTCGACTACACCGCCAAGGGAGGATTCCCCGGCTAGGGAGCGTTCTCCGGCAAGGGACAGTTCTCCGGCAAGGGATAGCACCAGCGACTCTCCGGTGGTTGAGACCATGACTGCAAATCCTAGTACAGGCAACCCTCTCGCTTGAAAACTTCCCTTGTGTTCTTCTTCTCCTGATTTTCTTTTTGAACATTTGCTTGACTGTTCTTTCTTTTTCTGGTCGTCAGATCCGCCGCAGAGCCGATGGAGACTGAGGTCGCCGGCGAGGAGGACGTGCGCGGCAATACTGACGACGCCGCCGCCATGGAGGAAGAGGCTGGCGCCGATGAGTCCGCCGGCGAAGAGGCCGCCAAGGCTGCTGCCGCAAAGGCTGGCGAGGGGTCTGGCGATCGCACTGACGGCCCTGAGGCCGCAGGAGCGCCAGGCGCTACGCCGACCGCCGATCCCTCCGCCACCGCTGCAGCGTCAGGCTCCGAAGAGCCCCAGCCCGGCGCGTATCTGAGGGCCGGCGATGGCGTCTTCATCAAGCTCCCCTGGGCGTCGAGCTCCAGGGCGCCGGTCGAAGGAGAAACCTTTGACGAAGAGCTGCTCGCCTCCGCTGGGCTGACGCTGGTCGACGCGCCAAGCAGCAGCAGCAGCGAGTCTGAGGAGGAGCAGCAGTTGCGGAAGCTGCTGTCGCTCTACCGCACCCGACAAGCCAAGCTGGAATCCCGGGAAGCGCTTGTCGCGAAGGCGGGAGCAGACATAGAGAAACGCGTGGAGCAGCTCCGAGGCATCAATCAGGAAGCTCTCCGGTCCTTGGCAGAGGAGCGGGAGCAAATCGCCGAGGCGCGCAAAGCCTTCATCCTCGAGAAGGCTGAGGTTGAAGAGCAACAAAGGCTCGCCGCCGAGAGGCTATCTGCGCAGGAAGGCGAGCTGGCGCAGCGGAAGATCAATCTTGACAGCCATGAGGAGGAGCTTGCCGTGCGCGAGGAAACACTTGGCGGAGCCCTCAAGGAAGCAAAGGACGCCGCCGCAGCTGCCGAGGCCGCCAAGAAGGAGTTGGAGACGAAGGTGACGCAGCTGGAGGCCAGTCTGAAGAAGGGCGGTGAAGAGCTTGCTGCACTCAAGCATGAGCGAGAGAAGGACGCCTACACTCTTGGCGAGCTGCAGGGCCGTCTCGCTGAGAGGAGCAAAGAGCTCAGCGCCGCCAAGGACTCCAAAGCAGATCTCGAGTTGAAGCTGACCACCTTGACTCAGACGCTGGAAGGCGCCAGGGAGCGAGAGGTGGCCTTGTTGGAGAAGATAAAAAACGACGAGGCGCTGCTGGCGAGCGCTGTTGCCGCCTAGAACACCTTCAGAGAGAATGTGGAGCACTGGACCGAGGGTCTCGTGAACGTTGCCGCCGCCATCGATAAGGAGCTAACGGAGCTGGGGATGGTGGATCTCGGGTACTCCTCCGACGAGCACCTCCAACCCAGCGCCAAGCTCAGCTTGTTCTTCAAGGGCGTGGTGACGGCTCTCCAGCGACTCCGGGAAGAGATCCCAAAGCAGCTGGCCGAGGAATCGCGCCAGATCTGTGCGGGAGCTCTCCAGAAGGTGTTGATGAAGGTGGCCTTCCGCAATCCAGGCCTCAACCTCACCGGCGTCCTCAAGTCCTTGCCGCCGGATGCCGATGTGGAGGCACTCAAGGCCCTTGTCGCACCCATTGTGGACAAGGTGGGCAAGATCAAGAGGGTTGATGGCGACCGCATATATTAGGCCGCCAATTTTATCTTTTCCTGGTCGCTGCTGGTCATGTTAGGAGAACAATCTATTAGAGCTGCGACAAGTTATTTTGTAATATAACTCTATCTTGGGCAATGATTGCAATGTTATTTCCTTTACTTGATTCCTTCCTTTGTATGTTTTTGCCCTACGCTTTTAGGGAACTTGTCGGCGCAGGCACCTTTGTCGCGAGCGCTGAGTGCGGAACTTCAGCGGCCTGCTGGCGGTGCCGCTTCCGACAAGCAACCTTGTCGCAACTAGTTGCAGCTCACTTAAATCATTGAGCGGACTCGAAACAAAGTAAGGGCGCAACTAGCTACGAGTTGGTTCCTCCGCGCACAGGTTTTCCATACAAAGTGCGGTCGTTCGAGGAAGATAACTTGAAAATTTAAAAAACTGATTGCTCAAACTTTGGCAACTTAGCTTTTCTGTCGTTTGCTTCCCGGTAAGGCGAAATTTCCTCGAGCGACGCTTGGTCCAGACCATTATCTTCTCCTTCCCCCCTGGCTAACTTGTGTGTGAGGGAACCTTCCTTTCTTTGAGAAAGAGATAGAAGAGATAATAAAGTCATGGAGCCTTGCGGCTCTTTATTGCTTACCAGGTGTAGGTGCTGCACAAAGTGTCAGATAACACATGCAATAAAATGATGAAAGCATGAAATTGACAAGTTGTGCGAAACACATGAACTTTACTTATGCATGGGATCTGCGCCCAGCTTTGTACAAAGGATTACATGCAACATCGGCAAGACTTGTACAAAAGGTGGTTGCCGGAACAGGATCCGGCAACCGCGCCTTACGGGTAAAACTTAGGAAGATGCTCGATGTTCCAGGAGTTGCTCACCGGAATGACATCTTCGGTCTCAAGGCGGATAGCGCCGGGCCTAGTGACTTGTTTTACCCGATAAGGGCCTTCCCACTTCGGCGTCAACTTGTTGGCATTCTTGGCGGACTGTACGCGCCGAAGAACAAGGTCGCCTTCCTCGAGACTTCTGGCATTAACTTTGCGGCTATGGTAGCGGCGCAAAGCTTGCTGATAACGAGCAGCTCGACAATGGCTCAAGACGGTCCTCCTCAAGGAGCAGCGTCATCTTGTCGCAACTGCTCTTGCTCAAGCTTGTCATAAGCGAGCACTCGAGGTGACCCAGATCACGAGTTCCGTGGGGAGAACTGCCTCTGCTCCATAGACTAGAGCGAAGGTGTCCGCCGGTGGCTCGATTTGGCGTCGTCTGATCGACCAAAGAACCACCGGCAGCTCCTCAATCCAGTTTCTTCCGCACTTGTGCAGCCTGTCAAAGTTCTGGTCTTGAGCCCCGCAACACTTCAGCATTTGCCCTCTCGCTTGACCGTTGCTTCTCGGATGAGCAATGAAGCGAAGCAGACCTTGGCGCCAAGATCTTGGACGTCTCGCATGAAGGTGCGGCTCGTGAATTGCGTGCCGTTGTCGGTGATGATCCTGTTAGGAATCCCAAATGGCAAACAATCGACCAAGAACTTGATCGCTGACCGTGCTGTCACCTTCCTCACTGCTTCCACTTCCGCCACTTTGTGAACTTGTCGATCATAACGTACAAGTACTCAAAGCCCCGACAGCTTCGGGGGAAAGGGCCGAGGATGTCGAGCCCCTGCACCGAAAATGGCCAGGATAAAGGGATCATCTGGAGAGCTTGAGCTGGCTGGTGTATCTGCTTGGAATGGGCGCACGCTTCACACTTGGTTACTTGTGCGGTTGCATCCTCGAGGGCTGTCGGCCAAAAGAAACCTTGCCGGAAAGCTTTGCTTGGCAAGTGCTCTTCGCCAATGTGGTGACCACATATGCCTCCATGTATCTCCGCCAACAGCTTCTGTCCATCTTCCCGGTGAATACACTTCAATTTCACACCGTTGAGTCTTCTTCTGTATAGTGTGCTGTCAACAAACTGGTACATACTTGACTGCCGGGCTACTCTTTCCGCTTCTTCTTGCTCTTCGGGAAGTTCTCCTGTCTGAAGGAAATGGACAATATGTTGTGCCCATGCTGGAGCTTGTGGCTCGACAACAAGGACTAAAGGCACATCTGCTGCTGCGGGAACATCCGCTTCTACGGCGAGAACCTGCGGTTCGGCCGGAGCTTGACGTTCCCCGGCAAGTTTGCCGGAGCAAAGCTTATCGGGAGCGTCTGCTTCAACGAAACAAACCCTAGGGCTTGTCGGAGCAGACTGCTCCTCAGCACCCTTGGTGTTGATCTTGGGGATCTTCTTGGCGGCGGCTTCGGGAAGCTCTGCCGGAAAATAGTCACCAGAAATCAACTTCCTCTTCTTGTTCTGTCCAGTTGATGGCGTTACAGTCGGTTGAGTCAGCTTGAGCACAAAATCCCTGGTTCCACAGTAACTTGAGTCGGCGCGCTTTGACAGCCATCGGCAATATCGTTCTGAGCTCTTGGAACATGTTCCATCTGTAGGCCATCAAAGTGCTCTTCTAGCTTTCTCACTTCATCAACATAGGCTTCCATCAACGGACTCTGATAATCCTTGTTCACTTGGCGGACGACAAGCTGCGAGTCACCCCTGACAATGAGCTTCTTGATCCCAAGGTCTACTGCGATCCTGAGACCGGCAAGCAAACCTTCATACTCTGCAGTATTGTTTGTTGCTTGCTCCTTGGGAAAGTGCATTTGGACTATGTACTTGAGTGCTCTCCGTGGGTGCGATAAGCAAGACGCCAAGACCGGCGCCTTGCAGCGAGAAGGCACCATCAAAGTACATCAGCCACTCTTTGCTTGCTTCCTTGACGGGATGCTTGTCTCGGAATTTCTTCATCTTGCGTTGGCGCCCATTCTGCTATGAACTCGCCAATGCTCTGCTTTGGATAGTTGAAGTGCTTTCAAACTTGAGGCCAAAGCTTGATAGTTCCAGTGCCCACTCGACAATCCTGCCTGTTGCTTCTGGATTTTGCAGTATCCTCTTCAGCGGAAAGCGAGTGACGACTGTTATCTCATGTGCTTGGAAGTAATGGCGCAGCTTTCTCGAGGCCATGAGGAGGCCGAAAAGCAATTTTTGCACACCAGAGTACCTTGACGTAGCCCCCTGCAGAAGGGAACTGACAAAGTAAACTGGTCGCTGCACCATCCTTTTCTGCGTCTTCTCGCACGTCTGCATAGATCTATCCTTGTCGGGACCAGAGCTTGCCGGTGAAGTCCCTTGCTTGTCGCTGGATGCCTCTGCCATGGTTGCTAGCTCATCATCCGCCTCCCTCTCTGCTACTAACGCAGCACTAACCACTTGATTGGTTGCTGCTATATATAGCAGCAACTTCTCTTGCGACTTAGGTGCGACAAGTATTGGAGTGGAGGACAGGTATCTCTTTAAATCCTGCAGCGCAGCCTCCGCTTCGGGAGTCCATTTCATTGGACCTGCCTTTTTCAAAATTTTGAAAAACGGCAGGGCGCGCTCAGAAGATCTAGAGATAAACCCGCTGAGAGCAGCTACACAACCGGCAAGTCTTCGTACATCCTTGACGCGCTTTGGTGCTTCAATCTGCTCAATGGCCTTGATCTTGTCGGGATTGGCTTCAATTCCCCACTGAGACACGAAGAACCCGAGAAGCTTGCCGGAGGGGACTCCAAACACACACTTCTCGGGGTTGAGCTTGAGGTTGATCTTGCGCAGATTTGCAAAGGTCTCGTCTAAATCTTGAACCAGAGTTGCCCTGTCCTTGCTTTTGACCACTATGTCATCCATGTAGGCTTCTACATTTCTGTGCATTTGCGGCTCAAAAGCGTCATGGACTACTCTTGCAAATGTTGAACCAGCATTCTTTAAACCGAAAGGCATCCGTATGAAACAATATGTGCCACATGGGGTGATGAATGCGGTTTTCTCCTCATCCTCTTCTGCCATGAAGATCTGATGATACCCTGAGTACGCATCAAGAAATGAAAGCAAATCACATCCGGTCGTGGAGTCAACAATCTGATCGATGCGCGGCAAGGGAAATGGGTCTTTGGGACAAGCTTTATTAACATCTGTAAAGTCGATACAAAGCCTCCATTTTCCGTTTGCCTTACGCACGACTACAGGATTGGACAACCACGTAGGATGGAGCACTCCTCTGACAAGGCCTGCTGCTTCCAATTTCTTGATCTCTTCTGCGATGAACTCTTGGTGCTCCACTGCTTGCTTTTTGACTTTCTGCTTGACGGGCCGCGCGCGAGGACAGACGGCAAGATGGTGCTCAATTACTTTCCTAGGAACACCGGGGATGTCAGACGGTTGCCATGCAAACACGTCAACGTTCACCCGCAGGAAAGCAACGAGCGCGCCTTCCTATTTAGGGTCGAGAGTGGCACTGATGGTGAAGGTACCACCAGTACCGTCCTCCTTGGCGGACACCTTCTTGGTCTTTGGTGGAGCTGCCATCGTCTTCTTACACTTGCCGGTGGAGCTCGATGGTGCGTCCTCGACGATAGCGCAGCACTCCGAAGAGGTGCGCTTGCCGGAGTGGGCATCAGAGCTCTTGCCGGACTTGGTCTTCTTCTTCCCCCCGGGAGCTTCAGCGGCAAGTGACTTGTAATCTGCTGCGGCTGCTGCTTCCCGGTAGATCTTGTCGGTGCAGATAACAGCATCCTTCTTGTCGCCAGGGACAGAGATGACGCTTATTGGGCCTGGCATCTTCAGCAAGTTGTATGCATAGTGAGGGGCTGCCATGAACTTGGCGAGTGCTGGGCGGCCAAGTATCCCATTGTAAGGCAATGGAAAATCAGCAACATCAAAAGTGACCCTCTCAGTCCTGAAGTTCAACTCGCTGCCAAACGTCACCGGCAACGTGATCTTTCCCTTCGGCTTGCTCCTTCCCGGATTGATTCCTTGGAATGTGCCGGTCTCTTCGAGCTCGCTGTCAGGGATTTGGAGTTTCTGGAGCACCGCTGAGGAGATCAGGTTTAAGCTGGCCCCGCCGTCCACTAGCATCTTGGTGACCTTGAGGTTGCGGATAGTTGGTGAGACCAACATCGGCAATCACCCGACCGCAGTTATGCGATCAGGGTGGTCCTCAATATCAAAGATGATAGGCGTGCTGGACCATTTCAGAGGCTTGCGTGACTCGATGGATGGTTCTGCCGCATTAACTTCCTGCATCCACTGCTTGAGTTGGCGGTGTGAAGTATGCAGAGAAGCACCACCGTCAACGCAAAGGACCTCTGCGGCTTTCTAGAACTCCTGCTCGTCAGTCTCATCATCATCCATGTCTTCATCGTCGTCGTCATCTTCATCCTTGTCGCGGCCACAAGGAGGTCTGTCTCCTTGCCGCTGCTTGGCCTTGCCGCGGCGTCCTCCCCGGCCGAGGCGTTTCTTGTTAGGTCCTCCAGCACCTTCCTGAGCCTTCTCCTTGTCTCGCCGCTCATATTCAGCCTTCTGGTGCTCAACAAGCTGCTCGACCTTCTTGCAGCTCTGGAGGTCATGGCCCTTGGTGCGGTGGATCTTGCAATACTGCTTGTTGGAGCCGTCCTGCTTGTCGGCGACCGCCACAGCCTGGCAGTTGGTGTCCGCGGCAACTTCCTTGCCGGAGGTACCAACTTTGGCTTTCTTGGCGCCACCTCCGTTGCCGGACTGCTCGACAACTAGCACATCTCTGCCTTTCTTCTTTCTGTTGCTCCGCTGCCGGCTTTTCTTTGCCGGAGCAGACCCCTCACTATCAGATCCTGCTGCCTCCACATTCTCTTCGGGCAGTCTCCTCCCTTCTTCAGCACGTGCACACTTGTCGGCCAGGGCATATAGCTCACTGACATCCTTGATCTTGTACATCGCCATTTCCTCCCGCATCCTGCGGTTCCGGATGTTCTGATGGAACGCGCTGATTACCGCGGCAGGGTGGACATTTGGGATGTTGTGCTGTACACGGCTGAATCTCTGAATGAACTTGCGCAGGGGCTCTCCCTCCTTCTGGGCGAGCAGATGAAGGTCGCTCTCTTGGCCATGAGGTTTGTGGCCGCCTGTGAAGGCGCCAACAAACTGATGGCATAGATCCGCCCAAGAAGATATGGAGTTGTCTGGCAAGTGCATGAGCCAGGATCTGACATTGGGCTTGAGTACCAACGGGAAGTAGTTGGCCATGATCTTGTCGTCTCGTCCCCCGGTAGCTTGCACCACAATGGTGTAGATGCTGAGGAACTCCGACGGATGCGTCTTGCCGTCGTACTTCTCTGGTACATCTGGCTTGAAATTCTTCTTGCTGGGCCACTGGACTTGCCGCAGCTCACGAGTGAACGCAGGGCAACCTACCGCGTCGGACAAAGTCGCTGGTTCCCTGGCGCATGCATATCGACAGAGGGCCCAGCGCGCTGGTCGGATTGTCGCGCCTCTCTTGGCGCTCGATCACGAGTTCGAAGCGTCTTCCTATTGTCGTTAAGTGAAGAACTTGGCGCTGATCGCGACGAGCTCGCGGATCTGATGACGCGTGGAGTCATTGTCGAGGTGGATCCGGCGAGTCGGCGATCTTGGCCTTCGGGGTGGAGAGTGCATGGTGGTTGCACCCCCACAGGTTTCGTCGCCACCGGCTCGTGCCTTGTCGCCTTGCCGCGGCAGCGATGTAGTCGGTTGCCGCGGAGTATCGCCGTTGGCAAAGCCGATGAGACTCTGGATGGTGGCCCTCCATTCATCGACCTTGTCGGCCGTTGGAGGGTAATCTAGGAGCAGTTGAGCTCTCGCCAAAGCTTCTGCTGGAGTGGTGGGTGGCAGTGGTGAACGGCGTGAGGAGCGGGATATGCTCGGACTTCTAACTATGTTAGAAGGAGCAGTATCCCGTCCAGGCGACCGTGCCTCGCTTGTGCCAGCATGTTGGCGTGCATGCTGGTCTTGAGGGCCTCGGAATCCACCAGCTCGATCTTGATCCAACGAGCGTATGGTACTATGAATACCATGACGCTGTCGGTCCCGCGCCTCCTGAGATGGGCGCGGTGCGTGTACGGACGCCGAGGTCTGCGCGGCCTTGTCCTTGGACTTGGAAGCATCATGAGCTCCCTCGCCGGCGCCCGTTCTTCCGCTGGTGTCTACTCCACCACCCATTTGCTCTGGTGGCGGTGGGATCGACGTGGACGGCTCCGCTGCTGCCGAAGCCTTCTTCTTCGGTGGCATGTCGATGAAGATGATGAAGATGTCGCTCGTGTGAACGCCAGATCAGGTTCACACAGCCTCGACGCCCCCTACCTGGCGCGCCAAAGATGTCGGGGAAGCTGATCGGACCCACGAACACCTATGGGACCGGCGGACCGAGCCCCTTTCGGTTCGGTGGGGGCGCCAAAGATGTCAGTGAAGCTGATCGGACCCACGAAGACCTATGGGACCGGCGGACCGAGCCCCTTTCGGTTCGGTGGGGGGCGGAGGTCGCACGAAGAGCAGATCGAGGCGAAGCACACGAGCAGTTTACCCAGCTTCGGAGCTCTCCGGAGAGATAATACTCCTACTGCTACTTGTCTGATTGTATTGTGTTCTTGCTAGGGAGCGCTGAGAGCTACAAGACCTAGCGTGAGTGTTCTCTGGTTTCGAATGAACCCAACCCCCTCCTACGTTGCGCATGGGCCTCCTTTTATATGCTCAAGGGGTCACCGACAGGTGGCAACGTAGACGAGGGCAAAAAGGGAAAATGAGTTGCGGTTGGTACAGCTACTTGTACAGTGTATCCTACCTAACCCTGACGGCAGGGGACAAAGGCATTAAATGCCCGCTCAAGTCGACTAAACAAAGTGCGAAAAAGGATCGTCAGGGGCGCCACCGTTCGCCACGATGGCCATCCTGTCAGCACCGCTTGCCACCGCGCTCCGCTGGCTACACAGCCTCCTGCCACGCGCGTCTGGAAAGGTCCCATGGCGACACGTCGGTGGATGAGCTGGAGCGGAGGAACGGAGTGGTAGTCTGCCGCGGCAAGCGCCTTGCCGCGGGTGTTGGCTTGTCGCGTCCGGAAGCTTGTCGCTCATGGGGCCTTCCCGGCAAGCTCCTCTTGCCGGGGCCTTGTCTTCTAGGTGCCTTGAGTGGCCTTCCCGGCAAGCTCCTCTTGCCGGGGTCTTGTCCCTTTGACTTAAATACTTTGTTCTTGAATGGCCCCAATGGAGCCGCGGAGGACTTTGGCGGTCACCAGGCAAGCCTTGCCGCGGGGTGCTGCAACTGCCCGTGCACGAGTTCGGGATACTAGGGGACCCCTACTCTAGTACACCGACAGTGGGATCCCTTCCCGCCTACATTTGGGAAGAGGGCCAAGGCCACTATAAATAGGACCTAGCCACCACCGTAGAGGGGGACGGCTCATTCAGATTATCCTCACACCCACCAGCTCATCGAGCACAAGAACACCTCCCCTGCTAAGGTTGTTCTCCCACTGTACTAGTTCATCCTCAGCCCCTCAAGGCGAATCCACCACAAAGCAGGAGTAGGGTTTTACACCGCAAGGTGGCCTGAACCTGGGTAAACGGTTGTGTCTCTTTTCCATTCAGTTCATCGAGCTAGGCCGTGAGATTTGCGAGAGGACAAACTGGGGAGGACGAGTTCTTCGCACGCACCCCAGAGTTCGAACCTCTCAAGGGTCTGCGGTACCCGTGATCCAACATTTGGAGAACCAGGTAGGGGTGCGTCGAAGATCCGCCACTCTGTCCATTGTGCTCCGCTGACCGGCTCTCATGGTGGACACGTCTTCATCGACCAGATCAACGCATTCTGTCGGTGAAGTTGAGGGCCTCCGAGCCTTCACCCCCACCCAGCGGCGGGTGCATTGGCCGCCCAAATTCAGGCCGGACCTGCTGCCCTGATACGACGGCGTGGCGGACCCAGCAGGCTTTCTCCAGGCGTACGAGGAGGCCTTTTGGGTGGCCGGCGGTGACGACAAGGTCATGGAAAACTGGCTCCCCATGGCCCTTGCGGGCGCGCAGCGCGCCTGGCTTCTCAGCTTGCCAGGATCTTCGGTGGCCTCCTGGGAGGAGCTGTGCAGCCTCCTTGTCACGCGCTGTAAGTGCATCTAGTGCCCCTTAGTGATTTTGGTGTATTGAAGACTTATAGGTTAAGGGACTAATGTGTTTATGAGTGTACACAGGTCTATAAGTCTATGAGGAGTTTGATATTTACAAAGAAAGTCAACCCCGAAAAACGAAGTTTTTCGACTGAAGACTTTGAATTTCTGAAGACTATCTGAAGACTTTGAAAGTGAAGAAATTGGTGTGACCTTGAAGACTTGGTATTCATTCGAGGAACATGAAGCGTGAAGACTTTTGTTTTTTAGTTTCATTTGAGTCATAGGAAACACCGTACTGCTAAAGGGGGTCGAGGAAATACTAAGGAAAAATTTCCAAGTGATGCTCAACTCAAAATCCTACACCTACCAATCCCTTTGAGTGAAGCCATTGGAAAACTCATACAGTTCAGTCAATTTCTTGAAAGGATGAGACGAAGTTCTTCGGTCACGAGGAATTTGTTCGACAGAAGAGTTAGGAATTCGCCAGTGCGGATTGCCTACACAGTGAGGAACATGATAGCCCTGAGGAATTTGATAATCAAATTTCCGACCGTTGCTGTGCTATGCGCCAACTGTCCCAAAATATCTACCCACCTAACGGTCATGTCATTGAAGGGCATTTATGTCTTATCATGTCGGGCTGCTCCCTAGGCTATAAATAGCCGCCCCCTACAACCACTAGCTGGTTGGCTGCTCCGAGAGAAACTGACACTTGTCATTTGAGAGCATCCCATCCTCCGAGGACTTTGAGAGAAAATCATCAAGTGAGGAAAACCCAAAACCAAACACCTACAAACCCAAAGTGATTGAGCATCACTGAAGAGATTGATCCTGCGTGGATCCAATGCTTGTTACCTTTGAAGACTTGCTTCTTCCAGATGGTTAGGCATCATGGTCTAGAGCATCCAAGAGGAAATTTTGGATCGCCGAGTGACCGAGTTTGTGAAGGTTCGGAAGTCACCTGAAGACTTACAACGAGTGATTGGACAAGGTCTGTGTGACCTTAGTTCAAGGAGAATACGGTGAGGACTATGTGTCCGGGACTGTCTGTCCTCAGGTTTAAATACCTAGCCGCTCCAACCAGATGTACAACTGGGACAGCAGTTGGAACTGGTCTACCAAATCATTGTCTTCACCAAGCCAACTAGTTCTATTTCCTCAACTCTTTCATTTCCTCATAACTTTGTTGTGCACTTGTTCATATCTGTGTTTGAAGACTTTAACTGAAGACTTTCTCAATTTCCTCAGTTCAATTTCTTCAGTCTGTTTGTCTTCATCCTGTTTTATCCTGTGTTTACGCTTTATGTACTGTGTGCTTGTCTTCATTTCATCATGATGACCATGCTTGTGTTCTGTTATGTTTACTTCTGAGTACTTATTCCGCTGCAAGTAGTTCTTCGCTCAGGAATTTCCTCACCTGCAAATTCCTCAGTGAAGAATTCATAAAAATCGCCTATTAACCCCCCCTCTAGTCGATATAACACACTTTCAATTGGTATCAGAGCAAGGTACTCCCTTGTTCTGTGTGATTTTGGTTTAACCGCCTGGAGTTTTAGTTATGTCAACCACAGGAATGAAGACTCTGTCATGCCCCATCTTTAACGGTCACGAGTATCCTAAGTGGAAGGTCATGATGAAGAAGCGCCTCATGGCGATGAACAACGAACTATGGACCGTCACTGAGATTGGTCTTACCGATCTGTGCAAGATGGCGGAAGCTGATGACATTCGCGAGTACACTCTTCTCAACCTCACGACGAAGGACGTCATCTGCTCCTGTCTGTCTCAAAATCAGTTCAGGAACATCATGCATCTCGATCATGCGAAGCTTATCTGGGACCGTCTCTCTGAGGTCTATGAAGGTCATGGAACCCATCATGATCCTTGGTTTGAGGACTTCAAGGAATCTCTGAAAGCGATGGCATTCGAACCAGAATCATCATCCTCTTCATCATGCCTTATGGCAAAAAGTGCTGAGGTAACTGAATGCTACCTATCCGAGTCTAGTGATGATGAATTTGGTGATGAATTTGGACCCAGCTATGTCAAACTTGCTTCCCTTGCCACTAAACAACAAAGAGCTTCGGAAAAAGTTCAATACATGCAAAATAAGAGCGATGATATGTTGGGTGAAGAAATGGATCAGTCAAAAGCTTTGACTAAAAGTCTTCAGAGGCTTCATACTAAGTATGACACCCTTCAAGATCAACATAACACTCTCTTATCTGATCATGAGAAGCTTTCTTATGATTTCTTCAAAGAAAGCAAGATCTTGAAAAGCTAAGAATGAGTTATGAAGATCTTCAGAAGAAGCGCGATTCATTACTTGCTCAACAAATCAGCGCTGCTCAGGAAGAATTTGTTCCTCCATGCTTGAAATGCATTGAACGTGAATCTGCTAACTCTTCACCTGAATGTTCAAATACTTCTAATGCTACAAATTCTTCAACTGTCTCTGCTATCACTAATTCCTCATCTGAGGACATTGCTAGTATCACTGATGATGCAGGGCTAAAAGAATTGTACATGACAGGCATGTACAAAAGCCTCAAAGGGCATCAGACTCTTTGTGATGTGCTTAAAAAGCAGATCCTCAACAGGAACCCTAGGAAAGAGGGTATTGCCTTTGAGAGGAAACTCAATGCTGATGGTACATATTGGAAGCCTGAGCAGTACCCCAAAACCTCATGGGTTGTTGCAAAGGGACCTCTAGTTGATCCATCCAATTTATCTGGCTTTACATGTGAATCTCCTCATTCTTCTGATGAGTCATTTGACTCCAACTATAAACTGTTAAAAAATCAGAATGGTGTAGTATTTGCTAGATATGTTGGCACTAACTGCAGGAACGGTTCCCCTATGAACAAAATCTGGGTTCCCAAAAGGTGCCTTGAAAGTCTTAGGTGAATGTCCTCATGACACCACCTGTGAAGAATAGGAACCCCAGATCAAATTCTTCATATGGACCAAATTATTTATATGGATCCAATTCCTCATACGGACCAAATTCCTCACGTGGATCATATTCCTCAAAAGGATCAAAGTCCTCATATGAATATCATCGTGCTAACAACTCTGTTTCGCAGGGAAGAGCCAAGGGCTATGAATATGAGCATTATTCTTCTAACCATTATGTTCATAAGTCCTCGAAGAATTTCTCTGCTTATTCATATGCTTATCCTAACTCTTCTTATGTGAAACGAAATGGACTAGCTTCTATGCTACCTTTCTCATATGGAGCTCGCAGAGTGATGAACTCTTTGCCACCCCTTCAGATGTGGGTGGTGAAGAAAAATAACTAATCTCTTATGCAGGGTCAGGTCTCCAGACGTGCTCAAACGTCTGAAGAATTTGCTGGAGACCTGAAAAGTGCCTGAAAGGACGCAGGCTAATCATGAAGAAATGAACTCTCATTTCTCACGTTTTCATACTTCTTTATCTGTTCTATTTCTTGATGAAATTGATCTGATGAATTGATGTCATATTCTTCACTGATGAAGTATATGAGTTCGTAAGCTGCACTAATTCATCTGTAGGATGATCAACCCAAAGCCACTGAGTCGGTCCTTGATAGTGGATGTACAAATCACATGACAGGTGACAAGAATCTATTGATGGATGCTCCCTTATCTCCATCGCATCTGAAGCATATCATCTTCGCTGACAAAGGCAAAAGTAAGGTATTGGGTCTAGGTAAGGTTGCGGTCACA
The DNA here is from genome assembly GCA_021605205.1 of Aegilops longissima. Classification (NCBI taxonomy): domain Eukaryota; kingdom Viridiplantae; phylum Streptophyta; class Magnoliopsida; order Poales; family Poaceae; genus Aegilops; species Aegilops longissima. Next base: position 714,452,566 of record CM038677.1, read on the forward strand.
AAGGATCGACACATGGATAAAGTCATGCTTGTCGAGTCCTTAGGATACAACCTCATGTCTGTCTCAATGCTTTGTGATCTTGATATGGTTGTTGTCTTTGGCAAGTATCGTTGTGTTGTGGTCATGGAAGCTGACAATTCCAAAGTCTTCGAAGGCTTTAGGAGAGGAGACTTGTATATTGTTGATTTCTCTACAGGACCACAACCAACCGTGTGCCTACTTGCAAAAGCTTCAGAAGGCTGGCTATGGCGTCGACGACTTGGTCATGCAGGCATGAGGAATTTGCACACGCTTGCGAAGAAGAAGCATGTCATTGGCATTGAGAATGTCAAATTCCTCAAGGATCACTTATGTGGAGCCTGTGAAGCTGGTAAGATGACAAAGGCTAAGCATCCTGCGAAGACTATCATGACCACTACTCGAACATTTGAATTGCTTCACATGGATCTCTTCGGTCCTAACCATTATTATGCAGTTTCAAATGATGCATCTCAAGATGGCTTTGTTATTGTTGATGATTACTCTCAATACACATGGGTACACATTGTTACTTACAAACATGAAGTGCAAGAAGTCTTCAAACGATTTTCCTCGAGGGCTTCAACCAACTTTGGTGTGATGATCAAGCACATCAGAAGTGACAATGGAACTGAGTTTAAGAATTCTGGTCTTGATGACTATCTTGATGAACTTGGTATTACTCATGAGTTATCTGCTCCTTATACTCCTCAGTAGAATGGCGTCGTCGAGCGCAAGAACAGGACTCTTGCTGAGATGGCTCACACTATGCTTGATGAATACAAAACGCCTCGTCGTTTCTGGATTGATGCAATGGATACTGCGTGCCACATCATCAACAGAGTATATCTTCACAAATTCTTCAAGAAAACTGCCTATGAACTCCTCACTGACAAGAAACCCTATGTAAGTTATTTCAAAGTCTTCGGTGCTAAATGCTGGATTAGAGATCCTCATCACAACTCAAAATTTGCACCAAAAGCACATGAAGATTTTATGCTTGGTTACGGAAAGGACTCGCACACCTACAGAGTCTTCAACAACGTTCTTCACAAGGTTGTTGAAACTGTAGATGTGCGGTTCGATGAAACTAATGGCTCGCAAAGAGAGCACCTACCTCATGTGCTTGATGAACAGTCTCCTGAAGAAACCATCAAGTTCAAGGCCACTGAGGATGTCATTCCTACTGAAGAACCTGCTGAAGAAGTCATTCCAGAACGTGAAGAACGTTGAGGGAGTCCTGGATTAGGGGGTGTCCGGATAGCCGAACTATCACCGTTGGCCGCACTCCTGGACTATGAAGATACAAGATTTAAGACTTCGTCCCGTGTCCGGATGGGACTTTCCTTGGCGTGGAAGGCAAGCTTGGCGATACGGATATGTAGATCTCCTACCATTGTAACCGACTCTGTGTAACCCTAACCCTATCCGGTGTCTATATAAAACGGAGGGTTTTAGTCCATGGGACGAACAACAATCATACCATAGGCTAGCTTCTAGGGTTTAGCCTCTCTGATCTCGTGGTAGATCCACTTTTGTACTACCCATATCATCAATATTAATCAAGCAGGAGTAGGGTTTTACCTCCATCGAGAGGGCCCGAACCTGGGTAAAAACATCGTGTCCCTTGTCTCCTGTTACCATCCGCCTAGACGCACAGTTCAGGACCCCCTACCCGAGATCCGCCGGCTTTGACACCGACATTGGTGCTTTCATTGAGAGTTCCTCTGTGTCGTCATCCTTAGGCCCGATGGCTCCTTCGATCATCAACAACGACGCAGTCCAGGATGAGACTTTTCTCCCTGGACAGATCTTTGTATTCGGCGGCTTTGCACTGCGGGCCAATTCACTTGGCCATCTGGAGTAGATCGAAAGCTACGCCCCTGGCCATCAGGTCAGATTTGGGAGTTTGAACTACACGGCCGACATCCGTGGAGACTTGATCTTTGACGGATTCGAGCCACAGCCAAGCACGCCGCACTGTATTGATGGGCACGATCTAGCTCTGCCGCAGAATAGTGCCCTGGAGGCCGCACCAGCGTCCGCTCCGACCCTTAGCTCGGAGCCGACTCCGCCGATCGAGGACGAGTGGCTGGACACCGCCTCGGAGGCTACGATCTCTACGGCGATTAAGTCGAACTCCATCCCTGTCCTTTGCGAAGACCATGACTCCAAGGTGCCGGACTCCTCTCCGGACACCGAACCCTCTGTGCCCCCGCCAATCGAATCCAATTGGGCGCCGGTTATGGAGTTCACTGCCGCGGACATCTTTCAGCACTCGCCCTTTGGCGACATCCTAAATTCACTAAAGTCTCTCTCTTTATCTGGAGAGCCCTGGCCGGACTACGGTCAGGAAGGTTGGGATGCGGACGACGAAGAAATTCAACGCCCACCCACCACCCACTTTGTAGCCACTGTCGATGATTTAACCGATATGCTCGACTTGACCAAGACATCGACGGTATGGACGACGATGCTGGAGACGACCAAGAACCAGCGCCTACAGGGCACTGGAAGGCCACCGCGTCATACGACATACACATGGTGGACATCCCAAAAGATGGGAACGGCGATGGAACAGCGGATGATGACCCCTCCAAGAAATAGCCCAAGCGCTGGCATCAGCGGCGCCGCTCTAAATCCCGCCACAGCAAAAACGGTGATTCCGGCACGGGAGATAATAACACCCCGAACAGTGCTGAAGACAACCTCCTCCAGCAGGATTCAGCACAGGAGGAGGGAGAAGCCAGCCATCATGATAGAGCGGTAGACAGGGAGGTGGAGGACGATAATCATATGCCTCCCTCCAAGATGAGGCAAGCCTCGACGACGGCAAATTTGTCGTGCTGAGGATCCCGCCAACAGGAGCGCTTTCAAACGCAGGCTTATGGCCACGGCAAGCAGCCTCAAGAAAAGCAGCAGCAGCTTAGAGCTGACCAAGACTTGCTAGTTGATAGATGGATGAAGTCCTTGCAGCCAAGAGTACGAACTCGAGCGCCCTCCAAGAGATACCCAAAACCACGCTGCTACCCCTACTAGAGGAAGCAGCACCCAAACCTACATCACCAGCACATGATGCGGCCGACCGCCACCCGTGGGTCAGCGACGGAGAGCCTCTGGACCCTCCATTCAAGCCGCACCGGCGCCGCCGAAAAAGTACCAAGGCACGGGAAACGTGCGGACCTGCGAGACATATTGGAGGACAAGGCAAGGCAAACAAGATCGATCTCACGGATCGGCGTGGGCGCCCACGACACGTGATGATAACCGTCACGCGGATACAGCAATTCGCCGGGCGAACACTGAGAAAAAGCTCATTTGAGCTGCGCCGTGATATAGCTCAATACAGAGGCGCCAAGACACCCACTATGCTTCACGCGACGAAGTGATGGATCATCAAATCCCGAGGGTTTCAAACCCGTAAACATCGAATCATATGATGGCACAACAAATCCTGCGGTTGGGATCGAGGACTACCTCCTCCATATCCACATGGCCCGCGGTGATGATCTACACGCCATCAAATACCTCCCACTCAAGCTTAAAGGACCAGCTCAGCATTGGCTTAACAGCTTGCCAGCAGAATCAATTGGTTGTTGGGAGGACCTGGAAGCTGAATTCCTTGATAACTTCCAGGGCACATATGTGCGACCACCAGACGCCGATGACCTCAACCACATAATTCAGCAGCCGGAAGAATCGGCGGAACAATTCGACACGGTTCCTAACCAAGAAAAATCAAATCGTTGATCGTCCGGATGCAGAGGCCCTTGCAGCCTTCAAACATAACATCCGCGACGAGTGGCTTGCCCGCACCTAGGACAGGAAAAGCCAAATCCATGGCAGCCCTCACAATGCTCATGACCCGCTTATGCGGGGAGAGGACAGCTGGCTAGCTCGTAGTAACAACTTGACCAAAAACCCGGTAGTTCGGATACCAAGGACAGGAATGGCAGGTCGGCGTCGCAACAAGCACAAGCACCGCGTAACGGTGATAATGTGAAGATACGACGACCAATGCCGGATTCAAAGGCTCTAAACCTGGTCAGCGGAAAAAGCCGTTCAAAAGAAATACTCAGGGCCCGTCCAATCTGGACCGAGTACCCGATCACTCGTGCCAAATACATGGCACCCCCGAAAAACCAGCCAACCACACCAACAGGGATTGTTGGATCTTCAAACAGGCAGGCAAGTTAAATGCTGAACTCAATGACAAGGGGCTGCATAGCGATGACGAGGAGGATCCCCGGCCGCCGAACAATAGAAGACAGAAGGGCTTCCCCCCACAAGTGCGGACGGTGAACATGATATACGCAACCCACATACCCAAAAGGGAGCGGAAGCGTGCACTAAGGGACGATATGGGATGGAGCCACGCCCAAGTTCAACCCATGGTCCTCCTGCCCGATCACCTTTGATCGAAGGGACCACCCCACTAGCATCCGCCACGGCGGATTCGCCGCATTGGTTCTTGACCCAATCATTGACGGATTTCACCTCACTAGAGTCCTGATGGATGGCGGTAGCAGCCTGAACCTACTCTATCAGGATACAGTGCGCAAAATGGGGATAGACCCCTCAAGGATTAAACCCACAAAGACGACATTTAAAGGCGTCATACCAGGTGTAGAGGCCAATTGTACATGCTCAATTACATTCGAAGTGGTCTTCGGATCCCCGGATAACTTCCGAAGCAAAGAGTTAATCTTCGACATAGTCCCGCTCATGGCGGCTATCACGCGATCGCTTGGACGAACCGCATTTGCAAAGTTCAATGCGGTGCCGCACTACGCATACCTCAAGCTCAAGATGCCAGGCCCTCGAGGAGTAATCACGGTCAATGGAAACACCGAACGCTCTCTCCGAACGGAGGAGCATACAGCGGCCCTCGTGGCAGAGGTGCAAAGCAACCTCTCACAGCAATTCTCGAGTCCGGCTACTAAACGTCCGGGCATCGTCAAGCGCGCTTGGAGTAATCTACAACAAGACCGCTGGCTCGATCCGAGCACGCGTAGTAATCCGCCCCAACCCCAGCCCTCGCGAAATTGCGAAGCCAATACTACGCACATAACTACGCCCGAGATACCATGGGCATAAGGGAGGGCACGACCACGGCACGCCAAATGCAACTCAACCGCACTGGGGGCCCCGATTGTGTCATTCTTTTCTTTCTTCTTTTCTCTTACTTTCGGACTCCATTTTGCGAAGCCCTGTCCGCACTAGAATTGCCGAACTCACGATGCAACAGAAGGGAAGCGAAAGCTACGCCGAGTGTCCAGTGGTCTCTACTACGAGCATTATACCTGTTTTACATACCATCCCGCAGCTTACCCCTCGAGGGGGACATGTTAAATAGTCCCACCCCTTGCTTATCGTGACTATTTGCATCGCTCGCTTTCATTGCAGTACCTTTTGAATAAACAATACATAGCTTTTGCCTATTATTGCACTCCTTTCTTCATCTATATATATGTTCATTCATGACATGTTGCACCTGCACACTTTGGTACGGCCAATACACCGTGGGCTTAAGTACCCCAAAATATGGTGTGATAAGTCCGAACACTTTCACAAGTGCGGCACCCGAACTTATAGCATTATATGCATCGGCTCGAATCATGTCTTGGGTCAATAGTTGGGTTTGCTGGCTCCCATGTTTTGGTACCTTACGCCCGTTATATCGGCTAAGGTAGCGCTGGGAGAACCATCGCGATTATGCCCCGGTTGAGCTGGGTTGAGCACCTCGATGGAGAAAGCTAAAACTGACCGTCATGATAAGGGCGAGAGCCGGTCGCTGTTCGAGAGGTTTTTTCGGGTCCCTAAAGACTTATGCCGCTTAGAGCGAGGAGTCGGCATTGTCCAGCCAAGGCATGGATAGCGCCCCGAACTCGGTCTTCCGAATACTAGGGGCTTCGCCAAAATTTAAAATTATAGAATTCTATGGCTAAGTGAGAGTGTTCAAGCACTATATTTCGGTTGCCTTGTTCGTTGCGTTGAGCGCCTCCCTCGCAGGACCCAAGAATGGGAACAAGAGCGCTCAAGTTTATCCCGAACACCCCAGCACTCGTGGCATGGGGGCTGAAGCCAACGACTTGCCATCTCTCAAATTTGATAAACGGCCACAAAGAACGTAATATTTTAAATTCATAAGTGTTGCTTAGCGCATATGAACAAGTTTTCAGCGTACAGGATAACAAATGCGAGTCTATTAAAAAATTACATCTTTGGAGCATTCACCCGCTATAAGGCGGGCACCCTTCGGGACGCCCTCATAGTACATTTCAGGCTTGCGATGCTCCTTGCCCTTCGGTGGCCCATTCGTCACAAGCTTCTCAGCATCCAACTTGCCCCAGTGCACTTTAGCACGGGCAAGGGCCCGACGGGCACCTTCAATGCAGACGGAGCGCTTGATGACTTCAATCCATGGACATGCATCCACCAGCCGCCGCACTAGCCCGAAGTAGCTCCCAGGCATGGCTTCCAATGGCAACAGACGAATTATGAGGACCTTCATGGCATGTTCGGCGACCTTGTGGAGCTCGACCAGCTGCTTCAGCTGGTCGCCGAGGGCACTGGATGTCCGCCTCAGCATACCGAGACCAGTAACACCTTTTCCGTCAAGCTCCCTCCTTGGCGCGGTAGAACGCGTAGCATCGGACACACTCTTCGGGCAGATCCGCGAATGCTCCCGGAGAGCTCGGATTCGGGTAAGTAATAGATAATTCACTTTCACATGCTTGCTTTGCATAAAAATGCCTTACCCGCCGCTATCTTCTTTAATGATTCAATTTCTGGAGGGCTTTTGGGCTTCGCCTTAGCGGCTTTGGCACTCTCAAGAGCCGAGGCGAGCTCGGACTCTCTAGTCTTGAGTCACGCTCCAAACTCTCGTGTTTTTCCACGAGTGCAGGAGCTCTTGCCGCACCTCCGCCACCCGCCTCCTGCTTCTCTCGCTCGGTCGCCCGCGGCGCTTTGCTTTCGGCCGTGGACACCGCTTCCTTCAGGGTCACTACCTCGTTCGTGGCCCCTACAATACCCACGTTAGTCCTGTCATTTTTGCAACTAAATCCTTTCTATAAGGTATTACTTTAAGAAGGTATCACTCACCTTACTTGTCCTCGAGATGCTTCTTGGCAAGGCCGAGCTCGTTCTCGGACCGCTCGAGGCTCTGCTTCAATGCATTGACCTTCGCAGTCGGTCATGGCAGAGGTCAGCAAGCGCAGCCTGAATTCCCATATTGACATACTTATGTTAGACTCCTGCAGATATCTTTTTAGATCCTCAGTCCGGTTTTTCTTTCCAACACCGAACTAAGCATCGAGGCTACTGTCTATGCGGTAATATTTTTACATATTCTAAACTTACCTCAAAGCCTGTTAGAAGGCTGGTATAGGCTTGATCAGCCCGCTCTTGGCGGACTGAACTTTCTGGATCACCACACTCATAACAAGGCGGTGCTCCTCGTCGATGGAGGCACCGTTAAGCGCCTCCAAGAAGCTATCCGGTGCCTCCGGATGGATTTGAGGTCACCGGCGTCGCCAGTCTTGCCCTTCTTATGAAGGGGCGCTTGCCGGACTTCGAACCACCAAGGTTCGAGACGGAGTCCGACAGGCCGGACTTAGAGCCCTCGGGGTTTCGCCCCTTTGCGCCGGAGTCCTCGGAGGTCGCCTTGCGGCGCCTCCAGACCACCTCCTCCTGGTTGGGCCTTTTGGGATTCCACCGCGGTGTCGCTCAAGTCCACGAGGAGAGGAGGCGGTCGGAAGTGAAGTGCTATTCACATCCGACGAATCCAGGGAGCCGCTCGACGAAGCAGCGAGCTCGCCCTTGGGCGGGCTACATGGTTATATTCGGCGTCAGAAGACACTATGCAACAAATAAAAAGTCGTGAGCTATTCCAGAGTCCGGACACTTACGATCTCGCCAGGGGCTTGGCCCTTGGTGGCAGCTCCTCCTCGTCGTTGTCGGCGTTGGTGGAGAAGTCCGGAGGAAGGGTCCTTCCTTTCTTGATTCTCCGGCCTCCCGATCGGGCGGCCTTCCTTTTCTTCTCTCCACTGGGAGAGGCTTTTTCCTCCTCCTGCGTCCTCGGGGAGGATTCCGCCTCAGTCGCTTGACGATGAGTCCGACAACACTCGGCGCGGGAGCTCCTTCGAGTTCCCGTGGCCTTCTTCTTGGCCTTCTTCTCCGGCACCACGTGAGGTGCCGGAGCCAGCAGCCCCGTCAATCGGGCATCCACTAGGTCTTCGGCAAGGGGCCGGACAGCCAATCTGTCCGGACGCCTTCACCGATCTGCCAAAGGTTAGGGATTTTAGATCCCGTGATAGAGTCAAACTATGAAAAAGAGTCCCATAAAGGGTAAAATAACTTACCTCGCTGGCTTGACGCTGCGAGCTGAATCCGCGATCTTCGGTAGAGGATGCGGGAGCTTCGGCACCCTTGAACAACACCTTCCAGGCATCTTCGTACGTAGTGTCGAAGAGCTGTTTCAAGGTTCGGTGCTGTGCCGGATCAAACTCCCACAAATTGAAGGCCCGTTGTCGGCATGGGAGAATCCGCAGATGAGCATCACCTGGATTACGTTGACAAGCTTGAGATTCTTGTCCACCAGGTTTCGGACGCAGGTTTGGAGTCCGGATAGCTCTTCCGAATCACCCCACGCCAGGCCCGTCTCTTTCCATGATGTGAGCCGTGTGGGGAAGCCAGATCGGAATTCGGGGGCCACCGCCCATTGAGAGTCGCGCGGCTCGGTGATGTAGAACCACCCCGATTGCCACCCCTTTATGGTCTCCACAAAGGAGCCCTCGAGCCATAGGACGTTGGGCATCTTGCCCAGAATGGCACCTGTCGGTGTCAAAACCGGCGGTTCTCGGGTAGGGGGTCCCGAACTGTGCGTCTAGGCGGATGGTAACAGGAGACAAGGGACACGATGTTTTACCCAGGTTCGGGCCCTCTTGATGGAGGTAAAACCCCACGTCCTGCTTGATTAATATTGATGATGTGTGTTACAAGAGTGGATCTACCACGAGATCAAAGAGGCTAAACCCTAGAAGCTAGCCTATGGTATGATTGTTGTATATTGTCCCTCTATCGACTAGCCTGGCCTCGGTTTATATAATGCACCAGAGGCCTAGGATAACAAGAGTCCTAGCCCGAATCGCCGGTGGGGAGGAGTCCTTGTCTTGATCGCCAAGTCTTGTGGAATCTTCCTTGTATGCGGCAACTGTCCGGACTGGCCCATGAGTATACGGCCATGGGGATCCTCGGCCCAATCCAACTGATCAAGAGACGACTTGGTGAGTACCCCCTAGTCCAGGACACCGTCAGTAGCCCCCTGAACCGGTCTTCAAGTTGGGGACGCTCCTCGATTCTTCCGAACTGTTCTTCATCTTCGGTCGTCGGTCTTGAAAACTGGTTCAACAAATCTTCTCATCTTCGATCTTGAGGATCACCGAAAATGCATTCGACGAGTTTACACGTCGAGTATCCGAGGAGCCCCTTTAAGTTTACGGCCTTTATCAATGCCTTGTTATTTTTATGCCATGCCTCGGGTTTGAAGTTGTTCCCGGGCGGCAACGTCCTCTTGCGTCCGAGCTCCAACGCCGGACTGCATTCAAGGTATCTTTTGCAGCCAAGCACCAATGCCGGACTGCTTCCCAGCTCTAACGCCGGACTATGTATCCGAGCTCCAACGTCGGACTATATCCGAGCTCCAACGCCGGACTATGTATCCGAGCTCCAACGTCGGACTGTATCCGAGGTGTCGTAAATCACCTTGGTTCAAAGAAATTTGAAGGAGTTTAGCCGAGCTTAATGCCGGAAATGCCCTCTATGGAGCCAGCCACTAGCGCCCGAGCTTTATGTTTGATCGCTTCGAGGTGGTGCACCACCCGAATGTGGGCGATTTTTGTCAATATTTTTATTGATGCAATTTATTCTCCGACGAGATATATAGCCAGAGCCCTCAAGGTGTGTATCGGTCTAAAACCCGAGATGCACATGAAGGATGACATAAGATCGCTGATCCCCATAGCGGCGAGACTCAAGTTGATTTGCAAAATCGGTCCGAGGATCAAGTCCTAGCTTCGCGAATACTTGGACACAAAAGCGGCGTGTTCAGTCCTCAAGACTCAGGTTGGGTGCGGCCGACCAACCTGAGGATCAAAATTTCCTCGGAAACTGTATTGCACTTCAAATTTTCTGCATTGGACAGGCAATGCAGTAGCCCCCGAGACACTGGTCGGGTGGCAACACCAGATCAGGGGATTGATGTGCCCCTTTAATATTTGTAATTAATAAGCCCGAATCCCAGTAGCCCCCGAGCCTTAATGCGGGCATGGGAGGCCGAATTAAGGATCGATATCCATAGTAAAATCACAAATTATGTGTAATGACTCTACGTCGTTAATGCTCGGATCCGCATTGTACAAAACTTTGTTGACCGACCATCGGCTTCAACCTCCTCGGCCAGTTGCCGAGGAGTGTTTGTCCTACTTTATAAAGCCTTGATGAGGGCAAAGATTCACGACAAACAAGGCAATCTGGCCATACGGTTTTATAAACAAAGGTACGCGGAGAGACATGTTATATTACTGTTTAACAGAAGAAATGTCTTCCAAGGAAAATAGTCCCGCTATCGGTTCCTTTCTTTGGGTTGTCATGTTAAGCATGATAATGAAACCTCAGCTCCAACGTAAGAGCAAAATATTGAGGATTTAGTTTGGGAGGCCGATTATTAGCCCCGGTAGTGTTCGTGACGAGTCGAGGTCAAGCCGAAACACTTCGCCAATGTTATGAATGGCCCATCATTTAATATAGTCATCGGATCGCTGACCAGTTTACACCTATTGTGACGATCGGTTTTGGCTTTCTCCATCGAGGTGCTTGACCATGCGAGCTGGAAGCACAATCGCAGTGGTTCTTCCTTTGCACACCTAGCCGAACAAAGCGGAACGTAGGAGGCAAGCGCGGGAGCCGGGTAACCCAACTATTGACCGAAGACACAATTCGAAACTGATGCATATATAGCAATATCCGAGAATGTTTTTGCCGAATCTCTAAAGGTGTTCGGCGTTGCACTGCGAGACTTGTGGTGAAAACACACAAATAGTTTAAAAGTGCCAAAGGCTTGGAAAACCGAAAAATGTCAGTAAAAACATGACGTCCAAACAAGATCAAGTGTTCGGTGCCAATCCAAAATTTGGACTTTAGAAAAAAAAAGTGCTTCTGCCGTGCTTTAATTTTGCAAGGACTAAGAAGAAAAACACTTAGTATGAAACGGCTCAAATAAACATAAGAGCCCCCAAGTGACTTAGGTAAAAGTTGACTATAAAATGTAAGGTGACATGTAGAATGCCTTCTAGCCGGATTGTAGATCGTTTGTCGTAGCGGACCTTTTCGCTTCAACCTCTGGACCCGATAGTCCGAGTGTGTCCGAATACCCTGGTTATAAAAAGCTGGGGCATGCGTGGAGACCAGGCGTAGGGGTCATTAGTGCTTTATCGCATAAGTGCCCAACTAGTTATGTTATATTACATGGTTAGTAAGAAACGTCTTCCGTGGAGAATAGTTCCTTTAGGGGTTCCTTTCTCGGGAGGCATGCCCTAAAGTGCATGTCCGGACAGCGAAAAGAGCAGAAAACATCTGGGGCAGGTAAATAAATAGGTAAGAAATCATCTTTTAGTTCACCGACCGAGTATTCCCTTAAGAACGCTAGCTTTCGGCTTCACCCAGTCTGAGGTACACATCCGGCTGACCCGGCAAGAATAACCGCAGAGGTGCTCCTTTACCACCTAGCCGAACAATCGGGAACGAGGGTAAGCACAGGGAGCCAGCAACCCAGCTTGGCCAAAACTTAAGTCATATCGATGCATATAATGGTGAATAAAAGGTACATGTGGAAGTGTGACACATGTGTTGGGCATAAAGCCAGATTAATAAGCTTCATTAAAGAAGCCCCGAATATAATGGCGCGGTAGCGCGTCAAGTGTGTGCTGTAACAGAGTTTGGACAAGAAAAATTTTACAAGCAACTTTTTCCAAAAAGTATAATGCTTGGTCGAGCCGAACACAAGTCAAAAATTTAAAACTTTGAGCATGAAGGCAACTTAGCTGGTTAATGTGTTCGGTATTGACGACGCGGTCCGAGCTTGATGCGGGACAAGGTTCCATCCCCCAAGCCAGTCCCGAGATGGCGGAGCAAAGAGCTCGGCACTCCGAAGTGGTGACATAGCACGGTTAATGCAGGACGACAGAGTGATGCGGAAGTCCCCGGCATGGGGTAATGAAGTGTTGAAGCCCCGTCCAGCCGAGGTGACGTCAAAGGATATAGTCCGCTGGATCATTTTCCCGTGCACAAAAATAGTGCGACCGGGGATAATAGTAATAATAGGAATTAAAAAAAATGTTGCATAATAAATAATTTATGCAAAGTGAGAAATAAAAGAAATATGGCCTAGCGCCGAAGTCGATGTCGATGCAGGTCGTCGGCGTAATGCAATAAAGGCGTGGCAAAGCCTGGATTCACAGGTCGGTCCGAAGTTCGGATGCGGCGTTACGGACTATGTACGAAACCGACCAACCATCATGCGATCGTCGATAATGCGGCCACCATTTGATAGACCTGTGTACATATGATGGACTAACCAGAGTAATAATTCCTTGGGAAAAATTTAACCCAAACAAGCAAAAAGAAATACTAGGATTAATGGCACCTGGTTTATTTGTTCTAGCAATCCGAAGGAAGGTGATTCCCAAAATTGGGACTCGATCCGCGCACCCATTGCCTAGTCGGCTAGTAACGCCGAAGTGTCCGGAGTAGGTTGATGAAGAGATGGCGAAGCCCCGGTCCAGCCGAGATGTCGAAGTAGGTCGGCGTGATGGACACCAACTTGAAGAAGCAATAGTGTGGCCCCGCCGATGCAGGTCGTGGCGGTCGATGCCGCTTGATGAAGCGACCGTGCGGCGATGCCGGTATGCCCGCCCGTAATCCGTGGGGCGGCGATGTTGGTGATGATTTATCCTTCGCGATGCTGGACTCTTGTTCGGCTTGCCGAGATGATGATCCAAGAAGTTGAGCTTGGCTCAACAAAGCGACGACGTGTTCAGCGCAGTCGGCGTACCGTGGAGCAATATTGCCGGACTGGTTTGACACCAGCATGATGTTGAAGATCATGTTTAAAAGATCTTAAAGTTTAGTTGGATGTGTTCGGACACAAAACACAATACCCCACAAAAAACTTCCTTCAAAAAGGATGTCCGAAATCCCGTTCGTAAAAAGACGAACTCGGGTCGGATTCGTTTTCGCGCAGAAAACAAATCCGAAAAGTGATGCACTAATCGGAAGGTTCCCGGAGTTTGGACGGTCGGATCGAGCTGAAATTTTGAGGGGTGGTAGATATAGGAATTCTGCAGCCGATCAACGGTTGGATCTTCCAAAGGAAGTCTGAGCTAGAAGCTGGACACCACGCACTAAACTCGTCCGGATTCTCGTCCAGATTCGATGCGGCTCCGGTATATCGGAGATTGCCAGAGATTCCTCCATCGGAACTCGACGAAATTTTCCAGGGTTGTTGTGGACTTAATTCTGCACAATTCCACCGAAGCAATTATTAAAACGACGCTTGATGAGGTGGTGGCGGCGGACACAAGTCCGCTGTCCAGAAAAACAGTGCGGTCGCCCGAGGGCAATGTTGACGTTGAGCCCCCGGGCTCCCTGGATGATTCCTCCATGATCTTGATAGAGATCGGAGGTGATGTTGATGAAGGCCCTCATCCGAACATGTCGATCGGAGATAGGGCGCATTCCTTGGTCGAACCAAGGTGACCAGTCGAGCTGGTGACGAAGATGCCGAAGTCGCAGTTGACCTGCGGGCGAGCCATCGACCTTTTCCGAATACACAGAGGAACTCTCAATGAAAGCACCAATGTCGGTGTCAAAACCGGCGGATCTCGGGTAGGGGGTCCTGAACTGTGCGTCTAGGCGAATGGTAATAGGAGACAAGGGACACGATGTTTTACCCAGGTTCGGGCCCTCTTGATGGAGGTAAAACCCTACGTCCTGCTTGATTAATATTGATGATGTGTGTTACAAGAGTGGATCTACCACGAGATCAAAGAGGCTAAACCCTAGAAGCTAGCCTATGGTATGATTGTAGTATATTGTCCCTCTATCGACTAGCCTGGCCTCGGTTTATATAATGCACTAGAGGCCTAGGATAACAAGAGTCCTAGCCGAATACGCCGGTGGGGGAGGAGTCCTTGTCTTGATCGCCAAGTCTTGTGGAATCTTCCTTGTATCAGGCAACTGTCCGGACTGGCCCATGAGTATACGGCCATGGGGATCCTCGGCCCAATCCAACTGATCGGGAGACGACTTGGTGAGTACCCCCTAGTCCAGGACACCGTCAGCACCTCTGCACTCTGCTTGGCGGCCGCCCACTACCTTCGGCTTAAAATTGAAGGTCTTCAGCCATAAGCCGAAGTGGGGCTGGATGCAGAGGTAGGCCTCGCACACGACGATAAACGCCGAGATGTTGAGGATGAAATTCGAGGCCAGATCGTGGAAATCTAGGCCGTAGTAGAACATGAGCCCCCGGACGAATGGGTGAAGTGGAAACCCTAGTCCGCGGAGGAAGTGGGGGAGGAACACCACCCTCTCATGGGGCATGGGGGTAGGGATGAGCTGCCCCTTGTTGGGGAGCCGACACGCGATGTCGCCGGACAAGTATTCGGCTTTCCGCAGCTTTTTGATGTGCCCCTCCGTGATGGAGGAGGCCATCCACCTGCCTCCCGCTCCGGACATAGTTTGAGAAGGTTGAGGTGGGATGTGCGGACTTGGGCGCTGGAGCTCGAGTGCGCGGAAATGGATGAGCAAAGGAGGAAGAAGATGTAGGTTAAAAGGTGGATTCTTATCCCCTTATATGGACGGATGAAGCTATGCGTCCCCCGCCAGCCTGGTAAAACTCGCTTATCTCCCAAGCGCCATAATCAATGGTGCGGTTGGGTTACCCACGTCCGTATTGATGGGAATCCCGGAATAAGGGGGATAAGACGTGCCAAGAAAAACCGCTAAACGCTACCGAGGTGGAACAAGAAAACTATTCGTATAAAGTCCCGGCCGTGGTGTGATGTCACACCGCGGATACGCCAACAGATCTGTGCAAAGGTTATTCTCTCTCGGTGGTATGTGGAACTTGTTTTGCGAGCGGACACTATCCTTGTGTTCAAAATCTTCTATGAAGTATTTTCGGAGGAGGAACCCGCCTTGCAATGCCGAAGACAATATGTGCGCCGGACTCGTGTTCATTGAAGCCTGGTTCAGGGGCTACTGAGGGAGTCCTGGATTAGGGGGTGTCCGAATAGCCGAACTATCACCGTTGGCTAGACTCCTGGACTATGAAGATACAAGATTGAAGACTTCGTCCCGTGTCCGGATGGGACTTTCCTTGGCGTGGAAGGCAAGCTTGGCGATACGGATATGTAGATCTCCTACCATTGTAACCGACTCTGTGTAACCCTAACCCTATCCGGTGTCTATATAAACCGGAGGGTTTTAGACCGTAGGACAAACAACAATCATACCATAGGCTAGCTTCTAGGGTTTAGCCTCTCTGATCTCGTGGTAGATCCACTCTTGTACTACCCATATCATCAATATTAATCAAGCAGGAGTAGGGTTTTACCTCCATCGAGAGGGCCCAACTCAGGTAAAACATCGTGTCCCTTGTCTCCTGTTACCATCCACCTAGACGCACAGTTCGGGACCCCCTACCCGAGATCCGCCGGTTTTGACACCGACAAACGTCATGCTGACGCACCTGGGAAAATGATACTGAAGAAAATGCTGATAAAATTCCTCAACGACAACCCGCTCATCCTCGTGTTGCAAATGAAGTGTAGATTGAGAAACTCATCAGTGACATCAACATTCCAGGTCCTCTTGTCTAACTTTTGTGGGCACTTTGCTTTTGTCTCTATCACAGAACCCACTAAGGTAGATGAAGCATTTCTTGAGCCTGAGTGGATTCAGGCTATGCAAGACTGATTGCATCAATTCGAGCTCAACAACGTCTGGGAACTGGTTAAACGTCCAGATCCTCGCAAGCACAATATCATTGGCACAAAGTGGATCTACGACAACAAGCAAGATGAAAATGGCCTTGTGGTGAGGAATAAGGCACGGCTTGTAGCTCAAGGTTACACACAGGTTGAAGTAATTGATTTTGATGAAACTTTTGCACCTGTTGCTAGACTTGAAGCTATTCGCACATTACTTGCTTATGCTAACCATCATGACATCATCTTATATCAAATGGATGTGAAAAGTGCATTCCTCAATGGTAAGCTTGAGGAAGAAGTATATGTAGCTCAACCCCCAGGTTTTGAAGATCTAAACAATCCTGACAAAGTCTTCAGACTCAATAAGGCCCTCTATAGCCTCAAGCAGGCCCCTCGGGTGTGGTATGATACTTTGAAGGGATACCTCATGAAGAAAGGCTTCAAACCCGGTTCACTCGACCCTACTCTTTTCACTAAATCTTATGATGGTGAACTGTTTGTGTGCCAAATATATGTTGATGATATTATCTTTGGCTGTACTGACCAACATTATAGTGATGAATTTGCCTATATGATTAGTGAAGAATATCAAATGTCTATGTTGGGAGAATTGAAATTCTTCTTAGGTCTTCAAATTCGTGAACAGCGCAATGGCATATTCATATCTCAGGAGAAATACCTCAAGGATGTACTAGGGAAATTCGGCATGCAAGATTGCAAAGGCGTCAAAATTCCAATGCCCACAAATGGCCATCTATGCACTGATGAAAATGGTATTGACTTTGATCAAAAGGTATACCGCTCCATGATTGGTTCTTTATTGTACTTATGTGCATCTAGGCTAGATATTATGCTTAGTGTTTGCATGTGTGCCCGATTTCAAGCTACACCGAAGGAATCACACCATAAGGCTGTGAAGCATATTCTTCGATATCTAGCTCACACACCAACACTTGGATTATGGTACCCCAAGGGCTCGGCTTTTGATCTCATTGGATATTCTGACTCTTACTATGTTGGTGATTGTGTGGACCACAAGTCAACATCTGGTACATGTCATTTCCTTGGACGATCTTTGGTCTGTTGGTCCTCAAAGAAACATAATCTGCAGATCAATGTCTCTCTTTGAAGTCGAGTACATTGCTGCTGGTTCTTGCTGTGCTCAATTTCTGTGGATGAAGCAAACTCTCAAGGACTATAGCGTCAACGTGAAGAATGTGCCTCTCTTCTGTGACAATGAGAGTGCCATCAAGATTGCTCACAACCCAGTTCAGCACTCGAAGACAAAGCACATTTAGATTCGTCATCATTTTCTTCATGATCATGTGTTGAAGGACGACATTTCTATTGAGCATGTGAAGACTGAAGAACAGCTAGCCGATATCTTCACAAAGCCCTTGGATGAGAAGAGATTTAGCAAGTTGCAGTGTGAGCTAAATATCTTAGAATCTCCGAATGTTCTTTGAAAAGGACACTCATCCTAACACTTATGCAAAATTTATGACATAGATGTGAAACACATGAAGAAACCTTTTTGTTCAATCAATGAAGAATAACACTCTAAGTGTGAAGAAATTAACGAAGAATTTGATTCTCAGAACCCTATGACAATTGTACGCAGTGTCTGAAATCATCATTCTTATACGGTGGGTCACGCCACCACCAAAAGTTGAAAATCTTCAATTTGAGTTTTTCCTCAGTTTTGAAATTCCTCAGTTGTTCATTTTCTTCAATTTTGCATTCTCTTCACTGTTTCCGTCGTTTTTCTTCATTCTCTCTCTCTCTCTCTCTATATATATATATATATATATATATATATATATATATATGAGTCTATGTCCTCTACAGCATTCACTTATGGCTAATTTTTCAAGTTGGTTTTTTTGCTAAGTGAATGCGATCGGACCCTTCCCCCTCTATGCTAAACTCAACCCATTATATTCACAATTTATTCATGTGCGTTCTATTTGAAACTCGTTCAAAATCTTCACTGTGTCCTTGTCAGCTGAAGAATTGTCGAACGGAACTTTTAACTTATCTTATCCAAATTTTCGGCTTTGCCGCTCAAACCATTCTGCATCCCACGAAATACTTATTTATTCACCCACGATCTCCACTTCTCAGTACGTGGGTGACACATGTCAAGCGAATGGGAAGGATCAGGGGCATGTTCGTCCAAATTCTTCGGGTGAACAGTTTTTCACCGTGGTTATAAATACCCCTCCCCTTCCTCACTTCACTTTTACTCCGCTTGTTCTCTCGCTAGCTCGAGCTTCTCAAACCCTAGCGCCGCCGCTACTTCATCATCGCCGGTGAGGAAGAGCTTCACTGCCTCGACCTCGTCCCGTCAGATTTCATACCGGCTGCAGATTTCTTCACTCCGCCGCCGCCGTAGCTGTCTTCCTCTGCCGAGTTAGGGCGTGGAAGATCTGAACTGACGAACCTCACCTCTACACTTCCCAGTTTGTCGTGTTCTTCATCCAGGGTAATTAAAAGTTACTTTTACTGCCCTCTTTGATTCAAATGATTTCTACAAAATCCTCAAATGGTGTTTATTCTTCAAATCCTCACACATTAAACACCTCACATGTCATCTGTTCTTGATTCATTTGTCTAAGCTACATTTTTCTTCAAGATTCCTCAATTGTGTGGATTTTAAATCTATACAACTCTGGAACCTAAAAGCATGAACGCTTAGTGAAATTCTTCAAGACTCATCTGGTCAAATTCCTCAAACTTGTTCTTTTGAAAAACTTCTGAGAATGCATATGACCTCTCCAAATTCCTCGCAACTATACTCTGTTCACAGGTACTCATGTCCGCTGCTAAATCACTAGGTTCTCATCAACTTAACTCATTTGCAGCATTCCTCGAAGAAAAGTGGCATACATCTTCAGAAAATTTTATTGTTCAAATTCCTCAGCTGAAGAAAATGGCTGATGGAAAGAAGCCACGGAAGGGAGGAAAGAGGCCTGAAATCAATACTGCCTTTGAGATCCCTGATGACATATACAAAGACTATTGCACTCCTGATGAGGCCAAGTTTGGTAAGGAGGACAAGAATCAGTGCAAGGTGCGCATACAGAGGATAGAGAGGAGATGGGAAAGAGAGTGGAGGGAGTACAGATATGTTACTCCCAAATACATGAAGAAATTCGCACTCAATCCTCCATGCCCAAGACCTCCATTGGCACCTGGCCAAGAAGCAGATCCCACCAGCCTCAAGCGCGGTGAGGATTATCCTGATGAATGGGCCAAGCGCCAGGCCAAGTTGGCTAGACAAGCCAGAGAAGCACTGAGGAAATTCAACGAAGACTCTGCTGATGCTGCTGTTGCTGAGGCCTTTGTAAAACCAAAGAAGGCCATGTCAAAGAAGTCTGCTCACAAGCCAAGTGCTTCTACTTCAATGCCCTCACGGCCGAGTTCCTCAGCTATGACCTCACGGCCAGAATCCTCAAAGCCCTCACGGCCAATTCCTCACGCTGCTCCTGCTCCTCCAAAATCCTTAGCTCCTCCGCTCAAGTCCTCAACTGCTCCGACCAAATCCTCTGCACCTGTGCATCTTGCCACGTGCCAAAGGACTACAGGCATCTCTATTGCCTCAGGAGCTTCTGCTAGTTCCTCAGCTGCACCGAATTCTTCTGGCCCCTCTCTGCTGAAGACAAAGGCCACTACTGGACGAGGTTCTCGCCCAAGTCCTCACAAGAAGCAGGTCACCTTCCAAGTGCCGTCTGATGAAGACGAAGCTGATGATGAGGAACCTGCCTAAATCATCAGAGACATGCAAGTTAGGGCCGCTAGAGCCAAGGGCACAAATGTGCCTCTACTTTTGGATCCAAAGTTGATCCTCGACTACATTGATCTCTGGCACAAGGACCCAAACACTCCTATGCCTGATTTCAAGTTGACTCCTGGCCAAAGTCATATGCTGACTATCTTCATACAAGAAGAGAAATAGAAATTTTAAAAGGCCAGGCAGATCAAGAAAGCGCAGTACAAGAAGGAGCGTTTTCTGAAGAAACACGTCATCTCTATGACAACTGAAGAACTTGTTAGTATTCAATCTGAGATCAAGAAACTCAGTGATGAATTTGACGTATACCGTGCTGACTGGCTTGGAGCCAAAGTCCGTTTTGTGAAGTTGACAAAAAAGTTCACTCCAAATGTTGGAGCTCCATCGCAACCACAAATTCCTCAGGCTGAAGCATCTGGTCAGCCGATTGAAGAACATGCCAGCACCGCTGATGACATTCAGGCTGCTGAAGAAAATGTGAGTTCCAAGGCTGATGACTGCATTCTAGCCGCTGATGAAATTGCTAGGGCATCCAGTAGTGGTGCGCCTGAAGAAAATGATGAGGTCAGGACAACTGCATCAGTTGTGCCTGAAGAAACTCAACCAAATTCCTCTGCTCCTCCTGCGCCTACCCCAACTCCGATCCTTCCATCTGCTTCAGATGTGAAGAAGACTAAGGCTGCAGAGCGTGCAACAGTGAAGAAAAGGAAGGCATCAACTTCATCAGATTCTTCAGCTCCGAAGAAGATGAAGTCTTTGACCAGCTCGTTTGCAAACCCCATTGATATTGTTCCTATCTCAACCATGCCATCAAAGGACCTTGTTCCTTATGATGAAGAAAATCCTTCTACTGCTTCGTCAGAGCAGTTGGATGAATAAATTGAAGTGGATGCAATCCCTTCAACTCCAGTTGTTTCCTCGCCTATGCCTCAGTTTACTGCTGAAGAGGCCGGCGTCGAAGAAATGGAAGATGAAGATGTGGACATTGGCTGTACCACACCAGTTGAATGATGACTTTGGGAAAGTCAAGACCCCAACTATCCACTGCTCACACCTTTACAAATTCCTCACCCCTGTTGTTCTTTCAAGTACAAATGGGATCTCAAGAACCTCTCGCAACCCCATCTGTCCATGAAGAAATTCCAGCCACTAGTGCTGAAGAAAATGTAAATGAAGAATTGAAGACCCATTCTATCACTGAAGAAGAAGCTGAAATTCCTCAGCCTGTGGAACCTGAGATTATAATTCCTGAGGCGGTGATGCAATTGACTGACATCCCTCACCCCAAGCCAAAGGATCCATTCTCGAAGAAGCAGAAATTCAAGGCTGATGATTTCTTCGGCGAGCACGTGTTCTTCACTGACTACAATCCCTATGATTCTGCTCCTCTTAGAAGGAAGCGCTTCTGGACTGCCAGCCAGGCCAACTTCTATTCTTCACTTCTCTTCAACAAGGATAAAGTCTTCAACCACGAGCATATTCCTCATGTGGACATGGAATCACTGCCATGCTTCACACCTGTCCTCAGTGTGCTTCATGACATAGGCCTCCTCAACTTTTGCACAGACATAGTTGATTGGAATGAAGAGCTCATTCTTCAATTCTACGCAACACTGCACATCACAGGAGATGCTGACGATGTGAACTCTTGGGTTTTGGACTGGATGACTGAAAACACTCACTACAAAGCACCGCCTCAATTACTTCACACCCTGCCCATCAGGTCCTCCACAGAAGGAGCTCGTTGTATGTACCAAGAGCCCGAGCTTACAGATCACTATATGCAAGTGCTGATGAAGCCATTGAAACCTGGTCAAGCCTCAAGGACAAAATTCCTCATGAAGGAATTGCATTATGTACCAAGGACAGTCTATCGCATTCTGACGAAAACTATGAGTCCAATCAAAGTCCATGAATCATCTGATGAAGAAGTCGTTGGCATCATGAAGAATCTGCTTTTCAACATCATGCATGGCTTTCCTATCAACTATCATGATTTCTTCATGAGGACTATGGCAAATGTTGCACTTTCTCCGTTTGAGCTGAAGCCTTATGCTCCCTGGATTATGAGATTCCTCAGAACAAGGTCTTCACTCAACTACAAGGCTGATTTTCAGAATCACCTCAGCTACTTGCCCCCGAATGAAGTCATCAAGCGGACCTATTCTTCTGCTGATGAAAAGGGCAAGGCACCAGCTGTCATTGATGAAGGCATTCGTCCATTGGATGGTCAGTTTCACAAAGCTGCATCTTATTCCACCAATGATGATTCTGCCACTCATGATTCTGCTGCCAATGCACCCAAGTCTACTCCTCAAGCCACAACTCCAAGAGTGATGACTGACCGTGAGCTGCTTCTTAGTCTTCACCAGAAGGTGGATCGAAACCATAAATGGGTTAAGCGTCAGTTTGGCTCTATTCTTCACAACATGACTGCTACACAATGCAGTGAAGAAAACCATTAC